>JAUNZM010000068.1:3600000-4200000 GCA_033459285.1 Clamator glandarius
GAAATAAATTTAACTGGAACATCCATGTGAGGTTTTACTCAGTCCTTTGGCCTCACCTGTAGTATGGGTTAAGAAAGAATTGTTAGCACTACGGTGTCTATGAACTCTGGCAAACCAAATTATGTCAATTTAAATAATTTTAATCCAGTATCACAAAGAAATGGTAAACTAGCTATTCTGTCAAATCTGATTCTTCACCCTCAATTACAAAGCGCAGTATTGGGAGGCAGGTCACAAGAACACTGAACAGACTATTTTCCCCACAGGACAAGGTCAGCAGCTAGTTAAAGCAGCAGTGACAGTGTGCAAGCGACTAGCTATGTTTGAAGATTATTGGATCATATTTCTCCTTCAGCTCATGTATTATCTAAGCAAGATATTCTATTGTATGCTGCAAATGGTGCAAAGTAAGTTTAAAGCTACTAATCAAAATACACTCAAAGAGATATGACTTATTTCTAAAAGACACTGATTACTCCTGCAGGTGAGATAAGGGGAGATTAGCAGAAAAATATTTAATTTGATAAAAAGGAAATAATTCATGTAAAATTTGCTGTCATGCAGAGACTGGCAGACATGCAGAGCTTCTGCAGGGCTTTTCTCCTTTAGAAGATCTCTTGTGGGTTTGTCAGTGTTACAAAACTATTTCCTAAGTTGGGGAAGAAAAAGAAAACATCTCAATGGTTGCAAAGCGTTTGACCAGTTTTGGTTAAAAAAAAAAAGTTGTTGTAACTGCCATTGTATCAGAGTATTCACATTTCAAAACCTCTTTCATATCAGATATGAGTGCTAGAGCTTACATAAGAACTCAAACACTGCAAGTTGAAGGTGACTTTGCACTGCAGAAGTCTGCATTCTTTGGCACTGCTGGACAGGAATTAGTAACAGTTACATCAGTTGAAAATAATTTTTACATGTATGAATGTTTCTGGTCATGATAGACCATATAACTCCTCTGTTCTTTCATCTAGCTGACAGTCCTAGAACATTAACAAAACAAAGCTTAGCTAATGATTGTTGGCTCTCAGCCATCTGAGAGAAGGGAAATACTTAGTGAAATTCTGAGTCATTTTAACTCATTTTTAATCATGTACCTTAATGTGGTGTAAATGTTAGTAAAGCAGAGGTTCCAGGAACTTGAATTTCTGGGGGTAGATGCAAAAATCCCAAACATAATCTATCCATTTGAAATTAGAACTGTTGAACCAGGCTAGAACTGAAGGATTTTTGCTCTCTTTGATATATCAAAAAATAGCCATACGTTTTTTCAAAGTACTTGACAACAAGCTGAATTCTTTGGACATCATAAATCCTCGATGAATTGTGAGAAGTTAATTGATAGTATGAATGTAACCCAGTTGCCCTCACTATTTTGTGTGCTGCATGTGGCCCTGTAGGGAGAGTTAAAAGAAGGGGGGGAAAGTTCGGCACCATTTAATAGTCTACAGTATTCTTTTGTGTTCCTGCCCATGGCAGAGGGGTTGGAACTAGATGATCCTTAAGGTCCCTTCCAATCCAAACCATTCTATAAAAGATAAGTTTAACTTACTTATGGAGGTCCCTTCACGACTGGACAAAAACATTTGAAAAGTTCTTTCTTTTATGTAGAACTGTAAATAATTGGGTGCAGCAATAGGCACCTGGAATGCAGCAAAGCCTAACCCCTCCCTAACTAATCCTGCTATTTTCTAACCTTGTCCTGCATGCATAATCAAAGACATTGAAGTCACATGCTTCAAAGTCAAGCTTTTGCAGGAACACAGCTTTGACTTTGTATAGAACATGTCATTCCTGCCAGGTGTGCTTCACATGAGGAGGTAGAAACCATTATTATCTTGGTTAACACCACTCCCTGCTTTTTTTTTTTAATATTTTGGTGATGTCTTACTCTGTTTAGTATTTTTAAGCTCTGTCTTGAGTTAAAGACCTAAAAAAATTATAAAACAAATTTTCCAAAGAAAAGGTATTTTTTAAAGATCATCAAAACAAATAAATGTTCTTAGAATTAATGAAATTTAGAAAACAAAGCACATAAATCATTGTGTCATTGCAAGACCTTATAGAGCCACAATGTCCTATGTTGGAATGGTTAGACTCGATGATCCAGTGGGTCTCTTCCAACCTGGTGATTCTATGATTCTATCGTAAATGAAATTATTGTAATGGTAGCTGTTACCCAACAGATCATTTACAGAGATTGGTAGAACTATCAAGTGCTTTGGGGCAGGCCAAATGTATAGGCAAATGACACAGACTCCCTCACTGATGCCTTACTGACTGAATCTCACTGCCCTAAAGCTTGTAACATTAACTATTACTGGTCATGCATTTAAATACTCAGGTTATGTTATTTATGTAACAGGTATGTAACTGTGGACAGCTCTTAAAATGTTATAATAAGTCTCAAATAGTTAAATATCGCCTATATTAAAATACTCCACCTGTTGTCATCAGACTCTTAGCTGAGGCGGTTGGATTTCCTTCATGCAAAACCAAGCACCAGGGACTATTTAAAAACATCCAGGCAGTGAGACACTGGAAATCATGAGATGTCTATTGAAAAGTCCAAGAATTCTCTTTTTTTGTTAATTTCATTATTGTGAACGAATGCCAGGCTGTTAAGATGAATGCTGGGCCTTTTCCATATTACTAATGCAGCTCTCAGCAGCAGAACTATCATGGCACCTCATACGTATCCCTGGTAGGTGTTGCAGGACCTTTCGGTGAGGTTGCGTGTGGGACTGGGGCCACGCAGTGTTTTGAGCCTGTTTCTGCCTTCGCTGTAGAAGCACCGGGGGCACGACCGCTCTCCGGAGCTCGGCAGAGAAGAAGACGCCGTGGACTGTCCCACTTTGCCTGATGGTTCGACCCCGACCCCAGGGCTGCTGCCGAAAGCGCGGGCACGGAGAATGGGAAGGAGCGAGTCCCGGCAGGAGCTCGGGGTGAGGAGTTGCAGCGCTCCGAGAACCGGTGTGGAAAGAGGCACTGACAGACACAGCGCGGACGGCAGCACAACAGGCGCGGGGAAAGGTTTGGAGTCCCCGCCCGGATTCCCTTTCCTTATTTCCGCCTCCCCTCACCACACTTCAGCGTCTCTGCGTGGCCAGCACTAGCTCTATAATGGGACAACTTTACGTTTTACTCAAACACAGCTCAGGTGCCGTGTCCCGCAGCAGCGGCGAGTCGCACAGCGGACCCTCCAGCGCCCGCTGCCCGCTCTCCAGCCCCGGGCTGCGCCGGCCGTGACGTCAGGGCGCGGTTGCCATAGGGACGCCTGGGGTCGCGCCTGACGGCTGTCGCGAAGCAGCAGGAGGAGAGCCGGGGAAGGAGGAAGGGGGAGCCCAGGCCCGGCCCCTCGGGCCCGCGCCGCGCCCCGCCGAGCCCGAGGCGGGAGGAGCGGGAGGCGGAGGCGGCGCTGCCGCCGCGGGCGAGGTAGGGGCCCCGGTGCGGGCGGATCCGGAGGCCGCTGCCCGCCTCTGGAGCGCAGCGCCGGGGCCGGGCCCGGGCCCGGGCTCGGCGGGATGTTCTCCAAGAAGCCGCACGGGGACGTGCGGAAATCCACGCAGAAGGTGCTGGACACACGCAAGGACCCGCTCACCCGCCTCAAGCACCTGCGCGTCCTCATCGGTGAGGCGGCCGGGGGGCCGCCGGCCCTGAGCCCCGCCGGGCGAAGGGCTGGGAGCTCAGAGGGAGCGCCGGGGCGGGGGATGGGCTGGGAAACGGCTCGGGGCGGCCCTGCGGGGCTCCGGCCGGCGCCGCTGGGCCCGTCGGGCGACGAGCGGGCCCCGCCGCCTTGCCCAGACACCGGCATTTCCAGCGCGGGTGAAGCTGGAATTCCTTTGGCAGCTACGGATGGAGGGGAGTAGCTGGCGTGCTTCCCCCGTGAATTATTCTCTAGAGCTACATAAACGCTGCTGCGCTGGAATGGAAGGGGTCGGTGAGCCGTACTGGTATCTGTGATTCCCAGATACGCTTTCCCCAAGTGCTTACAGTAACCATTTAGGTTTGTGTACGTTTTCAAGGTAAGAGCTGCAACGGTAAGAGCTCACTAGAGCATTCATACAGCTCGTCTGAAAGTACTTTTGGTTTGCTAGTTGGTAGAGGAGGGAACATAAGTGCTTAAGTGTTGCCACAGTTCTACGTGAACAGCTGTTAAACCTGACTGGTGAATTAGAAATTGTGATTATATGGAATAATTGCCTTATGGACAACCAATGGGGGAAAAAACCCCAGAGTTAACTGTTGTAAAATATCTGTTAGTTGTGTGTGTTTGTGAAAATCTAAGTAGCCATCATCAAGCTGTCCTTGAAAACAAAAGCTAGCTCCAGAGGCATCTTTTGGGCCTTTCAGTTCTGTAAATGTGTATGTTGCTTTCTGCACTTTCTGAAAGCGTGAGCAGGGCTGCATCAAGGGCAGCTGCTTTCCATATTTAGTACAGGGTACTGAATGGATTATTTTGCGTTCTGCCCACAGTTGGAGTATTCAAAAACCTTGTCTGTGGCATCCAAAGCTGGATTCTTTAATTTCAAAGGAAAAGTGTTACTGCTCCCTTTTTTTCTTTCATATTGGTGTTTGAAGGAACAGGTGGTTCAGTATGGCAACACCTGCTGCTGCATGACTTACTTTCTGCAACATAATAATTATTTAGACTTTCAAAATGGAGAGTAGTGGGGTAGTAAGACGCCTCAGTAGTCAGATATGTCCTGTTGCCTCACTTGAAATATTACTACTTTTCTTAACTAGCTGTACTGAGCTACTTGTGGTTTGCTTTATGTTGAATTATGTTTATTTTTAGCTACTACATCAGCTGAAACTTAAGAGGAAAGAGCATTATATAAAAACTAAGTACCCACTGAATTTAGGATTTACTTGGGTGCATCCTGTAAGAGGCAAGCCGTGAGTTCAATGCCAAGCAGACTCCTATCTAAGGTTTCTGCTTACTGGCTGTAGGGCAGACTAAATTTGTTGGGGCGTGTTTTCATGTGATGGGCATTCCTTTTTCCCCTGTACATGACTAACATTTCAGCCATTGAAGCACAGCTCCCACATAGCCTTTCTCCAAGTCTGGGAGAATACAATGTGTGACTGTCGTAAGTAGAGAAAGGTGTAACAGTGTTTAGCTTTGCTCATCTTGCATGCATCTACAGGATTTTGTCATGCAAGATATTCTTAGATGTATGATGTAAAAAAAACAAGTTCTTTTTTGGAGAATAGGATGTTTAACTATTCCTACTGTAGCACAGGAGAATTTTATAGCAGATTATTTGAAGTATTTGTTTAGCTGTGATCACCTCCTTGCCTTATTCCTTCACATGCAGCTTGAGTATCATAGTACTGCGTGTTCCTGTGTATCATTTTTCTTCACTGATAACTCCTCCAGAGTAATTGGCATGTTTCCCTGTTCTTGGGGGAGCCAAGCTAGCCATTGCCAACAGAGTATTTGAGGGGAGAAGGGAGGAAATCTCTGTTCAGCTCTGTTCCGCATCTTTATGAATGAAAATTTATTTGTCTTGTTTACTGTTCTTAGACCATGCAGGTTAGAGACTAAAAGACTATCCAGGAGAGAGTTTTCTGCCGTTCCACATCCAGGAGAAGGAGAGAATTTCCTCTTCCATTGAATTTAAAATCCTTTCAAGGTGTTTTGGACTAGTTAAACATTTTTTGCTCTCAGCAATGATATAAACTGAAGCATGGCCCTGAAGTCATGCTTAGAACTTGAGGGGAGGGAGGAAAGGGATTACTAGTTTGTGTTTCCTCTCTCTTATCAAGGTGTCCAAAGAAGCAGTTCTCCAGTAAGATAAAATAATGGAATAGTCGTGGAAAGACGCAGAGTCCTTGTGAGTTATAGACTGCTGGTTGTCTGTTAGCCAAAGAGGAGTTGTCTAAAAAGTTTCATTATGGTAAAAGATTGACAGTTTAGTCCTGCAAGGCAATGGTACAAATCAGGCATCATCTAAAAATATTTAAGATGGTATAATGTGGAGAAGAGACTGAACAGTTTCAGAGAACCTGATATGAACTAAGTGAGTGGATAGCAGAAAAGCAAGTGTCATTTATTTTTAACAAATTAAAAGTATTATACGTTATTTAAATGCCTTTCACAAGATAGCTTAGAATGCAGTGAGTTGTATAATCTCAGGGAAAAGTATCTGGTCATTGTAAACAACTCAAATTTAGTGAAAGATGCAAACTGGCCTGACTGCATAAAGAACACTGGAAAATTTTGTGTCTTCATAAAACACACCAAATATCATTTCAGATTTAGTGATTTTATTGCTGTGTTCAGCATATAGAGGATTTGGAGGTGGGAATGACTCATGTGGGAGTAAAACTTTTAATGTGAAAAGACAGGGAAAGCTTTGGAATCTCTTTATCTAGGGGCAGATAGTGAAAAACATGTAAACATATATGAAAAAGACTAGGAAATAACTTGAATTTACAGTGAAAGATTTTAGCTCAGGAAGCCTCTGAGTCCTAGACTATTAGTTTTAGGCAATCGGGGGTATATGCATTTGTTGTTTGTGCGTTTTGTTTTTTTCATTTTTTTTTCCTTTGGTTTTCTGTAACTCGTTTGCGCATAACTGCTCTTGGCCACTAGTGCCCTGTCTCTGACTGGTTCTCTGCTCTGCTTCAGTATGGCTCAATTCAGCCTTTTTCATAGTTTAGGAACCAAGCAAAATTGAGTGAAATCCTGTGACTAATTCACAATTTATTAAATTATTTGTTAGAGTAAATATAATGTGTGACCAGTTTATGATTTATGCGTAAGGTTTTGGTTTTGTAACCTCCAAATGGTAATAAATGTTAGTATCACCAAGAAGTGCTTGGAAAGAGATTGTAGCCTCATGTATTGGGAAATATGTGTCTGTGAGTGGAAGTTGTCTTTTTTTTTTCATTGTTTTCCTGCTGTGCTATTTTTCTTGAGCCAGCTGCAACTATGTGCTTCAAGAGATATGATTCTCTTGAGGTGTATTAGTTTCTTTCCTGTAGGGAAGTGTTGGCCCCCCACCCCTTCCCTTCTATTTCCCCTTCTTAGTTCTGGGACGTATCTTTTAAGTCTCACACAGTTCCCTACTGGTTCGCAGGTGACTCTTGTTTACTGTGACCTACTGTGATGATTGCAGTGTATCAGCCTTGAATGGGAACATCGAATGAGATTCGCTTGTGGTCCCTATGACAGCAGCTCACAGCCTAGTCAGAAGCGGGGCTGTGCTGTAAAGGAGGCTGCCAGCTGCAGTTAGTGCAGGTATAAGCACAGACATTTTCATAGCAGATGGAAGTAGAGGCACATAGTGTACCTAACTCAACTAGGTACTGCCTACAGAATGAAGCTCGTGAGTTTCCAGAAAAATACATATTTCTAGAAGTCCCCCTTGAATAAGCTGCTAATTGCAATTTTTATGATCATTAAGAGGAAATAATACAGAAATAATATTGCATTCTTCTTATAATCAGTGTTGCACTATTTAATCAGACTTCAACATTAAATTATAATGCTATGGCTTTAAAGTGGTAGTTCATAAAAGCTTGTTCTAATAATCCTCCAAGCGTAAAATCATGCTTGATTTGTCCTTTTGTTAAAACAGTGGTTTGAAAACTTTGTAAATACTGAAGGCAGCTAAATATGTGATCCTTTTCCAATGTCATACCTTGGCAATATTGACCTCTTCATTTTTAGTTCTATTATCAAATACATTGCTGCATCCTTTTGATATTGTAGTTTCAGTCAGAATTCCTAATTTTTTTTTTAAAAAAAAAAGCTAAGCCTCCTAAATATTTAATGATTTCTGCATAATCTTACCATATGCAAGCAAGTCAAATGAATACATTTAGTTTTAAGATTTACTTTTAGGGCTGAATTCTGAAGATAATTTTTTTCTTTTCTAATTTTTTTTTGTAAAGCCGGAGTTACAGGCGTGTAATCTGTTAATCCAGAGTAAAGGAAAAAGGAATATATTGTTTCTCATAAATTAATACGTTTGCATCTGATATCATAAAAATACTCTGCTTGTATCTCTGGAACCATGGGGAGAATACTTGTAAAATGAAATCTGAAGAGAACAGTGTCTGGGGGGGGGGGGGGGGGGGGGTTTCTTTATTTTTGTTATTCTCAGTGTTTGGTTAGCTCTCGGTATAATCTCTCAAAGGTAAAATTCAAACTATACTGGGGTGAATGAAACAAGCGGCATTAGATGTGCATTCTAGTACGTTGTTTAGTAGCAGGCAATATACGTTGAGATTGCCTTTGTCTAAAGGGACTTTATTTGAGAAATCTGTGTGACTGGCAGTCAGCTCTAATGCATCAGCTGGATTGCATTCATTAGTATTGCACGTCATTAGCGTCATTCACTGTAGTATTACTTATATACAGTAATGAACGGACAATGTTTTATAGTTGTTAGAAGTGAGAGGCAAGTGAGAAAGTACAGCAAAACTAGCTGGCTGGAATTTTCTTTGGAGATAACTGTTCCAGAAGCTTCTGTGGGTGTGCAAAGCTGTGTTATTTTTGGCAAGAGTTGTAAGTTTGTGGTGTTTTGTTTTGTTGGTTGTTTTTGTAGTGTTCTTTTTTTTTTTTTTCCCCCCCCTGGTATTTTTAACTGCAGAGGTCATGTCATTGCTGTAGTTCATGGATTTGACTGTGGGTTGAGTGCAGTTTAAGAAATCAGAGTTGATGTTCTGTTAGTCTTATCGTAGCCCTGAACCCATTCTGTTCTGTTTTGGCTAGAAAGAAAGGGCGAGCATTGCCTTCCTGTAGGGTTTTGGTGAAGGTTACACTTGACTTGCAGCAAGCAGCAGTGGACAGTGCTGGACAGGGATGGAGTTGGATCAAAGCCCCAGGTCAGACAGAGGGGCAGTTCTGACTGCTTGGATGTAAAAGGAAGGGCTGTGGGGGTTTAGCATGTGGCAGCTCAGAATGAAAATAAGTACCTTGCTACAGAAGGTTTAAAGTTGCTTAAATAAAAGCTTAAGTTCTGGAGCATGGGTGAGTTGTCATGGAAGCATTTCCTAAAGTTTACTAATGTAACTATTCTGGAGTCTGCAAGGACCCTGAAGAAAGCAGCTTTTAGCTGCTTCTTTTATTCCTGTAGAGCCCTGGCCTTGAAATTTGTTAACAGTTTATATTTAGGTGATGGTCATTGGTGCTGTTAACCTTCTTAATAATTTGTGAGGTTTTTTTTCTTGTATGTTTGTATCTAAAAGATGGTGGTCATGAGGACCACAGAGTTGTCTAATGCATAGAATCATAGAATAACCAGGTTGGAAGAGACCCACCGGATCATTGAGCCCAAACATTCCTATCAAACACTAAACCATGCCCCTTAGCACCTCGTCCACCTGTGCCTTAAACACTTCCAGGGAAGATGAATCAACCACCTCCCTGGGCAGCCTGTTCCAGTGCCCAATGACACTTTCTGTGAAAATTTTTTTCCTAATGTCCAGTCTAAAACCTCCCCTGGCAGAGCTTGTGGCCATTCCCTCTTGTCCTGTTCCCTGTCACCTGGCAGAAGAGGTCAGCTCCCTCCTCTCTACAGCCTCCTTTCAGGTAGTTGTAGAGAGCAATGAGGTCTCCCCTCAGCCTCCTCTTGTCCAGGCTAAACAACCCCAGCTCTCTCAGCCGTTCCTCATAAGGCCTGTTCTCCAGCCCCTTCATCAGCTTTGTTGCTCTTCTCTGGACTCGCTCCAGAGCCTCAACATCCTTCTTGTGGTGAGGGGCCCAGAACTGAACACATGATAGAAATCATTAAAAGATTTCTTAGTGTTTTCCTTTTTCAGTACCCAAACCCTCAAGAATATCTTCTTTACCACAGTTACCTTTCTTAAAAAATTAACAGTAAGTGCTAACGTAAAGCCCTTGATTAACAGGTTTGTGTTTGTAGCTCAGTATTTGAAATGTTGTGGTTTGCTGTTAGGTCTGTTAACTTTGATGGTCTGTTAACTGTCCCAGAGCCAGTTAGTTCCAAAGGTTTTTCATGTAATCATTCTAAATTACATGCTTTTCTATTTGAGAGACTGCGTGGAACTGAACTTCTGTACTGTTTGCTGTATGGCAGCTGTTAATTTTTCCAGCTTGGAGAATTAAGAATGAGTAACTTCTGTTGGTCATTTTGCATGTGTGGTAGCAGAAATTGAGGTCGCTTAGAAACCTCTTGTTTTCCAATAGTACCAATCTGTTCTGAAAATTGATACTGAACACTTCGGTCTACAGCAGGCCTCCGCTTTACAGAAATAGAAGTCTGGCAGTCTTCCAGGTCATTGTTTGCTGCAGTCGTCACTGGCATTTTATTTGTGGATAAGGGAAAGTGACTTCTTAGAATGAGACAGAATGTTTTTGTTATACTATGTGCTGTAACAATTTCATGTTTGAACATACCATTCAATCAGTTAGAAGGTAAAATTAACCAGGACTTGGTCTGTAGTAGTGTAGACTGTTCTGTTAAATGTTGTGGTAAATTTCTGCAGTGCTGTGTGTGAAATGCTGCGTGTTAATCATAGAATCATAGAATAACCAGGTTGGAAGAGACCCACCGGATCATCGAGTCCAACCACTCCTATCAAACACTAAACTATGCCCCTTAACACCTCGTCCACCCGTGCCTTAAACACCTCTACGGAAGGTGAATCAACCACCTCCCTGGGCAGCCTGTTCCAGTGCCCAATGACCCTTCCTGTGAAAAATTTTTTCCTAATGTCCAGCCTAAATCTCCCCTGGCAGAGCTTGTGGCTGTTCCCTCTCGTCCTGTCTCCTGTCACTTGGGAGAAGAGGCCAGCTCCCTCCTCTCTACAACCTCCTTTCAGGTAGTTGTAGAGAGCAATGAGGTCTCCCCTCAGCCTCCTCTTGTCCAGGCTAAACAACCCCAGCTCTCTCAGCCGTTCCTCATAAGGCCTGTTCTCCATCCCCTTCACCAGCTTTGTTGCTCTTCTCTGGACTCGCTCCAGAGCCTCAACATCCTTCTTGTGTTGAGGGGCCCAGAACTGAACACAGGATTCGAGGTGCGGTCTCACCAGTGCCGAGTACAGGGGGAGAATAGCCTCCCTGGACCTGCTGGTCACGCTGTTTCCGATACAAGCTATGATGCCATTGGCCTTCTTGGCCACCTGGGCACACTGCTGGCTCATGCTCAGTCGGCTGTCAACCAACACCCCCAGGTCCTTCTCCTCCTGGCAGCTTTCCAGCCAGGCTTCTCCTAGTCTGTACCTCTGCTTAGGGTTGTTGTGCCCCAAGAGCAGGACCTGGCATTTGCCCTTGTCAAACCTCATGCCATTGGTCTCAGCCCAGCGGTCCAGTCTGTTCAGATCCCTTTGCAGAGCCTCCCGACCCTCCAGCAGATCCACACTTCCACCCAGCTCAGTGTCATCTGAAAACTTGCTAAGAGAGCACTCGACGCCTTCATCCAGGTTGTTGGTAAAGACATTGAACAGGGCTGGACCCAGGACTGAGCCCTGGGGAACCCCACTTGTGACTGGCCTCCAGCTGGATTTAACACCATTTCCCACCACTCTCTGGGCCCGGCCATCCAGCCAGTTTTCCACCCAGGAGAGTGTGCACCCGTCCAGGCCAGAGGCTGACAGTTTCCGTAGCAGAATGCTATGAGAAACTATGTCAAAGGCTTTACTGAGGTCCAGGAAGATACATCCACAGCCTTTCCCTCATCCAGCATCTGAGTCATTTGGTCATAGAAGGTGATCAGGTTAGTTTGGCAAGACCTGCCTTTTGTGAATCTGTGTTGACTGGGCCTGATCACCTGGTTCTTTTGCATGTGCTTCACGATAGCGCTCAAGATCACCTGTTCCATGACTTTCCCTGGCACTGAGGTCAGACTGACAGGCCTGTAGTTCCCTGGGTCCTCCCTGCGACTCTTCTTGTAGATGGGCACAACATCAGCCAGCCTCCAGTCCAGTGGAACTTCCCCAGTCTTCCAGGACTGTTGGAAGATGATGGAAAGGGGTTTGGCCAGCACATCCGCCAGCTCCTTCAATACCCTTGGGTGAATCCCATCCGGCCCCATAGACTTGTGGGTGTCTAGTTGGTCTAGCAGGGCTCTGACCACCTCCTCTTGGACCATGGGAGCCTCATGTTGCTCCTCTAGCTCCTGGGTTTGTACAGAAAGGGAAAACTTTCTTTTCAATTAAAGACTGAGGCAAAGAAGGCATTAAGTACCTCAGCCTTTTCCTCTTTCCCTGTCACTGTTGCTCCTTTTGCATCCAACAGGGACTGTATGGTCTCCCTAGTCCTCCTTTTATTATTTATATATTTATAGAAAGACCTTTTGTTATCTTTCACTGACTTTGCCAATCTGATTTCTAGTTGAGCCTTTGTCCTTCTGATTTTTGCTCTACACAATCTCACTTCCCTCCTGTAGTCCATCCAAGAGGCCTGTCCCCTCTTCCAGAGTCCATAAACATTTCTCTCCTTCTTGATATCACTCAAGATCTCCCTGTTCAACCAAGATGTTTTTTTCCCCTACCGGCTTGTTTTTCGGAACATGGGGATGGCTTCGGAACATATAGGCTCCCTTGCCCTTAAGCACTCTCTCCCGTGACACTTTGCCAACCAGTCTTCTGAAGAGTTCAAAGTCTGCCCTCTGGAAATTTAATGCTACTGTCTTGCTAACCACCCTCTTCACCTAGAACACAAAACCCTATCATCTCATGATCGCTTAGTCCTAGGCCACATCCCCCACAAGGCCTTCTCTGTTCACAAACAGCAGGTCCAGGAGGGCACCTTCCCTTGTCGGTTCGTTCACCAGCTGTGCAAGGAAGTGTCTTCCACATACTCCAGGAACCTCCTAGACTGCTTCCTTTCTGCTCTATTGTACTTCCAGCAGATATCAGGAAGATTGAAGTCTCCCACAAGAACAAGAGGCATTGGCCTAGAGGTTAACCCCAGCTGTTCATAGAAGAGCTCATCAGCTGCTTCTCTTTGGCTGGGTGGTCTGTAACAGACTCCTATCACAAAATCTACCTTCTTATGGGCTCCTTTGATTCTAACCCATAGACACTCAATCTCCTCATCCTCACAATCCATTTCAACAGCATCCAAGTCCTCCCTTACAAAGAGGGCTACCCTGCCTCCTCTCCTTCCCTTCCTATCCCTCCTGAAGAGTTTGTACCCCACCATATCTGTACTCCAGTTATATGAGTCATCCTACCACATTTCCATGATGGCAACAACATCATAGGCTCCTTGCCCTACGACAGCTTCCAGCTCTTCCTTCTTATTCCCCATGCTGTGTGCATTGGTGTAAATGCACTTCAGTTGAGCTGCTGAGCCTTCAGCCCTCTTAGAGGGAACAGAGTCTATTCCCAATTGCCTGGTAACTGGAGTAGCTAGCACCAGAGCACCCGTATCTCCCTTACCAACCCTAGGTGTGTTCACTCCCACTTTCTGTGTGATGATGTACTGGTGGTCCTCTCCAGCACACACTCTCTGAATCATCAGTGCTCCATGTCCAGGCTTGCTCCTGTCTAGCCTGGTCTCAATCCCCTCCCCCTTCACATCTAGTTTAAAGCTCGAATTATGAGCTTAGCTAAGTTCCTAGCCAAGGGCTTTAGCCCCCCTAGAAGACCCACATGTCCCATCCTTAGCAGCAGAGTTTGGGAGTGTGTGAGCCACCCCATGATCAAAGAAGCCAAAGCCCCTCTCCTCACACCAGGCTCAGAGCCAGGCATTAATCAAATTCTTCTTGACTTCCAGCTCCTCTCTGTTTAGCCTTGGGATGGAGCAGAATACTATCTGAGCCCCAGAGCCCTCCATCATTTTCCCAATGGCCCAGAAGTCTTTCTTGATGGCTTTGGTCTTTCTGCTTACTAAATCATCATTACCAGTTTGGACTACTATCAGAAGATAGTAGTCTGTCTCTTGGTCCAGGGAAGGAAGTTTTCTAGCTACCTCCTTCACTGATGCCCCCAGTAAGCAGCAGACCTCTCTGTGGAGCGGGTCTGGTCTGCAGATGGGTCCCTCTGTTCCTTTTAGGAAGGAGTCACCTACAACAATCACCCTCCTCTTCCTCTTAATGGAGGATGTTTTTATCTTTTTCTGAGGATGGTGCGGCCTAGGGAAAGATTCTAGTCTGTGGGAGCCATCATCCTCAGGATAGGATTCCACCTGCAGCACATGGTACTTGTTTACCAGGGGGATCTGGGGTTTTGCTGTCTGGATGAGGGGAGCAGGTTTCCTTCATCTGGCAGGAACTTGCTGCCATTCCCCATCTCTTGTTCCCCCAGCCTTGCAGTTTGCAGGTGGGTGGTGTTCAGACATACCAGCTCCAGCAGGCTGCTGAGTTAGTGAGAGGGCACTGCTCTACTGGTCTATCTCCCTCTCACACTCCCTGATGGTCCTCAGCCTATTTACCTCCTCCCTTAACTCCTCCACCATACAGTGGAGTTCCCCCACTCGAGTGCAGCTTTCACAAGTGGAGCCAGTAACAGAGGCACGAGCTGGTGTTTGAGGGGGGCACTGTCTGCAGCCCAGGGTCTGGGTAGCTGCATGTGCCCACTGGGGCTCTGTCTGCGTGGCAGCTTCCATCATGCTTGGTGCAGCCTTAATCTTTTGACAGGTAGCCACCATGGCTCTCAGTCCCTTCTGGCCATGCTCCAGCCCCTCCCTGCTCGCCCTGCAGCTCAAACTGCCCTGTTTTAACGTGCCCCGCTCCTCTTCGCTGTGCTCCCTAAGGGCCGTTTAACTCCCCCGCGGTAGCTCCCGGACCGCCCCCTCCCGTCAGGCACCGCGCGGGAGCGGCCGTTGAGCCCGGAGCCCAGCGCCGACCCCCGAGCGAGTCTTTTAGGCTTTTCCCCGCTCAGGGAGGCGCCCCAGCGCCTTTAATGGCCGCCCCACCAAGGAACTCACTGTCCCGTCGCTGGATGTTGTATTCAGAGGAGTTTAATAGATACCCAAGATCTGTGGGAGAGGAGTTGTTTTAGTTTTAAATTCAGTATTTTGATTGTTTATCTTTAGAAGATCCTGTATAGAAGGAGTGTATAGAAGGAGTATAGAAGGAGTGTCCTGTATAGAAGGAGTGGTTACCTGTTTTATAATATTTTAATTTCATACAGCAGGCAGTCATCTAAATAGTATAGATCCATTTCCCTTGGTAGCTCAACTCATTTATTGATATATAACAGGTATTGCGGATTAATTTATAGTAGCTTCTAGGGTACCATGAACAATATAATCAGGGAAGGTGAATTGTATGTAGTGTAAGTTAAAGCCATTTCCTGCAGAGGACTGGGGTGTTGTGTCTGTAAATTTGTAAGCTTTGCAGAATCTTGCTCAGGTGGTCCCTTTCAAGTTTAAATATAAAGTAAAAATCTGTCTTGCGTCTTGTGCTTCATGTTTTACGTCTGACAAAGTCACATTTTTAAGTGCTCTAAGGTGATACTCCTTTGTAATTTTAAGTATGTTGTGGTATTTAAATAGTGTCCTTCTTCTAATATGTACTATTGAAGGGTTACATTTTTATTAAAATACTGAAATACTTTCGTGGCTACAAATGTTCCTGGTTAAAAGGTATATGCTGATAACTTACCCATAATAAAAGGCTTGGAGTAAATGGGTTTGCTCTTAGGTGGAGTTTGGCAGCAGAACAAATTCTCTGCAAGTCTTTAGCCTAGAACCTTTCCTGCCTAAACTGATCACTGTGGGGACCCAAGTTTTCAGTCTCTTGCTGAGATACTTGAGTAGTATGTAACCTTTCAGAAAGTTTTAGCAATTAACCTCCAGAAGAGCTGGCCTTCTGAAAATACATATAAATAGGTTCCTGAAAGTAGAGTTGCATATGAGCATAGAAGTTGGTAAAAGGGGTGGAGGTCTTTTGGGTTTGTTGGGTTTTGGGCATGGGGTTGGTTTTTTTTGGTTTTGTTCTTTTCTTTTAGGCCTTCTGTGCTAAAGCTTCAGTCTATGAGGTGGGGAATTACAGAACTTCCAAGTTTCGGTGGGTTTAATGGAAATACAAATTCCAGGTGATCTGGTACTTAAGTGTTCTTGTAATGAGGGTTATACAAATAGCTTAGATAACTAGTCTTCTGTTTTTAGTTTGGTTCTCTGTTTCATGCATCTAAATAGAACAGAAATACATAAGCTACGTACAACTTAAACCAAAAAAGGTAACCTACCTTCTCAATGCTGAACCTAGAAAAAAATAAAGCTAGTTCTAGTATAGTTTTATGGGAGGTAATTTTAATAGTTTTAAGGAGGAGAAAAAAGCACAGAGAAGCTGTACAGTGTCTCTTTTGCTCGAATGTAACTTCTTCCTTAAAAAACCGAAAATGCATCACTGAATGTAGAGAGCTAATACAGAGATCAGATTTATACCATTTTTTAAGTTACAGAAAATTAAGGAAAACTCATAAATCAAAGATCTGTGTTTCCTGTTCTTCTAAAGCATGAAGAGAACTGCATTTTCTTGACAAACAACTTTCATAAATAATTCTGAAAGTCTGAATTTTATTGTACTAGAATGATACTTTGTACAGCAGAGGCTTAGATTTTACATGTTTGGAATACAGGAATATATAGGTATTGTCCCATTTTCCCCTCTCCCATGCTGAGGAACTTTTCTAAGTTTTGGTTTATGGTTTTATTTTGTATGGTGTCAGGTCTGTTTTTGAGTCCTTCCCCCCCTCCCAATCTGGGCATAAGTACCAAGAACACAAAGAACATAGTACTTTGGTTAGTTATGCGAGTTTGTGCTAGAATACAAAGTTTGTTTATTTGTTTTTCCCTAATTTACGGTTCTTTTGCTTTTCAAAAGCCTGTTCCTGTGTAATGGCACTTCCTGTAAAAACAAGGCTATGTCTCCTTTCTTAAAAACACAGAGAAGATTAAGTAACCAAAGTAGACAGGCAGATTCCTGCCAATTCCCAGTTCAAGGTTGTGTGAAAAGGACAACATGTTCCTTGCAGCAGAAATAATTTTTGCCTCTGTATGGAGTGTTCATGATGCTTCAGGGGAACATAGAGAAGAGACAGTGACCTAGTGTGGAAGAAAATGGTTTAAGATAAGAAAATTTAAGAACTGTATCATTAGTTGGTCACAAGGATAAAGGTGAATTAAATGTTTTAGAAACCCTCTTGTTAGGGAAAAAATATCAGATTCATAGTTAGTCAAAAAGGCATTAACAGCAACTTATAGCTGGAAGTTAGTAAGATAAATTCAGTTGATAGGCAAGTGATGCTTTTTAATGGTAAAGCAATGTAAGAGCGCAGTAGTCTTTAGTCATTGGTATTTGATATAGAGGTAGCTGTGGATTGGAATGATGTATGCAAGTGGCCAGACTAGGTGATTTCCAGATCAAGCTCCTGTAAGGTCTACATCACTCCATGCTGTATCTGCTATTCTTCCACACCCCACCTCACATGTTTCCCCCCTTCTTCTTGCTCTGATAATTAGTCCAGATATGCATAATGAGTTCAAGACTTCCTTGACCAATACAAAGTTCCAAATTTCTGGACCAACAGCTTACTAAATAACTAAAATCGTCCTTTGATTTGAGCAGAAGGTATCTTACTCTAGGTAGCAAACCTTTGAGATGCACAGGTGTTCCCTTGCATAGAAGGAGAGCTAGGTTTTAGCATTAACAGAAATAGGTTTTGGTGAAGGGTTTGGTTTGTTGGTTTGGGTTTTTTTGAAGTATTATTAGTTGATCCATCTCTGGGCAAGAATGAGGACCTGTTTCAGGAAACAAGACATTTAGTGTGCCTGTAACATTAATGCGGCATTCCTGTGTGTTGACTGGCAGAGACACTGTTTAATTGCTTCCAATCCTTCTAGTATTTGTAAATATTGCTTTCTGCTCCTTACCATTCCACTGCTTTCTAGATGTAATTCTCACACAACAGTTGTTTAGGGGCTTAAGGGTTATTTTCTGCCACCCTCCTTTCTCCTGAAAGTCTCAGTCATTGCTTTCTTTTTCCCTTTAATGCTCCTGTCTTAAAACATTTTGATTTGCCTCTTGCTGTATTTCCTTGTCCATAGTCTAGAACTTGCTTAGGGTTCTGCCCCTTGAGTGGAAATGGATATAATGGTCATGCTTATGCTCTAGTCAAACTGTTTCTTGTATACTTGCCCAGATCTCCTGAAGTTCATTGTCTAGTTTGTTTCAAGTGGAAATTGGTTTTGCTGTTCTTACTTTAACATTTCACACTTTGAACTATCGCAGTTCAGCTGCTGATCTATAAATGGTGTAGCAGTTTCTGAAAGCTGGAAGTTAGGTAATTGTAGGTGATTAGGCCAGAAAGGGCAACCCTCCGTGGCCGATGCTCTGCAGGGACAACTCTAAATGAGGAGGGTTAAGGTCAGTGTTAGGGTTTGGGTCTCTCTGGAGAGAGTTGGCCCTGCAGAGGGCTGGCTGTGGAGAGTTGTTCTAGACCCTGGTTAGGCACGCACTTGTCATGCTACACCAGTAAACGTATTGCTAGCTAAGCTGCCTTGCTTTAAGGGTTACCTTAGTTGTTAATATACCACTGTCTCCTGCGAGACCAATGTGGCTCTGCCACTCAGATTATTCAGGGCATTGGCAGAATGCTGTGGTACTGCAAAATTTGAACATGTATTGCAAACTTTTATAGCAAGATTTGTCATAAAATTGAGCTGACAGACCTGTAGCGCTACATAGTAAAATAGAATTGAAAATACGCCGTGCTTTTGGCCATACTTTCAACAGATTGCTTCTGTGCTTTTTATACTCTACCAGTTGTACATCTGGTCTTGCGAGATGATAAAAATTGTCATTCTAAAAAGGTTTTGTTTGCCTTGCCTCGTTATGTTTTGGTGGGGTTTTTTTGTTTCGTTTGTTTCACATCAATATTCTGAAAGGGGAGAGCTTTGCCCTGTCAAATACCATCTCCCTGTTCTGTGCTTCCGTACTATTGTTCTGTTCACTTAGTTTCTCTAATGCACTTAAACAACAGGACAGGGAATGTTTTTTCGTTCAGTCTGTACTAAGGCTTGAAAGGACTGGTTGTTTAAAACAATCTATTTAAAATTAATATCGGTAAATCATCATGTATTTCTTTAACTGGGGATTTGTACAAAACCGTCTAGCAGGCTATGGGAAAAGTCTGAAGACTTCCCTGGGATGTCTAAGAAAGCACATCCTCTCTACACTCACAAGTATTTCCCCCTCTGGGTATCCCTGAGGTTGGAGCTTTTGGTCTGAGACAGTACCATCAAGGGGATATGGGAGACTGGGCCAGACTGGAAAGGGGAGTACAAGTTGGAGCTTGGAGGGAGCAAGGAGGCAGCAGTGAGAATCCAGTGCTGCTGCTTGCTTCCTCCCAAGTAGTTTCTTTGCAAAGCAGAGGTGTCCTTAGCTTAGCATCATTCTCTTCTTTCTTAAGTAAGATTAGTTGTGTCTAGTCATTATGGTTGGGGACAGTGTTGATTTTTCTGTCATGGAGTTTAGGCAGGGTCATTAGCTTTGTTTCTATTAAATTAATAATAAAAACATTAGTCATTTGTACAGTGCTAGTCCTGGTAGAATTCTGGTTCATCACTGGGATTTGTAGGCTTTGTTGTCATGCAAGGAGACATTTCCTGTTTTAAAATTCACTATGTACTTATCGTGTGTCATATTGAATTTATTTTGCTTTAGTTTGAAAGAATTAACTTCAAGAACTTCGTTACCAGTATTATTTTTTCTTTTAAATATCTTTAGTTATTATTAATGGATAATGGTGTGCAGTGTTTGACTTTGAATGTTCTGGTCTGTTTTTCAGAGAATGCAGAATCAATTGATCTCAAACAGTTTTTCGACCTACATTTCTCACATATATATTATGTGTTCTTTGAAAACTTTGTGACTATTGAAGTAGGTCTTAAACAAAAAGGTAAGTACTTAAAATAGAAATTTCACTCTTTTGTCTTTGTGCTCTGTTTGTTATAAAATACAGCAGTGTTATAAATCATGGTGTTGGAGGTCATGAATGATAGCACTAGATGTGTAGAAATATGTGAAAGCATTAAAATTGCAAATAAAAGCAGAGCAATTTGAGTTGCATGCCATATAGGTGAGTAAGGAGAGTTTAGTCTCTAATCACTGGTTTTGCCCTTTTTCAAAATAAGGAATCTTAAGGTATTACACTTCTTGTGCTCTACAGAATTAATCTAAATTTTGTTTAACAAGGCTTTGTGCCACTTAATGTCTACCGATTATTGATGCCATAATAGAAAATGGGTCCTGCACTTGGAGCACAACAACCCTGTGCAGAGCTACAGACTGGGAGAAGTCTTGTCTAGAAAGCTGCCGGGAGGAGAGGGACCTGGGGGTGTTGGTTGACAGCCGACTGAACATGAGCCAGCAGTGTGCCCAGGTGGCCAAGAAGGCCAATGGCATCCTGGCTTATATCAGAAACGGCGTGACCAGCAGGTCCAGGGAGGTTATTCTCCCCCTGTACTCAGCACTGGTGAGACCGCTCCTTGAATCCTGTGTTCAGTTCTGGGCCCCTCACCACAAGAGGGATGTTGTGGCTCTGGAGCGAGTCCAGAGAAGAGCAACAAAGCTGGTGAAGGGGCTGGAGAACAGGCCTTATGAGGAGCGGCTGAGAGAGCTGGGGTTGTTTAGCCTAGAGAAGAGGAGGCTGAGGGGAGACCTCATTGCTCTCTACAACTACCTGAAAGGAGGTTGTGGAGAGGAGGGAGCTGGCCTCTTCTCCCAAGTGACAGGGGACAGGACGAGAGGAAGTGGCCTCAAGCTCCGCCAGGGGAGATTTAGGCTGGACATTAGGAAAAAATTTTTCACAGGAAGGGTCATTGGGCACTGGAACAGGCTGCCCAAGGAGATGTTTAAGGCAAGGGTGGATGAGGTGTTGAAGGGCATGGTTTAGTGTTTGATAGGAATGGTTGGATTCGGTGATCCGGTGGGTCTCTTCCAACCTGGTTATTCTTTGAATCTATGAAAATTATACAAACTGTAATTATTAATAATCTGTAAGTAAGAAATCTATGTTTTTTTTTCTTTGTAGAAAGAATGCAAAATAGTTCTTGTGGTTGTAGAAATGCATGTTTTTGTTTTACAGATCTAAGGATCTTTGTCAGTGTTCTTTACATTTTGTTTTGATAATCAAAGTGTATCTTTATTTTTAATTGCATCTAGGTCACAAGTCTCAGAGAGAAGAATTAGATTCTATTCTTTTTATTTTTGAGGTAAGATAACTGGACTATTCCTGAATGGGTTTTTTACTTTGAGTTAAGTCCTGTTGAATAATAACAGTGCAGCTGCCCTAGGGTTGCCACGAAAAGTGTTTACTATTAACTGCATTCCTTTCTTCTTTGGCTTTGAGTTCAATATATGTGCCTTGTGCAAGAAGAACAAGTGACTTGCAGTTTTGCAGGAAGATGTCTTAACTGGAAAAAGATGGTTTCTGTGCCTGCAGATAGTTCATTAGTATTACGTGATGGTTCTTCCCATCCCTGCTGTGTATTGTACTTGTCTGTCCTTCTTGGCACTTCTGAAGCTAGTCTGGGTCCCTCTGGATGCATCCTTTCCCTCAGGAGTGTCAACCACATCACTCGGCTTGATGTGTTTGACAAACTAGCTGAGGGGTCCACTTGATTTCATGTCTGTGTTGTCCATGAAGATAATAGGGAGTACTTGTCTCAGTGATTTTCTTCGTAATAGATTACAGCTGCCGAATTTTTTTTTTATAGATGCCTTTTATTTTTAAAAAAATTTATTATTTGAAAATAGCATTTCACAGTATCATTACCAAAAGCGTATTTTGAATTAGAAACTAATTTAATTAAATGAAATAGTTTCTGTGCCTGGAATGGCAAGTTTTTGCCTTTCCTTTTTGATAGGGGCTTCAAGTTATGGAACTAGGATTATGGTTTTATGTTTTTTTAAAAGTTGAATACGAATTCAAGGGTGGCTTTATTTTTTTTATTTTTGCATTAGTGCTTTAAACTGTAGGGTTAGCTGTTAGAAGGAGGGTCAATCTGAAGAGAGCTGGTTTGTTTGTTCACTGTTTGCTGCATAAAGGGGTATTAAGTGACCCGTGCTTTGGAAGCAGTTGCACAGGATTCTAGAGGGCTGGGACCAGACATTCTTCTGGGAAATTAGGTTGTTTACGAGTTGCTGATGCCTCTAGCATAAATGCTCAAGTGTTATGGAATAGACTTTTAACTGCCTTTGTCACTAACTGTGCTCTGGTTTTTACCATTTGAAGATGATCTTCCTCCATTCTAGCTGGAGAGGTGTTTGAGTAATTTGCTTTGTTGTTTTGCTGTAGCTCATTACCCCTCTGAGAGGGCTGAAGCAAATGTTTGCCTGTGCCACAGAAGCAAGCTCACAGCTGAGCATCCTAGCTTAAGCCACTATAAAGGTGGAATTAACCTAATTAACCTAATACAACCTGTTGTGAACCCCAGCAACTGAGATAGATACTCATCCTGTTCCACTTGCTATTCTATAAGCAGCAACACAGCAAAGAGTCAGTGGAGTGCCAGTTAAACTGCAGTAACATCTGAGGTCTCCAATGCAGGACTTGCCAGATGGTCTGTTAGAAGGCCCAAAAGTTCCAGCTTTAGGAATGGCCTTATGTTGAAAGGACAGCAATGCTTCCAGGGAAAGCAATGTGGAAATCTTCTATATTAACCTTTCTGCTTCTGATCTGTGGCCTTTGTACAAGTACTCTTTGATCTTTCAAGTGCAGTATCTGCAACATAGATCCTTTGTGGGTTTTTTTGTAGAAAATTTTGCAACTCCTTCCAGAAAGGATTCATCAGAGATGGCAATTTCATAGTATTGGTAAGCTGATTTCCTTTCTTTTTTTTTTTTTTAAATATCTTATTTTTTTTATTAATAGCTACTAGTAGTTTGTGCTATTTATTTCCTTAACCTTTAAGTGGTGTAACAGGAATTATGGTCTTGAAACTCTTGCAAGCTAGAGGAAGAATAATAAAAAAACCCCACCAATCTAATGAAGTGCACTTCTAGATGGAATTAACGCTGGGAATATGGAAGTGGAACAAAGGCTGAAAAAGAACAAAGGTGGAAAGTTGCTTTGTAACAAATTATTTTTTCTATTTTTTTTTTTAGTAATCAATTTAATAATTGGGGTGAGGTCCGTATTTGTAAATGGAGAACACTGATATTGTGCACACTAGTAACTTGAGAATTGTTTGCTTTTCATGTACACATCTCAAAAAGTCATTTAGGAAAGGTGGTGTGGATTATGAGGAATCTGTGAAAGGTGATCTTTATTTTCCTTCTGGCATTGAGAGTGTTGCCTGAGGATATCAAGCTCACCAAGATTAAACTGGAGATTGCCAAGGACTTGTTTAAAAGTTACTATCAAGTCTGACCGAGAACTCTGACATCTTGCTTACTAAAGAAAAAACGAACAACAAATTTTTGTTTTTCCTTCTCTTTAGGGTTGATTTTAAAGAAGCTTCTTCACACTGGAAATTCATTAAAGGTATTAGCAAAAGTCGCATACTACTTTTGTCTAAAATGCTTTAAAATACAAAGAGGAACATAAGGGCAAGTTTTTTTGTAAAAGTACAGGAATGAGAACTGGATCATAACTTGGGTGTAAAGAAAGAATGACTTCAAATTATCAGCTTTACCCTAGGAGAACTAGTCACGGTAGTAATGTGCTTATGTAGAGTAGGCGAGTTAAGAACATGTGCAAATGTTGAAGGATTTGCATTAAAGCATTATTAGGAGCAAGGAAACTGGGTTTGTGACTCAGACTGTTTTGGAAGTGGAAGATTTTCTAGGCCAAAGAGACTTGTTCGTAGGTAGTGTAGTCATGGTTGACCATGAGGCAAAAGCCACCTAAGGGTAATGTGTTATTACATCTGCAGGCTTGGCTGAGGCTGAAATTCTCCAGTGTGAGAGCCAGGAGTGGACTGCTTTAGGACTCCGTTGCCTTCCTTGTAGAAGGGATGTAAGAGCTCAGAACAGGGCAATCTGCTGCTAAGAACTCATTCTGTTGTCATAATTCACAACTTAGAAATGTTTTGATGATCTTTGTATTTTCTGAAAAATTACATGGTATCTTGCGCTGCTGGTGTCAAGCAAATGACTAGATGTGTGTTGGCTTTATTCCTCTTCTTTTGGAGAAAACTCTGTGAAAGAGATTGTGTAAGGCAAACAGCAGGGAAGATGTAAAGGTTGTCCTTGCATTTCAGCAGGAGCAGCACATGTCCTAGCTAAGCTCTGCTGGGTGCTGGTGGTCATACTGTCTGTACACTGCCATCTTTTCTACCAACCTTTTTTCTGTCCACAACAAATAGAAATGCTTTGGTATGTTATATGGGACAAGCTAACATTTTCCATTTTTTTTTCTTTAAGATACGTCGAGAGGGTGTGCGTCTCTTTCTTTTGTGGCTGCAAGCACTTCAAAATAACTGTAGTAAAGAACAATTATGGATGTTTTCTTGCTTGATTCCTGGATTTTCATCACCACAGTCTGAATGTGGGCCCCGAACACTAGATAATCTCATTAACCCTCCACTTAACGTTCAAGAAAGTAAGTAATTTGGTAATATTGCTCAATTTTGCACATAATTCTAAGCACAGTAAAGGCAAGGTGAAGTAATGAGGAACCAACATACATATGTATACAGGGAGATTTTACAGCTGTTAGTGCATTTTTTGGCACTTTATCAGGTCTCTATTTTATTTTATTTTTTTTTAAAAAAAAGCATGGCTATAGTATCTTAACACATAATGGTTGAAAATAACCTGACCATGTAAAGCCAAATAGTTGATCTTGCTGTATCTGTATGAGACCAGGCAGTTAAAGCTGTGATAGTCTTCTGACTCAGAATCTTCCAAAAGAATTGGAGCTTCTAGATTGCAAAACCTGATGTCAAAGTCCTGCATCAGTGGAAAGGCTTGAGCATTCGGAGTTAACCTTTTTATACTACATAAATTTGTTTGTTTATTTAATATGAAGATCATCAATCTTGACTGCAATCAATGAAGCAAGGGTGATTTTTCCCTTAAGATAATTTTTACAATAGGTTTTCCTTTGATTGTTCACTCCTAGCAGTAACTATCAAAGACTCGTAGCTTTGGGGAGCCTCTTGCCTCCTAGCTCACTTTTTTTGATGGGGTCATGAGTGCTAACTTTGTAGCTGCATGAATGTGAATAAGAAGCTGACCACTTTTTCCTCAGAATGTTAAGTACTTTTGCCTTTTTTCCACCTACATGCAATGTTTTAGAACTGGTGCAAGTATTGCTTCTATAAGCAAGGAGTGTCTCCTTCAGTGATAATTGAAGTTACTGAAAAAAAGCTGATTTAGCGAATTGATTAGCTTCAGGATAGCTCTGCAGCTAAAATTTGCTTTGTGTGTTAAGCCCTGTTTTTGAGTTCTCTTGTGTTGTATCTATACAGTGGGAAAGGAGGAGTAAATCTAGAGGGAATGTAGGCAGGATAGAAATTCAGTGCAAGAAATGGAATATGAACATCTCACTACAGGAGCAAGAAAAATAAACACTGAACTAGCTTCATTGTAGAGGTAAAGAAAGTATAGAGCTAGTAAGACTTTACAGAAATGTAACTGATTAACTACTAAATAAAGAAGATAACAAGAGATGGCAAATAACGATTTTGCATTGTGAAAAAGAGATGTTATGCTACTGTTTGCATAAATTCCAAAATAAATTGGTTATGCCTTTTGGAAAAATTGTGCCTTGGCAGGTAGATGCTCAGCATGTGTAGGGAGTACCGAATTATCTGCTCTGTTTTTAAATATGTAATAAACCAGTTCTGTGGTGGTTTATTCACTAAGATTTCCAAATTTTCATTAGTGTGTGTGGCTTATTTTGCCTGTAATGATCTCTGCCTAACCCAGTACATTTCTGCTTTGGTGACTTGGTTGATACTTGTGCATGAAAAGAAATAGTCTAAATGTTTTGAAGTTGTTCTTGTCTTTTTTTTTTTTTTTTTTTTTTTTAAATAGCTCAAGTGACTATAGAGGAAATCACTCCACTTGTTCCTCCTCAATCAGGAGATAAAGGACAAGAAGATTTAACAAGCTATTTCTTAGAAGCACTTTTGAAATACATAGTAATTCAGGTATGTTCTATAGTTTTCAAGCAAACAATCATGAAAAAGCTAACACCTGCTTGTCCATTACAGGAAGACACTTAGGAGTAGCACTGCAAATATTTATAAAAATGTTTTAAACATTTCTCACCCTTGCTTCCTTCCAAGTGTTCTTTGTAAAAAAGCAAATTCTCCCAGGGAATCTTCATCTGTCTTCATTGAAGATTTATGGGTGTGTTACTGTAGGGTCTTTGGTGAGATTGCAGCACAGAGAGAAAACTAGACATGTCGATGACTTCCAGAAATACTGATTCCAGCTCCTTTTCCATTTCTACCTTCCCCACATCCCCACCCTGTTGCCTTCAACCAGTGGAAGGATCAGCTGGGTTCATTCTTATTATGGGGGTTCATTCTTATTATATTCTTGATGGCCAGGGACTTTGTTTTTCAAACAAAGAGGACACTTCTAACTGGAAGCGTTCAATTTTTGTAGTATGATATTTTACTAAGTCTCAGCAAACTTTTACTGGCCTTTCTCCTACGTTTATACTTGAGCTAGCTGGCAAAACCAAACAGAAACAGGAAGTCAAACTCAGTGGTTCGACTGCCACTATCTGTGCTTAGGTGGAGGAAGAATATGACCTTCTTTGGAATTTCTGCTGCTACAGTAGATTAACAATACAGCCTCTCCAGTCTTTAATGGAAACACTCTGAGGTACTGGGAAGAAATTCATCAGGGTATGTTTAGCGCGTGATACAGAGAATATGGCTTTCTAGGAATAGTTTGTAGGGAATTTTTATCTGGTTGTGGGTTTTCTGTTTTTGGTTGTTTTTTTTTTTCTGACCAACAAGATTTTTTTTCTGTCAAGATCTGGCAGAGGTGGTGCCATGACTCCCACTGAGTCCTGTTGCTGAGCAAGTGAACCTCTTCAAAAGAGAAGCAATGCAAAGCAGTACATATTCAGAGTACTTCTGATCTGGCAAAGCTTATGAGTTAGGTTCTGCTTGAAAGTAGCTGCGCTGCTGAGATTACACTTGCTTAGAGGCATTGCTGTGTGATTGCTTGGCTGCATGACATGCTGTAGGTGTTCCAAGGTACCATCTTCTAGATCAGACTTGCCCAGGAGAATCCAGTCGGATTTCTGTTCATAAGTTTTTCTTTATGCTTTTGCAGGTTGTGCTAGAGACAATGGATAATGGCACAAACATCACCCTCATTAAGCTGAAACATTTAGCTTTGTTTTACTCTGTGAACATGCATTGCTGGAATAATTTGCAATCTCATTTTGATGCTTCCAGCATCTCCTGGTTTGAATAGAGGTCATCATGCTTGTGGCCTTTAGCATGGAGGAAAAGCTTAATTGTGATTGTTCAGTGTGAATAAAAGTATGCATTAAATTCTTGAAGGCAACTTTCCTGTCTGTAGTTGGTAGTATTATGTTTAAATTTAGGTAAGTCATTGAGACAGGTGGCATAGAACTTGCTATGTGAATGCTGAAGTCTGTTGCTGAAATCTCTTTAAAGGCACTGATAACTTCAAGCTGAATAGTTACCTTTTGTTATTAAGTTCTGGTAAAGGACTTTGTATCACTAATTTCTTTGTATTAGTCATCCATTCTACTGAATTACAATGGAGCACATATATATATATATATATGCATGTATTTTCCATTCTAAATACCAATTGCCCTGACAACAGATCGTCATAGAACTGTAGACTTGAAGTAAGGAGCAGAGGAAGGAGGGAAAAGGGGGGAAAACGCCTTGATTTTATTTATGGTACCCTTGAAAGATTACCCAACTGTTCAGGCAGTTGAATTCTCCAGGACAAAGTTGGAAACTATGTGTTGGGTTTATTATTAAGGAGAACTTACTACACTTTTCAGTAGGAAAACCTTTCATAATGGGAAGGCTTAGCATTCATGATCCAGGGAAGTAATTTGTGTAATTTAACTGTAAAGGTGTATCTTCTCCTGCTTGTGGTTGACAGATTTTTGTTTTGCATTGCCAACTGCACAAATGAATCCAAGTACCTATTATAATAAATATATGAACACTTTTTAGTTGAAATGTGTTAACACTTGTTTGACAATTTCTTTTCATAGTACCATGGGTAACTGTCCCCTTCTTATAGAGCATTTTGAAATAAAAAACCTGTTTTATTAAGAACAGTGTATTTATGTTTACTCCCTGATTTGGCAGATGACCATAAAAGCAGATGTATTTCTTTTTGTTTCAGTGTTTTGTGTTCAAGTTAATTTTGAACATTTTGGAAGAGAACAGTCCTTGTTTCATTGATATTTCCTCTGAAGTTTCTATCCCATCTTTCTAAAATGCATATGATTTCCTTCCAAAGAAATAACTTATAAACAAGCTGTTTAATTTATCATCTTTTTCTTCTACTTCTACGTGTTTTCTTTATCCAACTTTTTAATTTTTCTATTTTTAAGGTTAAGAGTTTAGAATGGAAGAACAAGGAAAACCAGGAAAAGGGATTTTCATTTTTATTTTCAAATTTTAAGAAATACTACTTGCCTTCTATTTTCCCAAACATCTGTAAGGAGACCAGCCTGTATAACCCCATACTTGGTAAGTGTTAACACAGCTGATGAAAATGATTGCATTTTCTCTAAGAGTGTAGCAAAGCAGTTTATGCTTGAGTCATGTGGCCAAAAAGAACGTTCTCCAAAAGTACTTAATGAAAGAATGTGTTATGGTTCCTGTTCATGGTTTTCAATTCTCTGTTCATGGAGGCACCTGACCTCTTAGTCATTAGAGTCAATCTTGCTATATTAATCTGTGACAGGTGAATTTAATGTTCTCTTAAAACAATACTTTAATGTGACCTCTGTTGCTTTAAGTTGTGCTCTGAAGAGAAGAATTATGCTGAGATTAAAGGTGTTAGTGTGCTGGTCTTTAGGGGGTGTTGACTTTATCTGTACAGAATCGAAGTGTTTGCATCACACTGCTTGCTCATACTTGAGTCAGAGTAAAGTTATGTTTTTGTATCAACTGTATTTTTCGAGAAATTGCAGTAGGAAGAGAAAGTTAAGGTCTTCAAAGCTGATGGTACTGGAGTATATCTTTCCATATAGAGAGTGGAATTTTAGGTGTTTGCTAAGCAAATCTAACCTAGAGTTTTGTTCAAAGGTTCAAAACTAGAATGTTGTTTGCCTATCTTGATTTTGCTAGCTCAGGTTTGCATGGGCCCATGCACATGTTGGTTGTAAGCCAGCAGAATTCAAGATTTTTGTTTCCAAAACCAGTACCAGGTACACAGCCTGTAAGCTGCCATTTCATTACTTGAATAATATGATTACGTCACTGCTCCTCTTACCGGTTGATGCAGCATTTCGCAAGGATTAGGAATGATCTCCAGCTACAATTACATATTCTAAAATCAAGCTATCAGGGAAGTTTGTTGAAAAGGTCTTGCTTTCTGCCAGTCCATGTACATGCATTTGGATTGTGGCTTCCTTCAGAATGTTTAAAAACCATGTTCTCCTGGGAAAGACAAACAGTGGACCTTCTCACCTACGGGAGAAGAAACAGTAAATCCAGCCATAAGCAATAGTAGAGTAAGAGTTGTGTGAAGATACTGAAGAGATTCAGTGATAAAATAGCTACAAGAGGGATGATAAGCAGTGCTGAGAGAGCAAACTTGCTGCTGCTTGATGTTCTTGAACGAAAAAATGTGGAAACAGTATCTTCTCATTCCATGAAGATCTTGATTGAGTTTTCCACAGAAGTGTTATTATAGTCCTCTCTTTTTCTGTGAACTATAAACAAGAGACTTCCAAGGCTTTAGTGAAGAGGAGGACAATGAGGAAGAACAAGAAATGGACACAGATCTCCAAAACTACTGTCAGTGTCTTAAATTGTGGAAAGTCAGCAACAATGATGAAAATTTTGGGAAGAACACAATCATGAAAACAACGGAAACACTGGTAAGTTGAATAGTCTCTTCTCCTCCTCTGAGAAGCTCTTCTCTGTACGCCTCTCCCCATGCTCTTTGAAAACAATCCTGTGCCTGTTCTGAACAAAGTTGACATCATATAGGCAGAAAACAGGGCAAAATAGGACACTGAACCTGCTACTGAAACCAGACGTTCTTATGATGCTGGTGTCATGTTTAATTTAGTAGTCGTGAGGAACGTATCAAAACTGTTTTAGTAAACAGGCATTGATACAGGGCTTTATTAGAGATAGTAAATTTAATTATTTGGGATTTTGTTAATTTTTTTCTGTTATGGTGCATTTTTCAGGTAAGTAAATTGGTTACAGTAATGTATGTTCCCATTTCTGGCTTGAGCTACAGACTTAGAAGAGCAAGACAGGCTTAGAAGAGCCCGTGAAATTGATTTCCTTCATTTATTTTGATTTGGATCTCTTTTAACATTTGCTTAGATTCTATAAGATAGTCTTTGGAAACTCTTTAGTGAGAACTACAGATATTGTAGTAAGATTCCAGGGGCATTGTTTCTTCCATCATAGTGTTGTGCCTTTCTGTGACATTTCCAAGCCATTTAGATGATGTCCTTCATTTACGGAGAAACAATGAAGTGGCTGTTCTACAGCTCTCTGCAGGGCTTCATTCCTTCTGAGCCCTGTATTGCCTTAAAAAGTAAGCGTGCTCAAAACTAGAGGTGTCCACCATTATAACTGCTGTGGCTTTGCTATCCTTTTAATTTTCTACCCTGTGTATGTCTTCCACCACCTACAGCTTTCTGCCATTTTCGGCACAAGCTTACACTAAGTTCCAAGAGGGGGAAGAGGAGGGGTGGGGGAGAAAAACCCAAAGTAAAACAAAGAAAAAGTGGAAAATGGAGGGAGAGGAATATTTCCTTGTCTGCTGTTTGAGTCAATCTAATAGGCTCCTGTTTTGTGTTTGCTTTACATCAGTGTCCTCATGTGGAGACTTAACACCTGCTTCAAAGATGAACAGAAATGTGATAGAAGAAAAGAGGGAGGATGCATTTGAGAAGCGGAAAGAGAGAATAGATAGAGAATGTTCTGAGAGGAGATAATGGACCTACAGAAGAAGACAATGTGCTGCAAAGACACGTTTATGGGCATGTCTGTTAGATGTCTTGACCTTTTGAAAATACTGTTTGAGTGCTGTTACTGCATGGCCAGTATCGTAGCCTTTGTGCCCTGCTGAGTGCTGGTAGATAGCAGAAAAAAAGATTTTTGCATCTTTAAATACTGTGCTACCAGGCATTTTCTTCCCTTTTCACTGATTGTGCTGTTTTACATGCTTCTGTTTAAGATACATTCATTTTTAATTTTCTTACTAATCTGCAGCTTTCCACAGAATGAAAACAGTACTTTTTTTTTTTTATTTGTAGCAAATAAACTTTGTAAGCTTTTAAAAAGTATTCAGTGTATTTGTTACTTACTTAGGTGGATCGTTTCAGAGAGTCATATAGTTTTCTTCCTCTTAAAGTAATGCTTCCATGAAAAATAGTGGATGTAACTTTAAAGTCTGTTTTGGAAACATGGCTAAACCGAGGAGCAGCATGATGAATATATGACTACTTTTGTGTGTGACTGTTGAAATGATGCTGAGTTATACTAGCTTACGTATCCTCAATGCTGATGCTGGATAATGTGTTGTGTATTTGTAGTATTAACAAGGAAACCTTTACAGCAGTCTAATAAGTAGACTGTATTCAACTGCCTAAAAGTATATATGGCTGTCGTATAAGTTAGTTGCCTGGATAGTAGCTAATTATTTCTTTGCTGCTGTCCAGCTTTGTTTTGCCTGGATTATGATAGCATAACCTGGCAGAAGTTATGCTGGATTCCTTAAAACACCTCTTGACTTTGTATTAGGAAGATATAGTCAAGGACAACTTTATATTCTTCAGCATGCTTACTTTAGATCTTCTTTGACTCCTACCATTAGAATCTTTGAACTATGTTCTGGCCTGTAAAACCAAGAAATGTATCTCATGTAGAATCATAGAATTGTAGAATCGTTTGGTTTGGAAGGGACCCTAAAGATATCTAGTTCCAACCCCCCCTGCCGTGGGCAGGGACATCTCCCACTAGATCAGGCTGCCCAAGGCCTCATCCAACCTGGCCTTTAACACCCCCAGGGATGGGGCTTCTTCTGGGCAGGCTGTTCTCGTGCCTCACCACACTCGCAGTAAAATATTCTTCCTAATATCTAGTCTAAATCTGCCTGCTTTCAGCCTAAATATACCACAAGCATTAGAAGAGTTGAGGCAGTGCTGAAATACCATGTCTGTCCAATCTATCCCTTTCTATATCTGGATAATGTCAGTTTTGGGGCTGCCTCCTGTCTTTATCAGTCCTCAGACGCTGTCATCCACTTTTCGTAGTGGGGCAGATCACATGCTTGGCCCTCTAGAAGCAGGAACAGAATTAGGATGCCACTCCCACAGAAATGTCTTTCACACCTGAAAGTTCTGTAGTTGTTTCAGATTGATTTGTCTTGCAGCACTGTTCTACACACTGTCTTAAGTTGTAAAACCCAGAAATTGCATTTTTCAATATTGAGCAGGCTGATACATACCTGGAGTTGAACTGGACTGCAGATACTTGTCCCTGTGGAAATGTCCAATATGCACCATTTAAAACTCTGTATGGTCATGCTCTACCCACCCTGCCATCTTTGTAACGTTTTTAGTGTACACGTCAGTTCCATCCACATTGAACAATTAAGAACTGTCACTTTTTTTTCTGGAGTGGATTCAGGAATACTGATGACCCTGTTGGCATCTTTGTCACTAGCACATTAGAGAAGCAGAAGAACTAAGCAGTTCCAAACAGTCATGTAGAATAGGGGATGGAGGAAATTGACTCCAAATAACCACGGTTCATTCAGAGCAGGATTGTTTTCCCATTGGGCATTGTTCGTTAAATTCCCTGCAAACTAGCATGGGAGCTAGTGGTTTAGAATCGTCGTTCAGCAAAGTCCTATGCGGATGCACATGCCCTTTCTCTGGCAGCAAAGTTCAGCAAAATTGACTGGTGTAGATGTGGCACTAGATGAAACCACGAGTCTCATATGGCTTTGGAGTGGAGTTTGTCAGTGTTCTATTCACCTGTTGCCCATTACAGGGCCAGAAGAGGCTATATTTATTGCAGCTGCTGTTAGAATACAGTTGGAAATGAAAACTCACTCATTGTACCCATGTTTAGATGTTGGGATCTATATTGGTAAAGATTTGATGACTGTTGCTTACTATATTCTTCTACTGTGGGTTGCTGCAGACCAACATAGAGATCTTTCTAGGGATGCACTAGGAAATCTGATGATCATTGCTTCCGAACTGCATCTGCTTTTTCTGGTAGATTTGGTAGTAGTGGATAAGTGATGCATAGGACTTGTAAAAGGCTGTAAAAAGATATAATTCACATGAATTAGAATCATAGAATATCTCAAGTTGGAAGGGACTGTTGCTTGGTAGCTTAAAAAACTGTAAACGCTTCTTAAAAGTATTGGACAATATCTTAATTTCATATGAAAATACTGTTCTTGTATAGGCTGTATTTAGTCTGTTTTACAGTTATTTTTCTACCTAGGACCCTTTCATAGTTTTCAGTGAAAGAGTGAAGTAGTGAATTGGCTGAAGTTTGTTTCAACATTGAGTGTAGCATGTAAAAAAAGCTGAAAAAAATGAAAATAGATGTGTTTACTTGTTGGGGGAGTGGGGTGAAATGCAGGCAACACTGTATAAAGTTATAGAAATAATTTTCAGACAAAAAATTGGAGGTTTTGCATAGCAGGAACAAGTTGCTGTCCATTGGTCCAACCGTATTGTCTCCTTCCAGGAGAGAATCACAACTTTTTGATGTCTCATACTCTAGTCTTGAAATTTTCTCTTATTGCATCCATTTTGGCACATCTTGGAATGAGTTATGCAAGGATGAACTTGAAAAAAAAAGTGAAAGTTCATGTATATTGGTTATGGTTTTAGGATTTCTTTCTTATTTAGACGTTTCTCTTTGAACATATTTTTAAGACATTGTGTTTCCTTACAGATATACCACAAATGAGACCAAAGCCACACTATATAATGGTTAAGAAAGATGCTGAAACCAATGATGCAGTGTATTGCACAAAGGAGCCTTTTATTAAGGCTCGTGTTATTGTCATTCGATGGTTGGTGTCTTTCTGGCTTGAGCCAAAACCTCATACAGGACCTCATATTCCAGGGATGGAAGGTGAAAATGTGCCAAAGAATATTCAGGTAAGCCCAAATAGTCAAACAAGCATTTGTTTTCGTGTTTTTGTCTTAATTGTTATGTCAACAGCATGCACTCTTCTGATAATTATAACTAATGAAGAATTAAAGAACAACTAAGCGATTTTTTTTATTATGAATTAACATTAGAAGGACTCTCTATCCTGCTTTTATTTTCAGATTTTGCTATTTTGTAGTTAATCAAGTAGGCATAAGAAGCCTTGAAATGCATCTTGTTTTTTCTTTCTCTCCTGAATTCTATATACTGTTTTAAACTATGCTGTTGTATAAGTTAAATTTTACTGTTCAATTGTTGTATGAAAAATGAGCTATGAAATATTCTTTAATTTTTATTTCAGAGAGCAGCTGCTAGCATGGCTTCAAGGGAGGACAGCAAAAATGACAGTACTGATAAGCAGGATAGAAATGCAGAGCCAGAGCAATCTCATTCTAACACAAGTACTCTAACAGAAAGAGAACCAAGTTCTTCCAGCCTCTGCAGTATTGATGAAGAGCATTTAACTGACATTGAAATTGTCCGGAAAGTCTTTTCTTCTAAAAGAAGCAATGTTAATTTTCTAACTGAGATTTTTCGACAGGTAAAAGCTTGTAAATGGTCATTGTTTCATGTTTTTTTTTTCGAGAGCATTTGCTAAGCAGAACATTCTACATAAATGTACAGATTTTTTTGCTATCGTGTTGCCTTTAGGCTTTAAGAATTGAAAAGCTAAAATTCTGAAATATTTTCATGTATGGTTATGAGACCTCATTTAAGTAATTCCAGTTAGGAGAATGTTTCAGTTGTACTGAATGCTGGGGAGATTGTCTGTAGAAATAAAGTTTTATGCATTTTAGACTCCACAGAGTTCAAAAAATGTATATGGGCTTGCAGGAGACTGTTTAGACTTGATGAATGTGTATGTAAATGATGAATTCTGTATTGTACAGCAAAGCTCTTTTTTTTGTGGGATACTGGTATGAAATGTCCATTTTCAGAGAGAGAATATACTGTTTGTGTCAAGCACACATTCCTTAGAGATACGGATTTCAAAATTCGCACCATGGACTGTGTAAAACTATGTGTTAGTGTAGCTTATCTGTGGGGTTTTTTGTTGGTGGTTTTTTTGTGGTTTGGGTTTTTTTTATTTTTTTTAGTACATTAGGGGCATCATGGTTTTTGGTAAATTTATTAATAGTTAGTTAAAACCTGGCAGATGTTGAACGTTTCTGATCCCTGGCTACTTTTTACAAGCACAGCAGATACAGAAAATCTCCTGAAGAGGGCACCGATCAGCCATCATGCTGACTCAAATGCATGATTTGTTTGAAACAATAATTCTGAAGTCCTTTTAGAGTCATTTGTTGTAAGGATACTGTTTTGTAAAATCTCATTTATCTAAAAATAAAATTTTTAGATAATTTTTGTTAGTCATTTGGAACTGATTTAACTTCACACTTCCAAGTCCTCTGAATGAAATATATTGTAACAGAAACTTCTGCTCATTCATTTTGCATACTTCTACTTTTTTCAGTAGGCTAGATGTTGAGTAAATATGCCTATATGGATTCTCATATGTCTCTCTCTGGCAGTGAAGTTTTCAGAGTACTTTCTTGACACTTTTTCTTGTTAAAACATATTTTTGTGTGGTTTTAGTTTACAGATGATGGAAGTGAGCATACATTTAGGTTCAGGAGTAATTTATTTGTTAAGATCCTGCAGTGGCTGTAATTTTTCCCCCTTTATCCCTCAGAGCCTGTACATTATGGAGTCCAGTTTGATTTCAAGTATTATGACTGGGTTTTTGTTTGTTTCTTTTTCTACTCACAGGCATTTCTATTGCCAATATGTGAAGCAGCTGCCATGAGGAAAGTGGTAAAGGTGTATCAGGAATGGATTCAGCAAGAAGACAAGCCTTTATTTATGAAAGAACCTGAAGAAATAATGCAGTGCATAGCTGTAGATTGTGATGAAAGTGTTGCTGACCACAATTTATCAGAGAAGGCAAAAGAAAGAGAAGAGGTAAAATACTATTTGTTAATATTTGAGCATCTTTTAGTTATGCTAGTATACAGAGAAGTGGCCTCCTCGACAGATTATATGTGGTTTAATTTGATGTTAGAGCATCTGTTGGGAACAATCAATGGTAATTAAACAGTGCATGAATGGGCTAACAGTTTGATCCATTATCTGTAGAGCTTTAATGTTGTTACCTCAATTTAAAATTATATATGGATTTACAAACTCTTCTCAAGATATGGATTATATGGTATGATAGCCTTTAGCTGTGTAAAAACTATATACAAATAAAAGGATGAGGAAAACAGTAGTTATTTCACCCAGCTACTTTAACATAATTGTTACCAACATCTTAAAATGTGGTTCTTAAAATGTCTTTAAGATGCATCTTAAGCATCTATCTACTGCTGTTTATTACTTAATATGTATTTTATCCTTTTTCCTTTTATAAAGTTAAAATAAAGGTCTACAACTGTATGGGATTTTAAGATTTTTTTTTTTTGTCAGGAAAAAGGGATGAACTCCAGTCATGTCAGAAATTCAAACTGGGCAAGGAATGGCTGTTACAATGAGACTTCGCATAAAATGTCCGAAATAGATAGTGAAGAGCAAAATGTACGAGCTGGAGTGCAATCGGTATTGCAGGTACAAAATAGACTTTATATCTACTTTTTCATCCTAATAATAGAGCTCTTGTTATCAAGTACATAAAGAGCATAACATAATGCAATACTCTTTCCAGAAAACCCGTGCTCCTTCAAAGCTTCTCTGAGTTTTTAGAATTATTTTAGATTTCAAGAATATGATGATAAATAGTGTTAGAATAATGACAGTATTTCACTATATCTATATTGACCTTAGGTAGGACAATGTATACATAAGTGTTGGATAACACAGTAAAAAAATATTTTAATTTTGCATTAGGACGTATATTCTGCTGAGCAACATATCCAAAATAAAACCTTTTCATTTGGATGCCACAACATCAAATTATTCTGATTAAGCGGTTAATGAGAACGCATTGAAGGTTTTTCTCTTTTAAACTTATTAACCAAACACAGAGCATCCATATTGGCAGTTTTCTCAATCTAAATAATAAGGTGTAGAGGGATATTTTCTCATCTTTATCTAAATTAGATTGAATGAGTACATAAGTGTTTGAAAAATTTCATCAGATGCCACAACTCTGTATCCTTAAGGAATGGGAGAGTTGTAGAAATTCCCTTACAGAGATTTTTTTTAACTGCATGTTATCGTAGAATCATAGAATAACCTGGTTGGAAGAGACCCACCGGATCATCGAGTCCAACCGTTCCTATCAAACACTAAACCATGCCCCTTAGCACCTCGTCCACCCATGCCTTAAACACCTCTACATAAGGTCAATCAACCACCTCCCTGGGCAGCCTGTTCCAGTGCCCAGTGACCCTTCCTGTGAAAATTTTTTTCCTAATGTCCAGCCTAAATCTCCCCTGGCAGAGCTTTTGGCTGTTCCCTCTCATCCTGTCCCCTGTCACTTGGGAGAAGAGGCCAGCTCCCTCCTCTCTACGACCTCCTTTCAGGTAGTTGTAGAGAGCAATGAGGTCTCCCCTCAGCCTCCTCTTGTCCAGGCTAAACCCCCCCAGCTCTCCCAGTCGCTCCTCATAAGGCCTGTTCTCCAGCCCCTTCACCAGCTTTGTTGCTCTTCTCTGGACTCGCTCCAGAGCCTCAACATCCTTCTTGTGGTGAGGGGCCCAGAACTGAACACTATATTCAAGGTGCAGTCTCACTAGTGCCAAGTACAGAGGGAGAATATCCTCCCTGGACCTGCTGGTCACGCCGTTTCTGATATAAGCCAAGATGCCATTGGCCTTCGTGGCCACCTGGGCACACTGCTGGCTCATGTTAAGTCGACTGCGTGCATGTACATATATATATATAGGTTTGTATATGGCTGTTGCCTCCATAATATTCTTTTGTTGAGAAGAAAATTGATTCTAAACAAAATAAAATAGGTGTCTGCATTTGTCACTCTGTTACCATGAGTGACCATGCTAATTAGAACTCATTATTTGTACCACAGCTTGAATGATTTTCTATACAGTGTTATAAATAGAAATAAACTTGGTAAGCAGAAAAACTTTTTTAAGTTCAAATATGTAAGCTCCATAAACTTTGCATACAGTGACTATTTAGATTATGCAGTGTTTCTGAGAAAAGAAACAGTAAAGTATCTTTATCTATTTGCAGTGTATTGTTATGGTTTGCACATCTGAGAATGGCTAGAGGATTCTTCATGTTGACATTTTTTAGACAAAGGTTCATTTGACTAGCAATATCTTATTTCCAAATATCTTTTTAGCCCCAAATGGGGTCAAGAAATCATTCTAACCCAGTACCATATCTGAATTTGAGAGATTTCCTCACCTGGAACCACATTTGACCTTTCTGTGAATTAAGAAGCCAACACTTCTTTCTTGATTTTTCTTATCATGAATTCTTGCATAGACTTACTTCTGTACATTTAGAGTAGGATAGGTTAATTAGTTGAGGGTAGTGTGCAATAATTAATCTCATTACGGGGAAATTGCAGCTGTAGACCAAATGACTTCCTGTACATGTGGATTAAGAAAGACAAAAATTTATTGGAAAACTAAGGCTTACCCATGCTTTAAATACTTCCTAAACTTACATAAGAATGTCGCAATACTTCAGTAATAGCTCCTGTAACTCCTGCAGTGTCATTGCCTACTTTATTTTCATTATTTTCCTCCTGAAAGCCCTCATTCACTCTCCACTGAAGTCAGGCACTTTGGAGAAGGTATCCTGTTTCATACTTCTGGTGAGCCTAGACTGATCACAGTGGGATGAATCCTTTAGTTTCCCAAGCCTTGTCATGCTGAAGCACACACTGGGTACCAGGACTATTTCAAGTAGTTTAGCACAGAATCATAGAATCACCAGGTTGGAAGAGACCCACCAGATCATCTAGTCAGTTGCTGGCTTACAGGTAGAACTTTTGTGCAATGGACTTACTTACTGGGACATTTTTGTTCATCATCTTAAAATAATTGTATTGAGTAGTTTGTTGTACCATCTGTCTATGAGAGCAAAAATATACAAGTATGTTTTATAGAAAAGAATGGGAAAAAATAATTCTTGTTTCTTTGTCATCACATCAAGCAAACTGATATTTAACTACATGCTTATTAAGTGCATGTGCAGCCTTTTCTGTTAGTCATAGATTTTCTCTCCCTGGTTAATATCAACTGATTAACTGAAAACATCAAAGTGGTTCAAGTTCATAACATCCAGTCTTTTCTACTTACAGGTTTTTATAATAAATTCTTCAAATATATTCTTTCTTGAGCCTGCAAATGAAATTAAAGCTCTGCTGGATGAACACACTGATATGTGTAAACGCATTCTTAATATCTACCGGCACATGGTAGTCCAAGTGACTATGGACAAGAAGACATGGTAAAATGCTAATGCTTTTATTTTAGCTGATTAGTTCACAATATACATGTGAAAACTCACTTGATAGTAAACACACTAAAGAAGTACTGACTATGTGAGCCAGTTTCTCTTAATCAGTAAATACATGGATTTAACAGAGCCATGGAAGGTGGCAACAATTGAATGACTTGACAGGAGATGTTAGATGGTGACAGGGGTTTCTTACGCTTAAGTATGAAAAGAGGATTGGAGTAATTTCTTTTGCAAGTTAGACTGTAATCATTGTATCTCTGTGGAAGGTGTTTGAGCAAGCTTAGTTATTATCTTTAGAAGCATCCTGATATATTGGGAAGTATAACAAAACAGTAACTTGCAAGTTTAATATTGTTTTGCAGGGAACAGATGCTACTTGTGCTGCTCAGGGTTACTGAATCTGTGCTGAAAATACCACCGCAAACTTTCTTGCAGTATCAAGGAAGAAAAAACTCCACTTTAGCTGGAAGACTTGCAGGACCTCTTTTCCAGGCAATTAAACATAAGTTCACTTTATATTAATTCAAATTAATTCTCACCAAGAGATTAGATGTGATAATCACTGTTGACTGGTTTGTCATCTTAAATGATTGATCATGTTGCCCAGATAATGTGAGTGGTGTCAGTTAAAGAATTGGCTACATTTATTTTTCTGTCTTATATTTAATCATATGGTGACAGTGTTTTCTTGGGGCATTGTAAAATTAGAACTTCCCTTCCTTTAGGTAAGTTAACTGGCAATGTGTGTAGTTTTAGCCTGCTTCCATTGCAAAATTAGCTCAAGTCAAAACCTTTTGTGCCATCAGTGTCTAATCTACTGATCTGTTTATTTATTTATTCCTTACAGTAAGGTGTAGCAGTGCTGTTGTGGTGGCTTCTTTGTAAATAGGGTCTGTAAAATTCCAAAATTCTATAGGTGTTAAAATAAAAAGGTACACAAGATATGAATGTTATGAGGACTAATTGAGAACAATATTACAAAACTCTTTGGCAATACTTGTGAAACACGAGAGATCCTTCATGAGTCAAATCAATGTATCTAAGTCAGAAGGCCATGTTAACATAATACTTGATAATTCATGAAAAGTCTGTGTGTACTCATGAGGAAAAGAATGTCAGAAGTAGAAATTTCCATGGCAGTTACAAACTTCTTTTCAAGCAGTAACATTTGAATGTTGTCATCTTGTATTCGGTACCCAACTTTTCTTACTTTATTCTTTTAGACTCTTATAGTAGCTTGGATCAAAGCGAATCTCAATGTGTACATCTCTCGAGAACTTTGGGATGACTTGCTGTCTGTAATGTCATCACTGACGCATTGGGAAGAGCTGGCCACTGAGTGGTCACTGACAATGGAGACACTAACTAAAGTATTAGCTAGAAACTTGTATAGCCTGGACCTCAGTGACCTACCGTTGGATAAATTAAGTGAGCAGAAGCAGAAAAAACACAAAGGCAAAGGTAAGACAACAGTGTGTAATCATCATTTGAATTTGAGCTGGGGTAATGAGATAGTGGGCATAGCAAAATTTTGCCCAATTTTGCCCAGCCTTTTTAGTACTTAGTTAGGCATCTCGATCACCTGAAATAACTCAGCTGCATTAAGATAAAGCTGCTTTTTAGAACCAGCACAAAACCACCATGTAAAGATTCAGTCTTGCAAGTAGTTAGGCACATATGGAATGTAGTTCTTAAAGAAGTATTGAATTTAACCTGAAATGTTATATTGTAATGGATTTTGCCTTTTTCCTTCAGTGAGTATGTTTAAAGGTGAAATACAATATGGATAGTTTTGTTTCCATTCTAATTCATGAGTAAACCACAGGGAAGATGGGTTTTGTTGAAGTGACCTTGTTGAACTATTTAAGAGAGAGGTTACTTCTAATAACCTATGTGAACTGCACCAGTATTTAAACTGATTCTTAAAAAATGCAGGAAATACTCTATAGGACGTAAAATGGAGAGAGGAGGTGGGTGCTTGCTTGTAATGGTGCAATTCTGGAATTGCTAAGGAGCAGGAAGTCTGTCCTCCTGGACAGAGTGCTGGATTGAAAGTTGCAAAACCTGGATTCTCTTCCCAGGTCAGAGACTTTCTGCATATGTGCATAAGCAATCACTTCTGTCTTTGTTTCCACTTCTGTAAAACATGGGTAACAATATGGTTCTCCTTGAAGAAGTGCTTTGAGATCTAGTTATGGGAGGCAGGATTATATTTAGGGTGAGTAATAAAGATGGAAAAAAAATGTAATCTTTAGGTCTACTTCTTTAATCTCTTTGTGGTCTGAATGATGTGGTTCTCTAATAAAAACTGAGGGAAGGTATTTCCTGCAATATCCTAGGGCTTGTCTGTGAGAGGTAATGTATTTCCCTCTCTTAAAGAGAATATTCCTATGGGCTACTTTTTGCTGAAAACATTTCACATGCTTCCAAGTTTCTCTTCTTGGGCAGAGGCATTATTCACACGTTCATTTTGTTCTTTTCATGTGTGACAACTGGACAAAAATATATTTCTCTCTAGTTGACCCTGAGAGGTTGTTCCAGACCATGCATTTTTGTTTTTCTTGCAAAAGACACAGTTTAAAAAAAAATTAGCAGTTTGATGTGAGATAAGGATGTGTGCTGCTCAGTGTACTGCCCTCCTCCTTTTGCCTGTTCTTAAACATGTTACCACAGAAGCATTGCCACCTTTGCTGCTTGGCTTTGCCTTGGCCCTGGCTTGGCCCTGGCTTTTAGTGGCTTCTCAGAAGTCACGCCTGTAGCGCCCCCTGCTACCAAAATGTTGCTATGCAAACCCAACATAATGTCAAATCTGAATGTGATCAATCTTTCCTTAATCTTTTGTGAAATTTTGTGAATTTATGAAGAATGTTGTTCTCTGCTCCTGTCATTGTACTTCTTTGCTTTTGCATTTGGAGTTAAAATATTTTGTCATCTTTATTTCACGTTCCTTAAATGTCATTAAATACTTGGAAAAAAAACTCTGCAGTGTTAATAGTCTATAGTGTATGATTTTGTATGCATCTTGTGTAATAGGAACAGCAAAGGGAAAGTTTTGTTAGTTACACATTTTTAGGCTATAAAGTTTTTACAGAGAAATTTTGTAAACTGGATTTTCTTGCGGTTTTGCGCTTGATTGATCGTAAAAGAAAATCACAATAGTTTAATAGCAGCAACAGTCCTGAAAGAGTTTGAGTATCCTTCTGTTAATGCTGACTGAATCATTTTATATACTTAAAAACCAGTAATGAGCTGTTTAGCTTTTAAAATCATGCTGGCTTTGATAACATGTTTTATTCTATTTAGCTTTAAAACTCTTGGAAAGAACACAACTTCAACTGTTTGATGATACCAGAATAGAAGTGAATAGATTTGCAATTCTATTTTTGCAGGAGTTGGGCATGAATTCCCAAAATCTTCTGTTGATAAGTCATTTTCTAGAGGCTGGAGCCGTGATCAGCCTGGACAAGCACCAATGAGACAACGTAGTGCTACAACCACTGGCTCTCCAGGAACGGAAAAGGCAAGAAGCATAGTACGGCAGAAAACAGTTGGTACGTATCTGTAAAAGCTGATGTAAGTGACATTTGAGAAAGGGTAAGGAATTAATAACTGACTTTTATAATGATGTGGATAGCTTGTTTCCACAAAAGTATACTATATGTAATAGTTATATTAAATATTTGTGTGAATTATGGAGCCTTATGTGCTTTAGGGTAGCTGAATATCTTGTGGTTGCTAGAGTTACAGTTACTGTATGTGAAAGGGGGCAGTTGATGTATTCTTAAGGAGTTTGAGGACACACTTAAGCTGGATTGGAAAAATAGTGCCATTATATTTATGTGAAAGACAGAAAAGCTGGAATGCTTTGAACAGTGGTATGGATAGGTGGGTAGTAGAAGACTTAAATGCATGTTTTCGTAAACTGAACAAAATAGATTGAGTATTTTCCAACTGCAAAGAAAAGTGTGAGAAATACCTATATATCTGCATAATTTATAAAGTGTTTTGTCTTTTACTGTACCTTGAATCTTGCTTTAATGAAAGATTGGCATATACATGAGCAATTCTCCATTTCTGAAGTCAGGCTGATTCTCAACTTCGTCACCTGCAGATACTCGTTCTTGTGTTAGAAATGCGGGATGCTAGACAGTACTTTAGATGGATTGCTCAAAAGAAGATTCATTTATGATCATATGATTTGCTTAGAAAATCTTAATATGAACTGGACTCGAAGTTTCTTTAGTCTGTTGTCTCATCTTGATGTTTGCAGTGCTGTCCCTTATGTGAAGGAAAATTTAAGCTGATTTTAGGTTTTTTTATTCAAAAGAACCTTTTAAGGAATCTCTCTTGCTTTTAATCTTTGTAGTAATAGTCACTTTGGTCATTGTTGTTGCTTCACTGATACTTCTTGGAAGCAGGTACATTTCACACAGTTCTAGAAATTAGCAGTTGAATACATAACTGTTAGCTTTTCAGAAATTAACATTTTCTTTGTTTCCATAAATATTTGCAGTTGTTTTTTTTTTTTTTAAATCACAAAAGTTATATAGTCAAAGTTTTTATTTGAATATTCTTCAAAATTCTCCACTTCAAAAATTTCTCATAAGGCATTTGTTGGTGTGGGAGAGTTAATTATTCTATAAGCAGTACAGACGCATGAGAAAGTGAGGTCACTACTCAAAAATTTCCTGTCTTTTTCATGTATTCAAATGCTTCACAGCTCTGTTCATGCTGACAGAACCTAGTCTGACTGAAGTTTTCCTTACAGATCACAGATACTTTAAATATAATTTCTACTTCTCTGTAGATAGTCTGTGATTAACTGTTGCAGTTGTTTTGTTTTAAATCTTAATTGTCTTAACAAGGTAGAGCTCATCTTAAGATATCTCCTTCCTAAATTGCTAATATTTCAGATATTTCATCAGAAGGTTATGTTGTTTTGTCAATTCATTAATGGTTTTGTTTTGCTGCTGTTTGAAAGATGGCTATTTATATGATGTTAGCCCTAAAATGACTGAAATTTATCCTAATCAAGCTATATATTGACCTGGTTAGCAGCAAACTAATCTGATTTTAGTTTCACTGTACTTGAGCTTCCACGGTTTTATTCCTTTCCTCCAATTATCTTACATATTTGATATTAATAAGCCAAGTTTGTTTTACTGTAACCAGTTAAAATTTCAGCTCTATTTTGTATTGTAGAATACCATTTGCAGACAAGATCACAGCATTAGATGAAAAGACCAAAAAGAGTTGCTGGAGCCAGAATCCCACACTCTTCAGTCTTTTAAAATATTAACTAATGAGTATATTAACAGAAGCATATTTATCTGTCTGCAAACAGTTGCTTGTTATTGTCTCTCAGGTCTACTAAGAGAGCCTTTCAGAACTTGCTCTATCTGTGCCAGTTAACACAGGATCACATAGCAAAAAAACTAGTTTATAGTCACAATAAGTAAAAATTTTTATAGAACATTTTGGTGGTCAGATCTTCAATTTAACATTAGCTCCATAAGCTAAGTATGGAATGAGGCAGACCTCAGCATACTGTATCAGCATATGTAGTGTCTTTCCTTTGATTGTGAGTAATTTACTTTTTATATCTGAGTGTCGGGGGGATGCCTGTTAAATATTTTATGGTAAGAAAAAGCTGGGGTTTCTTTTTCATCTGTTTTATGTTGTACACATTTTGTGTACATCTGTGCACCTCTATTTTTTTTGAGCCATCCTCATGCCAGCACACATCTATTGCTGCACCAAATTTTTGTGTATGTTTGTTACTCAAATAAAAATCACAGCTTTTCTGGTATGCAGTGTGTACATTTTTAGCCTGAACTTATGTAAAGTGATTTTTGGAAAAGGGCCTTTAAGCATGATATGCATATGGGTTGAAAAATCTTCCGTAGGGCTAGAACCAAACTTGTGGTTAGGCAGCAGATCGTAGTCCTATAAAAATATAAGATGAATTTGCTAATCTATTGTTCTGCTTTTATCTATGGACAACAGTGGAAGGTTATATAGTGTCAAATGTCTAGTCAACATCCTGGTATTAAGTCTGCCTCAACTGCTTAATTGAATGTGACACATCGTAATTAAAGTAATAATTCGCTGAGATCACATTTTCCTTTTACAGCATCTTAAAATTAATTTCACTTTCAACAGTAATACACTGTGATTTTTTTCTTCAAAAATGTCTGTGAAATTTCCCCTTTTCAAATTCTGAGTGGGCTGTTCTTCCCCCTCTTGCTAGCATCTATGTAATATGGCAGAACAGATTAAGTCAAATTATAAGGGATGCTTTATGTTAAGATTTGTAATCAAAAACTTGATTTATTTAGAATTGCACAATCGGTTAGGCTGGAAAAGGCCCTTAAGATTTGCTACGTAGCTTGTTATGTTTTTCTGTTGCCTGCGTTTATTTTAAGATGCACAATGATGAATGTAAAGCATCTAACTATCAAAACTATCAACGTATCCTGGATTTATTACTCTGTCTGTTAAACAAAGACATGTTATGGCCTTATGCATACCTGCCTCTTTTAAAATTGATTTCTATCTTGTAAACTAAGTTTATGGCTTTAGTCTTAAAAAGTCTATCTTTCTGAATTGTTTTTTCAACTGTTAGGACTCTACTTAAATTGTGCTGCATTTGTCAAATGTGTTTTCTGCACTCTGCACATTGACCTGCACAAGTTATCTGCATGTTGCAGTTAGGGATAATTCTTTAACCTGATTTAGACGTGCGATATGCACAACTTTCACTTCACTCCATTCATGTGCTTCCAGTTTCAGTACAGATTAGGAACACTAAGATTCGAAGTGTATATTCCACGTTGTTTTGAAAATATATGTAGGAAAGGTCAAAGACTGAAAGCTCAAAGTTCGAATATTGTACTGACAGTAGTTATGTAAGATGCACTGATGTTTCCTTGAAAGAAGTTTATCAGCAACTATTTTAAAACAAGTTATCGAATTTGCAGCAGCTTGTAAAGGTAGCTGCTTGAAACAGTGCATGCTATTCACTGTTGATGAATGATAAGACTTGAAAACGCAAATTAGGGTTAATTTGGCAAGGTTTATACAGTATCAATTAAAAGCCAGACCCCATGGATAAGGAACAATTTAATACTTTTTGTTGTTAAACCATTTCACTTCAGTCATTTCATTTTTGATTGGGAACTTAAGGAAGTTATATTACAAATTTCTGTGCACAGATATGGTCATTTTCTCCTTATGCTTTTGAATCTCTTCCAGAATATCTTGAATTCAAGAGCATGGGTATGTGTGAGATTAAAAAAAGAGATACTTTTTCAGGAGTAAACCAAAGGAAATTAGAAAAGTACAAATGTTGACTTTAATTTTGATTTTTCAACCCCTGATGCACTGGGAAGAAAAGTGTTAGTTTCTTGATTTTGAATGCAAAATCTCTGTAATGGTCTTAATAAAGGCATTGTTGCTGCTTTACATAAAAGTTAAAAACTCAAAATGTCTTATGTGTCCACTGATTTTTTCTTTCTTACAGCTCTGCCAATATCTGCCGTGCTGAAATGTTTTAATTTTTGAATTTTCCTCCTTTTTATCTTTGTTTTCTCTGTTGCTGCTTTTTCTGTGACACAAGCCTTTCATTATAGTCACTCTTCTTTTTTCCTTCCCCACTTCTTTCTTTTCCTTTTTAAAGCCATGAGAAGCCGATCCATTGGTGAATGTGCTCTGCCATCGGCCTATATACGCAGTGCTAAAAGTGCTCCTGTTCTGATCCATACTTCCAAACCCTTCTTGCCTGATATTGTTCTCACTCCCCTTTCTGATGAGCTTTCAGGTAGTGCCACCTCTGCTAATTTCTGCTCCCCCTTTATTACCTTTTTAAACATTCTGCTTTCAAATTCTGCTAAATCATTAAATTTTTGGAAGTAAAACTACTTGGGGCTGGGGGGAGAGGGGAAGAGATTAAGATTTAATATTTTGAGTTATGTAAAATACCATGCTATTTGCCATTCATTCTGGAACTGTTGGAAGTTAGTGCTGTGCCAATGTTGACTATCATAAAAGTGAAAATTAGAGAAATCTCAGTTTATTGATAAGCAGTGATATAGCATCTTTTTACCAGAGTACAACTAATCTAAAATTTTTATTTGTGAGTGAGGGGTGGAAAGGAAGAAAATAGTTTTACTTTGACTTCCCTTTTACGTCTTCCTATGTAAATTTTTGAATTCAGTATCACAGATGTTATGTGGACAACCATGATGATATACTTTAGCTGCTATGAAAAAAGAATGTCTGAAATATATTGTATCGTATATAATATGCTTTACAGTATGCCTGTTTTTCATTAATATATAAAACCACGTAAAAAAAATCTGTATAGTTAGGAAACCTGAAGTGCTGTGTTTTGGTGTTGCTTTTGCAAATTATCCATTTTTTACAGAGTTGAAGTTTTTTTGAGTGTTATGTTTAGTCCAGCAGGGTGATTGGCTAGAAGTTTGAGAGTAGCTTTATTTGAATAATTTTCTTTGAACAGGTAGGTTCAGCAGTTAGAATTGGCACGAATTAAAAAATGCATGCATCAAAGTTTAAAGATAATGTTATTTTTCAGTCTGTGCTCCAGCTATTACAGAAGTGTAAATTAGTAACGTGAAAGGCTGACAGTCATATTATGTCGTCATCTCAATAAGTGGAAAAAAAAGTGAAAGCACAGTGGGAGGACTATATATATATTTATGTAGTCAAAACTATGTACAAATGTAGGGACTTAATGGCAGCTATGTTTTGTGGAAGATATTTTTTTTCTTTTCTCTCTTGCCTGCTTTTTTTAACCCAATAAGTATCAATAATTGTAATAGTAAACTAATTCTTGTATTTTGATATGTGTCCAAAGCGAAGGATTCTTGTGAAACAGATATGTAGTGTCTTAATATTCAATCCAAAAACATAAATGGAAAATCAGTAGGTTCAAGGAACCTACTTGAGAGATACCAGACTTTCACAATGAAAAATTATAAACTCTTTGATTGCAAATCTTGACACCACGAATGAAGAATAATAAAATATGAATTATAAGTAACAAATAAATAAACCCATGGGATAAAGAATATTTCTTCTGAGATATAAATTATTAGAACTCAGAAGATAGCAGGAATAATACATGAACTGCCTTTTGGGAAATAGAACTTACCTAGCCATAATACTGTTGGAAATAGTCAGTGATCTTAATAGCACCTGCAGAAGGGAATAAGCTTTCACAGTGAACTGTTATTTTATGATATGGTCACTGATACTTAATTATCCTGTCTTAAAGTATACAAAAGTGCTTTTGCAATCAATTTTATCATCCACATTTCTGAAAAGTCCTGACTTCCATCTTTCTTCTAATATGTCACAAACCTGATGTCTCTCTTGTTGTTATCCTTTCTGTTGATAACTCATCCAAAACAAAACCTGCACAATCAATGCAGTTCTTAAAAATGAAATAATTTTACAGACCTTTGGACTCCTGGCATAGAAAAAGTCCTAGGCACTTCCTGGTTTTGGTGTCTCCTCCAGAAGATGGTATTGAAACAGCTTCATGATGTGCCAAAGAATCTTGAACATTGCCAGAAGATCAAAAGCTCTAATGAAGAAAAGCAAGCCATGAGAGTGTTGATGGGGAAGTAGCAGAGTAAAGGAAAAAATGTCTACCAGATCTAAGTGCACTTTGCTGTCTTAATTTTCTGCATTTTTTTTTATTGTGCACTCTCTCTCTTTTTTTTTAAACATGAAACTTTATCATTTTCTTTGCCTTTCCTTCTTACAGTAAATATATTCTCTTCTGAAAGTGTTATATGTGCAGATGTACAGCATGCAATTTAGGAAGTAATCAGATTGTTCCCATCTGAAGTGTACTTTAGGTAATGAATGATGCTTAGCTTGCTATGACTGCCCTTCCTCTTATTTCACAACTATATGAATATTCTGTTACACAAACTAGCTTTCAGATCTAACACAACTTGAATGACAGGATATTTCATATGATCCCAAAAGAACAGATCATGGCCTAATCTTAAATTTTCTGAAGTAATATTCAGCTCCCTTTTGCTGTGAAGCTCTTCATTGAAAAACTGACCCCCTGGATGCTAGTGAATCTTGACAGGTAGTCTGAAAGGAAGCATTTATGCCAAAACCTTTGCCTTCTGTACCATACAGTATATTAATTTTCAAGAGGAAGGTAGAGCGCTCCACAGTAATTTGTTACTTACTAAGACATTATATTTTTGCTTGAAGATCAGTCAGTAGAATAATAAATTTTGTTGCAAAAACTCAGTATTTACATCTAGACATCTAGCATCATAAGAGTATGCGTTTCCTAAGATTTCAATTCCATCATGTAGTTTCAAAGTTATGCTGTGTTTCCATGTGCAAAATATTTGCAAGTTTTCAAATAGAATCCCAAGTGGTAGTGGAGGTTGATGCTTTAAGATGTTTCCTTAATGAAGCGATTTGGTGTAGTGCAATTGTTGCAAATCTGCAGTATTCCTGAAAAGAACTTTTCTTTTAACCTGTTAGAATCATGGGAAATGCAGTCTTACACGTCTGCAGGATAAGTAGCAAACGAATGATTCATTCCTGCTCCTGTTGAGGATTTTAAGGTACAAGACCACTTGTGAAAAAGTGTGGTGAAATGTAGGCAAGATGTAGGAAGCAATTACCGCAATGGCAGTGTAATGAATTGTATGTGGGAGATTTTTACTTATCCACTGGGACTAAAAGACTCAAAGGAAGTATTAACATCAAAGGGGGAGGTATATTTATGTATACAGTATGCCCTTGTCAGTTAGTGATCATTAGAATGAATTACAAACAAATCATAATTGTAGTGTTAATATGCCTGTAATTCTTCCTTACACCCAGAAACTCACAGAACAAAATGTGTTCTTATAAAAGAATAAAAATGAAAGCTGGGAAGCAAAACTTGTTATTTTTTCTTGACTTTCTGGACTAACTTTCTGTGATGAAATGTAATCCTGTCCCAACATTGCATGGGAGTCTTCTACTTGCACTTATTCTTGCTGTAATGTGTCTCTCCATGAGTTTGTATTTTAGCATGTCTAACTCCCACTTCATGCTTCTAGCAGAAATAGGAGAGATAAGGTTGATTTAATGAAAGTTATCATTACGGGAGATTGACTACAACGACCGATTTCGATCTTCCTCACTGTAACATTTTAGGAACAAGGTCAGTGTTTCTCGAAAGTACATACAGTGTATCAGATACACAGCCTTCTGGCACACAAATGCAATATACTTAGTGAAAACTCCTTAGGAATTGTTGGTGACCAAATTTGACTGTACACCTGTTGTGAAGGACCTGTTCATTTGAGTTTTTAAACTTTGACTGTATTTTCAGTACTGATATTACAATAACAAGATATTTTTCATTTCCATAATTTCTTCCTCTATTCTACAAAAAAAAAAGGAATCTCTGTTGGCACAAGCACTACACTTTTGTTTGAAAATGTTTGTGTACTTGTATGTTCTAGTCATGCATATATAAGCACCTAAAATTAATACTGGATCAACATTGAAATAAATCTAGCTGAATTTATTTCAATATGTACTGCTGCTTGGCGTGCATTTGGAGTTCTCCATTCAGTGATTTTTTACATCCCAGAAAATCATAATTGCTGCATGCATGCACAGTATGCAGTCCTCAGGCTGCTGCTTTAGATAAGCTTGAGTTTATAAAACATGAAAAATGCATGTTTAGGGCTCAGGTTGAGATCACTTTATCATAGTTGCGTATATTAATCTCATATATAACATTTATCATACATATCTTTTATTAAATCCTATTGTCCTTTCTTTGCAGCTGTAAGAAATAGCTTTGAGACTATAGAAGCATAAGCTGTGTTAACTGTTACAACTCAACAGAGGGTTTGAAATAACAATTCCAACTAGAGAGAGACACCATTCATTTCAGAGGGTGTTAATTCATCATAGCTAGTAGTCAGCTGACAAGAACAATGGTGAGAAATTGGTTGTGGAAAGGAGTTAGTAAATTGTGTTACATACAATGATTTTCAGTTCATGTTTGTTTTCTGAAGTAGCCTGGATGTCTACTCTTTCTCCAACGTAGATGTGTCTATTTCCTGTCTAATAGGTTCTTTACAGTTCGGCCAACTTTTGCATCAGGCCAAAGTTTAATTTTCAAATTTTAACTTCTCTGAAAAATTGAACATGGAAATACCGCTTTTCATCTTCTTCCAACACATGCATTTAGTTGAGTACAGACCTATCTCATTCCTCTAGTTTATATACTTTGCTGAAGATACAAGAAAATTCAGCTCCAGTTCTAACAATCTCTGAAAATTGTGAGCACTTTCAAACAGGTTTTTAGGATGACTTATAATTCTCATTATTAAATATTACTGAAATAGGTACAGAGATCCATGAAGTAATAATTTGAAATACTTATTTTGGCATTAACACATCAGAATTAATGGAGGGAATGGGGCTTGAATTTTGTGCTGATTTTAAGTAAATTCCCCATTGCAAACCTGAAGGTAAACACTCTAGGCAGAACAACAAGGTAAGTCTGTTTATTGTGGCACCTAACTCTTGTTGTTGTTCTTTTAAGCTCTTTATTGTTATAACTGCTTTAAAAGGATACCTATAACTTTTTAAGTTGTAGATAGTAAATAATAATCAGGGGAATAAGGGATTCTATCAAAAAGAAACCAACAGAAAATTGAGAAAACTGTTTTTACTTTACTCTTCAAGTGCCTATCCTATAAAAAGACTGCAAGGGATAGCTTGAATTGGTTGAATTGTTTGTAAGAGGTACTTAACCTTGCCTGAACTGGTTATTTGATAGCATGTGGCGTTCTTATAACATATCAGAAAATCTGAAGAGAAGCATGAATATTCTTTATTTCGGTAGATGACGTGAAGTGGCATGAAGTGGGCTGAAGATACTTCTGTACAATTCCTAGGTGATCCATGTTGAAACTGCAGCTTTCATTACAGTGAGCTGTGACTTGTATTGACGCTAACATAGTAGCAGTCTCAGTGGAGACAAGGAATCACTGATGGAAATGATTGTAACAAGTGTTCTGGTCTTTTCATAAGCAAAAGTGGTTTAACTGTAACATTAACTGTTGTTAGGCTGCAGGATGTTTTTCAGTAGCAGAGTCCTAACTTTGGTAATTCTCATAACTGTGGCATTTGCTTGACTAGAACTGAAAGAAGATGGAGAGGGGAGCCTCCATTTAGTAATTACCTTCACGTTCTGAAGGTAAAAGACAAAACATCCTTCTAGGAAAAGAGTATATCTTTAAATTTTCCACTACTGTATAGTTGTATTTTCCATGTAGGGCCAGCTCTTCCCTGTCATTTAAGACTGTGGAGGTTAGGTATATGTTGTATTATATACACCATAATACTCATAATCGTATGATAGTACTCTTTCTGATAGTTCAGTAATTTATATATATTCACACAAGTTATGAAAAAAGTAACAGTTTTCCATTTGAATAGACAATTCTAATTTTCTAGAAAACTTAGTTGCTCTCTTTGGACTTGAGCATTTTTCTGAAGTTGCAAATTTTATCAAGGATGCTGCTATTAAGCTAATTTGTATTCCAGGTAACTGTTTCCTGAACAAGCTAGCTGGAAAAATATTGGTTGTATTATTGAACTTATTGGCACAGCCCTAGCTTTAACTGTACTTCCAAACGTTCCATGGTCTCACTATTTGTTCTCATGCATGTTAACATTTAAAACTGTGTTCTGATGGTCTAACTCATTTATATTGCATTCTGTACTGGATATTACGTGTGTGTTTTTTTAACACTCTAGTACTGGGAAAAATATTTTTGTTGTACTTAAGAAAACAAGGCTCTGAACTTTCCTGGCTTTTAAAGTCACGTTATTAGATGTAGTGGTAAATAAATATTGTCTCTTTATGTAAATTTTAGTGCATGTTACATATACTTTTTTCCTACAGACATTGATGATGCTCAAATTCTTCCACGTCCACCTCGAGTCAGGCATTTTTCACAAAGTGAGGATGCTCCAAGTGAAGTTTTTGGTGCATTAAATGAGGAACAGCCATTGCCACGAAGCAGCAGCACCTCTGACATCTTGGAACCATTCGCAGTTGAAAGAGCCAAAGGTGCAGTTCCTGTCATTGACAGTTCATCCCATCATGCTCCAAGCTTACAGAGTTCCACTGAGACCTCTTCAATGCATAGATCCACTGAAAGCCATATCACTGATAAAAATAGCAGAGAGTCCTCCTTGGAAGTTGGGGATAGTATTTATGACCATCTTTGTCATTTAATAGGGCCAGTAGAATTTGCGAGCACAGCCTTTGAACAAAGCCATTATATTGACCTTGAAGGTGAAGATGATCTCCTTTCCTCTCTGAGAGAATATCTTAAAGAAAAAGAAGAACTTTGCCATAACTTTGAGATAGATAAATGTGAGGCTTCTGCTCACGAAGTTGGTACATCGGTAAATAGGAACGATAGGTTACCACCGGATGGATTAGAAAATAGAGATCAGACTGGTCAATGCACGAATAGCATCACTGTTACAGAAACAGGCGATAACACAAAGCTGCACCTAGAAAAAAACCAAAGTGGCTTTACAAGTAATATTGCATCTACTGAAGTAGACATTTTTACAAGAAATCAAGCACTTGATAAGGCCAGACAGTTAAATATTGATAAACAGTATGAAAGCACTTCCGATCGTGGGTCAAGTGGTCCTAGTGGCAAAGAAGGGAAAAGGCACCTGTACAGGCAAGCAGCCACTGAAGCTGACATAGATTTAGCTGTGGAAGCAGTTGTAGCTGAAAAGCATAAAGGTGCCCAGTTTAATGAAAAAATAACCAGCTCACGTGTTATGCATGCAAAGAAAATTCTTCCTAAAGCACAAGTTAACCCTCAAATACCTCACATCACAGGCACAAGCAAACTGTCACCAACTAAAAGGAGTATATCTGAAACTGTAACTCATAGGGCCAAAATTATGAAAATAACAACTAAAAAAAGAAATAGCGTTCATGTTACTTTTAGGCCATCTACAGAATCAGTTCAATTTTACAATCCTCTGGAGAGCAAAGAGGCCGCTTGGAAAGCAAGACTTCGTAAGCTCAGTGGCTTCAGTAGTAGTGGTAGTGGTAGCAGCAACAGCGGTACCAGTGCAAGCACCAGCTCAGCAGCTGTCACAGAGCTGGTTAGACCTGGAATGTATAGACCTCTAGATGTAATCAGTGCTGCTTCAGCTGACAGCAAGCAAATTAAGGAATCTACAGAAACTCAAGCAGCCATGTTACAAAAAGAAGGTATTGCAGTTAATCAGTTCCATAATCGTAGTGCCTTTAGAGCATCTGATCAGGAATCAGCACAACAGCAGGGCTCCCTGGGTGGTGTTTATAAAACTGTTGTACATGCTCTTTCGAAGCCGAAGGCAAATGTTTCCCCACAGAGGCAGAACAGAATGCCAACAGAGGCTCCACTGAGGGATCTGTACAGTCATGTAATGGGCTATTTTGGAAGGAAAGCTGCAGGTGAGCACTAACAGTGTGCAGAGCGCAAAAGAAGAAAGGCAGCACCAGTTTGGCTTAATGCAACTGAAGCAAGCTCTGATAAGCAATCAAAAGGCTTTGGGATGATCACTGCTTTCCCTGTTTGGTTATGCATGCGCCAAGAGCCAGCTGTTTTTCCTCCCAGCACAAGTTACTTTTACATACTTTAAATTACTAATTTCCCTTTTCAAAATATTTAGTTGAACCTCTTTGCTGCTGAAGACTATCCGGTTAGGGAAGAGGAAGAGACAGTAAATGACCTAATAAAGGATTAAGTCTTCAAAGCTTTGAATTTTCACCTACCATGAAGAGCCTTAAAACTCAGCCTAACTGAATGATTGGCATATGCATATTTTATCAGAATGTGTTGTTCCACTTAAGTGTAGTTTGTCAGAAGGACCTGGCTCTCAACCACCTAGGTTGAAGTAATTGTATTTCTGGATCATTTAGTGTGTTTTCTTCTTCCTCCTCTTCCTCCTTTTCCTCCTCCAAAACAAAAAAAGCCCCTCAAGTTTACATTTGGAGGTCAGTTTATATAACTTCTAAAAAATAGTCTCAAACACTGTCATTATGACAGTTCTCTGAGAGTCTAATCTTAAGGTTTTGTCTGAATCTTTTTATGACATGCTGTAGGCCTTTCTGTATGCATTCATCAAAATGGATGCAGTTACATCTTGGCAACATCATTAATTGCTTTCTTTTTTCTTGGAATCGTGGGTATTCATGAAGGTCTCATGATAATCCTGCTGTGAGACCTTTGTGCACCAATCAAAAAAGAAGGCTGTCATTCTAATATCCGTTGTCTTAGTTCACATCTTAATTAGCCTCAAATCTGCAATAAATTAACTTTCAGCAGTAATGTAGGTTTTCTTTTTTTCCATTGTTATGCTGGCATGATTAACAAAGGATTCTGTAATGCATCCTGCATCGAGATGTTAATGCCGCCTGAGGGCAGTCTTTGTAAGCCTAGCACCATAAGAGCTTGACTGTCATGGGTCTCAAAAAAGTTATTTGCTTCTCTGCAGAATCTAGATTCCTGAAAAAGGATAGATAGCACTAATTTTAGAAGTACCTTTTATTTGAAATCTGCAACATTTAACAGAGCCTCAATATTAGAATAAACTTCACTGTGGTCTCATGAGAGCATGAACTGAAATAACTTGAAGGTGAAGCTCAAGAAGTAGGGTGCAACAGCCAGAGTTAAATATGAACATTATAGTTACATCAAAAATATAACACTGATAAATGAGTGAACTTGATAAATTGTTCATAACCATTGACCATCTAGAGTTTGAATATTCATTCCATGTAGTAGCATGTAATTTTATTAATAATAAGATTATTTTGCACTAACTGTATACAGTGCCACATTGACATTTGTTATTAATTCATAGTACAACCTAGTTTACTTTTTCCACTACATTGCTCTTCATTAGGAATGCAATGAAGAAGGGTCCTGTAGGGACCATATAAAATTTTTAGAATTTATTACTCATTTTTTGTGATATGGAGGAAGAATATATGCTATATCCTTAAAGCAAGCATTAACAACTTTGAGTAGTGCTTACCTATAAGCTTCTTGCTCCTAAAGGTGGTATTGGAAATCAACTAACCCTTGCTTAGTGGGAAGAAGGAAGCCGTACTAATTCTTAAAGTAGAATCTGCTTTAAAAGTGCAAAATTCTTAAAATGCATGTTTGGCAATTACAATTTTAAAAATTATTTGTTTCTGTTAATTAGCAGAGGTGGGTTTTTTCTTTTTTTAACTTTTTGTTTTGAAGATGTCTTGGTGTGTTCTTTACTATATACAGTTGTTCATTTGCTTTTAGCTAATAGAGAGGACATGAGTCAAAAGCTGCACCCTATTGATAGTGATATTGCCAGTAGCAATGCAAATGTTCCTGACCTCATGGATGAATTTATAGCTGAGAGACTCCGCAGTGGTAGTGCACTGGTAAGCCTTTAAACTTCCTGCATTTCAGTATGTAAGTCTACATTTATTTGTGAACTCATCAGTGACGTTATAAATCAAGGCACTAAAACATATTTTTCTTAATTTTATGAGTCAGAAGTAATTAAGAAGATCACTTAATTATTCCTTGCCTTTGACATTTTAGACTATTTGTTTATATATTTATTAAATCCATTGTGTAAGCAGTGTAGAAGTTAATGAGTAGTCTTGTTGAGTTAAATGGATTTAATTGCACCTGTAAAGATCTTTATTCACAGAGACTTTCAGAGTAATAGTTTATACATAAATTTGAAATGTTCAGTGTACTGTGTAGGTAGGTATTGTGTTGTGGTATGGTACTGTGCTCTACAGTGCTACAAACTATGAAACTACACTAGTATATGGTTTTGCTTCATTTTTTTAATTTCACTTAAAATGTTGAATAATTTTTTGTAAATAGTTCTTTGCTTATTGAACCAACTTTTCATATGCTTTCTTCCTACGCTTTTCCAGAAGTGTTGTGTTGTTTGAAATGTCTTTCAGAATGAGAAATTTTAATTAGTTTTAAGTCAAGAATTTCTGGTTACTTTTGAATGCTTACGGAATGCTTATAATTGATTTGATGAGATGTGTTTTGTTAACTAGCAACAAAAGGGGAAATTATAAACAAATAATTGCAAATGAAGAACAGAATGGGTAACAATTCAAATGTAGCATTTCAAAGATGTTCAGTTCTTTTTTTAAGAAAGTCATTTAAATACATGTTCCTTGTTGTCAACAAGTAGTTTAGTTGCTGCTGCTAAGGGGCAGAAGATTCTTAGAAATGATAGAAAAATCTGTTTACTTGTCATCATCTTTTATAAATGGCAAGAGAGGATCTACAAAGTTTGTCCAAATGTATAAGTTTTCTCTTTTGTATAGAACTCATGTTTATTTGATTTTTGATGCAGTGTTCTTATTAGTAAGTCTTGAGTTACAAGACAAAAATGCTACCTCGAAGTCTATAAAAATGTTAACTTGTCTGTAAATAAATAAAACAGAAATCATCACAGCTGGCCACAGAAGAAGAGAGAGAAAAGGTGAATAGTATTAGTTTTTATACAGATGGGCAAGAATATTGATTATTAACAGTTCAGACAAGGCTGTTGATACTTCCCTTACATAGCAAAAAATAGCCAAGATAAGTTTGATTAAATTTTTTTTAAACTGTAACTGATTTTGTAATCTAGCACACAAAAATGGACATGGCTTCTTAAAACAGAATGCCAGCTAATGAAGATTAGTTTTAGGTTGTTACATATATTGAACGCTAAAATCTTGTCAGTCTGAGTAAATCTCTAATTAGTAATAGGACAGTACAGAAGTGACTGGGCCTTGTGTAAAAGAAAGTAGAGTTAAGTCTCATAATGCATAAGGATTTCAAGCTGTTTCATAAATGGCTTTTCTACTTTTATCTATTCCTGCTCAAGCAAACAGTCCTGTCTGAGAATGAAATAGCTTAAAGAAAGACTCAAAGCAGAACACCACCTTGCTTTTACATCAGGAAATCTAAATGGCATATCTTTGCTATATAATGTGTTTGATGTCCAAGTCAATACCAAGATTTTAGTTTAATCATAAGAAAATTAATTAGTAAATTCATTTGCTTGTTGTGTGCATTAAAATTTTGCTTGTAGCATGGTAGCCTATAGGCCAGAAAGCACAAAGTTCCTTGACATTATTTTCTGCTTGTGTCTGGAACCAAGGTTAGCAAGTCTTCTTTAGCACTTCAGACATAATCTGGAGATAATATACTTTTTTAATAATTTTTCTCTCTGAAGTATTGACTAATAAGTGCATGGCACGTGCTGGCCTGAATCCTAGCCTTTAAGGTATATGCCCCAAAATTAATTGTGCAAATAAAACTTGTATTTATGAAGTTGGGTTGTTCAATTACTGTTGACTCTCTGGGGTTTTGGAAAGTCTTGGCTATATATGTAGTAGGATGACAATTTCTGTTTTAGGTACTTATGAACTACTAGTTAACTTACTGACATGGGATTGCTTTTTCCATTTTATGTAAATAAGCCATCCAAGATTGTAAGGTAATTTATGTCTCTTCAATGCTTAGAACGTGACAAGAAGAGGAAGCAGTCCTGGCAGCCTGGAAGTTCCTAAAGACCTCCCTGATATATTGAACAAACAGAATCAAATGCGTCCTGTAGATGACCCAGGCGTGCCTTCTGAATGGACATCACCTGCCAGCGCGGGCAGCAGTGACCTCATCAGTTCAGATAGCCACTCTGACTCTTTCAGCGCCTTCCAGTATGATAGCCGCAAATTTGAAAGCAAGTATATTTTTCCAGAAGTAGTAGCATTTTTAGTTAATTGATTGCAAATTAATCTCCTTTTTAAAACAAAGTTTTATATGCCAGCAGTCTTCTGGCATATAAAGTAAGAGCTTATTTTGATTTCACATTGAAATCATTAGTAAGTTAATGAAGCAAGAAGACTACTTAAGAAAAGCTGTCATAGCTGTAAGATAGTAAATACAGCACTGGAATAGTACTATGCAAAAAGTATAACAACAGTGAACAGAAGTTAGAAAGCAATATTGTCTTCTCCCTGTAGCATATATATCTGCTTTGCACAAAATGTGAAAATGAATAGTTACTTATTTTGGAAGTTATTTAATTATTTTGAAAATTTTTGGATAAAATTTAAAGAAGGACTTCTGATGTTTTGCAGTGATCTTTGTGTAGCTATAGATCAATCAGGATATGAAGTGTAATGTCATGGTAAAATTAGTAAGTTTTTTTAATAACAATGCTTTACATTTATTTAATTTATCCATTCCCACTCTTGCTCAATGGAAGAGGTTATTATGGTTGCTAGGAATTATGGCTTCATGTATCATGTAAGAGAGAAATAATGTTTATATGGGAGAACTTACTGAAGGCATAACAGTTTTTAGATATGTAGATGTTATGCAACTTAGTGATGTTATTTAAATGTACATTTCAGAATGACTTTTTCTTGAAAATTCTTGAAAGTTGAAAAAGCCATTTGTTAGAATATAGTGTGCCATAATATGTGCCATAATATGTGCCATAATATTTTTAGTTTGAAATTAGTGGATATTTGTTCCAGCGTGTTGAATTTTGCACGTGAACTCCTTAATGTATGTTTCCGTTATTTTTAATTTATTCTCATGTTGGTACACTTAGAGCATCTAAGCAGAATACAGGACGTACAATCGGAATGTCTTCTCCAAAAGTGCAGTCACAGATTTGTGACAGAAATGAGAATATTCATAATAGTCAATTACTTTTCACTGTTCCATTCCATGTAAGTTTTGCAACAATGTGTTAGTAGCATGGGAAATGCACATACAAGTTTTACATGGAAGATTTTGGAGGTGCTGAGCTTCTGGATTTTATATTAGTGATGTTTTTAGGTTGTAAGTTAATACATTGCTTTCCTAATACAGATTTCAGCTTTGTCACTGAGGCAGGGACACCAGCTTCCACTGATGTTGATGCAATTTCAGGACAGCAACAGAGTGCTGAAGAGCAAGAAGTGGCCAGTCTAACTACCCTTCACATAGATTCAGAAACAAGTAGTCTCAATCAGCAACCATTGTCTGCTGAAGCCGCAACTATTACTGGTAAAGTAGTTAAAAGAAAAAAAAAAACCACAATAAAAAAAGCGCATTTATTTTAGACATTTTCCACCCATCCTGAAGAATGGAAGTTTCAGCTTCTGGAGTGAAGCTATGTTCTAGATAAGATGACTGTTAGATTCCAGTTAGCTTTTGATTGCTGTTGGAAAGTACTGTGTGAAATAACAGAAGACCTTTGTCTGACTTTGTAACCCATATGTTCCTTGGCTTAGTGCTAAATGTATTTTAAACCCTTCATGAGAAAATCTATGCAATTGCCAGGGAGAAAACTCAAAAACAATTACAACATAATCTGTGCTAGATTTCTTACAAGTGTCCTTTTGTGACTGGTGGTCAAATAGCTAATTTTCAGGAAGGGGTTTTTCTTTGGAAGGCTGTGACAGTTCTTTCAAACCAGTATATCACACTCTAGTGTAATGGGATTTTTTTAAAATCATCCATCCCAACCTTCCTTTAATGAGCTACTGTGTAACTGGAAGCTTTTAATATGCAAAATGTTAGTTATTGTGCCATGTAAATTCAGTTTTTGTATGTATAACTCAAGAATTCTATTTCTTTTAGTACTCTCCCTGTTGTTTTCTTTAAAAAGTAAGCCTGTTATGAAGCAGTGTTTCCCAGCCTGAACTGATGAGCTTGAGGCTCCACTAGTTAAGATTGCAACTGTTTCTCGGGAAAGAGAGAGAGAATAACAATTACATTAGCAACAACCAAATGATGCAGTTAAGCCAAACCGAATGGGCTTCTTTCTGAAAGAGAGAATATTCCTGTCTGAGGAGAAGAGAACAGTCTCTTGCCAGATTTTGTAAATGAGAAGTAGAGATGTCCACAGTAATTTTCATACTCCTTACTCTGTAACTTGTTATGCGTGGACCATTCCTGTTACAACCCTGGAAACGTGTACTTATTTATCTGTGAAAGCTTATACCTGCGTACACTGTCTTGTTCTCTGTGAGAAATCAAATGCTGCATTTTCCAAGGTATCAAAAAACATCTTTACTTCCCCTGCCACAATTTTTGCTTTCTGAAATTGCCTTTCTGCCGAAAGAAGCATGGTATTAGCTTTCTTGGACAATGTTGTTAAGCTTGTTTAGCAATGTTCTGCTTGACTTTTGTTCTCTTCATTTTTCTCCTTGCTGTGTGCTTGTTGGAAGTCCTCATGGAAAATCTGTTCTTTTTCTGTTTGTTTGGTTTTATATGTTAATAATTTAATTACTTTTTAGTATTTTTTGTCCAAGTTTGTAGTATAATTGAATTGACAAGATTTCAGTTAATGACTGAGTTGTCCATTGAGTGATTCTGTTGCTGTTTCTTCTTGTTGTTTGGAACACTCTTTTAGAGAGGCAACAGGAATTTAGCTGGGTTTCCTGAGGAAGCAAGGCTTGTGCAATTAGTCTGTTTCTGACTGTTCTACGCCCCCAGCAATGTTGGAGCCCATTGTCTTAATTTCTGCTAAACTGGCATATAAGAAGAAAAAGAGAAGGACATTCTTTTCTTTCAAATTTCTTGACAGATAGGCACCTATGTAGTAAAAACTGTATGTATGCAGAATCGCACAACAGGAGAGCTGCAATGTGAATTCCATGTATTAGATACCAGCAAATCCATGCAGAAACTTAACCTCAAAATACACTTATAAGAAATGAATTTTCAGTGGTACTGCTGCATAGAAAATACTTGTTTCTAAATAATTTTGCTTTGAAGGTTTTGGGGAGGAAAATTTCTTCTTGACATTTAGGATTATTTCGTATTCTCTCCCTCTCCTTCCCTCTCTGTCCCTCTCAATATCTGTCTCCCTCGCTTTCTTTCCTCCTGTCTAATCACTCTCACTCTTTATCTACCTTCATCCACCCCACTTAATGAGGAGAATGCAAGAGAAGTAGGAAGAGATTTCTTTGAACATCTTTTAAGTGTATTTCACATTATCTTGGTGAGCACGTGGCAAACAAGTGATAGCTAGCAAGAGGAGAGTATCATTACCTGCTGAGTGAAGTGGTAGTTCATGTGTGAAACAGTGGTGTCCATCTCTGCTGCATAAAGATGTTGATTTAAATTGATGGTAAAAGCTTCATTGTCTTTGCAGTTTAAAGCAAATGGAGACCTTTGCAGTTCAACAGTGTAATTACCACAGTTTTAATGTTTAAAATTAAACAGTGTTTACCACACTTTCTGTTCTGATTTTCTGTCAAGTTTTTTAAACAATTTGTTCTCTTTACAAGAAAGAGCATTTTGTAGCCAGTAATTTGGGAAAATTACTATTTTAAGAGAGCCACTTTTCCAGTAGAGACCAAATAGTTGCCTGGAGAGGTTGCTCAGTGGTGATAATGGAAAAATGCCTTTGCCGCACTGCCATTCGAACTCTTGCATTTTCCTGTCTTAGAGGGAATAACATGCCTCTAGCTCTACAGAACTTTCCCTCCATATGGATTTTCTCAGCCCAGTCGGCAGAGAAACATCCAAGATGGTCGGTTACTGGTTTTAGCATTTATATTTTGTAAATAACCTTGTGTGCATTCATAAGCCTGGAAAAGCAGCTGTTCCAAGAAAATTTCTGCTTAAACACTTTACTAGAGAGAAATGTAGGTGAGGGAACATATGTGGAGAGAAATTTGGTTCTAAACACTGGAAGTTTAAAACATTTTAAATTATTTGGACCTAAAATAGAGCTCTGTTAGTCAATTTACCTGTCTGATTTTGGTGTTCATCTCTCAGCTTTCCTGCATGTAATTTCTTTTCTTTGAGAGCACTATTGATAGGGAGATCTGCATACAGTTTTTATATCTTTTCTTGGCCCAATTTGATATATAAGTAGCTCAGTTTTCTTTTAATGCTGTGTTTAGGCAACATTTCAGTAGCTCAAGAAAATAGAAAAGACTTTTAAGGTAACTGTTAAAAATTGCATTTGCAGGCTCTGAAAGTGCTTCTCCAATCCAATCTGCTCTTGGATCCCGATCACAGACACCCTCTCCTGCTACTCTTCATGCAGATCATATTGAGCAGAAGGATATGCAGCTGGATGAGAAGCTCCACCACTCTGTTTTACAGACGCCAGATGACTTAGGCAATATCTGGAACAGAAAATATAAACCTGTTCTTTCTTTCTTTTGAATGCAATATAGTGAAGTAGCTAGTATCACGTTAGTTGTAAACAGTCCTGTACAAGACTTTTTTGTCTGCACTTTTAAAAGTATTTAATTACAGTGATTTCCGTCAAAAAGCAAGCAAAAACCTTTTGCATTTTGTCTTGCATTTCACTGGAATTATTAACAGTGGGTTAATAGTTCACACGTTTATAATTGTTCTTTTTTGATGCTTGAAGTGTGGCAGCTTAATCCACTATGTGACCGTCTTGTGGACTGATTTCTCATTGGTGTACAAATAGTAAGGCATAATTTTAAAATAATGTTATAATTTCTCCTTGGAAGTTTTGTTCTTTTCCCTTTCATATTTAAACAAATTTATAATTACTGTGACTTCCTCAACTATTTAATTCTGAGATACATTCACTTTGTAAATACAAAGTTTCCATTTCTCCCATATTTGGTCTCATGGAAACAGAGGAGTATCTGATGTGTACTTCAGACCCTTTTCCTTTAAGTAGCCAAATGATGGACTGAAATGTCATCATTTTGCTTTGTACTTTGAAATCTAGACCCTAAAAAAACCAGTAGTATCTCTATCACAGTGTTCCAGACCTTCAAAAGAAGAGGCTATGTGATTAGGCTCAATTCAGATTTAATTTTGATTTTGTATGCCTCTGGGAGCTGTAAGATTTTCAGAAGATGTCAGCAAATTCTGATGCTGAGGTGTTTTGAAAATCTCCGAGAGGTGGAAAGGAGATTCCAAATGCCTGCTGCTTTTAAAACTGTGGCTTGTTTGCTACTTATGTGCAAGTTGAGTAGATTTCAGCCATTGTAATCTACTGAAATTTTGTATGGACAAACTAGGTTAATCATCTTCCACCTAAAAAAGCATGATCATTCATACAACACTGATGTATGGAGAGAGCTAGGTGAGAGTTAGACTGTGGTGCCAGGTTGCTGAATGTTGCTTCTCCACTCATACAAATTCATTGCTTGAAGAACAGTAGCCAGAGACAAGTTTATTCTTGCATTTTTCTGCTTTGCAATAAATTACACTCCTAAAAGATTTTAAGGAAAATCTGATACATGTAAAGATTCTGATAAAATTAGGAAAAATGTAAAGTTGAAATGTAATTTTACTTGGAAGCAGGCAGGTGGAGTTCTGGAGATTCATTGACTCCAGAGGTTGTAAGATGGCACTTTAAAAAGGAGCGGCCTTACTATGTCCATCAGATCTGTTTTAGGGCTTCAGTATTGACTTTAAATGTTATTTGTGAAAATAATATAAGAAACAGGACAGTTCTTGTTCTACAGAGTTTGGCAATAGACACACAGTTAAACATATCCAGTGTTGAGGTGGCTGAATGGGTAAGAAATACCTTACTCTAAAAGACTGATCTTTTTACTTTTTTTTGGTTTTGTTTTCTTTTCTTTTCTTTTTGTTTGTTTTTTTCCACTTTTGGTATTAAGAAAACTAGGTATGCAATAGTTCTATCAGATTTTTTTTTTTCTGGGGAGGTAGGTCTCACTATACTTTTTTCTTCCGTTACAGAAACTAGTGAATTCCCTTCAGAATGTTGCAGCGTGATGGCTGGGGGAACACTCACAGGATGGCACGCAGATGTTGCTACTGTGATGTGGAGGCGCATGCTAGGAATATTGGGAGATGTCAACAGCATAATGGATCCAGAGATTCATGCCCAAGTTTTTGATTACCTTTGTGAGCTGTGGCAAAATCTGGCCAAGGTAAAAGAACTTGAACCTCTTCTCCAGTCTGACCTCACAGGGCAGGATTGTCAGAGGGACCGCGTTATGTAGTTCCCTTAAATATTTATCTTTTATTTTGTTTTTAATAATTTCAGATAAGGGACAATCTTGGTATTTCAACAGATAATCTGACTTCACCAGCTCCACCAGTTTTAATTCCACCTCTAAGAATTTTAACACCTTGGCTGTTCAAGGTAAATTTGATCACTAAGCAGTGAACCGGAATTACTTGTTCATATAGGTGTAGAAGAGTGTTTGGTGCAATTTTTTGATTTATGAGGAACGGCTGAGAGAACTAGGGTGGTTTAGCCTGGAGAAGAGGAGGCTGAGGGGAGACCTCATTGCTCTCTATAACTACCTGAAAGGAGGTTGTGGAGAGGAGGGAGCTGGCCTCTTCTCCCAAGCGACAGGGGAAAGGACAAGAGGAAACGGCCTCAAGCTCCGCCAGGGGAGGTTTTAGACTGGACATTAGGAAAAAAATTTTCACAGAAAGGGTCATTGGGCACTGGCAGAGGCTGCCCAGGGAGGTGGTTGATTCACCTTCCCTGGAGGTGTTTAAGGCACGAGTGGGTGAGGTGCTACAGGGCATGGTTTAGTATTTGATAGGAATGGTTGGACTCAATGATCTGGTAGGTCTCTTCCAACCTGGTTATTCTATGATTCTATGAATAATAAATATCCTTCTAAAACTATAGGCAACAATGCTGACTGATAAATACAAACAAGGAAAACTACATGCTTATAAACTCATTTGTAAGACAATGAAGCGAAGACAAGATGTTTCTCCAAACAGGGATTTTTTAACTCATTTCTACAATATAATGCACTGCGGACTTCTTCATGTTGATCAAGTAAGTTTAATTACAAAATTCAGGCTACTAAAATTTTGTAACTAATACCAGAATTGTTCTATCATAAATACTGCATGTATTTTTTTTCAGGTAAGCAGTTTAATTTTGTCTTTGAAAGTAGTTTTGACTGATAGTGTTTTAAGCTTTGATGAATGGCCCTCATGTTCTTCCTTGTAATCAGAAATGCTTTTTTTGTAGTCCATTTCAAGCAAATATGCCATTTAGTTGGATATCACTACTACTGGAGAACTATTCAAATGAGGAAAAGGGTTATTTTTTGCCTATTTTTGAACTTGGGATGTGTTTTAATTATTCAAAAATATTCTGCTTTTTCAATGCTTCAGAAGAAATAGCAGCATGTCCATTAATTTTAAAAACTGCCTCACTAAGTCTTCAAGAACATAATATCATGTGTTGAATAACTGTATACCAGAAATGTGATAATACACTTTATTATAATTCTTTCTTTATATTAAGGTTCTATACAAATATGAGTAAAAGACTACTATCTTTTTTAGAGTTAGTCAGGTGGTACTTGTTGGAGAGGATTAAGCACGTTGTTAAGAAGGTCTAACAGTTGCTTATCTCATTATTATCTCTCTTCTGTACATATTTAAATTAATGGATAATTATTTCTAGAACTCTTGAAAGAGTTTTAGATATAAATAATATAATACATCCTGTATTTATATTTAAATATAAATTTATATTTAAATATAAATACAGGATGTGACCTTGTATAGTAGTGTCCAAGGTTAAATTGGTCTATGAGGTATACCACTGTTTACTTATATTAATGTGAATATACTTAGGGAATTTATCTTTTAATGCTGCTCTTCACTCAGTAATGAGTGTCTTAATTGCCACAATGAATTTGCTTTCTTGCATTTTTGCTTTCTACCTTTGGTAAATACCTGCTTTTTTTTTTTCATTGATTGTTCATCTTGTTGATACTCTTCCTTTTTCCCCCTTTTCCTTCTGCAAGGATATTGTCAATACAATCATCAAACACTGCTCTCCTCAGTTCTTTTCACTTAGTTTGCCTGGTGCCACTATGCTTATTATGGATTTCATTGTGGCAGCAGGAAGAGTGGCTGCCTCTTCTTTCCTCAATGTAAGTATTTATTAATTAATTCTCATTTATGCGTGAGTAGAAAGAATTTGAAAGAAGGCTGAGCAGTACTTTTCCTTGACTAGAGTGTTCACTTGAACCCAGAATTCAATGCAATGGTTAGCAAATACAGATACTGTCAGCGGTTTATTCTAGAACACCACACATGTAATTCCTCTCGAGAAAATAGGCAAAGAATGCAAAAGTTACTGTTGAAGCAGAGAATACTCTCTTAGAGTTCTTTGAATTGTGACTGCCATTTATATGTGCTTTACAATGTTTTAAAGTAAATGTCTATTTTGACTGCACCTTCATTTTCAAAGCATATTTATTTCTCCACATCTCTGCTATGCAATGACTTTGATGTTCAGGCTTTTATAGCAATACCAATGTGACTACCTAAGTGCTGTTTGCCATGCCTACCTGTACTCTCTCAAAGTTCCCCAATACTCCCCTTTGTGAGTCTTGACTGTTGCACAACATTGTTCCCCCTTTAACCAACTGTGAAATCAGCCTCCCTTAAGGTACTATCTGAAGCCTCTGTCAGCTTCTTACACTGTTACCTGCAGTGTCCAGTAATGCCTCATGCCATGTCCACATCCTCTTTAATTAGCTAAACCTACTACTCAAACCTAGTTGACAGTACAGTTGTTTGTCTCTTTTCTTAACAATTCCTCTGCTTCTTTTTGACCATTTTTGAAAATGGGAACATGGGACCTGCACAAGTAGCAATTCACAGGGCTCTGGTCTCTGTTAGCTCAGACCTACAGAATTTGCAGAAAGAGAAAGGAGATGGTCATGTAGGGTTTCAGCCATTGTCCTCTTTTAAGGCAGCTAGAAATGTCACCTTCCTGATTGCAGTAAGAATATATATTTCTCCCCACCTTTTTTTCTTTTAGGCACCAAGAGTTGAAGCACAAGTTCTTTTAGGATCTCTTGTCTGTTTTCCCAATTTATATCATGAACTACCAGCTCTTCATCCAAACATTCCTGACATTGCTGTGTCTCATTTTACAGATGTTAAGGTATGAATTTGAAGAAATTTTGGAACGTTACCAAGCATATCTTTAATGTGATACAGTTCCAGGAAATACTAACTAAAAGTTTAAGAGTAAAAATTTTCAGAAATAATTTAAAATAGATTATAAGGCTCAAGATCCCATAAATTTTTTTTAAAAATTATATTAGTAAACATACTTTGTAATTGATGATAACTTAATAATAAGGTGTTTTCATTTGTTTGTAAAAGAAGATGATGTGTCATCTCACCTTTTTGTGCCTGCTGTCATTGTGGCTGTTTACGGTCTCACAGATGTAATCAGTTGAGAAGGAGAAGATTGAGAGGTTCAAGATACATTATTTAATTTATCAAGAATTCACAGCTGGTGAAATCTGCCAGTGTTCCTAGTGACTTTAAAGACCTCTGCACATCAGTATGTCCTTCTAGTTGAAAAGCAAAGATTGATGGAGACCTCACCCTTTCTAGCATAACACAGAATCGGGTAGTGTGCCAGTATACTGAAACTGGACAGAGCTCAGTTCATGGATTTAATTGCTGTATGTGTGTCAAGTATGATTACTATGCCTAAGGAAGGCTCCCAGTAAGTTTCCAGATTCTTTTGATTTAGAGAGAGGTGACGGCTTGGAAGCTGCTTTGCACCTTGCTTCCTTTTGGGGACTGATTTTGAATTCTTTCTCATCTTTATTGCATAAAATTGGTCACTTGAGCTTTATTGAGAGCTACTTGTAGCTTTACAAACCTTTCATAGCAGTTGAGTCAGAATCCTTCTTGATATCATTCTTAAGGCACTATAATCACTTGTTCTGCAACTACTTCCAAAAGCTTTTAAAATCAATATAATTTTTAAACTTCAACGTAATAGATAGTTTCCTTGGTGCCCATCAGGGCTATTCACAGAAGCTAGCTTTAGGAAGATGTTTCTTTTAACCCTTGATGTTTTATGGAAAAGTATTGGCAAGAGTTGGATCAGCAAAAACTAGGACAGTAACCTGTGGAATATTCGTGGGGCAGCACAATAATGAGATCTGGGGCAGACTAGAAGCTTGGAGTAGTGGTAAGCAAACAATCCGTCTGGCCACAAACCTAGAGACCAGCTAAGCAACGTGCCTGTATGTGCTATAATACAGTACTAATTTTCTAATGCTTCACGTCATGGACTTATTGGTAAATAAGCTAATATTTTCCTCATTGTTTTAGGAGCTCATAATTAAAACTGTGTTGAGTTCAGCGAGAGAGGAGCCATCTGGTCCTGCACGGTAAGTCATACAAAAAAAGCTTCTGAATTAATATATTCTTTTATTTGTTTTAGTGGTGTGAGTTGGATATACTGAAGAGCCTAAGGTAAAAATCTGTATGTGTTTTGTTCACAGTTTGCTTTGCCATTATCAAAACTGTGGTTAACCATATGAATGTGAAGTTGTTTGTAAATAGCGATAATAGAGTTGGCATTTTTTGCCAGACCAGATGCTGGTCTGGCCCAATCTCCTTTCTGTCATTGTGGCTGATAGAAAAGAGTGTTAATATGGGTAAGAATATAAGCTCTGTGCTCTCCTAGCCTACCCTGGTGTTCAGCTCAGGGATTTTCTGTACTAGAGAGGCATTTTTGAATGTGATTAAGGACATAAGATTACATATGAGGGAGGCGTGCTTATTTTTTATTAGACCACATGATTTAATTTGAAAAAAACAGAAATAATCCAAGGTACATGAACCTTTCTATATGGTATGGAAAAAAAGTAGAAGATATTGAGCTAAGTATTAAACTGGAAATGATTGCTCAGATGCTTAAACCTAAGCATCTTCATCAAATTAGGAGTTTCAAAGAAGATACTTACCAGTTGTCTTTACTATTTCTTAATTTGCTTAGGATTTTGTTCCTCCTTACCCATCCCCTGAGGCTTTCAGTTACACAGTTCTGAGTATAGAATTGGAACAGGAATCTATAATACCTGCTAAGGAAAAAGCACGTCGACATGCATTTTTGTTTGGGTGGCCTGTCTGTATGTGCTCAATTAATAAATTGTTAGTTAACAAGTGCAGGATGCTGGACAACATGCCTGAAAAACTGTACTGGATAGATCAGTTCATTGAACCTTAAAATGTTTTATCAAAAAACAAAGAGCAGTTTTCATCAGCGCACTTTCTTCACTTGATCTGGTAATCAACACAGCGGGAGGAAGAAATGTTCCAAGATAATTTTCATTTCATTTTTCATGTTCTTTTACAAAACTAAGTTCTAAAAAGCGTTAACAGTCTCAACTTTGCTTTTGAGAAAGGTGATTTAAATCCATTTGCTTCAGAACGTTATTACTGATCCTGTGGCAATGGAGCACACAGCAATAAAGCACATGAAGTACACATCAGTTCTGACAGTGTGGCTGGGAAGAAGGAGGGAACAACCTGCATGTCCCCATATCCTGTCTGCCTGTGAGGGTGTTTATATACAACCAGAGACACACAGGCATGCCCACCCTTTCAGAGGGCTGAGTTATGCTGCCTCCAAAATGCAAAGCTGGACTACTGTGTGTAATAACATTAAATAAAGATTACAAAGGAATACGTTCCCAATGTCTCTTTGGGTTTTCTGAACCCTTCTTCTGGGGTAGAGATGGATATGTCTTTGTTATGAGTGTTTCTACGGCTCCTGAAGTTTGGCTGCCTCTCTCCTCAGTGGGAGTTTATCCACTGTCTCTTTTGGGAATAATTCCTCCGATACTGTCCGCTTCACAGCAGTTCACCTGGGTTACTGTGAGACATCATGCTTAGGATATGCAATATGATTTTGCCATGCTAGCTCAGCCACTGTTAGAGGCTTAATTATCTTTGCAGCTCCCTAGGAGAGGACTTTGAGTTCTTGGAACTTAGGTGCCTCACTTTGTGTATTTCAAGCAAGTCTAGGTGCTGTTATTGTTACCAAAGCTATAAATCTCTGCTCCTTGTCTCTTCCACAGAGGGTCAGTGTTTTGCATTTCATTACATTCTTGACCCAGCTGAGCTAGTTATCTGAAGTGTGTTCTGCTCTCAGATCTCCACCTATAAAGATTAATAACTGTATTAGTCAAATTCTTCTTCTACTACCAACTGTCTGAAAAAGGAGTGACAGGTTGATGAACTTGTTCATCAAGGCTGTAATTCTTTAATAACGACATTGTAGCCGCATAACTACACGGTTTTTCAGAGACTACTCTGAATAATGGTAGTGAAACTAGTGTCCTTGGTAGAAACCTCAGTCCTAAATATTTTGCCCATCAATATGTCACCAGATGTAGAATGGATCTTGGTAGCATGAAGAAAAGCATAAATAGTAACATAGACATAGAGCTGTCTACTCCTCTGTATAATGTAGGTTTATTTTTTGAGTCAGCTTACACAATCTGTCAAAGTTTTTTGTTAAATCTATTCTATGTTATCCTTTTATTTTGTTCAAAAAGGATTGAAACACATACTGTGGAATAGCAGAAGTGTAGCTTGGGAAGGGATGAGTACTTATGTAAGCTCTCCCTCCTCTGAAACTGTAGTGTGTGTAAAATATTCCTGGCTGTAACTGGCCTATATGGTCCTGAAATTTTTTTCAGATAAGAAAGTTACAATACACTTAGATAGACTGTTCCAGTACTTATATAATTTTTACAGTGAGGTTGTTTTAATTACCAGTATATAGGAGAGAAATCTTTTCCTCTGGAAATTAAACTTTTCAATGACTTACCACACATCAGAAGGTTTTGTATAATTTCCTTCCTTAATTGTGATCTAGACTCAGTGCACCCTTCAATTTCTCCTCCATGTGTAATATTCTGCAAAGCTGTTTATAATTTTTGTCACTTTCTTCCTGACTTCCCTCAAGCTTGTCTTCATTCCTAAGTTATAGTAGTCAAAATGTAATGGATCAGGGTGGTTTGACATCTTGTTTACACTACTATGTAGATTTCATTCCGAGATGTATTTTTGCTACCTGTTAGTAGTTTTATGATTCTGTGTAGCCTTAAAATTGTTTTTCTACAACATGGGCTTTGTAGCCACTTCTGTTTTTATTCTAGCATAAGAATTTTCCTTCCCAGATGTAAGGCTTTGCAGTTCCCATGATCACCTTTCATCTTGTCAATTTTAGACTGCTTCCAGTTTTATCCAGAGGAATTTGAATTCTGAAGTTGTTTCCAAAATATTTTCAGCCTATGTTTTTGAAGATAATTATTAATGATCCAGAAATTGCTTAAGCTAGTTTATTAACATTTTTTGGACAGATTTCATCCATTTCTGCTGATTCGAACACGTATGTCTAAATACTCTTTACCTTTACACTTCTTTTCCATTTCCTGATTGTAAATGAATAAACAACAAGAATAGTTAAAGTATGTAATCACTACATACATATACTGTCTCTAGCATTAATTTACCTCTCCTCTATTCATCTTTGTTTATTGTGAGTTTAAAAATGTTAGTATTTATGGAAAAATAACTCTTTCTGTCTGTCTCCAAGAAGTTCTTAACAAATGTGAGCAACTCTCATGTTAGGGAAAAGGAACCTCACACCACAATTCTTACTTTGTCTTAAGAAAATATGTGATTTCAGGTAGTGTTTTTAATCCAAAAAACATGTAGAGATGCTGCTGTTCTTGATGTCTTTTAGAATTTTCAGTTGTTTAGCAGGGTGGTTTCTTTGTCCTTTCTTGTGCATTCACTAGGGTACTTGGAATTTCTCTTTTTTAAATAAGTTACTGGATTATGAAGGTTTTTGTGTAGTTATTTTTTAAATATTAAGAACATGTGTGTTAGATTTTAGCAAGACATGTAATGAATCATAAAAATTGCACATTGTTGTAGCTTGGTCTTAACTTGTCCTCCAACATTGCTTTGCAGATGTGTTGCTCTTTGCAGTCTTGGTATTTGGATCTGTGAGGAGCTAGTTCATGAGTCACATCATCCTCAGATCAAGGAAGCATTGAATGTGATTTGTGTTTCTTTAAAGGTGAGAGTCTAACTTTTACAATGTATGTTGCCTTTACATTAAAAGATACTTTGGAATGTATTTATTTATTGCCAGTTAAAATAATTTGGGCAGTAAGAAATAGAGACAAAATTTCAAACGCCACATTTCTCTGCCTTCTCCCTTTCCCAGACTCAACTTCACTCCTTCATTCCCAACTCCCTAGCTTTCTTCTCATAGAGACCTCTCCATAGCCTCTCTGTCATCAAAACCTTTCCATATAAACCCAGTACAGATTCAAACAAAGACTCTGGAGTACAAAAAATATTGGAGTCTTTTATTGTCTGGCAGTCATCTGTTGCCTAGGCTAACCATGGATGCTGAGGGAGGTCACATTCCTCACTAGTTGGCTTCCTGCATTCTCCTTGTACTCTTTGGCTGGCAGACTGAGCACAGCATCCAGTGTAAGAGCAAGACAGGGAAGAAAGTGAGGTGACAAATGCAAAGAAGCTGTTTCACAAAGCTTCTCATGCTTCTTGCTCATTGCTCCCTTCTTGCCCCAACCCATGAGTCTTCTGAGTTGAAGAGCCATTGCATTTTCATAGAATTATAGAATAATAAGGTTGGAAGAGACCCACCGGATCACCGAGTCCAACCATTCCTATCAAACACTCAACCATGCCCCTTAGCACCTCGTCCACCTGTGCCTTAAACACCTCTACATAAGGTGAATCAACCACCTCCCTGGGCAGCCTGTTCCAGTGCCCAGTGACCCTTTCTGTGAAATTTTTTTTCCTAATGTCCAGCCTAAATCTCCCCTGGCAGAGCTTGTGGCCATTCCCTCTCGTCCTGTCCCCTGTCACTTGGGAGAAGAGGCCAGCACCCTCCTCTCTACAACCTCCTTTCAGGTAGTTATAGAAAGCAATGAGGTCTCCTTTCATTTTGCAGTATTGCTTCTTGGCTTAGGCTAGATATTTAGAGGGATGTAGAGCACTTCTGCTGCATGCGTGTAAGCAGTGGTGGGTGTTTGATTTCCTGTAGCAAAATGTTGATTTGTGCTCATTCCAGGACATGTCATTCAGACCAATGCTTGCTAGAAAAAAACTGAATCCCAAGACAAGTCAAGAGTTTGCATCAAAGTTGATGTGAATAAAGTACCTGTTGAAAGGGAATGATGAGAACTCGAATTTTAGTGAAAAGTAAAAGGCACTTGTTTTTATGGCTATCATTAACATTTATTTCCTGATTTTTATGAAGCATGCTGTAATACTGGGTAGTTTTACAGTTTTTCAGAAGGATTTAACTGTTTCTTTCTAATGCGTGTGGTGGGTTAACCCAGCTAGCAAGGAGACTCTCACACAGCTGCTCTCCCACTCTTCCACCCCTAGTTAGGAGAGGGAAGAACGACAGTGGGTTAGTGTCCCCTTCTCACAGAGGCCACTCCTGCAGCCCTGCACTGCCAAAAGCTTCCCACCTGTACCCACTTACAGTGATTCTGAAACTAATTAGTAAGATAGAACTTAGTCTCTGGTGGTTACCATGCAATTCTATAGAAACACCTTCACATTGAAGTTTTCAAAATTTAGGATGTTCTACCATTTTAGTATTTGCTGTTTTGATTGAATCTGTTCAACATAGCTAGTATGCACAAGGATCCCCACCTGGAAATGCAACTTGATCAGATACAGCTGGCTTTTTGCAGTGCAATGCCTATGTAATGCTTCTGAATAGAAGAGATTTTCTAACATTTGACATCCTTTTGCAAGTGACAATTTTCACTGTTCTGAAAGTAGCACCACTGGATTTCAACTCTGATCATGAGATTTCAGTAGTAGTGTATCAACATTATATTCCTTTCATCTTTGTTAAAAAGCTGCACCTTTTGGGCTTTCTTTTTCCTTGATGAGTCTTTTTGTTTTCCTAATTTTGCAAATTTTTCCCCAATTTGTTCATGTTTTGTGGACCAATTAGAATATTATTTAAAAACTTTTAAGTTCAAGCATTTTCCAAAGTTGCATGTTCATAAACAATTTCTTCAACATTTAAAATATTTCCCAGTTTTTCTCAGAACCTGCCTACATGCTCTTTGAAAATTCACTGAATAGTCTAGTCTTTATATATATATATATATATATAAATTGGGGTGTACACCTGTTATACATGACTTGTGTGAGATGTTTTGAACTACCTGTCCTTTTCAACAGTGGGAATGTGAAAAGTATCTGAGCAAATCAGCTGATCATATCCTGTGAAGCAGGATTTGAGTACATGTCTAAAATTGGTAGCTGCAGGGCTTTTAGTATTAGACTCTAAATTGCAATTTCCTGTTTTGCTAAATCACATTCTTCCTCTGCAGCTTCACTAATACTCTTTCCAGGGTTTTTCCCTTGCTTTTTAATATCCACTTAGCAGTGCATTTATCAAGTTCCTGTGCAAGTTTGGTAGCAGGTAAATGATACTTGCTTTATCTTCTGCAATTTATCAAAGTTTGAACTGTGCATCCTGACATTTACTGTGATTTCTCTTATTTTTCTTTGACATATTTATTAAACCAATTACTTGTATTTCATTTATATTAAACATAAATTGCTTCTTGAATAAGAAGACAGAGATCTTTATATTTTGACTGTGCTTGGCTTTGCTTTGCTTTGTGTTGGCAAAAACATCCATAGCATGTTGGTTTTTCTCATGTTTTGAGCAGTGGTATAGATTCACAATAGAGTTTAATCATGACACAGAATGTTCATAAATATATCATGGGAGTAGCAAATTAGCTCCAATTTGTTACCTAATAAATCTCCTAGCTTCCAAGTAGTCAGAGATTTAAACTCACAGAATGGATTGTTTTCTGCTTTCAGGAGAAATTAATGGATAAGGAGCTATAGTACTAGTCCTACTTACTGATAAGTACAGTTGACCAAATAACAATGAATTGACGAGTTAGCAACAATTATATGCCTGTTTCTGAAATACAGAATTATTTTTGAAAGTGCAGTTCAGCAGATTACTCTGGATATACCTAGGACTTCTCACAGCAGTGTGGTGGTGTGGGAATCTGTGTTAACCTCTGCTGAGGTCTGAGCCCAAGGGAACCTAGCCAGCCATCCAGACCCCTGCATCTCATGTTTATTTTATGCTCCTCAAGAATGCAGGCATAGTTGAAAGAGTGCTATGCAGTTTATTTGCAAGTGTGGACAGGGTTAAACTACTAACATAACATTCAGAAAGCAATCAACCCTTGCAAAGATGAAAAGTATTATTAAGACTACCCTTACGAGAAAACCCTGAGAGTTAGGTACAAGGCAGAGTGCCTGTTCATTGAGAACTTCCCCCCTCATAGATCAACTTTTTAAAAGTTATGTCCACAGTTACACTACTGAATATAAAATCTTACAAAAGTAGTGAATGCTTTATAATGCACTGTATTTTCCAGAGACAGAGAATGACAGGTGAAATGTTTGTAGCACTGCACAGCTGCCTTCATGGCACATCTTGGTCTTGGAGAGGAAGTCAGAACAAAGCGGCAGATTTGAAAGGGGTGAATTGTTTTGATATCCAGCATAAACTGAGTGTTGTTGCTTGAGTTTAGGAAAATGTCCTTCCTTCCAGGACACACAGCCCTATAAGTATCTGTTCTAAAGTGTCTATACATTCTTTTGAAATGTGATATATTGACCATGCTGGGACAGATTTCTGAAGCAGATGAAGAGTTTGATCTGTTTGGGCCAGTCTTGATCAGAACTTCCTACTAGGTGCTCTTGCTATGAATAAGAAAACTTGAGCACACAAGATCTGAATTTTATTGATATTCATTACTTTATACCTTCAGACTTTCTGCGAACTATTTCATCAGTGACTTTTGTTCCCTTTCTTAAATTAAAATATACTAGAAATTTGCTTCAACCAGAGAACAGAAAGACGTTAACTAATTTGCACAAACCAGCACTGGAAATCATTCACTCTTCTTCATCTTACAGCCTGATGATCCTCCTCATTAAAAAAAAAAAAAAAAAAAAAGAAAATCCTCTGTGTTTTAAGTGGTAAATGGCTGATTGTTCCAAGACTCTGAGAAGTATCCACGCATGAACATTTGAAACTACTTTGCTTACTGTGCTCTTAAAATGGCCTTTCACAGCGTGGAGAGAGGCTGTCTCATGAGGGATAAAAAATAATGTAGTTCTTGCCATAAGCTCTATGAAGACTCACAGATGTAAGATGTCTGCAGTGGTATAGTTAAAAGCTGAGAAACAAGGAAAGTAAGAACAAGAATTAACTGCCCTATATGCTCTGTTTTCTGTCTTTGTGGCTGATTTGTAAGAGCTATTTATAGTCTTTATGCTTGCATAGATAACACAAATTAAAGCTTTGTCTCCATACTTTTCCTTTTGCTTGTATCTTTGCTTCTCAAGTCCTTAAATGTAAGAAATGATAGTTCTATTTTGATAAGAAGCTGGCCCAAGGTAGGGTTTTCTTCCAGTTTATTTTCCAACTTGAAAGTTTTTGCGATGCAAAAATTTTAGTCCGAAATCCTTAATTTTCTGTTCAGGCCTCATTGCTTAGGTGTTTCAGCTTTCACAAGACTTTATATCTTTAAGGTTTGTGAGATATACCATTCCCTAAAAAGGTTAACAGAATTGGACTGATTAAGAAAACAGTCTAAGAAGCCAAGAAATTAAATCAAAGTATTTTTGCAATATAGTTACCCCTTTAGGAGTTCAGAGGTAGACACTTTGTCACCTTGCAACACACACCTGTGACGCTTCACTGCTAAGTAAAGTAAGATTAAAACATGTAAGCTCCTTCTTTATTCTTTTAATCATGCAGGAATTCTGATGCAATTTACTTCCTTGTAGGAAACAGAATAGGATTTTTCATGATTAAAGGATTAATTGCCTCGTTATGTTCTGAGTGATTTGAGATTCATCAATATTACGGCTTGGAAATCTTATTTTCAGTAGAGTATTTTCTTGGATAGTAATGTGTTTGAAATCATTCCCTTGAGGTTCTTGCATGTTACTTTTTCTTCTGTGTAGTTTGTGCTGTCTTCTGAAGCCTGTAGCATTGTTGTGCTAATAACCATTTTGCTTAGATTTGTCTTTACCTCAGATTTGTAGGATTTTAATGCCCTAGATGAATAAAATTCACTTGAAAAAATCAGTTTCTGCTTGTTTGGTGCACAGCTTAATGTTTTAAGGCAAGTGCAATGAAAGAAGCATCCTCAGTTACACATCCTGTCCATTAACAATTTAGGGAAACATATCCCTGTCTCTTCATTTCTTTATCTTACCACTTAGGAGTGATGGGCAGCATGTGCATCCACCCCCAAGGCTGGGGACTAACTGCATGAATGCATTCCTGTTGGTCAAGGAAAAAGTGCTATCTAAAATGTGTTAGTAACTGTTGAAGGCAAACTCCATTGCAGCAATGTTCTCCTGCCTTTAAAAGATAGCAAAAAAATAAAGAGGAATTAAGCACAGGAGCCGAGGGCATTCATTTCCATTCAGACAAGTGCTATGCACTGCAGTCAGTAATAAACAGAACTGTTAATGTCACTATAAGTAAGATGTCTTGCATTTTGGATATGTAGCTGTTCACCTGCCTTGGTTTTCAAGATTGACCTCCAATTTTGGAATTGGATCCTTGTTTTTTTGCAGTGATGCATTAATATTAGTAATCATTAAGGTAACAAGAAGTGAATTTATTCTTCCTCACTTCGTGATACTGTACTAACCAGCCTGAAGCTAGTTAGGAGACTCTTCTTCACTTTCCCTCATTGAATGAAAGTCTCTGATTGTCTGTCCCAAACCTTTGGTGTTAGCTACTAACATTTGATTATGACTATAAAATAATTCCTCTAAAATTTTGTAAACTTTGATTTTGTTTCTCAGGCAAATAGGCACATAAGGAACTATATGTATAAAACCATCACTGAAATTGCTGACTGCCTTTTCACATGATCTACATGGAATCATGTACTCATTGTCACTGTGTTGTGTTCTCTTTTCTAGTTTCCAAATAAAACGGTAGCCCAAGTTGCCTGCAGTATGCTGAACATGCTGATACATTATGTGCATAGACTTCAAGTATATCAAGCTGATTCACCTTTAAGAATTATTCAAGTAAGTAATTTATTAAAATTTGAAATGTGGAATTCTTTTAATGCAACAGCATAATGTATTTCACTGAATTAAAATACTGGAATCTTGGCAAGTATGTTTCATAAAACATGGAATTAGTATAAATGTAATCTTATTGAACCTTAACTGTAATTCATATCACACTTACTGACTCCAGTATTAATGTGTAAAAAGGCTATATCATGATTATTTTTTTCTCAGATAGAGCCATGCCATTATTTACATAAGAATGTTGTCAGTATAGTCCAAGGCTATTTAATAATAAATATCTTCTAATATGTTTATTTAAAGTTAGTGAGAATGTGATTGCTTAAAATATGGATCTGCAATTGTATTTTGCATATCTGTATGCAAGACACTTTGCATTAAAGTGTTTTAATATAAAGCAAAAACAATTATTTTGAATATGCTTTAAATGACAAGGGAGTAGTCTGTGGCCTCTGCAACTCTGAACCACAGGGAAAAGATAGAGGTCTCCCAGGTAACCGGTAGGAGAATTGTGTGAAAGCTTCATAAGAGATGTAGCAAGCATTTTTCTGCTCCTCTGCAGTCATACTGCTGATTAAGTAGAGGCAGCTTGTTTACAAATTCCGGTATTTCTAAGAAATAATGGAGCTCCAACAGGCCCATACACAAACCCACAAAAGGATCCTTCCTGCACCCTACAAGTGTGTTGAATTAATTTCTCTTCCTGCCTGAATATTTGAAGCAGCTGTATAATTTCATTGTCCCTAATGCACCTATGTGAGTCAAGCAGCATGTAATCCTTCACTGTCTTCTGCAAAATTCAATTAAAAGATTTTAATTTAAAAAAATAAAAAAGCAGTGATACCGTAATTTGTCTCAAAATAACCTTAATCGAATTTAACCATGGATCTAGTATCATATCACATTTAACTGGTTAAAAAACTTATTTTAAACTTAAGTATTTAAATTGTATTTTTAAAGAAAGTATGTTTTCCCCAGATTCTGATAGCAACTATTACCCATCTGCTACCCAGTACAGAAGCTTCCTCTTATGAACAGGACAAGAGGGTAAACATTTTTAATTTCTTTTTCATGTGTCAATTTAATTGCAAAGGTGTATGACATAGCACTGTTGAAAAATTTAAGCTGTGCCTTAAAGTAGGGATACAGCTCTTTAAGTATAATACAATATAGTCGTATCGGAATTCCAGGAAAATTCTTTATGCAAGTGAATTTCTGAAGTTTTTATAGGAAAATATGCAGTTTAAATTAATGGAGGTTGATTGTTTTTAATAATTAGAAAGTAGTCTTTTTCATTATCCTCAGTGAAGTTAGAAGCAGGGAAAGTAACACAGACTTTTCAAACTTGTAGTGACGATGTATTCTCAACTTCTAGAGAATACCTTTCAAAATATTTATGATTATGATTTTTTGCACTTTCTTTTGTAAGTACATTCTTGAGTAAGATAAACTGTAATCTTCAGATTAATTTGATTGTTGTCTCCTTCAAAATCATTGCTATCTTCTTATATTTTCAGTGGGCCTGAGTCCCCTAGCTAAGCACTCTTATCTTCACACAATACTCACATTAGTACTTTCTGCCTCCTGAAAACTGTATCTTTTCTGGCTTTGCTCTTGGACTGTGGGACACAGTGGTCGTTTAAACTTGGGCACTTCAGTGCAGTTTGTCGCTTGCAGCTCTGTCATTCTGGGCCACCAACAGGAGCTGGCATTGATCTTTACTTGTTTTGGCCTCCAGAGCCACTCCTTTCTGCTTGCAAGGAGGCAGTGGGTGTTATAGACTACACCGATATGCCAAGCTAGTCACCTTTCCACTTTGGATGCTTCCCATAAATCATTAAATTTTCCAGCGAGCTAATGATGGTCAGTGTACCTCAAATATTGTATCAAAATCTGGCTTACCTAATTAGACTGACTTAGTCCTAGTGGATGTCTTAAAAACTGGTTTGATATAAAAATATTTAGAGCCCTTCATCACTGGGTTTATTATATGGTGCCTCTGAGAAACAAGCTTGTAATGCATTATGTGAAATCAGTATGATATTTATGTGTTGCTTATTAGTAAATAGGTCTTTCAAATACTTTTGTTTAACTTTGGAAATATTTTAGAGAATCTTGTAGCTATTTATCTGGATTTTTTCCTCTGCCACAGCTAAGTTTTAAGAATTAAAAATAATTATTTGAAGCCACTAAGTTATTAATAATTTGGTGTGTATGTGTGTCTTAATCTAATTCTGTTCTACAATCTTTAAAAACATCCCCTAGAGGGAGTTGGTTCTTTTGCTGACTGAGTAGCCTACAATACAGAAAGCAGTGGGATTTCTTTCGGATGATACCCAGTGCTGCGTAGTGTTACTGACATGTTGTGTAGGAAATTCTGTTATTTGTACTAATGTAGCTGAAACAGTTGAGTTTTGTGTAATCCTTGATTCACTTTCTGGTGAGATTTATGTGCAGAATGGCACACCGGCCTTGGTTTGTACCTGTAATCTATCATTTTAAAAACAGCACCCTACAAATCAATTCTGAAAAATCATGAGTATCCTCTCTTAAGCACAGTGTCTGTTCACAGACTGACCATCATGAGAAACTGTTGTATGGATTGTCTTTGTTAAATATCTCAGTAGCCAAAGCTTTTACTGATGCCATAAGTTTTGAAGAAAAAGTGGCTTTTAAACAAGTGTGACTTGCCATTATTGCAGAAAGCTGCTTCTACTGAACTAAGAAAAGAAGTAAAACAGAGAAGTAGAATATAGTGATAAATGTGAAGTAGCAGGTGCTGATTTAATTGATTTGTAATTGAAAGTGTTTGTTCCAGTTGGTGGTTTCTTTACTTCTGTGCTTATTGGATTGGATAATGGCCTTGCCGTTAAAGACCTTGCTGCAGCCTCTTCACACTACAGGAGCAGAAAATGATAAGACTGAAAGATCCGTTCTTAATTGTATATATAAGGTACGTGCTTATTTACCTGCTAAATGAGAATACCTATCTATGAAGATAGAATCAGTTTTCATGAAAATGAATACAAGACTTTTCTGTAAGCTGATCTCTGCTGCTGACATGTGAAGTGCTGTGTTAGTTCTGCATTTTACTGCAACTGCTTGATCTTCGGTATATTTGGAATTATCAATTTTAACTCATATTTTGTGATGTTTAACAAAATTACTTTTTGTATGTCATACTGATAGCAGATATTTGTGTGGAGACCAGCTGTGTGTTTCAGATAGATGAGGAAGTAGGTTGTTTGTACTAAGCACTTTTAGATGGTAGTAAGCAAAGTAAAAATCACAAAGGTATAATTGCTGTCTGTAGGGGCACAGAACAAAGGTAGCTAATTTTTTTTCACAAGGGATGGGAATTTAAAACTTCAGCAGCTTTGACCTAGCATATGTAATTAAAGAAGATAGGAGATCTGTTTTTTCAAGTTTTGTGCCTTGTTTCTTTATTCCACTTAAATTCCACTTAGACACTTTTAAGTTTTCTTTGCAGACCAGAGTTTGGTTTTGTAAACATTAAATATCTAATATATTCCAAAGTTTTGTCCTGTGTATATGGTTCTAACATATCAATTTAAAAATGTAAATAAAAATAAAATCCACGTCTTATAAAACTATCAAGTAGAAATTCCAGTAGTTAGCGACATGAAATTCTTGTTTTGTTCTAGGTTCTGCATGGATGTGTCTATGGATCTCAGTGTTTCAGCAACCCTAAATATTTTCCTCTAAGTCTTTCTGATTTGGCATGTGTGGATTACGATCCTTTTATGCACTTGGAAAGCTTGAAGGAACCAGAACCACTGCATTCTCCAGACTCAGAGAGGTCTTCTAAACTTCAGCCAGTCACTGAAGGTTTGTCAAATTGGCTAAATAAACTTTCTTTCAAAACGATTTTATCTTGGTTTCCAGTGTTGAAGTGTTTGTCTAAAGCATAAGTTTTAGATTATACCTAGACACTAGGTAAGGACCATTAGTATGGAATAAGCTAGCATAATTTGGAGCAATTACTGTTCGATTAACTGAACAACGTGAGGATTGATTTGATAGGATTCTTCTGTACTCTGTGTATCAGCAAAAAGTGTTAAGTACTGCAACATGAATAGATGTTGGTTTTCATTTTTCTTTCAGCAAATTAGTTAATTGCTATCTTAATTTTGTTCCTTTTTATAAGAATGTTTTCATTTTTTTTGTATCTGATCTTGCAATATTGAAAGCATTCTCTGAATTTGTTAGCTTATCATAATTTGTTGTCAATCTGTTTATACTCTGAAACCAGAGTTATTTACAGGCAGAGAATTTTTTTCTCGTCTGCTTGGAACCTCAGGAGACCTGGGAATTAATGTTTTTTTCAGAACTCAAAAATAAGAATAGAAACTTAAGAAGCTAAGCTATACAGGAACAGCACGTATTATGCCATGTATCTAGTAGATATCAAATGGTTACATTGGGAAGAAAATGGAAAAAGATGGAGATTAGTGCTAATACCAGAAACTCGATGTAGTGCTATTCTCCCTCTGTATTAAGTTTTTCCATTTAGGCTTCCTTAAGGGTATTAAGAACCAGATAAATGCAGAAGCTCTTTGTAGCAGCTGTGTGCTAACAGCAGGTGATTTTGTAGTCTGTAGTGACTACGTGCTGTTTTTTATGTAGAGAAAATGGCTAATCATTGTGCCCTTGTCTAAGGCATGCTTCATCATCCTCAAGTACTTTTTTGGCCAAAGAATTCTAAACATAGAGCTGTCCCCTAATAAGCTCAGTATTGGATTGAACAAGTCTGATTTGAGAACTGTTGGCAGGAGGAGCTGTAATTATTAAATTTACTGAAGAATGAAGCAAGGTACTATAGTTGGCTTTTTGTCAAATGGCTGTGGTCTTATTAGTAAAAAATAATCATCTGCTGGGTCAGAATGAAAGAAGCTTCTGTCCTAATTACAGTCTCACCTATACATATTATGTAAAGCTAATATTTAAAGCATTTGCCAAAATTAACTTCCAGTGCATGTTCTATTACAGTGTAGTGAATTGTAGTAGCTTTTTATGCCTGGCATCTTTTGTATTCTGTAATAATCTGTAATTATAGGTTAGCAGCAAATGCTATGTGGCTTGTTTAATCTGACGATCTGAAAAGACAACCCTGAATAGATGTCTCTTTAAATGAATGTGGTTGCACAAAGCCTTAGCATCAATATCTTCATTTTGCATTTCCATACGTGATCTGTTCTTTTATGATTTCTTCTTAAATTTCTAAATAAAAGTAATTTCAGATGTTCCTTTTCTCTCTTCAGATAAATTAAGGAAGTCCTATATATTCTTAAAGTTTCAGGGCTTTGGAATTGTGAGTCTGATCATGGAATTTAATTGGCAAACTACAGCATTATAATGCAACCCTGATCTTGCAACCTTGGCATTTCTAGTCCACACTGCCAGGCAGAGAGTGAAATTGGCAGTGCTTAACTGATTGCATGGCATCTGTTATCCATGGCATTGTTGGAGGAGTAAGAGAAGTTGGTGGATAACTACTGTCCTGAGAGATGATCAAGATGGGGGATTAATTAATGCAAGCTAGCAACAGAGCTGTATGCCCGTGGGTCAGCCTCTATTTTTAGTGGACTAAAAGTGCCATCATGGTATCTTTTTTTTAAGGAATGGAAATGGGCAGGGTGGTCGTTTAGGGAAATCAGAGAGGGTGGGGATTGCTAGACTTTACCTCCGGTCACAAGTAAAGCTGAAAGTACTGAAACACCAGAATTCTTAAGATAGGATGCTTTTGATTAGTTGGATAAATATGCTTGACATATCCTCCCATTGTCCAAGGGCAGATCCGTCACAAGTTTTGTGGATGCTTAGCCAAAGCATGATGAGGTATGTGACCCTGAAGATATGGGATTTTCAGTGATGTAGCAGTGTGGCAGGGACATTACTCCCATTTTTTCATATTTCTCCAAAAGTGTTTTAAACATAGATCAATAATTTTTTCTACGGTATTTAAATTGCAAAAGATGTTTCCCCCATCTGATGTTTATTCTTAGCTTTTATTTTAAAAATAGAAATATAAAATACTTTTCTTTTAAGACTTTGCTGTTTGCCTTTTGCTTAAAGGAGATAAAAAGTGCACTTTTTAAAAAACACTTTTTACATGGTGCATCCAGATAAGCAGTTTGTGTTTTGTGAGGGATATTCTAGAGATGGATTGTCTGTAACTGAATGGAACTTCCTTAAGTTAATGTAAAATACAGGTACCTAAGCTAAACTGAACTCTCTCAGGCTCCCTCTAAATGTAATGGAGAGACAGAAGAGTTTCCAGGGAGTGATTCATTCAATTTCTCCAATGTGGGCTTCTATCCAAGATGAATCAGTCTGAGTGCATCGTTCTTCAAATAGCTTAAAGGGTGAGGAGAGTGAAATTTCAGCCTTAGTAGTTAACTTTTTCCTTCTACCACATAACTGTAGTTGTTAAGAAGCTGTTTAGTTGAAGTTGATGTAGAGTTAACCACACATCTTAAAAATTAGTAGTGATGGACCTTCAGCATTTCAACAAAAGGGGTAGGTACAGGGCTGAGAAAGATACGCAATATAATATGCTTCTAGTAAATTATCAGGTGTTCTTGTACACTTACTAATTATATTGCCCAAGCAAAAGACAGTACCATTGTAAAGAGAGCAGAGATGTGTTCACCTGGGAAGGTAGGCTTGCAAAGGAGCCAGGTAGACTGCTTTAATGTGTAATGGAGTGGCTTAGTTTGTAGAATTTGTATGACGGCTTCCATTATTGCATATTTGATCTGTCCTCCAGAAACAACAAGCACTGTTTAGGTACTCATTTTAAAAGTTCTAATATATTGAATGTCCAGTTGTTCCTGGTGGAGGAGATATGCTTCTACAAACAAATTATGAATATGTATCCTTTAAATTGTGAATTTAATTCACAATTCTCATATTTTTAAGAAGTGTCACTGTGCTTGGTTTGATTGCTTGTTTTGAGATTTTTTGCTAAGGGAAACCATCACCAAAATGTGATTGCTAAGTGGCAAAAGTGTTTCAAGGTTGCTTTATTTTATTTCAACGTAACAGGTTACATCTTGCAGCTTACTTTTCAGTATGCATCTCTTAATACTTCTGATTTAAGTTTTCTGTTGTTTTTAATGTTCTGAGAGGAGACTCAGTGAAAAGTACTGTTCTCATTTCATAAAAGAAGCAATGGGAAGTTTATATCCCAGTCCTTTTATTTTTTATTTTAATTCAAGAGTAGAATTTTGAGAGAAAAACTGGGGTAGGACTGGGAATGGACCTTCCAAATTTAAATTCTATATTCCACTCTTTGTGTCATTGTATTAGCTTTCTTTTCTGTATGTCCCTTAGTCTCCTAAGGGAGGAAATAAATGCACACAGGCACAATGCAACCATGGTCTCCTTTGAGATCTTTAGGGTTTGCCAAAAACCAGGAATAGTAATAACTTAGATGCTAACAGGTACCTCTCATTTCTTCATTTTTTTCAGCTGAACTTTACTGAAGGCATTTAACCTACGCAGTGTGAGACTTCAGGTAGCTGGGAAGCTCACATGCCTTTGCTCCTAGGAAACCTGTGAAGAGCATTACCTTACTTATCTGTGCAGTGCCAATTGCTAAATACTTGGCATAAAAATCCTGACAAAGATAAGCCAGTCTCTGCATTGTCCATGTGCCAGTTATTACCACACTGATAAATTTTTCTTCAGATATCCAACTTATTTTCTCTTCGTCTTGCATAAACTTGCTTACAGTTCCTTCTTAAATTTCAGCAGATGGCACTATAACTTAATTTCCTTGTATGCTATTGATAACTAGACGTAGAATTCTGCTTTGCTGAATGTTTTTATGTTTGTAAAGTTTTCAACCTCAAGAATGTTATAAACAATAAAAATATAATATCTAATTTGTTTTATATTTCATACTTTAATTTATTAAAATAGTTGAGCTTATCTGAATTTTGGAATTGAGTAAAAATTAGGTTGATTTTGCTGACTGTTAACAGGATGAAATGTCTCCCTTTTTGCAGTGTTCCCTGAAGACAGAGAAGAGTCAGAATCCCAAACATCCCTTACATGCTTTACCCAGGCTGGGGTGTGGCTGAGAGGCAAATATATGCTAATGCTAATTGTTTACTTTTGCAGATGCAGAATGTATCCAGCACTTCAGAAACTAAAGATCTGTCATGACAGTCAATATCATTACAAATTTGTCTTTATTTTTTCAGTTAAACAAATCATGATGCCGTAAACTGCAAAAAGAAATTTGTTCATTTAAAATTTGTTTTTATTGTGTATAAATACACAATACAGAGGAGGTGAGATAATTATACCACACGTACAGATCCAGGAGCTTACATTTTCTCAGTAAATACTGAATGAAAAAGTATCATGGTTCAGAACGATCTAGAGTGTAATTCATTTGGGGGGTCTGTTCTTCAGTGGGTACTCTGAGACAGTGGAGGGTTGTCTGCCTGGCAGAGCTGCTGTGACCCACTCTGTACTTCGTGGGTTATGTAGAATGGATTTGATAGAAGAGTTCAGTAAGAATAAAGTACTGGGTTACTCCTTTTATGAATTTAGATAACATTACATGCAAGAGGAAGGTATGCAACAGAGAAGAAGGTAGCAAAACCATATTGAAATACCAGTGATTCTCGTAAGATGAATTTCATGTAGGATAGGCACAATTGACATCTCTTTCTCTCTCCAATTTTTTCCAGCTTGAAACTGCTTAAAATGCAGTTAGGGCATGAGATATGCTTTAAAAAAATTTTGCTGTTGTTAGATTGTGCTCAGTATAGATAGCACAGTCCTGAGTTAGTCCCTCCAGATCATCCAATGTTATTTTCAAGCTAACTGTAGCCATATGCTCCCCAGGGAAATTAAGATGGATTAGAGGTTTTGTGCATCAGTGTTCCTTTGTTTTTCACAATATAATGATGTGTATAAATATAAAAGTCCATTGCAGTTGAAAATGGACTTCTTACAACACAAACATGATCTCTGCTTCATCAGAAATTTCAGATATATTTTCACTAGATTAGGAAATTGTTTATTTTAGAAGAACCATGCTGATTATTATAAAGTTATAGGTAAAGGGGGTATGGTAGGCTGCAAAATAATGAAGATGCTTTTTCGGTTATCCTAAGATGTTTCATGCTATTCATCAAAATACATGCTTTCCATTACTGAGTTGGCTATATCCTGACCTTGCATCCTCTGTTTAAAATTCACAAAGAAAAGGAGACAAAAAGAAGCATATAAATCTCAGTGTTGTTTTCTGAACAGTTCTTGTAAAACCTATGTTCTTTCTCTCACAGTGAAAACTCACATGCAACAAGGATTAATTTCTGTTGCTGCCCGTACTGTGATAACACACCTAGTCAACCACTTAGGCCACTACCCTATGAGTGGAGGTCCTGCTATGCTAACCAGTCAAGTGTGTGAAAACAACGACAATCCATACAGTGAAAGTCCTGAACTTTCTCCTGAACTTTTTGAGAACCCAAACCTTCAATTCTTTGTGTTAAACAATACTTCCCTGGTGTCTTGCATACAAATCCAAGCAGAAGACAACATGCCTGGGGGAGGACTGTCTGCTGGACTTGCATCTGCTAATTCAAATGTTAGAATTATAGTGCGTGATCTATCAGGCAAATACTCATGGGATTCGGCAATTTTGTATGGACCTTCATCATTAGGTGGATCTTCACAACAAACATCTTTTGCACTTTCATTATCTCAACAAGATAAAACAGAAGATGTGCTTTCATCTTTTGAGCATATGGAAGATGTATCTGCAAGAGATGGAATTACACTCCAAGTAAAAAGGAAATTTAGAGACACTGTGCCAACTTGGGATACCATCAGGGATGAAGAAGATGCCCTTGATGAGCTCCTGCAGTATTTAGGAGTTACAAGCCCTGAGTGCTTACAGAGAACTGGTGTCTCACTGAACATTCCTGCTCCTCAACCAGTCTGCATCTCAGAGAAGCAGGAGAACGATGTCATTAATGCGATTCTGAAACAGCACACAGAAGAGAGGGAGTTTGTTGAAAAGCACTTCAATGATTTAAATATGAGAGCTATGGAGCAGGATGAGCCAACCTCACAAAAGCCTCAGTCAGCATTTTACTACTGCAGATTACTTCTCAGTATACTGGGAATGAATTCTTGGGATAAAAGGTAAAAAGAAAATACAATTTAAGAAACTTGCTTTTAAGGAATTGTGTTATTCTTGCTGTGTAACGATAGTTGGTCATAGAGTGGGTTAAGCCAAATATACTCCAGATAACAGAAGAAGAGAGAAGATGAGCAACTAAGGGAGAAATGGCAGTTTTCTTCTGCATTTCAACCTGCCATTTAGGGAGACAGAAAGGAGGAATCTGTTGCCTTTATTCCTATTTAGATTCTTTCCTTAGAACAGTGTTTGAAGGCAATGAGTGATATCTTTTCTAATAAGCTTGTCACTAGCTGTACTAAGGAGTACCACGATGGGTAAAGAAGGCATCTTTTTTTTGCTTTCTTTACTCCCTCTGTGTCTTCCTGTAAAAAAAAAGTTGCCTTCTTGTGCCAAAATGAGACTTTCTCATATTCTTAACCACTGTGTTGCTGGACAGTGTCCTGCAGGTTTGCCTGTGAAAAGCGTGCTTGCATGGAGCCTCAAAGCATTGCATGTCTTAGCTAACTACAAAGATGTCTCTCCTACTATTTATTTCAACATTGGCAATGTTTGGTTATTGTTCCATATTGTTTAGAACAACAGGAGACAAAGTCAGTTACAACAGTAGTGTCTCTGTTCACATTATTTTTGTATGAGTGTAGTTTAGCTGTATGTCTGCATATACATGTGATTACGAACAACTATTAGCATCCTAGAATTTAAGGATCTTTCTGCAATTTTCTTTTGCCATAGCAGTCAAATTCTGTATTAGAAACACCGAAATATTTTCTTACAATGAAAGGATATTGATATTCTGTAAAACAAAAATAATCTGTATCACTATCACTGGAATCAGACAAAAATTTGGTGTTAAAGCCCTGTTTATTTGGGTCTTGAATTCCTCAAGGCAATATAGTTTTGAATAGTAGTGCTTTTAAACTTATTCCACTGTGTTTTGTGGGAGACATCTTAAGTGCAGTTTTAAAAGAAATTAAAAGTGCCTTTCTTGATCTAACATATTGTTTTGGTTTTTTCTTTAAATTGTTACATCTGGCTGAGTGAGTAGTGAGCTATGTTCTGCACTTCTGCAATACAGAATTGCTAAAGTTCTGTTTAATGCACTGGCTCCCTAGGACAATAGATTATAGGAGTGTCTTTCGTCACTAAGCACATATATTTTGGCCAAGTAGTGTGCAGGCTATATATATGCATCAAAGGGAGTTCTATCTGTTCTTCTGTAGAGGTGAGATTGATTTCAGTTGGATCCAGTAGGTTGACAGAAGAAAGTGGAAAGAAGGTTGTGTTCAGGGCTATAATGGAAATAGAAGATTTCCTAGAGTAAAAAAATTGTTTGTTTATTTTTTTAAAAAAAATCTTAATGTTTTATTTAGGCAAAATAAAGGCAAAGCATTTGTTGACTGTTCTTGCATGGACCTGGAAGTGTTTTTGTACCATACTTGCGCTGTTCGGTATCCATTAGTGAACAGATGATCAGAAAGTTACATGTTTCTTTATTTAGAAGGAGCTTTCATCTCCTGAAGAAGAATGAGAAGTTACTTCGAGAACTCCGAAATTTGGACTCAAGACAATGGTATGTTGTTTTAATGGCTACCTACTTATTTAAGTGTGTTTGTATTTAAATGCATGTAATTTGCATAGATTAAACTATGCAAATTAAATTATTATTGGTGTTATGTTGAAGTTACATTAGTGTTATTTGTAGAGTGAAACTCAACAAGTAAAATATCATGAGAACGGAACAAACACCAAAATACTTCAAATTATGAACATTTGTGTATACAACATGGAGTAGTTTTAAACTTTGATATATCAAATTTTTGATAAAGATATTTGATACATTGCATTATTAGCTTAAGTTAACTTTATGTTTTCCAGTACTCGTAGCTGAAGAGATGGAATTCTAGTTGGAGTTGCATCACAGAATTAAAAACTTGGAATTGTGTTTGTTAAAGTTGAATTAAAATCCAGCAAAGGCTTTAGAAGCGTGAGAAACCGTGTTCAGTTGCTCCAAGGTTTATTTAACATCAAGCTGTGAACAGACAACATTGCTATAGTACTTAAAGATTCTTCGTTCATCTGTGCAAGCTGCATCTGCCACTGCATTCACAAGGCATGGGTGTTAATTGGCAGTGCAGTGTTGATAATACCTGTTACAGGCTTTGGTCATTTCAGAAGCCCAGCTATTCCATTAGCAGTTGATACTGTCAGCATGGTCCTACATCTTAGATGTGATGAAAGGGCTGTATGTTCTTCATGTACAGCAAAACTTTAGGCTCTTGAGAAGACCAGACTAGAAATGATAGAATGATAGATATATGGACTGTATAGAAGGTATTAAAAAAGAAGCCATGTAGTTGTGCTTTATTTCTACTATCTTTTCTCAGTGTTTTAAAAACCATGCTCTGTGTGTACTGTTTGCAGTTTTGATTTCATAATACTATAGGCCCTGTTATGCAGTGACAATCCTCTGTTTTGCAGCCGGGAGACGCACAAGATTGCAGTGTTCTATGTTGCTGAGGGACAAGAGGATAAACACTCCATTCTTACTAATACTGGGGGAAGTCAAGCCTATGAGGATTTTGTAGCTGGTCTTGGCTGGGAGGTATTTATTAAAATATTTTTATTTTAAGTCTGTTTAGAGAGAAAATTACAGGTACCTTTAGATATATTGTAGGGCTTTGGCTTTTTAGCGTTGCTCACAAGTAATGAAATACACTGTTTTGTACACTTCCAGCAGCTTTTTAGTCACTAGTCACTGTTACAAGGATCTTCCTTTTTTGCATCCTTTCCTTCTGACCTTATAGGAGTAACTTCCATTATAAAGTTCACCACAGCATTGTCCCACAGAAGTACAGGAATCACTCCTGCTCATGGCTGACTGCATAAGAATGTGCAGGTTTTCTGTTCCTTTTGTGACTTTGTTCATCAGGAGTGATTTGTGTTCATCAGGAATGTTCACATGAGTGTCCATGTTATTTGTTCTTTTTCTTACTCTGTAGGTATATAAAAGCAATACTAGTTTAGCCGAGTGGATAATTGCCCTGACTTTTCCACAGGAGCAGAGGAAAAATGCTCGAAATATGTTAACTGTCACAAACATAGATTTTTATTGCCCACATGCCTGATTCCTCAAGAGGGAAAAAAAAAATCACATTAGTGTCTTCAAATATCATCATCCTTTAGTGGGTTAATTCTCTTAGACTTTGTTAGCTAGATTAAAGAGTTGCTAATTCATATTAATTTTCCATGATGAGACATCGACTATTTTGACCTCTTAACATTAAATCCTGGATCCTTTATTAACAGAAAAGCAACTGTATCTCATGTGGTCAGAGATTAAATGTATTGACATCTGAGATATGTCTTTCTTTAGGCACTGTTGTAAAAGTGAAAAAGCACATTAAGCATGTTTGTTTATTTCAGTGCCAAACTATTTCTTGTAGAACTAAGGCTTACAAACTTCTTTATGAACTATCAGTTAGTTTCCTGTTATTGTTTTCATATTCACAGAATGAAAATTCCTCAGGAACACTTAAGGAAGGTAACAAGACAATTAAAAATTGCCTGGCTCTCACACAGGGTTTTTTTCAGAGCTCAGTTCAAGGCTGATGTAGTATCACAGAATTTTTTTTTTTAAATAAAAAAATAAGTGACTCAGTCAACTGATCAGGGAATAATATACTAAAATATTCATTTACACAACCTTTCGTTTTCTCTAACTTCATCTTCCCAGCAGCATCTGTGGTGATGATGGAATATAGAATGTCACTGCATTACTGTTCATTTCCAGCCTAGCCAGTGAGGCTGAGCTGTTTAGGAAAGCATGCCTGTGCTGTTTTGAAAAGAATTTCCACTTTTAAAAATCTAATTGAAAGTTCATTTTAAAGCGTAAAGAATGTACTTATCACCTGATAATGTTTTTTCCCCTAATACTTCCTTGGCTTTATTTCTAGGTAAATCTCACAAACCATTGTGGATTTATGGGAGGACTGCAAAAAAACAAAAGCACTGGATTGACCACTCCATATTTTGCTACCTCAACAGTAGAAGTAATGTTCCATGTGTCAACAAGAATGCCTTCTGATTCAGATGACTCTCTAACAAAAAAGGTAGACGTTTCTGAATAACAGATTTTCTTACTGTGATTAACCCAAAGTAATCAGAGTCACAGAAAATCCAGTACCTTTTTGTAAAATAAATGTAAAATGTCATGACTCTTTTACCTGCTAATAGTTGATATTTTACTGAAATAGGTTAAGTCATATAAATTATTCTTTACCAATTTCGAATATTGCCATACTGGTGATTTTGCCATCATTGTATCTGTTGGCAGGGTCACATGTTGGCTAGTAACATAATTTTCCCTTAAAAAAAAAAAAAAAAAAAGAAGAATTCGACAATGTTTCTTTTATATAAGGTGTTTTGTCTTGGAGCAGGCACAGATGCACAACAGTGAAATGATCTCTCATACCCACGTTAGGTAAAAATTATTTGCTGTGTTGGTATTTTTTTCTTTAGAATTTAATAAATTCTGAGTTAGTGATAATAAGTTACAGTCTCAAAGGTGTCTTATTATAAATGAGCAATTGGCTATCATTAGGCTGTCCCCGTCCTACATACATACATCTTCAGATGTGCTAATCCATTCAGTAGGACACGTTAATGAGCACTGGTTGAAGTGTAATATTGGAGGAACTGAAGCTGGTTGACCTCTCCACGGAGTTTAATACTTGTAATTAAATTAGACAGTAGACAGTTAGTAAAGAGAGAAATAGCCAGGCCTCTGGCAAACTTCAATTATTAATGCCTTTTTTGTTCTTTGTGTTCAACCTGAAGAAAAGAATATTATTGTTATTTTTATTATCATAGACTGACTATGAGTTCTAACTTCTCACAATCACATCTTAGATTGGTGTGTTTGATGACTTAAAAAATGTTTTTTTGTGTGCCTGTGGTGCCAGGTCCTTTCTGTTATTTATTTCCTTAAGTAAAGCCAGGGTAATACTCAGGTTGTTAAATGATTTTAATACCAGAATTTACTGATTTTAAAATAAGGTTGTTGTTATTGTACTATTATAGAACAGTGTGTGTGTGTGTGTATATATATATAGGGTGTTTTCTAAGTTGACTGGCTTATCTATTTTTTAAACAGAAACTTGGTTTTATAATACAAGGCTTGTAATTACCCTTACAATGTTTGTTTGTGATCTCTTAGAATTAGAGCATTAAAAAGCATTGACAAGGGGGAAAATGGGTCACAGTGAAAATGAATAAATTATTTCCAAATGCTGTGGAGTTCAGCAGAACAAAAAAGCAGCACAGGCAAGATCTCATGTCTGTTTCCAGGAGCATTTTGAATCTACGCATGTAGATTGCCTGCCAGGAGAGGTTCAACACTGATCCAGGCCCCCTGTGATTTAGCTTATGAAAATTGTGTCAGATGGACTTTTTTAACAACTCTACTTTGCCCTAGGCCTTTTTCTCTCCTGCTTTACACACAATCTCATTCTTCAGTAATTTGGAATATTTGAGGTCTGTGTGGATGTGTAGAGTGTATTATGATTGAGATTATAATTATAGCTCAGCTACTGATGGGCTGTTTAATCAGGCTAGTTCATTTCTGTGTGACTTGCTTTCCTGTTCTTCCTCAGTGTATGGGTGTTGATCTTTATGAATGGAGGCTTGTGGGCCTGCTGTTATGTCTCTCCTCCCTTCCTTAATACCTTTTGGCCCATTGCAATGAAATTGAATGGAACCATGCTTCAGATGTAGTGATTTCATTTATGTTTAATGAAGATAGGCTAAATAAAAGAGAGTGAGAGAGACTTCTAGTGCTTCTGCTCAGCAGATAAAGACTGCATGGGAAGGAGAATTAGATGTCGAGGAACCAGCACCAGAGAGAGGTGCTATGAAATTCACCCCAAACTTGAGAAAAGCTTCAACTGAAGCTTACATCCTGGGAGAAACCAGCAAGTGGTATCAGGAGTCATGAGTAGGAAAACAGGCTTAACTCTTTTATTAGTGCTGCAGCTACTGGCGCTGATTAGACTGAACATGTCAGCAAAAGGAATGTGTTTTATGAGATGCTTTCCAGCTCACACACAATATAGGGGACCTCAAAATCATTTATGACCCTAGTACGTGCTAACAACTATAGTTGTGCTAAGTCCATGTACTTTTCGTGACCTCCAGAGAAACTTGAGTTTTGAGCTTCTCTACAGGTCTCTTGTGCTTTCTTTGTCTGTTTCATTTGATGAGAGAAAAACAAGTAAACTTGGCAAGAGTTGATTTAGAACAGTTTTTTATATTGTAAATGTGCCTAGAGGTGCATGATAGGTTCATCTTATAAATGGAAATTAAATTAAATTAAACCAAAACTTCTTCCTGCCAGTCCAGCCACTGCAAAATCAAGATTCAACCATTGCAAGGTCTTGGGCCAACTTTAAACTTACTTTCCATCAGTCTTACAGAGTAGTAAATAGAACTTTTAAGTGTCTTGGTTACCTCTGAAACATTTGTTTCTGAAGACATAAACAAGAGGAAAAAAAAGACATGAATTCAGGGAGAACAAATGAAAATATTCTGAATTTGTGGAGGAACTTAGCATTGAATTTTGTATATAAAATAGATATTTACTTTGCAAATAGTAAATTAAAGATTTAATGCTGATAATCCATTTTGTTTTTCTCAGAATTAAAAGTTAGAGTAAAAAGTATTTACACTACCCTTACAAGAACAAGGGTTTTTGCAAAGGAAATATCAGGATTAAATGAAAGTGTGAAGGCTCTCAGTTCAGAGTGAGAGAAAGTTCATGTATGTGCCACTACAGCTTATCACCTGTCTAGCTTCTCCTTCCTTGGCCTGATAAAGGAATGAAGGTATTATAGGTGAGAATAGTATACACAAGATAATGTAAATAAAAATTAGTAATATTATTTAATACTAATTCCTCTTGGGCTTTGGGTGTATTACATTATTCTAGGCTATGTGTGACGTTGTCCTAACCACATAAAAGTTTTATAGCTCCCAGTATTTATAGCTGTTTTTCTTATTGTGCTCTTAGTATTTATTAGGAACATGAATGTTATAGTTATTAAGCCAGTATTTGTTGGAGGTACAATTAAGTACGCATGTTGCTTTTAAAAAAAAGCCCAAATGCGACATACTCCTTGAAACAAAGTTTTGTGAAAAATTAAACCAGAGGGTACATGCACTGCAGACAGCAGTGCTGCTTACATTGCATGTGCAAAAGTAGCTGCATTAAGCCATTACATCAGTTGTATCTGTTCCTTCTCTTCTTTTTATAATGAATGCTTTAATTTTTGAATAAGAAAAATGTTGAGGCTAGCTGTTGTATTATAAGAAAATACAATAGCCTTTTTTCTCTCTCCGTTAGGTAAGTGAGTATTAGAAATTACAGTAATTTTGGCAAGAGTTCAAGGGTTAATGCAACAGATAAATAAAAGGAATTTTCTGTAAATTGAGCCCTGCATTATTTCACTTGTCTTGCCTTTCCAAACCTAACTCATTTAATTTTAAAAAGTAAATACTTAAATTCTTCCTGACAGTGTGCTTTGCTTTTACTATCGTTTATTACTTCAATTATACTTGGTATCACTTAGGACAATCTACCATTTGGAAATTTCAGTATAGCCTGCAGCTTAGTATTAAATCTGGCTGCTATTGTAACATGTACAGCGTATGACGTTAATGTATCAAAATTAGATTTGATCATCCCTCCTGGTTATATTTATTTCACGTTTCTTTTGTATTTGGTTAACATAAATGTATTAGGAGAGCTGACACATGATGATGGCTGTCGAGTAAGAATATTTTAAAGTATTTTGAGTTAGATTTGAAATTTCAGGTAACCTAACAGTCGGTCATTTTTATATATTTGTTTTAATGGAGTAGAGTTTCAAAGCAAGCCTGAAAAAATCTTGTTTGTCTCTGACATCTCCTCAAGGCTCTCTTCCCGACAGCTCAGGTTCAAAATGGCTAAAACAGAGCTCTTAATCTCTTTCTCATTGCCAACTTTCTGGATCACCACGGATAACATGACCATTGTGCTTGTCACTTGTGCTATAGCCTGAAATCATCTTTAATTTGGTTCACTTTCTAGATTCTTAGATTCAGTCTGTGCTTACATATTTCTTTTTTCTACATAACATTTCTTGCAACATAGCCTTTCCATACACACAGTTAAAATTTATCCGCTGTGGCCTAAACTGTTGCTTTGATTGGTGGACCTTCCTTTCAATCTAACCTTTGAATTCAATTTTTGAAGATCGCTGCTGTAAAAGACTTTTTTTTCTACTCTTTAATGCTTTTTTATAATTTATTTGCATTTCTCCATCTCCATTTTGTCTCTTGCCTAATCCATAGGTAATAAAATCTAAGGCAGTTCGATCTACGCTTGTGCAGCTTTTAGCATTTTAGAATATTGGTATGTAACCTGTAGTTCCAGGTTTTTCAGCTATAGTGTATTACCAGTTACCTGAAGTATAGAGGTTTTCATTATTTATGTTATTGCTGTTATCTCTAATAAGGATTTGCCGTTTATTTTGCTTACTGTGATTAATGTACATACAGAGTTGTAAATTTAGGAAGACCAGAGTCAGGAAATGAGTGCGAAGGTTTAGTGGCTTACACAACTGGTCTGAGTTTTCAATAGCTGTCAACACAGATTTCAATCTCTGTACATGTACATTCAATATGTACATAATGTAATTCTGTCAGGTAGCATTGGGACCACACCTTATTCTTGGAAAATGATGTTGCTGACCATCCTTTAGGTTTCAATGAGCAGAGGTGGCTGTAGCGTATTATCTTTGTACCACTTGTGTCCAGGACTCTGAATTCTGGGATGCTTCCAATTCAAAACAAAGACAAAGAATCCAGATTAAAGTTGAAAGAGATCGGTCTCTGGCTCTCCTGTGGTGTAATAATTACAGTGAATGATGGATTCTCCAACTGTTTGCTGTGTTTGCAGGAGAGCTTTCTCATGGAGCACTGCTCAATTTCAAGGTCCTTCAGGGAACTGAAAAATGAACAAGCAAAACTGAAATTCTTCTTTATAAAAAGTTTATGCAAAACCTAACAGACCTTGCAAAGCTTTTCAAGACAGTTTCAGGTATTGGATTTCCTCCATGAAACAAGTGTTGTTGATAAGTCAAGTTACAACTATTCAAGCTTTCTTATAAGCCTTGCTTGCTGACCAAGGTGAGGACATCTGAAAGAAGCAATAAGGAACACTACATTAGCATCAGAACGTCTCCTGATCTGCTCTTGAAAAAGGAATCAAATGACTTATCCAGAATTTAATTCTTCTCCAGAGCTAAAGATGAAATCAGCAACACTCAATCTTGTTCTTTTGTCTATTTTTTTTTCAGTTTTCTGCTACTTACAGTGGAAACAAGGCATTGATCATAGTTTTTATCTTGAGTACTTTATGTCCTATTATAAACCACTACTCTATACCATCACCCACCTACTCACACCATCTGGTTTTGGCTCATTCTGTTATATGTCACAGAGTTGCCACTCTACACTTTACTCAAACTGCATCCTTGTTAATTCATTCTTGATAGTAACAGGTGAAACACACCTAACAGGACTCGGAACACATTGGAATAATGTGATTCATTTTCCATTTCCTCTGAAGAAGTTAGTACTTTTAGCCTGGAATGTATCTTCATACCCCTGTGAGTGTATAAAGCAAACTTTGGAGTTGGAGAGAAAAATCACTAATAGCTTCAGTAGACTTGACATCCAGAAATACATGTCCCTTGTCAGTAGTCCTTCTCCTGAAATAACCAAACAATATGCTTTTATCACACTAAAATCTGTCAGTCTAACTCAGGTCCTGTCTGATTAGCTGTACGTATCAGTAACAGGTACACGGGGACAACCTTCGGTAAAAGAAATTCAGAGGAGTGATGCCCTCAAGAAGCTGCACTGTCTAAACTCTCTATATGTTTTGGATTTTAAAGCTATTTATTTGGCTCCTACACTGTTGCTGTCCCTTATTTCTAACAGTGTATGACTTCGTATTCTTTGAGTCCAAGGATAGTTATTAAAGGAGGGCTGACTCTTCTAGTAAGTAGTTCAATATTGCTGAATTAGGAATGGTGCAGTGTAATTATGAATGCATCAGTCTTAGTTCTTTTTGGCAGTAAGTTCAGTGAATTAAGTTTAGTTGGTGTACCAGGTGGCCATCCTTCAATCTACGTTCATGTAGATTTTTCATGTTCCACAAGATTTCATATGTAAACTGATTTTCCTCTGGCATTCTCCTTGATTAGGCAATCTCATCCTTTCTGAGCTTTTCAGTTGCTTCTAAATGCTGTCCCACTAGTCCCTTATGCCCTTCTGTCATTGTCGTATTTCAACCAATAGTTTGACTATCGCTTCACCTGGAAAGGTAGGAGAGGTTCAGGCCCTCAAAACAATTCCACAGTTAATTGTCTTTTACGACATTTGTCACTGCTAAGTGTCATCCAAGGTTTCTGCAGCTGGTGTTTGCATGTTGCATATCAATCATTCCAGTTGCTGCCTGGTTTTGTTCTAATCTCATCAAATAAAACTCAGTGCAGTGAATGTTGTTATAAGCAATTTTTGGGGGGCCGGATTTGCTGTTGGCGCTAGAACATCCCTAAGTGTTGTTCAGAATAATTCAGCCATCTACAAAAGAGGCAAGAACAGCTCACTTCAAAAGACAGTAGTCATTGGAAATCAGATGTATGTGTGATCTGATCCAGGCAAAATAAGTGATCTCTTGATCATCAGATAAGATGTAGAGTCTTGATGCTGTCTGTACTTTGCCCACTGAAGAAATTTCTTCTCTTCTATTGTAAAAAAACCACCAGAACCAGATTGTTTTTCAGTCTGTTATAATTTAAAGTCAACAGAGATGAGCAGAAGTGGTGTTTTTGTTGTTTTTTTTTTAAATTCAGCTGCTGACAATTGGTGAAAGGCCTCAGATAAGAAGGAGACAGCATTTCAGGGGGTTTTGTAATATAAACAAGTGAATACTTGCAATGAAATTTCTCTGATGACTGTGTATATGTTTTGCCTTTATTTAAAGCACAGTTATGTTCTGAGAATGAATACAGAAAATTGTAGCTTTTTTATATACAATAACTTCTTGTAAGTGCTCAGATTACTATGTGCTTGTTACCTATTAACAGCAGTTCACAGCTATCCTTTGAATAACATCAAGGCAATTGTTTGACAAATTCTACCTGCCTAAAGCTGTGCAAACGAAGTGAAAACTATGGATGAAGACAATTGTCAGCTATTACAGCTGATGAACAAGGAGGGGAAAAGACATTCCAGCATGAATCTTAAGGAATAGCCCTTACTGGAAAGAAACTCATGTTTAATAGTCTAAAATATGTTTTATGAGTGTATGTAAAGTCTCTTTCCATGATGTTGACATTTGTTTATCAGATGGTAGTGTTTAGCAGAAGGAGCATTCTGGAGCTTCAGTGCAGATAATTCCAAAATGTTCAAGGTATTCTTTAATCTGAGTATATGATTGCAGTTGAGGATATGGCATGGATTTTGAGAAATCCATTTGGCTATTCTGAGCCAAATCAAGAGCCATTTTGGGTTGGGGTTTTTTTGGGGGGGGTGGGGCAGAGTGGTTTATTTTTACAAAATTAAAGAGGTTTCATGGGAAATTAACTTTTAATTTAGTTAATGTAGGGACTGTGGAAAATGCATTAGGTGTTCTCCTTCAAAAGCATTTTGTTTGTAGTAGACAGTTTGGAATTTACTACAATGATGACACTGAAGACTACTTGGATATGTAACTTTTAAGCAGATGTTCATTCATGTAATTTAAAAATTCATGTAGGATTTAGTACTTAGCTGCCTTTCAGTGATGCCATTCTCAAAAGTATTTTAGTAAATCAGATTGAACCATTCTGCATTCTTGAGATAACATCTACAAAATTTTAGCTTTCAGTTGAAAATATATTGACATATCTGTTAATTTTAATAGACATTGGCACCATTGTATAAACAGATCTATAGCACAAACAAACACTGCAAACTAATACTGTCACTGGAATTGTAGTGTAATTTGGTTCTTTCATTTTTCTGTAGTGTTTTCTTTTAGTAGGCTTGTCCTTTTGAAATATGAACATTTAGTAAAGCAGTCTGTAGAATACATTTAGTCTGATGGGCTTTTATCCTTGCTTTTACAGCTAAGACACTTAGGAAATGATGAAGTACACATTGTGTGGTCAGAGCATACTCGAGATTATAGAAGAGGAATAATTCCAACCGAATTTGGTGATGTTCTTATAGTTATCTATCCCATGAAAAACCATATGTTCAGTATCCAGATCATGAAAAAGCCTGAGGTAAGGGGTTTTCTTTTATATTTCCTTTGCATGTTTAATATGGACTGAGTTTTGTTTAAAGACTGAGGTTTTTATATGATAGATCAATCCAACAGGGAGATGTCTTTAGCATTGACAGTTGCAGTGGTGGTAGGAGGAAGAGGAAGAGCTTAGTGAGTATGAGGCATAGTAAAATCAGTAACTTGAAATTGCAAAGACCTCATCCTGTCAAGTGTATCTCCTAACATCCTAAACTGGTAATGTAGAATATTCTGTGTAGTCTTGCAAATATTAAGATAAACTTGGTGAACTTTTCTATCAAATTTAATACATGATTGTATGAGTTGAATGTGCTCCAGCTTTCTCCATTTGTGTCATATTCCCATTTCTTATTCTCAAAGCTAGTTTTAACTTTCTTCTTGACTCCATGCAACAATTCAGAGATTAATTCTACAAAGCAAGATAATTCAACTTTTAGGCATGTGAACACACGCTGTTTCTAATAACTCAGATGTCTTTACTGGCCTCGTAAACAGTGGTTTTAGGGTAGTGAACACTGAGTAAAAGTGGTCGTGAGTGTTTGTACTGCATAATTTCTATGTGATGCCACTTGCCATGAATTTCTATACTTTAAATATTAAAATTATTTCTAGAAGCACTGATATTAATAAATATCATATGACAGAAATAGGATTCCCTCTGTATGACTGCCTCTATATAATGTCAGGCATGAAATGATGCCCAGTACATGATTTTGTTACTACTGAGTTACTTATGTTTTTAATTAATAAGTATATTCTTTCTCTGATTACTTTTAAGTACAAAGAGTCGCATTATTGTGGGGTTGCAGGCTACGAAGGAAAAAGAACAGTGAGAGTAGGGATTGTTGTTAGTCCAACAAGAGGCCCTTGTATGTTAGGAAAATGCCTTCAATCAGATTTCAGTATTCCCAAAACTACATTAAATTAATGATGACAAAAATAATACAGTATCTAAAATTCTTGTGCACTGGTGGTTTAATCTTAGTAGGAAGAATATTTAATGTACACTCTGCTCTGTTTGCTGACCAAATGCACAAATTTGCTCTTTTTCACATGCTTTTTGCTAGCAGCTTCAGAACTTTATTCACACGTACAGAAAATGAAAATTCTGAAGAAATTTTAATTTCTTTTTCTTTTAATTGCAAAACAGTGATTGATTAGAGAAATACATAATGCCAAAACATAAGCTCCATCTGTTCTGTAAACCTTTTAGATGCTACTTATACTGAACGTAAAGGTTTCCTGCAGATTGCACAAATAAGGCTTTATACTTAGGGTCCAAAGAGGCCAAATTCTCACCACAGATTGCTGTTGCAAAGGGCTTACAATTTATTTGTATAGACACCATAGAAAGGAAGAACAACAGATAGAAGAAGAAATGAAACTGGAAGGTGAGAGTTGGCCCACCAGTAATTTTATGCCAGTTGCACACTGAGTTGGTCCTTATGGACATGTTATATCTAAAGCTATGATAAATATTATCTTGAAGTTTGAGTAATTATTCCTTTTGCTTACTACCACCTACAATATTGTCATCTAGCCTTTGAACCTCAAACATCGTGTGCATGGCTGTTCCTAGGATTTTGGCAGCAAATGTTGGAAATAAGCTTTGATGAGACATGGTATTCAAACAGTTGCTTAATTTGCTTCAAATGCCATGTTATCTGTTACCAAGGATATCAAGCAGTTATATGGCTATATATTTCCATGAGAGAAAAGGTCTGTCATGGAGCACAATAACTGGTTTGATTATCTACCAATGAGAAGAAAAAACCTGACATATTTGAGTGCTCTATTGTCAGTGTTGATTGCTAATTGTTATAGATAAGTTCTTGCTTTAAATTGAATTTCTTAATTTTTTATTCAGGTTCCATTTTTTGGTCCACTCTTTGATGGTGCTATTGTGAATGGAAAAATTCTTCCAATTATGGTTCGTGCAACAGCTATAAATGCAAGCCGTGCATTGAAATCATTAATCCCATTATACCAAAACTTGTATCCTTTCACTCAAATGGCTTCCAAGGAATATACATTCCCTTGAAATAGATATGATCTTCATGTTTTCTGCCATATCTTTGTCAGCTTAAGGAAAATACTTTCAGGTTTTTTTATGGTGATGGTGCCTCTAAGAAACTTAAACTCATAGAAGACAATTCAGCTCTTTTTAATTAATTGTAGAATAGATTCATTGCTGGCGAATTACCTGATAATAATATTTTATAATCTGTACTTACCATTTCTTGTTAAACAAAATTATTTTAATGACCATTTTGTGAGTAGGCTTTGTAAAATAGCAATGTCATGGTGTCAATAATCTTCCTTTCCTTAAAAATATTTAGTATTTATCCAGTACTAGTGTGACTTAGTTTGGTTTTCTAGGCCCAGGAAGGATATTAATGCTGTTTTCCCTAAAGATGAGACGTTTTTGGCTTTTTTGTCATATAAATTTTGTTATTCAACTCAGAATACAAAGTTGTTGTCAAAATTATATTAGTGTCTTTATAAGGATGTCAGAAAATATTATCATAGGGTTTTTTTGTTGGAACTGGAATTGTAGTTTTTTGAAATAACTGCTCTTGGAAGAATAGAAATACCAACCAGAAATTTAAAAAATGTAAGGTAAGTCAGTCCTTATTCCTTTCCCCTTCTTAAGATGGAGTTCTGCTATATGCCTATTAGCTAAATCAACAAGAATATACTATTTTTTGATTTCATATATTGAAAGGTAAGTTTTAAAATTTTGATCCAAAAGAAACTCTGTGCCTAATTTCCACCCAAGCTGTAGATACTTGCTTTTGTCATATGATAGACAAAATACCCTGTTTTTTCTAAGGCTGACTGTTAATATTCAGAGACTTGAATCAAGATATGAAGGAGTGGATTTACAGATGAGTGATGGAAAATGTTTGATGTGATCACATTAAATGATGTTTTTGCCTTTTCTGTACATGACATGTTGATTCATTGTATTTTTATGTTTGGAAAGGTCCGATCTTTTTGTCATTACTCAGATGGCTTAATCAAGTAATTTAAAATGTATTAGCATCATTATACGATGAAAAGTGATGACTTAAAAGCATTATGTTGATATATAGTGATGAGCAATTGAGAAACAATTTACTTTGAAATAACAAACTTTCAGAACCAACAAATCTCACAAACTTGTATATTTAAACTTCCTTACGGAATATGGAAGCTGTAATAAATTCCTTGGATATCACTTGCGAGCTCATTGTCTAGGAATTGGCCGGTTCCCAAGAGCTTTGTATTGCATGTTCACTTTTAATTCAGGTCTCCAAATTGTACTTTTTATATGCATCAAAGCACTGTGTGTCCTTTATGACATAATGTGGCCTTCGTTAAAATGATGATATTTGTGATATTTGTCTCCTGCTATGTTTAGCATGATAACTCGAAAGCATTACATATATTTGAGATAGCATTGATTGGTGGGTTTCATATCATTACTTGGTAAGCTCATGAAGCACCAGTTAATTGGGCACTGGAGTTAAAGGGCAGCTTTGTTAAGTAGTTGGTGGAATTCTTTTTCCACCTGGCTTGGAGTATCTTATTCAGTCCTTTGTATACTACTTTAAAATCAGGGTATGGGCAGTTCTTTAAAAGCTGTTTGCTTGGCATGAAATTAGGAAAAACTCTACAAACTTCCGTGGCTTGAATTAGGTTATGGTGGTGTCAGTGGATAAGAGCAAAAGAAGTTACGCTTCAAAGTCTGGCCTAGGTCTCAGTGGTTTAAAAAAGTCTTTATTAAAAATGTCATGGACATTCTCTTGGTGTTCAACCGCTTGCCAGATTTGAGGTCAAAAGGAATTTCCCTCACACAGGAATGGCAAAGGCTGGTGGGTTTTTCCCGTAACATGGGCATGGTCTGTTAACTGGGAGTGTTTGAAAATTGAATCTATTTATGTTCCTGCAGTAGCAGGGAATTGAAGACATCAAGAGTTGTCTTTAGTGTCTTCTGCTTTTTTCTTCCAGCATATTATAGCTCTGACTCTAGCAATTAAGTACTGGATTTTAAGTTCATTGTGGACTGAAGGGTGTTGAGGCAAGGAGTATTTTATGGTATATGGTCAAATAGCTTTTCTGGAGATCCCACCAGACTTAATATCTCTTTTAGAAGACAAAACTCATTGATCAAGGTGGTTTTTTTCTGGTGTTGGAGTGTTGCTGGGGCAAAGAAAAAGAGGGCTCAGAGTTGTGAAAACATATGTTCAAAGACTGAGTTAAAAACCAGAAGAACATTTTTTTCAAAAGGTGTATTAAAAGCAGAGGCCCCAGTGGAAAAGTGAAGCTGATAATCAAGGCTTCCCGCGAGTCCAGGACCATCCAGTGTCAGTGTAAGAGAACTCTGAAGTGATTGGCTCAAAATTATTTTTTATTTACCTACGAGTATCTAATATGCTGGAGCAGCATGAGTTTATTTGGAACTTAAATGATAGTAGAAATTCAGTTTAATGTGGATCTTTGGGGAACAAAAATACTCGAGTTCTGTCAAACAGAATACATCTCAAGCCCTACACGCTGTATTAGCTCTATTATTTTCCAAGTCAGCATCAGTGTACAGATGTCTTCATGCCTGCAGGTATGTTGTTTCATTTCACTGTGCTGTGTAATATTGGTCAGCACCTTTTGACTCAGCGTGGAGTTATGGGGATTTGTAGGTCTGTGAATATCTATATTTGAGAAATATTTACATCACCACGTTTGTGGTGAGTATGGATCATGGTAAACTCTTAATGAAAACATAGGACTTTGTTGATTTGCTTGCGTATAGAATGTGAAGTGGCACTGAGTTTGACCCTTCTACTTCCAGGGAGGGCTTACCCTTCATCTGAGTTAGTGCATTTTCTAAGTGCAGACCTGACAGAAAAAATCAGCTGCCATTTGTAATCAGCAGGGATATTCAGTCCTCTTCATGAAACCTGATTGCAACTTTTTCCTTATTGCGCTAGTCTGTTAATCACAATGTGGCAATGGGCAGTACGTGTGAATACTATAATAATGGTTGCATGGATACAGGAAATACTGCTGATCTCCCTTTTATTGTCTGCCCTGACTTTGAGCATTTATTGTATGTTCTGAAGGAGCTTTCTGAGATTGACATATTCTGTCAATCACCCTCCTCTTTCTGTGACATTATTTTGGTACTTCTTATAGCCAACTTAGACACCAAAACATTTGAAGATTTGATTTTTTTTAATGATTTTTAAAGATTTCATCTGCATTTTGCAGTATTTTAAGAAAAATTTAATAAATTTATTAGCACACATCAGGCATGGGATTAACTTGATGCTTGACATTTTCATTGCTGCAGCTGCATTAAGAGACTTTCCATTTTGGGTGGAGTTTCTGCGTTAGTTTGTGAAATTTGATTTAGTTTACTCTTCAGGGATTCTGCAGTCCCTCATTATCTTTTGGTGGTCTGGCTTTCTTGTACCAGTACCCCCTCGCCAACAGGCGGTATGCATGCGCACAGTAGCGGGTGACACAGAAAAGACATGTATTGTCTTGCGAATGAAGCATTGCTACCCCTTGCTTTATCTCTTAGCTGATATCTTTCTTCTCACTGTATTTGTCATCATAAGAAGTGCATGCTTATCTCTTCAATACATTCCAGCTGCACAAGTGCTGGGAAGAATACTGAGATTCATAAGGTGTAATAATGGGACTGAATTTTGAGAGCAGTCATTTTCACTATGATGTAGAATAAGAAGGCCAGCTAGTTTTCTCTTTTTTTTTAGTGTCATATGAAGAGATTAAATAGCAAAAATATGTTTGAGTTATTCTGTCTACAAAATGTTACTGTTTTTAGACAGTTGTCATCCAGAGAAAGGGAAGATATTAACCCCATATGGTATCTGACAAGACAGTAATTTCTCTGTGAGTAAAATATTGTGTTTGAGTGGCTTATTAAAAGTTTCCTCTGTGTTAAAAATTCATCTCTAAGAAGCAGCTTTCTGGTTTGATGTGATACTCAGTTGCCCCAAGAAAGAGTTTTACTAGAGCTGGCAGTGCCACTGTTTGTTAAACCTGCTTGACCATCATCTGTCTCAAGATAGAATTGCAGACATTGGGAAGCTTATCCTTAAAAAGTAAGTGTTGTTATTAATGACATATAGTGAGCAAAGAGTATTCGGCCAATTCTCTGGCCGTGTCTGACCCATTTAATGAAGAATATTTGTTTGATTTACATTTTCAAACAGGAATTTGTGAAGATTTGGGGGGATTTCTCACTAATACAGAAACTTAGAAATTAAAGCTGGAAAGTACTGATTTTGGCAGTGCCAGTTTCACTTCTTCTAAGTCCAGTAGGTTTGTTATCTTATAGATGCATGAGCATCTGTAAGAAAAAAATTAATACAGCTATACCGCATCAGTAATTAACTGTGCATCAAATAGAGCACTCTTTTTGCCTTTTTCATCTCCTTAAATGCGTTATGAATTAATTTTTTACAGTGCCACTAATTAATTTTGCTATAGTGAAAGCTGGGGTTGTTTAGCCTGGAGAAGAGGAGGCTGAGAGGAGACCTCATTGCTCTCTATAACTACCTGAGGGGAGGTTGTAGAGAGGAGGGTGCTGGCCTCTTCTCCCAAGTGACAGGAGACAGGACAAGAGGGAACAGCCACAAGCTCCACCAGGGGAGATTTAGGCTGGACAGTAGGAAAAAATTTTTCACAGAAAGGGTCATTGGGCACTGGCAGAGGCTGCCCAGGGAGGTGGTTGATTCACCTTCCCTGGAGGTGTTTAAGGCACAGGTGGACGAGGTGCTGAGGGGCATGGTTTAGTGTTTGATAGGAATGGTTGGACTCGATGATCCGGTGGGTCTCTTCCAACCTAGTTATTCTGTAATTCTGTAATAATGTGTACCATTCTTATTGCTCACTTGATACGTTCTGGTTTAGAACTTCTTTGAACTGCCTTGTGCCAAAATTCTCAACAAACTTTACTAGATGTTTAGCAATATAATTTTTAAATGGGACATTTAATAAGGTTTTAACATACCTGTTGCTGATTTTTCTGTCATCATAGATGAAAAGAAACATTGAAAATAATGATTGATACAATTTTTCGATACTACTCTATATGCTTTACAAAAAAATAATTGAAAATTTTAAGATTTCTGTGAATATTTATCCCATCCCTGAATTGTACCATTGTAGCCTTATCTGATATGAGTTCAAATAAGAGCCATGGATTATCATATGACCCCTGCTGTTCTTCCAGAAGAAAATACAGTTACTTCAAATCTGGTTTACTGTTTAGCAAAGGAAATTGTTTTCCATGTTCAAGCAAGAATCGTAAGATAGGGAATATGATGTTCAGTCTTCCCTGTGCTTTGGCTTCCTTATTTTTGTTGTTGTCCCAAATCCTAGTTCTGATGATGATTCAATTGATCTTCTAATAATATAAAATGTGATAGATTAAATGCCTGCATACAATGGTATAATACAAAAAATTGAAGATTTCCAAGGCATTCATAAGTATCTGATTATTTTAATGGACTGCTCAGGTATTTCAGTTTCAAGGAATCGTGTAACAGTTTCTCTGTGCATTATAAGATCTAAATGTAAGTTGAAAGTTTTATGTCTCCATATAGTCATGTGTGTGTGTCTGTGTGTGTCCACTTGTAGGTATGCAATGACAGGAATAGCTATTTTTATTATTTTTATAGAATTTTTCCCCTGAACTAATGCATCCAATTAATGTATTTTTCTTTGGTGTTACCAATATATTTGAACAGTAAGAAACCAAGAGGTCTCAGAATGGCAAACCTCTAATGCAAAAACCCCAAAATGAACAGTATTTAAAAAACCTGTGTTTAAGAATGACCTTATTCAAGATTAGTGTTATAATGTGTTATACAGAAAATTAGTACAGTTTGCAATAGCTCACATAAAGGGATTGTATACATGAGTGCAGTGTAATAGAATCATCTAAAGTAACTTTTGTATAGGTAGCATCACACTGAATTTTGCCCAGTTAAAAAAAGGCCAAATGAAAATCGGCTAAGATTCCAAAGCATAAATTGTGCCATTTATGCTTGTTAAGTATGGTTTGAAATCCTGTCTTAGAGACGTTTTACCTAACCATATAGCTAATGCTGCTCAGTAAATGAGGAGAGTATTGATTGGCATATGCTGCTTAAATCGATCACCTTGACAGGCAGAATTACAGTAATCTGTCAATATTAATGACTGTCTTTCAAGGCTTGATACCTCTCTTTCACTTGTCTCATCTTGCCTCACTTCTGCTTGAGGTGCATTTTCTTGCAACCTCTGGTTTTGTCAGGGTAGGTACTTTTATAGTGGTTTTTTGTCCCCTGAGTCCAATTTATTGGCTTGATCAGGCAATTAGAGTTAAAATGTAACACCAGGGAGCAAAAGTAGGGAGTGTTCTGAGTAACAATTGGACCTCAGGGGTAGTGTAAGCCTGTTCTCAGCCATCATTCATTAGTTACTTGTTGAAAGAATAGGACTGTTTTGCAATGAATAATTCCAAAGCATCACTTTAAATGCCTTTGATTTTAGGCACTAGAGACAAGTGATTGAACCAACATTTGTGATAAGTTTTAAAACTCTTGCCTTAGTGTTTGTCGTATAGACACTTCAAGTAACTACTGGAGAAATACTTGTAGGTGTATGTACCAACCTGCTGGTTTTACTACATTTTTATTTAGACATATACATCATTTCAACTGGTTTTCATGCCTTCTTAGTATAAGGACTAAATTGAAATGTGAGGCTTGAAAGCTATGTTGTAATGTAGTATATTTTCATGTATATAGCCTGTGAGGTTTTTTGCAAAGTGCATGTACATGCTTTTTAGCAGCAGTTCGGGATTTGTTCATGTTCAGGTAAACATATTTTCTTCAGTAACTGCCCTGCTTCTAATCCTGCAGGACCTGTCTTCTCTAATCCAGGTAGCTCTTCTATCTCTACCTCATCTTATGGGCTATCTGCAGGTATGAACTAGGATACTGGGAGCACCTGTTAAAAGAGGAATAGTGTAAGCTTATATATTTAAGGCTCATGCTGTCATATCTTTAATTAGTAGTACAGCATTATTTAGTAGTTACTCTTTGCTGATGAAATGCATGAGACTCTTGAAAGTGGTAAAAAAGGCAAAATATCAAATGAGACAAAGCTGATTGAATCTAGTAGTGCAATTTTCTACTAATAATTGTACTTACAAAAAGCTGAGTGCTCTGTTGATGTAGCAAACAATTATGGAGGACACTCAAATCTTTTTGTACTGTTGAGAAAAATATATTCTAGGTTCTTTTGCCTTATTTCATAAATTAAATTACCCATCTGAAGCAGGGGTACTGGTTCTACTGATTTCTTTATAAAATACGGGTAGGCTTATGCCGGTGGCTTTCTCTTTTGGAATACAAACATGTACTGGGCTACCCTGAACAACAGTGAAGTGCCTTATTATTCTTCTAGAACCTCTGAATATTTATCTGTCAGTACAGGTTGCTTGAGGGAGGGAATTTCTTACTTGTTACTGCATCTTTTTAAGGCAGGAAATTGTTGTATGATGTAATCTAGAAGTTAGTAGAGCAATCACTCTTTCATTATAAACTGTGTTTTAAACATGTTTAGAGACCTCTTTAACAAGAGTTTGCTGAGAGGAAGCTGGGAGTCCTTAAACTGGAATGAAAAAGATAAACCAATTCAGTCTTATGCAGAGTTGATTGCTTTGTACATAACACAAAATGACAGGTTTTTTGTTAATACCTACTTAGCCTTATTAATTAATTAAACATTTTCGATAACAAAAGCCCTTTGTTAAAATATTAAGACTCTTGCCCCCTTAAGTTGTTAAAATTCATACAGATTCCTTGATAACTCTCAGAAGTCTGAATTAAAGCTGAGAAGCTGTGCATATATAAAGAATAAGTATATAGCATTATGTATGGTTAATTCTGGTATTTAAATTGATGGGAAATATGGGAGATTGTTTGTAACAAGCAAAGCTGACAAACAGTACTGTCTGTGAGATAGAATGATGTTTTCAGTTGAACTGAATAAGGTATTGGCAAACTGTTTCTGCATCATTCTATATATAGTAATCAAAACAGTTGGGGCATGCTTTCCAGTGCCAGCAGAGGGATTAGAAGATGTTAGGTACCAAAAAAATAGGAGATTAATAGAAACTAGCACATTACTTGTCTTTGTTCTTCTATAGGTCTGTATTTCAGTTACGGAAAAAAAGGTTATATAATACTTGTCAGTATACGGAAATATTTAGCTGGACATGAAGTATTCTTCATGTAACAATATTCAGTTCACAAATATAACAAAAAAGGATGTATGTATATGGTTTATTCTGTATGTGCCATGTACTTAATAGAAAAGCAGAAAAACATAAAACGAGGATTAAAAAGTTAGTATTACAGTAATTGGAATAACCATATGGTAGTCCGAAGGATATGAGTCCTAATCATAGCCTGGCCAATCAAATTAATCTCAATATACTTTCTAGACATTGAGAAAATAGTTTAATTGCTGATTAACTGCACCTGAATAGATCTGTGGGGTCACAAATATATCTATCTCCTTCTGAATGCTTCTCCCAAACACAGAAGAATGCAGGCTATTAGAAAATCTTCTAATTTCTGCTTGCCAAACCATAGTTACCGTCCATCTGTTCTTGCCAATTGTGGAAAAAGGTCAGTTTTCAGCAAAGCCATGCATTTCACAGAAGGTATGCGAAGTGAAATTTCACAGGGGACATGATGGATCCTGATTCTTGGTGATAAACCTTTGGGGCCAGCAGGGTTGGCATATGGTTCAGCATGATATGAAGGCTTGGGTTCCCTGGCTTCACTTCTTTGGCGTGGAACTGATAAAACCTGGCTCGTAAGTATTGTTTCACTGGACACCAATCACAGGCAGCAGGAACTGCCCATTTAACTCTCTGTGGGAAGGAAGCCCAGGCTGTGTTCACAATGATGCCATTGTAGTGCTACAGACTGCTCTCAACAGCTTGACAGTACTAGGGAGGAGGGCGAAGGGGCTGCTTTACTAATTGCCCTTCAAAATAAAGAAAGAGGGAAGTAACTGCAAATTAGTATTTGTTTCCTTCATTTAAGTACAAGAAACCTGCCTTTATGTTTTAAAAATTGATTTTAAAATCAACTTTCCTGCCTTCTGAAGAGACTTAAAAGTAAATTATCTCATGCCGGTACTGCAGCAACCCAGCGTAAAACATTCTCTTCAACTATAAAACAAAAACAAACAAAAAGAGGTAATTGTAAAGTTCAATAAAGTACAGATCGAAATTAATGACAAAATTTCTCATAAGTTTTCTTTGTTACTGTGTAGTGTGGAATTGCAAATTAATACATGTCTTTTATGTGCAGTCTTTTTGCTGGACAATTCTTAATGTAATTTCATATTTGGATAATTTTACAGTTCATAGTGATGTCTTCATGAAAGGCATTTTCCTTACTGCTTCACTCAACAATGAGTATGTCTACATATGCAGAGAAAGCATTTAAGATAGAAATGTAAGCATTAAAATGTATGAACAGTGGGCTTAAGCATTTATGCTAATTCCGGAAAGCAAAGAGCTAGTTTTGCTTCTGTATTTTTGCGCTCGTCAACCTTAACTACTTGAGCTAAAACTAATGTAAGACTGAGTATCAGAGTGCAGATAAATCGCTCGCCCAAAATCAGGACTTAGTATGTGAGGCTGCAGTTCCTGAAGTGGTGACTGCAACACCGTAACATCTCTCACTGGCACATTTCATGCAACATCCTTAATAAACTTGAGTTCCTTGGCCCATTGGCCCCGTGCCTCCAGCAAAGCCAGTGCTGCCAGGTAAGCAGCTGCTTGGGAGCCATTCTGTCTGCCAAGGAGCGCAGTGCTCCACAGAGGGCCTGGAGCAGGAGCAGCTGTAATGGGCTTCAAAACAATTAGCGCAACATACCTTGTAGGGTCATCAATTCCCGTCTTGGACACATTAGTAAGACAAATCCTCTCTGGAAGTTGGAGTAGGAGTTCTGGCTGCATGAGGGCTTCAGCACTGTCTTCTTCACTGTTTGTTTTCCCCTCCGTGGCCTATTACTAAAACATGGATAAGTGGAGTGTTTGTAAATATTGTCATTACCCTTATAACCACATAGCCAGTAAATTTAATGAGTAGTCTGTTAACAGTGTTGAGGTATTTGTTCTTCCGATACTGCTAGCCATTTGATCTTACTATCTTTTAATTTCATGTTGAAATGCAGTTCAGGGTTTGTAAAACCAACAATATGTAAGTGGTACCAAAACTGAGACTTTCTACTATATGTTTGTGTTAATATGTTCCTGCTATATTTCAAACAGATAATTCATTGAATGACCATTCTTCCTCTTACTGCAGAATAGATTATATTTAAGTCAAGATTAATGGATAGATTCTGATGTTAAAACCCAGTCTCTCAGCCTGTCATTCCCTAGAGGCATATAGTGCATTAGTTTAAACCAATATGCTGCTTATCGTAGATGCTATGACACGGTCTTAAATGACGGTTTACTGTACTTTGTTACTGCTTACTCTGGTAATAAAATCACTATTTTGTGTTCTTGATAATTACAATATTAAATAGAAACTTAATTTGATTACTGCACATTTAGATACAGATAGTTCTTAAGTAATTGTCCACTGTAAAATTTCTGATGCTTATTTTTTCTCTCATGAGGTGTGTTCTGTCAGTGTCTAAGCTTCATATTTATTTCAGTCACCTTAGCTGAAGAAGGGCAGAAAAGAGATCTACAGTGGAATTTTTCAGTGCAAAGGAGTATCTTTTATCGTACACTTTTTCACTTCAGTCTTGTTTTTAAGACCCTTGCATAAGAAGTTTTTCATTTGCCACAGCCCTTAAAATAAAATAACTTCTGTGTTGTAGAGAGTTGAAGAATTCATTAAGTATTGTTAATATGAGGTTTTTTTCCCTTAAATTTGAAATTGCTAGAAATCTAAGCATCAATTTTGTCATTTTTGCAAATTAGTAGAATTAGAATTCATTCAATTCAGTAAGGATAAAATTTTATGTGGTTATCTTAAAGAAACACAACTTTTTAATATATCTGGGTTTTATATGGTTCAGGTCTGGAGAATATTTATACTGCAATTATAATTTATGTTAAGTGCATTACACTTGCACTCTATTTCTACATATCTATGTAAGTGCATTTTGTAAAGGAGCTTGGTGCAGAGTGGTTACATTTTTCATTTCATGATTGAATGTTTTAAGTGGTTAAGCATAGTCCAAATTTTATCCAATTCCAGCTTGTGTTAATGGTGCTACACTCACACTGCCTTAGCACCTGTTATGGATTTTGAGTCATCTGGCAGCCCGTGGGACTTAGATAAACAAGTACCAGGTGTCCTGCCTGTCTCTTAATTGAGACGCGATGTAAACAATATAGACTTGGCAATATGGTTATAGGAATGGATTAAAGCCCAGCTTTGTCTGTGCTGATGAATCACAGCTTTTTATTCCTAGATGATGTTATAAATCACTGAAGAATTTGGTTAGCTGTAAGACCTGATGGAACAATGTAAAAATAACAATATATCAGGACTTTTCCTAGAAGGACAGTGTTGCACAATGTTAAATGTATTATGTTTTCCAATGAAAATGTAAGCATTAATTACAATTCCTTGCAGTAATTGAGCAATTTTTAAAGTACTTACACTGTAAAAATGAACATTCTTCTATAAATTCAGATAAAGTCAATGACTTTCAATATATAATGTGCTAGTAAACTAGTCAATGACTTTCAATATATAACATGCAAGTAAACTAGGCAGAAAGCGATAGCATTGACTTGGAAACACTCAGAGGCTGTAGCTTTATCTAACTTATGCTTGCCTTGCAGTACTTTAAATCATTTAACCATAGGAGCAGAGATCCTAGAAGTAATCTCCTTTAGCTGTAAGGTTAATACTCGTTTAAAAAAAAGCCTCTAAATGGCAAAAGCATGTGGTGTTATAATTTGTCCAGGAACTTTTAATTTATCAGAGATTTATTGAACTTTTTAGTAGTATAAAAATTAAAAGTAATTTTCAGTAAATTCATTTAAAGAATGTCACCCCTGTAAGCATTGGAAAATTGCAAGATCTGGAACGATGAGATTAATTTGTATAGATTTATCTATTATATATTCCCTTATTTTCTTCATGAAGGCATGTGCCACAGAAAGCCCTTTTGCAGTTACAACTTGCATTGAAAAATATTTTTATTCAAGATGTTAGATATTACTTCTTATGTTTGCTTAAGTTCTACAGTCTTAGTCTGTTGTTTTTCATATTTACTTTTTTTAAAATGAAATATCTACATTAATTAGTAGGTTGTCACGTATACATTCCTTCTTAAAATTAGTGATTATGGATAATTAACACTGAGTCCCTTCTGCAGGTTTAAAATGTTTTCATTAAGTGCAACATAAAAGTTTACCTTTAAAATATAACTTTGATTCCTCTGGGTTTTGTGCTCAGTTTTTATAAGTAAGAAAATCTCATTACATTTTATTGCAAAATTTCTGCCAGTAGTATTGAGGTACTTAGGGGCATGGTTTAGGGGTTGGTGGGAATGGTTGGACTCGACGATCCGGTGGGTCTCTTCCAACCTAGTTATTCTGTGATTCTGTGATATGGTTTTAGTAAAGAAAAAAATCATCTTTAGAAGACTATAAAATTTTTAATTCTTTCACCTGTTTAATAGTGTCAAGCATAGTAATTTTTTTTTCTTTCACCTAAATAACTTGCATCCAATATGAGGAGAACAAACTGAATTCTGCTTAATGAGTCATCAGTGTTGTGGCTAAATTCCAATTGCATATGCAGAAGCTGCTTTCATTTACAGCATAGCTGTGTAAACAGATGTATGGAGCAAAATATTTATATGCCATTTTCAATATTGGCAGTATTTAAGAAACGGAAAAGAAACCAGGCTGACTTTGAGATACCAATGTGTCTTCAGTAAACAGAAGTTGAAGCCAGAAAAAAAAAATCTCTTTATTTATATAGCATGCGAACTAGATGTGGAAATCACTGAAATGCAATAAACAGGGTACACCATGATGCCACTTCTACAGAGTCACTTTTCAGAATATAAGAGAACTTAATTCCTCTTTGTGTGGCCAGTTGATACTGATCACCCACTTACACGTAAAATGCAGCTAGTTGCAGGGCTTCCAACACTGGATCAATAGCAGCCTGACTTACATCCTTAATTCTAAGAGCCAACAAAGAGTACAAATTGCTGTGACTCAGTATGAGTTCAGCTGCACAATCTCTTCTTTCAGAGTGAAGTTTCCCAGAAAAAAAAACTTCCATTTCTGTAATGTATGGGTTTTGTCCGGGCTTCCTTCAGAAGTCAAATTTTGCTATAGCTAACTTTTTCATTCTGTGAAACCTTGGTCCTAACCTGTATTTGTTATCTTTTTGCTGGAAGCAGTCCTCCTTCACATTTTAACATCAGGAATCACAATTTACTTGGAAAAATCTGCCCAATAAAATTGATGCTTTCATCATTTTAAGTAGTTCAAAGTGTAGCAATTAATTCTATGAGGTTTGTACATCATCTCAGGCCATGCAGTAAGAAACTTAAAATTTCCTATCAACATATGCCATTCACTGTACCTCTCTTGTTTCTTTGTTTCCTTTGGTCTTTCATATTCTGGGAGTGTTTTTGTGTGTTGACACTAATACAGATTTGCATCGTGTCTAGAAAAGAAGTGGTGCTTCTGAATTTGCTGAGGGGGCAAATGTAGTAAACAAGAGGGTGCATTTTATGTAGCTTTTCTTAAATTATTGTTAATCTCTTTCACATAAATAGTATATACATGCACTTTTAAAAAAAGCTCTTGCCGGTGTCCACCCTACAAGCATCTCTGGGTGGAGGATTTTAATTTTCTAGTTAAAGGTGGAGCAGTGGTTTGGTTTCTGCTTGTCTAAATTATTTTCCAAATGGAAGGCTGACAAAGTCCTACCTTCCACAGTCCTATCAATATATATTGACTTCTTAGATGATGATTTTGCTAACAGTTGGAACTGCCAGGGCTGCAACTGTAAATGTATTTTTGGCAGCAGTTTGTAATTTAGCCTGAAAAAGTCCATCTTGCTATTTAGAAACACATTCTTTGGCTTTTTTTCCAATATGTACTTCTAGGCAATCATCAGAACCCCCTCTTTTTCCTAGGATCAGAATCAAAGTATCTGAGTTACTGCATACCATCGGTCTTGTAACTGTATATTCCAGTATACAGTTATATTGTGATTTACTACTCAGGTGTGTACATACATGTAAATACATAAGCACAAGCAGGGAAGATTTATGAATAAGATTTTCACTGAAGTGTTTAATTTCGATTTTTGTTCAGTTTTTCTAAATGAGAGTGACAGTGATAGAAAAATATTGATCAAAGAGCCCACGTTTTTACTCTTTTCACAAAGGACATCCTTTTCTTGTAATTCTGACTTCTTTTATTTTCCTAAAAAAGAAGAAGGGGAAAAAAAAAAAAAGGTTTTTTGTGTTGCCATCCTGCTGACCTGACCAGCCCATCTGTATATGTCCAGTGATGCCTGCAGCATTGTTGAGTTTACAATTTGGAACTTCATAGTTCTGGAGTTTGCTGAACTATAGTGATCTTGATGCATTTTAAATCACCCAAACATCATTTTGAAGTCATCTACTAAAATGGAAGCTGAGACATAACATTTTATTATGGTATCTGAAGTGATAAATACTTCCTTTTGACTTTTGGAAAAGTGTGGAGTTTCTGCCTTTCGTGACTTTAGGTGCATTAGAAATGCATGTCTTTTAAGTTTTTTTGAACAAATGAAATATTGATCTTTTAAAGAGGTTTTTCAGACATTACAAGTATTTCTGACAGTGTTTTAGTCTATTTATGAACTGTACATCTCTTCAGCCCTTTTTTAACTTCCTGTCATTCAGTAGGTTCCGCAGCATAATCCTTCCCTCTGGAAGGTGGTGAGAAAATCTATCTTGGTAATACATTTTCTGCATTTTTTTCCAAAAGTCTTGAGAGCACTTAGACATAAAACTACTGTGTTTATCTGACCCAAGTTTTTCCCTATTTGCAATATAAGTGCCTGAGTCTAAAATATAGGTGATGACGATCTTCGCAAATGCCTAGTCTTAGATGCCTCTGAAGTTCATAGGTTTCTAAAGCTTTCACTACCACTCTTCATGCCTGTCTCTATCCAATGAGTAGGTAGGTATTTCTTTGCTCATCTGACCTCTAAGACAGTGATGCTAAGAGTTTTGAAGGTATCTTGCTGGATTAGAGGTAACTCCCTACTCAATGAGAGGATAAAAAATAAATGAGAGCACAGTTCCCAGTTTTGAGGCCACATCTTCTGCCTCTAACAAAACCATTCTAACTGTTGAGACTGAGGATGTTTTGTAGTCAGGTACACTGTTCAATGTTGAAATTTTGTTTTGTTTCATAGAATAAAATATCCTCTGAATCACATGGAAAGTTCATGTTCATCTATATAACCTAATGGTTATGGTGCTTTCTTGGGAGAGAAGAGTTCCTTGATTCCAGTCCCTGCTCAGGAAGGTTTTGTTATCAAATGATCTTTGGAGCAGGCACTAGGATTTCCTCTGTAGCCCTTTTATGAATCTAGCCTTTAGGTGCTCTGGTAATAGATTACAGAATTGTGAAATGCCATGTCCTTAATTAAAGTCTTGGAAATTTTACTCCATATTGAAACTGCTTTTCCTTAATTTTTTAAAGCATCAAGTTGACATTTTAGGGTTGGTATTTCCTGGATGATTGTAATGTAGTAAACATGCATCCACTCTTCTTTAACTGCAAAATACTACACGGATTTATTTTAATGCATATTATTCAGTTCTAAAACTGAGGGATGTGAATAAAAAGAGTGGAAAGAAAACATATGCTCAGAATGACACAATAAATCTATGGAAATGACTATGAGGAGATAAATTCAACAGAAGGACTTAAAGATGGAAGCAGTAAAAGAGGTTAAATAATGGGAAGTACAAGATTTTATGGCAATTGCATGGTTAAAATTACAGGAAAGGAAGAAAAGATTAAACTAGAGATGTGGGAATTGTAGCAAACAGATTTCTTACCATATCAAAGGATGATGAACCCATGGATAAAAAATTGCCAGTGTGAAGCAGTTAGTTTTGGATATAAAGGAAAAAGAAAAAGATGGTGGATAAAGATACAAAGAGCACTATTTTGTTTGTGTTATTGTGGCACATACGTATCCTTAGCACAGACCCCAGTCTCATATTGAGATGGACTACAGCATGAGACAGATGTTGTTTGTCCCCAGGAAGTAAAGAGAAAGTATAAAACTGAAAACAACAAACGAAAGCAGATAGAAAGTTCAGGAAAGTGTGAAACAATAGTAGACTGTGAATAGTTGTGTGACCTACACAGCAATGAACTTAAGTCTTACACGGTGTTTTCCTTGTTTCTTTACTGATAAACATGATAGCAAAGGAGAGAGTTTGAGGGGGGATTGTTTTGTGGACACTTAAGGTGTGGTGCTAGGCATAAGAAGCCACATGGGAAAAGTATAAAAGTGCCTGTCCAAAAATGTCAGGGTGACTGTGAGAGTGACTGTCTGCATTAACTGACTGGAAGCAGGAGTATTTTTGATAAAATTGATTAAATGGGGATGGACTACAAAGTATCTTGCATATTTGCTAGCGAGTAGCAGACTGATGGCGATATTTGAAGAGAATGCCCTAAGCTGTGTGTTCAGAAAGTGGGTGCTTCAATGCTTCAAGTATATGTAAAAAGGAATGAAAATTGATTTGTTGAAGCCAGAGGAAAATGATACGACTGTCACCGAGATGTGAAATAAAAGCCTAAATAATTGTTCATGTAGATGGCTAAAAGTCTTAGCTTAGATTATGCAAAAATAATCTGCAAGGTATAGGTGTTTTTTGCCATAGGAATCTAAAGAGAGCTTGAGTTAAAAAAGGAAGTGATACAGTCAACAGTGATGTCAGGCTACTGGGTAAGGACATGAGATGATGTTTTCCAGACAGATTAAGCATAAGTAGGTGATCTGACAGCCAGGATTTCTGTGCTTGTTCCCAAATGCAAATAAACAGGTGTAAAAAATATTGCACATTCACAGTAATAATGGGAAGTACAGTATTTTCAGTATTACTAGAAATAATTTCAGATTGATAGTATAAGCAAAATGGATTATAATGCAAGTGATATTTTAGCTGGAGTTTCTACAACCTGAGTGACATATAAACATCCAGTTCTTGATATTTTCTTGTACTGATGTATTTTTCAGAACAATTATATTCTGAAAAAGTATAATGCAGTCATTGGAATTTTTTTTGTTACATTTTTTGCAGATTATATATCTGCAGATTTTTAGCTAACAGATTTGCATAAGTGCCTGTATAGTTAATGTATGTCTTACCTTTTTATCTGTTCTCTTTCATTCCAGTTAGCGTCTTCTTCAGAAGCAGAAAGCTCACAACACTAAGTGTTTAGTCACTCTCTGTGCCATAGTCTTTCTCCATTGGTTTGTCCATGCATCCTTCCCATTCCATCTTAATTGCTGATGCCAGTGGCAACATCCACTCGCAATAAGAATACAGCTTGCATTGCCCTGTTATTACTAGCCATTGAGTTTGTATGTGCCACTCAATTTATAGGTGCTAATAACTCTTCCCTAGAGAGCAGCATTTTAAAGAAATAAATGTCTAGCCTACTAGAAGTAATGTAGAAATTAACTACCATGGGTTCGCGGTTACTCTTAAAGATAGTTACAGTGAAGTACAGTGTAGAACTAGATGATCTCAGCCACAAAAGCATACAAATTTTGACTTTTAAAACGTTAGAATATTCTCAAAGTATAAATGAATAGAAATAAAAGTATCCTAATCTCAGCTATTTGGCCTCTAATACAGAAAAGGAGTTCTTCTGTGGACCGTGTGTCATTTCTTAGTGCAGAATGCAACAAGTTTTGGACTTGGAATTCACTTCAGATTTTTGTTTTGTTTTTAAGCAAGGTTCTGTTTTTAACATGCTGCAGTGGTTTTGTGGATTGTTAGGACAAGCAGCAACCTGGCTAGCTGAATTACTTTTCTCTACATGCACTATGTATGCATTTCAATTAAACTTCTAGAACTGATATAAACACGTCCTATCCACTGTGTAGTAAAACATTGTTATCCTCTTCAGTCAGCATCTGTATAGAGACTTCTTTATTTGGTTAGGAGACAGGTACTTAGATTGCAGAATGTGAACGTCCGTGCTATGTTCAAATCAGTAACTTTCCTTCATTTTTGCCTTAGTATATAAGCTTTGGATACAATAGGGTAAACTAAAAGGTTTCCTTCCTGAAAGTAGAGCATTTTAAAAGAAGGTAGGTGTCTCCACCCTACTTTTTCATGAAACATTTTACCCATTCAAGCAGACTTTTAAAAACAGCTTGTTTTGATAGCAGACTGTTCTCCTGTGGGCCTTCAGCCTTTGCTTCCTGGCAGCACCTTTGGTGCGAAAAGAGAGTGATCAATTGGGAGACTATCAGTGCCAGCATGCATAGAGTGATAAGTTAACACACCACTGGGAATTTCTAGGGCCCACCAAGATACTTCACTTCTAATGTGCTAACAAGCTCATTTTTCTACCTCTTGCCTCTTCAGTTATTTTTTTTTTCTCAGAAGAGCTTAGAAGTTGAGTGCATCAGGCATAATGAAAAGCTCTGTAGGAGGGAGAAGCAATAACCCCATTTTTCCCTTTTCAGCCAAATAGAAAATTAGTTTCTGGTAATACACAAAGGCCAGTATTTTTTGTGCAAGGGGCACTGCTGTGAATCAAAGGACTCTATTAACTGCAGAAAATTCAGCAGCTGTGAATCTCCCCCAATGAAAAAAGTGCTTTTCAACAAGTTGTGAGATACGTAGTATTATTTAGACTTCAACCATCAGTTTCATCCTCTACCGCTTATACATAGCCTCTTAAAAACTGCTCTATATTACTCTCCTCTGTTAAGGCTCAATACTGTGTTTATCCCCCAACCTAAGAACCATTACAATGGGGATTTTTATATTTTCTCTTGTCCCAGTGCTTCTATTATTGCTTCTCCATACTGAGACTTCTGCTGAGGTTCAGCTGTCTCAGGATCCAGAAAGAGTTCAGAACATGGAGTTCAGAACTGTTTCCCAGTTTTACTATGTTACCAAGTTGTGATCTAAGCAAGTATGATAAAGATATTTATTCAGAACAAGTTGTTTTCACATAATGCATTTTCTGTACATTTTTTCATATTCAGACATACTGCAAAATGTACTGTAAATATATTACAGAAAAAAAATGCAAAAAAGGTTTTCCACTTTAATTTGGGGCTGAGAACTTTACTGCTTATCATAACTGACAATAGTATCATTATTTATTTTTAATGTTAGCATTTGTTATTTAAAAAGCTTGTTATGTTTGGATTGCCAGAAGAAGATGAATATTATCCTTGTTTCACAGATGATGGAATTGAGTCAGAAAGGAAGTTTCCTCACTGTCCCTGTTCCCCCAGAAAGAGAGCAGCAAACCTGAAATCAGAACCCAGAACCGTCAAGAAACTAATTCTGAGCGCATTCCTCCACAGCATGCTGATTCGTTTGGGCGTGCATGGGAAAACAGAACTATGTAAGGAGAAAATGATCTCACTGTCTACAAATAAAATATTTTTTTAAAAGTGTGCACAAGGGAAAATTTCTGGTAGTTTTATGATTCTATAAGATAACTGGAGATATCCGTCATTCCATGTATTGAGTGCAGCTGGAGGACTATGAAAGTTGTGAGAGAAAAGGTTAACTGATTTCTCAGTTCAGGAACTATACGACATGAAGTCAGCATGGTAGTTTTGCTTGATAATTGTATATTGCTGCCTGCTGCTCTACATTTTGACAGCCATTTCCATAGTTGCTTTCATGAACAGCAGAAACATTCTCTCTTTTTTTCTCGCTCGCTCTGTGCTAACAGCACAATCAGACCTGCTGGAACAAGAAGCCTGGAGAGGGTTCTTCAAAAGCAACAACACTTCAAGATACTGGTCTCTTGTCAATAATATCAGAGAGGGAGATGTAAGGGAAAAGGAAGAAGTACAGTATTTTGCTGTCAGCACCCTGCTGACACCATATTAGCCAATATTGAAGGGTCCTGTGGATTCTTTACAAATATTCTTGCTTGTTTTAATGGCATAATTGAGGAAGTGTTTTTCCAATGCTCAAATTTCTCTTGTGTATTTATCTTAACTGTATGTGAGTGTGTGTGTGTGTGTTAATGGATTATGGAAGTAGTTTATTATGGAAAAGCACATTATAATTTATCTTGTTAATGCTAAGGTATTTTCCATGTTATACCTCTTAGAAAATTGTTATGTTTTTATATTGAATTGTGATCACAGTGTAGTGAAATCAGTTACTTAAAAGACAGTATTTAAGTTGCTGTTGTTTGAAAAAAATTGATCCTTAATTCTTGACTAAACCAGTTACGAGGAGAGAGCACGATACCTGCAGACAATTGTTCAGCATCATCTAGAGCCTACAACTTTTGAGGATTTTGCTGCTCAGGTTTTCTGTCCAGCACCTTACCACCATTTGCCCTCAGAAACAGGTAAGAAGTATAGTAAAGAATGGGTTTTATACAGTCATTTGAAATGCAGTATCCTTACTTATAAAAGCTAAAAATTCAGACCTTCACACATAATTAAGAGTTACCATTAATCTGAAAGACTATGTACATATTTAAGAACCTGGTCAAAGTTGCTTTTAAATCTTTGTTCTGTTGCTTGGCATTGTGAGCCCGTGCCTCACTTTAAGATTCGGCTAGCTGGCGCATATATAGCAACCAGACCCTATATTTCTATGTGAATTTTATTTAATTCCCTTGTACAAAGTCTCCATAGAAGCACCAGTACTCCTTCATCCAGGCTAGTTCAAGCAGAAGTATTCTTTAATCTAAGTACACCTTCCCTATAAGAAAGTTTTAAGACTTACTACACTTTTAGAATGTAAATTTTTTACATTGGAAATTTGAAAGCCATGCAGTCATCAATTTTGTTTCTGGATTATTAGCTGCAAAGTTGGTTTTAAGGTAATTTTTTGCTTTCCAGTAAAATACCTGTTTTATAAGAGGATACTGCATTTTCAGTTACTAATTAGAAAATCAGTAAAAGAGAGTAACTCAAGGCCTTCCTGTTCTGAAATTTCTTGAACTCCTTATGATTATTTCATTATTTTATTTCCCCTCTTTTTAGATCATTAAGTATCAGTTCTGTTTATCTGAAGGTAAGACAAAGTGTCCGAAAAATCCCTTTGTTCCTCTTACTTTACTAGAGCACTAAGCTTGTAACCAAATTGTATGCAAACTTTCCTTGTTCCCCTTGTTCACACTAAAAAGAATTTCACACTGATTGAGAAATGACCACTACATCTTCTTAAAGTTTTAGTTTTTTACTAACCTCAGGTCTGCATGAAGCACTAACACTGGTTCTGGGATTAAGGTAACTAATGATAGAGACAGTTTTTGAATGAGTAATTCTTTATTGTGTTGACCTTTGTTTCTCAGCATGAACAAGTAGTACTTGGATGGCAGTGGTGTGTTTTGTACCCTGTACTGTCTTTCATTGATGTTGTAAGACATTCTGCAGTGATAACATAGGAGAGAAGGAGAAGAAGAATGTGTAACACTTGAAATTCCTTGTTCAGAAACCTTTATTTAATGGTAAATAAATCAAAATGCTTCTGTGGAAAAGCTGTAAATATAAATAAAATAAATTTTGTAAGAAAAATAAATTTGGTAAGTTGTTTTCTCAAAATTTGTTTCTCAGTTGCAAAAATATGCAGAAATAAATTCTAAAATTATACAAGAGTTGTGATAGGACTACAGAAAGAATGAGCGAGAGATGTTAAAACATTGAGACTCTTTCACTTGAAAATATAAACCATAAGTAGAAATGAGGTGCAGTTTCAAAGTGTAGTAAGTGCTATAGTTACGCCAGTGCAAATAGTCAAGACCAAAGGGAAACAGAAGTACTTTAAAACTAATTAAATAAGTATTAAAAAATGGTAACATAATTTAATGTATGGAAACATTTGAATAGGAAAAATCTCTTAACTAGAAACATTAAAAACAATAACAGGTACCAATAAGTAATACCTAATGCACTCAGTAAGTATTCAACACCAGGCACTTTTGAATGGCTAGTATATATTCTGTATTTTATTACACTTGCATTGGTTCTGCCTATTCACTTTTGGAAATCTCATTCTATGCTAAATCATTCTGCCCTCTTCCTCTAGTTCATTCTTTTGAGGTAAAGCAAAGCGGCCTCTCTTTACTCGTTTGGTGCACTGGAATACACTGCTTTACAGTGACAATTCTTGTATTCATTTAAAAATTATCTTAGTCGTACTTGGTGTTCTCTAACATGATCAGGCGAAAGATTCTATCAAATATAATAATTTTTCTACAGAAAATCTCATTAATAGGAGCTTGTGATGTATTTCACATTTGCGTGTATGCACGTGTGCGTTTACATACCACAAAACATGTTATCCTGTCCCAGGGGCCACGTTCTGCTTGACCGTGTGCTATGCAGTGGCACTGACCAACACATCAGTGTCAGAAGCAGCCAGGAGCTTCCTAAGACAGGCGTGTGGCACACTGCAACCCAACATCAGAAGTAAAACAACCTGTCCCCAGACCTCCCTGACTCTGAGCTTTCATTCCAGCACAGGGATGCTGGGAATGCTCTGGCAGTTCTGCCTGCAGCCTAGGGGCTGACAGACCCCCGTTCAATCCAGGGCTCCTGAGCCTCTGATACTCAGCTCCCATACAGAATGCCTGGCATAGCAGCGTACCATCTGCCTCCCAGCTGACTCTGGAGTGCACAAATTCTAAAGCCTGAGGCAGGTATAAATTAATACGGCAGTCATCTGCCAAAAAGGCTACCCTAGGGCTTGGGGTTAGCCTGGAAAACACTGGTTTCCTTAATAGCAAAGGCAGACCAGGGAGAAAAGTGGATACAGATGACCAAGAATTTTGACAGCCCGTGATCCCAGGAAAGAGTCTACCAGATGGGACTATGAAAAAGCAATAACCTTATGATTCCAGGGTCCCTACAACAGGCAGATTTTTTTTTTTAAAAGATAGGTGAAGAGCTCTGAATTGTGCTAGGACCGCACATAGGAGTGGTACTGGAATCCTGCCTGGGAACACATTCATCACCCACAAGATGACTCAGACAAAATCTTGAAGGCTCCCTGACAGATGTTTCCATGTCATCTGAAAATTTCTGACCAGTTTCTAAAAATGCATCACAATTTTTTAAATACAAAATATTTAATTTCTGTCTGTGCTTTATTCATGAAAAATAACTGACCAGAAGGGACTAGAAAATATTTCCACATTTTGTGTATTACAGACTTGATTCTTCAGTTGGATTGTGATCTCCGAGATTACAATTGTCGAATATGTTTAATTTTTATAAAATACAATATACAATTTCTTCTTCTAAGGAAGATATGTAGAAACTATGAAGCTACTACAGCCTGTCACCAGGTGTTTTAAATGTGTTGTGATTGTGTTGGCCGGTTTCAGCATGCCAGTTTTTTTCATTTGAGCTATGATAATCAGAACAAATAGAGTACATGCCACTCAGTATCAAACTCTGTTTCCTCAGATTGACATTTTTTATCCAAGGCTCAGCCCTCAGCAAAAGCAGTTCCCTTCCATAGAGCAGTTGTTCTTCAATTCCATGTGATTGTGGCTGCTGTGGGTTTATGTAGATACTTAGTTTGCCCTGTCAAAATAGCTGACAAGGGCACCTTCCCATGCTTAGGAACCTGATGAGCATAGTGGATGTGTACATTTAAAAAAAAAAAGGGACTTCGGTGTGCTTAATCACAGAATATCATTCAGTTGCCTCTGTATTTTCTGCTTTGTGCTGACTCTGTTAAATACAGTAATTGCAAATACTCCTGTTAAATAGAGTAACTCCTGCTATACAACTATTGAGATTTCTATGACTCCAAAATAGATTAAGGGAACAGTCAATGTTAAGCTCAATGATATTGAAGGGCTTATTGACCCCACAATGCTAAGATTCTGAGCTTTAAATTGTACAGATGTCTTCGGTTTGTTTTTTCTCTTCGTTATTTCCTCTCTTCCCACTAAAAATAATGTAGAAAACCATATAATGAAGGGGCTTCTATATTAGTCATAGTATTTTCCTTGTCATAAAGGTATTAGACTTCTTCATCCCAACTATCGTTCCTTCTATTTTCAAGCCTGTGTTCAAAACAATTCTGCTGCCTTGCTCCCAAATTGGGGATGCCAGCTGGCAGGCAGGGAAGTAGGGAATGTAGAGGTAAAGATAATTGATCCTCAGACAAGAGAAACTCAAGTTTGACAGCCTACACCTTAATCTCTCTTGCTGCTTTTTTGCTGTGTAACTTTGAGCTGAGAATCTTTTTGGCCTTGTGTTGCCCCTTCGCAAATAAGAATGGTGGTTCTTTTCTCACTGTAGAAGGGTCTAAGCAACACTTACTGATGGTGGTGGTTGAAGTTTGTGACTGGAAGAGTCGTTGAAATACAGAAATGAGGGCTGTATGCCTGCCTGGCAGGGCTGGGAAGAGTTTCTTATTACCCCTTTTCCAGTCAAAACGTAGGATTTTTTTTTATTTTCATTCCAAATCAGAGCAAAAACTCAAAACCTACTGAAATTTCTGCATTTCTGAACTATTGTGCTTAAGTTGACCACTCGGGTGGTAGTGAGATGGAGTTTCTCAGCACTGTGAGGCAGTAAATTCAGTGTGTACTGCTAGAGACCCAAACAGATCCATTTTTTATGTTTGATTAAAATGGGTCTACTGAAAAACAAAGTATGATTGTCCGGTTTAAAAGCATCCTGTGTATACACACAAAGGGACAAAATATTTTAATCCTGACATTTCCTGGGTTTTGAGTGTTTGACCATATGAATTTATTGTCTTGTGATGTTTTCCTTGTGTAGTTCCTTCCATTTTTTTTAAGGCATAGAGCAAAAGAGAAATACTGTGATACTGATTCACAGCCATGTGATTCATAACCAAAACTGTAACCTCTAGATCCACCACCAGCTCCTGCAGACTGAGATACGGCAGTAAGTGGTAGTAATGGTAAGCTGCCTTAGCTCTGCCTGAATCTTTGCTAGTGGAAATATTGGGAATTTTGCCAGTAGCTTTAACAGATACTTAGTTTACAGAGAGGCACGGGTTTAGCCAATGTTTCCAGCCAGGTTCTGAAGAGCCAGGTTCACTGGACGTGGGCTTTGCTGCTCTTTTGCCATAAATGTAATTGGGTTTGCTGTGTTCTTTCTCTTTTACCAGTTCTAGTCTCATGAATCCGGAAGGTGCAAGAAGGGTCGTGGCTGGGTGTGTCAGCCCAGCACGGGAGGCAGATGGGCTTCACCACCACAAAAGCTGAATATTAGGAAAAATTTTTTCATGAAAAGGGTCGTTGGGCACTGGCAGAGGCTGCTCAGGGAGGGGATTGAGTCACCTTCCCTGGAGGTGTTTAAGGGACGGGTGGGCAAGGTGCTGAGGGGCATGGTTTAGTGATTGATAGGAATGGTTGGACTCGATGATCAGGTGGGTCTCTTCCAACCTGGTTATTCTGTGTGATTCTGTCTTTTCCAACCTGGTGATTCTATTATTTTATGAAACTTTAGGCCATTTGCCATCCCTTCTTCATTGTCTCAGCTTGCTTTGCAGCTGCTTTTGCAGACTTTCTCTGCATCTGCTTCTCACTTCTTTTCCTCATTTTTCAAAATTTGTGAGAGACTTAATTACTTGACGCTAGTAAGGCTCTGCTGAGCATGACAGACAACTTGGATGGATTTGGACTGGAATTTTTGAGTGGCAGAGGGCACAAGCTGTAGAAAACTGATTGCCCTCTTCCCTGGAGGTCAGGCTGAGAGGCTTAAGTATCTTATGAGGCATCACAATTTACCAACATGCACAAATTCTATTCTCCCCTGTGGTCGTTGTCAGAGATGGCACTCAGGAAAATGTTGATCCAGATAAGGTGGATAAAGCTAGGCATACTGAGAGCAGTCTTACCATGCAGCACTCTGTCTTAACACCAGCGCCCCGTCAGGCTTCTGCTTGGTGAATTTTTCATCTCTTTGAAAGCCAGAACTGATGAGCAAGATGAGTCATGCCAACACATGTGTTATGATACCTTTGGATTCCTTCACCTAACCTACTAACTCAGTCTGTGTGTAGTTAGGATTCTGTTTTACATTTAAATGGTCATTTTGGAGTTGAATAACCAAGGTATTTTTATCATAAGGTCCTAACATTTTCAAATTTCAGAAATTTCAGTTTGAAAATTTCAGAATTTCCAGGTGTGGCATTTCAACTTTGTTGATCCACCTCCTTGTTCAGAAGCAATTGAAACAGCTTTATGTTATGGCCCTGAAATATCATAGCTCATCAGGCTATGATATTTGTCATTTGCAAAGCCTAAGAGATGAAAAATATGGATCGCTTCCTGACATTTTTCAACCTCTTAAAAATCGAAACACATCTGTTTTGTTTATTTTATAGAACTTTCTGGTTCTAGTTCAGTCATCAATAAATACTTATTTAACCCTATTTTTACATACAAATATATTTGTATAATATATTAATATTATATACAAATACTTCATTCCATAGAGAGATAAAGATAACATTTTACACTGAAGATTTTAAAGCTGTGAAAGGGAAACAAAACCTGCAAAATTTCTGTATACCGCATTTAATATCCACATGTGTGTATGTGCGTATGTATGTACATAGATAGATATATGCTTACTTGAAACACAAAGAAATTGAGTTACCAATCAGTCTCTCGATTGCTGTCAAACTTTAAATATACTTAAAGTGCCATTATTCTTCACTTTTCTGGTGTGATATGTTCAGATGTGAAAATCACTTTACGTGACTTCTGTTCCTCAATAGCTCTGAGTCAGTTTCTTAAAAAAATGGGATTGCGTGTGAGTCTGTGCTCCTGTCTGCAGGAATTATAAACAAAATTGTAAGATATGACTGGAATAATACCTTAATTGAAATAACGGCGGGGGGGTAGGTTTTCTTTACCAAACTGTGGTAAGATTTCACACAAGGTTTTGACACTTCAGTGCAGACTAACTAGCTTAAATACTATCTTCTTTACATGATTTCAGAAGTCTCGTTTTGAGACTAGCTATAATTTTAGCATCCTTAATATTGTGAAACAGCTGGGGAGCAGAAGCCATATACCGAGTTGCCATTTGTTTTTCCTTCTCAATTGTGTGTATGTGTGTGTGTTTAACTGTTTTCACAGACTTTAAGCAAGCATTTCAGACAATGTGTAGGATTTATTTCAGTTGCTATGAATAAGGTTGCTGGATCTGGATAATGTTATAGAATTCTTTTCTTTCTCTCTCTTTTCCTTTTTTTATTCTTGTAATGCTTAGTTGGTAAGTATGATGCCGGATTTCAGAGCTGTTGCTTCATTGCACATAACTAACTCATCACTCTCTTTAACCTGTAGCATGAGCAGCAATTGCATAATGAAATTCGGAATTCTGTTTTCTGTGCTCATCTGTTAATACCCTTCAATCTCCGCGGTTCGTGCCTCATGTCTCACGCCTGTTATCTTTTATCTTTTATCTTTTCTTCCCCCCTCACTTCTTTCCACTCCTCCTTCCTCATCACCTCTTCATTCTCAACAAAGAAAGAAATGCTGTGATATTTCTTCTCCTTCCAAAACCTCCACTAGAAAGCATTGGCCACATCAAGGTAAAGGGCAAAGGCTTGAAACGGAAGGTCTTTCACGCTAGCTGTGAATGGTATGCTGTGCAAAACAACAATGGTTATTTTCTATTCTTTAACTTCCACCGTTTGAAATGCTTTAATTCCTTGTAAAATTAGAACAAGATAGAATTTCAGAAAATGAGGGTGCATGTTTCCCTGCCTGCCTTTTTCTGTAAGGCACAGTGAGTCAGGCATTATCATGCTTTTCCAGATTGTTTGGCAATGAAGTACCTAGTTCATGAGCGGAATTACTGTCACCTGCTGGGGAAAAAATAACAGCCCTTTCTCCTGCCTGTCACTTCAATAGGTTGTGTCAGTTTGAAAAAGATAGAAAGTACCATGCCGGCTCTCTGGAGCAGGCAGGTGATGGACCAGGCAAGGAGGATGGCCAGGTTGCTAAATCACTGAGGCTTATGATAATATGTTTTGAATATACGCTTAGACTTCTTAGATGATGACCTGATTTGATTTTAGAGGAGTCTCTGAAAATAAATCACAATCAGTCTTGGATAGCTTTACACGCCTTATATGCGTAATGTATACTGAAAGAGGGAGATCTTCAGTTTTGATTACTGCGTTTTTTAAAGAATTACCAGTACAGTGTGATGTGGAAGAAGTAGCAAGTGACATTCAAGCTTACTAGAGTCTGAGGGGTTTCGCCATTGACTTATGCAGGACTAAGCTTCTGTCCATAGTTTATACAGGTCAGAAGCAATCAGTGGCGACTGAGGTAGTTGAGTTCAATCAGGTTGTCAGTCGCCGTAAATGGCTAATTAAAATGCAGTTTAGTTTTGTGGATGTGAGTTCATGGTGTTAATTCTCTGCACGTGGGAAGGAGAGCGTAATTTTAATTTCATATTTTCTCCTTTTCCTTTTTTATCTCTATGGAAGAAGATTTAGAGATGGGCTGTATGTGAGGGAACAGCTGCGTCCTCTTGCAATGAGGACTCGGGGTCCTCTGTAGCGTAGCGCTGGGCTAATGAACTACATACCATTATCTCAAATTCATCTTGTTCCTTTTACAAAGAAATGTTAATGTATAGTGCATCCAGTTAGTATGATCTGTTCAAGCTTCTGCCTTGTGGGCCCTGTAGGAATTTGTGCCTTTTGAAGCACCAACTAAAGTTGGGATGGGAGAAGATATTCTGCTTTCCTGGTTGGCCCCCGATTCACTCCACCTTTTCAGCTGCATTCTTAGAGCTCCCTTCATGTGCAACAAGCTGTTAACCTTCATATTCTCAATTAAAGACTGATTTCCTCTGGGTTCTGGTTTGAATAACAACTCCCCATCCCTGCAAGGGAACTGAAAATGTTTGCTCTCCCAGTTAGTGGGAGAACGTCGCCCACTTTAATGCTGCCTCATTTTCCAAGAGTGAGGGCTTCTGCAGTCCCAAAGCTCAGTGGTTTCTGGCATCATCATTTCTCTAGAGGTGAATTTGTGGCAGTTGCTAGCTCCATGTGCAGTACCATACCCCACAGCTGGTTAAAGGCCTAGGATATGCTGTGGGAGTGACAGCAGCACTGAAATTCCTCTCTGTCCCTTGCAAATAGATTCCTGTACTGTGAGTGCGGAAGGCAGCACTGACCCATCTGGTTCTTGCTGTCCTCTGCAGGCTTCTGCCCAGAGACTCAGCCGGGAGAAGCTCCAGCAGCAGCAACAGCACAGGTGGATGGAACAGACCTAGCCTCTCCAATGTCTCCTCGGACTAGCAAGAGCCGCATGTCCATGAAACTGCGCCGATCCTCTGGCTCAGCCAACAAGTCCTAAGAGATGCCTGCAGCTTTCTAGTGAACAGCAATCAGCCACACTTCCTGCAGCAACGCACCGCTTCCCATTAAAGGATAACGTTTCTAATGTGTGTGTGCGTGTGCCCTGCATATCCCTGTTCGGTATGTTTATTTTAAACTGTGACACTGGAATTTAATATTTTCACCTTTTGGGGTTTTTTTATCAAACTCCAGGCTGCCTTTTTCTTTCCTTTTTTCCTTTTTTTTTTTTTTTTTTTTTTTTTAGTGCAGTTTGTCCTCTGCACCTTTTACCTTCCTGGATGATTACGAATTCTTAACAGTAGTCATTTTTAACTCTGGTTGATTTTGAGTCATTTATGGAATTGGAGACTGCAGTTTGATTACACTGTATTTATTGTGCCCCATTGCAATTTTCTCTGTAACAAAGAAAGAATATGTACAATTTGAAAATGAATGTACAATTTTAAATTGAAGTTGCATTTGTAAAGTCTCTGTCAGATGTCACAATGTTAATGCACAGGATGTGTATAGATTATTTATGTTAAGAATAAAATAGTTCAACAGCCTCTTAAGCATTAAGAGTTCAAACAAAATAACTTACTCCTAGCACCAACTTTCTTCACAAAGCGACATATCGTTTCATAACTGTGCAGGTGATGCCATAATCTATGCCAGAAAAACAGAAAAAAAATCACTGTGCTGAAATTCTACTTATGCTTGGCTTCCAAATATTTTTATAATGTTTGCTTTTCCAAGTGGTATCAATGGTAAATGCCATCAAATTTCTTGAATGTAGGCCTTAATGACTGGGCTGCTGGGTCTAGGCGTATATCCTTGTTTCCTAAATTAAAAAAAAAGAAAAAAGAAAAAGAAAGAGAGCACTTTCCTGATAGAAATTCACTGCTCTGATCACCTGTACTAGGGGAGAAAAGGGAACGTGTTCCAGGAGCCCAGCCTGAAATGCTGACAATTCCAACCCTGTGAGTGCAGATTAGTACACGTGTTCCACCCACCCAGAGATCCTTTACTACAGAAGATGAAATGCTTACATTTTGAGTCTCACAAACAACAAAATGCTGTTAACAAAATGTAGCATGACATCAGTACTAACTGCATGTGTAAATATATCGTATGGGCAAAAACAAAAAAATAAATTATGTATTGTCATTCATGTAGTATCTACAAATTTGTAATGGTTGAAGAGAAGACATGCTATTTAATAATACAATAAAATTATTCTTACCACCTTTTGTATATTAGTCATTCACCTCAGTGTTTAGGCTTTTTACTTCCATTTATAGAATCATGGCGTATTACACATGGAGCAGTTAAGTGTGATACACAGCTTAGTTTTCATTTGTATTAAGAAGTACACACGAGTTCTTAGGAGCTCTTTCCCAAACCATCGCAAGAACACTGTACTGAAAACTTTTCCCCAGATCTAATGAATACAATGCACGTAGCTCCAGTCGTAACGCAGAGTGCAGGACGTCCCCTCCTGCAGGCTGGTTGTTCAACCAGTTAATAATCATCAGGTTTCTGTGGTCCAGAGCCCTTTGTCTTTGACAACACAAGTGGGGAAAGGAGAATGATTTAAAAGAAACATAGCGACCTCCTCTAGGGCAGAACTCATTTAACGGCATAAACGGGCATTTTTGCCTAAGTAGCTGTTACCAGCAAATGATGGAAAAATGCACAACTTCTCATATATCAGAAATAAAGCACGTTATATTAAGAGCGAGCTGCAACTTCAGCCTCCTTTGTCAAACAGCAAATCTTGGCTGCTTTAAGGTCATAGTGTATTATTTCATTAGTCCATGTTCTGGAACTTGAATGAGAAAGTCTGTGAAGCACATTTAAAATAAAGTACTTATCATTGCTTTCAGCCTTTGGGTGTGACACAAGTACATCTTTAGTTCTGTGTAACAAAGTATGAAAGTACAAAAAATTTATTTAGAGGATGCTAATCAAAAGATTGAAATATTTTGCATGCTCGTTTCAGAGATAGTGTTAGAACAAAGACTATGACTGGGATCGATTTGGTTCTTCACAGATCACCAGCTGACCCACTTTGCCCTACTGAATTCAAGGGAGGCGTGAGCTTTGTTTTAAATCCTTTATTGAATTTGCTTGCCCTTATTTTTGGCCTCATCTGCTGTCACATTTGGAAACAAGCACCGATGTATGGGGAAAAAAAGTAGATAAATACAGGCTGAAATGTCAGTAGCGGGTTAATTTGACAGTATTTCAAAGCATTTGGCCAGACTGCTGTTAAAGCCAGGGAATACACATCGGGGGTTGCTTTCCTAAAGGTAGGTCTTGTTAGGGAGAAGGAAGGGAGCCTGCACCTGTGCTTTAGCCACGTATCAAAAGCCTGTTTCGCGTTCTACTTTCACCTGTCTACAAACCTCGGGGCAGCCACATCAAGATGCAGCTCTCGGCGGAGAGGGGTCGCAGGCACCTGAAAAGGCCAGTGTGGAGAGGGTCCCTCTGCCTGCCCAGGGCACAGGGCCGGCCTGGTGAGACCGAACCACGCTTCTTGCTGTGGCCCGTGCAGCATTAAAAAGACACAAACGGAGCAAGTTTTGAAACGGGCATTTTGCTTCCCGCTCGGTCGCTAGTACAGAAACACAGAGTAAGCAGGAGATGCGAAATTAGCTATAGATCAACACCTTGTATTTCAATTAAGCAGACAGGACGAGTAATTTCCCATAAGTTTTGCTAGCTATTATATGACTTGACACGGACTCAATAGGAACATTTACCTTCTCGACTACCGTAGTACGAAATACAGCAAACCAAACACCTCACGATAACTTAAAACGTCGAAGCTCGAGGGCTATTAAAACAAGGTCGCTGGATCAGGCTCCTTTTCTCACGAAAAATAATTCCTCTCTTTAAACACGGTATGTACAGCTGCACTCCTAGCCCGGGGCTCTCGGCGCCCCGACGCCCGCCCGCCCCGGGGCCTCGGCGAGGCCGCCCCGGCATCGCTCCCGGCGCCTCCCCCGCGGTCCTAGCAGCCCGGCCGCACGGGCACCTGGAGCAGCAGGACCTGCCTGCCCTCGGGCGGGTGGCACTTGCTGGCGTGCCGCGCCAGCCCCGGCGCGCTGAAGAAGGCGGCGGGGCAGAGCTTGCAGGGGAAGCCCCGGCGCTCGGCGCCCTCGGGGGGCGCGGCGGGCGGCAGCAGCAGCTCCTCGCGCAGGTCGTGCCACAGCCCGTGCTTGTCCCTGCCGTCCGCCGAGGGGAAGCGGGCGCCGCAGAGGTGGCAGGCGAAGGCTTGGTGCGCGCGGTCGGGCGCGTGGGTGCCCAGGTGCTTGCGCAGGTAGGCCTGGCGCCGGAACCGCTTCTGGCAGCACGGGCACGCGAACGCCTCGGCGGGCGCGGGGCCGGGCGGGGCCGGGGCGCTGTCCGCGCCGCCGCGGTGCTGACGGGGCGGTTGGGGCGCGGGGCGCCGCTCGGGGCCGTTCTCCTTGCCCGGCGCGGCGGCGGCGGCGGCGGCGGCGTTGGCGGAGGAGGAGGAGCCGTCGGCGCTGGGCCCGGGCCGCGGCTTGTGCCAGCGGCGGTGCGAGGCCAGGTTGGCGGGGCAGCTGAAGATCTTGTGGCACTCGGGGCAGCGGTACTCGACGCGCACGATGCGGGAGCAGCGGTGCTGGGCGAGCGCCAGCGGGTCGGCGTAGCGCTCCTTGCAGAGCTGGCACACGAACTCGCCCAGCGGCGTGCGCCCCGCCGGCGGCCCCGGGCGGCCCTCGGGCGCCTCCTCCTTGATGCGCAGCCCCAGCACGGGCGAGGTGGTCACCTCGTCGGCGAAGCTCGGCTTCCGCGCCGCCTTGGCCCTCCTGGCCGGCGCCCTGGCCCGCGGTTTGCTCGGCGGGGCGCGGGGCGGCGGCGCCTCGGCGGGCGGCAGCGCGGCGGCGGGCGGGAAGGACTCGGCCGCGGCGGGGGAGCTCAGGCACCGCTCGAACGGCGCCGCCCGCGGCCCCGCCGCTCCCCAGGCGGGCGGACCCTCCGCCGGGGCCGCGCCGAGGGGACGCGCGGCGGGGCGGGCGGCGGCGCCCCCCTCCCCCTCGCCGCCCTCCTCCTCCTCCTCCTCCTCCTCCGGCCGCGGCTCCGCGCCGGGGTCGCCCGCGGGCGCCGGGTCCCGCTCCGGGCGCCGCTCCCGGTAGGAGCCGCCGGGGCGCCGGCTGCGCTTGACGAGGAACCCGCGCGGCATGGCGGGGCGGCGGGAGCGCGGACGCACCGGCCCGCCCGCCCTTTATACCCCCGCTCCCGCCCGGGCGTCATCCTCCCTCCGCCCGCGGCGGCCAATGAGGACTTGGGGCCGGGGCTCCCCGCTGCCGGGGCGGTGGCGGCGGGCGGGGGTCCCGCTGCCGTGGGGGGCGGGAAGGGGGGTGCGGGAGGCGCCGGTGCCGCCCGGGCGCCTCGGAGGGAGCGGGCGGCGGGGCGAGGGGGCGAACGCGCGCTCGGCCGCGGCCCCGGGGAGCGGGGCGGAGTGGCGGGACGGCGGAGGAGCCGAGACCCGCCCGCCCCGTCCGCCCGGCCCCGGCCCCGCCGCGTTCGAAACGCCGCCGGCGCGGGTGAAGAACCGAGGGCGCTTCGCCGCCGGCCGCCCGCAGCCCCTCCAGGCCCCCGCGCCTCACCGGTATCTCCAGTTCGACCCCCGCCGGTCCTCCCCGCAGGCCCCGAGGTGGGTTCGGTGAAAACGAGCTGAGGTCTGTACTGCGTCCCTTGCCCGGGGGTACGGTCAGACTCACCGTCTCTGCAGAGCCCTTAGCGGGAGGCATGAGAGAGCGCCGGGAGAAAGGGAGAAGCGGGATCCCTAGATCAGGGGCTCCCCTGGAGTGGCGGGAAAGAGCTGAAGCCTTCGTGCAAGAACGGAGCTTGCCCGCCCGCTCCAAGTGCTCAGCCGCTCGTCTAAGCACTCTGATTATATTGGCTTAGCGCAGTCTTAATAGTGTTTTACATTGCTCTCCTGTTTTCCATGGTTGCACTGAATTTTAGACTAGATTATAGACTCTGCGAGCTAGAGACCACCGTTTGTTAGTATAAATCTCTGTGACTGGGACTGACGAGCCACGCTGCGGAGCAGCAAAGTCCCTCCACAACAGACTATGATTGTTGCCTGGTGTTTGTAACTGGGACTTCCCAGCTACGCTTCTCGCCAGGTAACTGCATCTCTGGTTACAGATCCGCTGTTTTGTGCTATTCCTCCAAGCCACACATAAACAGGTCTTTCGACTTTCTCTTGTAGATCATGTTCCCATTAATGTTTCATTTTGCTTTTGTCACGTTGCAAAAATAGTCTGTGGCAGGAATGTCCATCTCAGCTTCTGTGCCAAGGGGCGGGGAAGCCAAAAATGCCTTTTCCTACACAGGAGCAGCAGGAGGTAAAGCACCGGTTAGAAACCAAGTGCATTGAGTGCATTTACTGTGACTCCAAACATTTTTCCAGCAAAAGCTGTCCTGGTCTGACATAGCCCAGCGGTTATGGGAAAATCCGGGGAGGGGGGAAGGTGTCTTAGAGTCTCCTTACCCTAAGTCACAGAGGTGGAACCACTGCTCCACCACTGCTGCCCCTTCCGCTGTGCCTCTCAGCTCTTTCTCATGTTTTAATGAGAGTCTGTGCCACTCCCGTGCTCCACATCGTCCTCACAGCGCAGCCTTGTAGCCTCTGCCTCCAGTTTATGATCGGGTTCTGAGCTGGGACCCAAACCTGCAAACCCATCGCTGGTCTTGCTGCAGCTCATGCCAGCGCCCGCAGAACTTTAACAAAAACACTGGCAAAATCACTTTGCTTCCAAACTCTTGCAGCCACCTTGTGGCTCATTTGTCTCCATAAATGTATTCTTTTCCCTGGGCTGCCCCTGTCCCAGTGCTGGCTCCCACTCATAAGGTCATTATTCTATAGTTACAGATTATTTTCCCTCCTTCCCCACCTTGACAAGTGAGTTTAACCCTCACTGTGACTGGCAGCGAAGGTCACCCTCAGTGTAACTGGCATTACACCTGGCAGATTCAAAACCTTCCAAACTGTTACATGGATTTGTCTTCTTCCCTTCAGCTTTTACTCCTTCCAAAAATTTTATAATTAGAAAATGCAGATAGCTTAAAAGTGTATTTAATAAATTTTTGTGTACACACTCCCAAATCCTGTGGAAATTTGTTGGATTTTTTCCCACTGATTTATTACATTCCATTAGTCCCATCCTGCAGCTGAGAGAGCAGCACTTAACCCACCTGAACACCCTACAAGAGGGGAACTTTATTTAAAGTCAAGGCTTTCCTAAGCAAGGCCCTGAACGATGTCATTGCTCCTGACCTTACGCTACGTTCTCTACAATCTGATAAAATTAGGTTGGACGTGATCAAACCTATTGTCCATTTATATATGAGAGTCACCCTTAGATGCACTTAGAGTAACAAAATGGTTTGTCCCATGGTAAATAGGAAACAAAAAATGGAAAAATACAGTAGCTGGTGTAGAACTGATGGGGTGAGAACAAGAGGAACCAGTACCTACTCTTACATCCTTTGCCTCCTGAGACCATTCCCACCTTTCTGGTTGGGGCTGAATGCTGGGAACAGGAAAGAGAGTGATATGGCATTGCTCTGTCTCCCTTTTGACAGGAGCTTCCAATTTTGTGTGAAGGGACTTTTACTCCTGTACATAACTGTCCTGCAAAAATAAGCCTATGAGACCCATCCAAGCCTTGTCAAGATTCAGCAGTCAGACTCAATAATGGCTTGATCAACCTCTTGGGGACCTTCCAAAGCAAGGACAGACTGCAGGTTCTTCTAGATACCTTGTCCAGGAGCAGTTTGCTGCTGGTGCCTTATGGAGGATGCTCCATCTGGTTGCCTGGGGAAAGTATGGCACCAGCAGCTTGTTACCCAGGTCCTTCTCTGTCCCAGTGCACATGCAATGCCGGTGGATTGCTATTTCTGGCTGTGAGGTAGGAATTCCATTTCTCCCAGCCTCGGCCATCTCTCCAACAGAGCCCAGAGGCCAGTGCTGACTCCTTGCTGGACACCTGGGAGCCTGTGTGGATGCTGGAGAGGAGGTGTAAAGTGATCCCCAAATAAAATGTCATCAACTAAGGGGGCATCTGCATTTGATGTTTCTGAACAGTCTTGGGGCATAAACAGCAAAAGGAATGTGTGACAGCAATCCCGGCTGGGAGGGAGAAAGTCTTGGGTGAGGTCCGGTTCTCAGAGAAAAGCCTGAAAACTCTCTGGGGGTTGAAGGGGCAGACGGAAAAAGAGAAATGCCTTTGGGCACTTAATAAAAGAAAAAATAACCACAACTTTCAAAAATAAGAGTTAAAAATAAAATAGAAAATAACTATAAGCAGAGGATAAAAGAACATTTCTCTTCTTCATGTTTCCCCTCCCCACCACAAAAATAAAAAAAAAAAAAAGATTGTGGTTGATTTTTTTTAAATTTCAGAATTTCAAATAAAGTTGACTTTTAATTCTTCCCCTGACATCTGGTTTGTAATTAAAGAAGCAGTAAGTAGGAGAGAGACAGAAGCCGCCTCAGAAGCCTGTCCTTGATACATGACTCTCCAGCAATATAGCTAGATGAGCGGTACCACCCTCCGGCTCCAGCACTTGCACAAACAAAATCCGGGCTGGTTTTGGTGGCAGCACAAGCCATTTCATCTTGCCCCTAGAAGGAGCCTGCCAATTATCATGCTCCGGTTGGGGATTTGATGCTGGTGACAGACATTGAAGGAAATATCTGCATTAGGAGGATATGGATTGTCTAATACAACTGACCTTGCTGGTAGCTTAATTGTGTTTTGTTTTGCTGGAGGACAATCTGCCTCGAGGGGAAAACGATGCTAACAGCTGCTGTGTTTTCTCCATTGCTCAAATATTAACAAAAAGCTTGCTGTAAGAGAAGGTAGGAAACACTGTTCTGTGAAGGGACTCAGTCTAGAGGGATTTGAAGGGATTTTAAGACACTATGAAAACATTCAACCTTTCTTTTTTTCATAAGTGAAGTGACACTGTTGATGTAGCTGTGCTGCCATCACTAAGCTTGTATAGGGAGGACAGTGACGCTGCAGCTCCTGTCCCTACTCTGCAAGTAAGCAGCAGCGTAAGGGCCAAATGAGCGCTCCCATTTATTGGTTCTTCCCCAGTTCTGTCTGCAGCAGCTCGTCACAGGGACACCAGGTACTCTCCAGGAAGCAGCCTGACATTCCCAAACTCATAGGAGTCACCCGAGAGCCTCAATGGGACCATTATGACTTTTGTTATTTCATTACGGATTTCAGCTTGTACCCCACAGGCTGAAGCCATTTGCCATGACAAATTTGCCTGTAATGGAGTTGTTTATTGATCTCACTATGTCATAAATAGGAAGCTTTGGCTTCCACTGGCATGAGATGCTCAGCAGTCTGTTTTCTTCAATATCGTTATATGTTGTAACTCACTGAAAAATATACTGCCTGCACAGAAAGGCCGTAGTTATTAATTATGTGAATAGCAATAGCGGCTTTCAGCAAGGCAGAGTCCGAGCTGCGCTGCATGCAGATGTACTTGCAGATAGGTGAACAGTTCTGCATGCAAGCAGAGCAACACCTGAAGACCCGAGAAGGTGAGAAAGCAGGAGGGTGGCAGAAATAAAGCTCCCGAGTCATGCCTATGCTGCTAGGGCTAGGTAGCTCTGTGTGTGCCTCCAGTAAGGTCCAGGCAGGACAGAGAAACCTGCAATTTGTCTAATTTCCCAGAAGAACTCAGGCTGGGAGTTTTTTGAGAGGAGAGAGCAAGGTCGGGTGAATCACAACTACAAAATACTTTGTTATGGCCACACTTCATCACTCTTCTTGTGATGGAGTTGGAGCATTTCCTATCGTGTTGGGGCACAGTGCAGGGAGCCAAGCCCTCAGGAAAGGATTTACTTTTTTCTGCTCTCCCCTTCCCCAGATTTTTTCATGCTGCTGTGCCAAGGCCATTTTCCTCCATATAATTTGTCTGCCTTGAAGAAGCAACAAGCTATTGCCCAAGACATTTCTTACATCCCCTCCTTTTGGATGGGGACCCTCTCCCTCCATTTTCTTCAGGTCCCACCGATTTCTTGGTTCCCTCTCCTGTCTGAGCTGCCAAGTAGCTCCTGCCAGAAAGGTGTCATTGCGGCTTTACTCACCTATGCAAACGATGGCAGGAGAGCATAATGAATAAGGGGCAGGCATGTCCTGGCCACTGCAAATCAGATGGCAATGTAGGAGCCATCGTGGCAGGCAACAGTTGCAAAGGGGCAGGTGGAGCATGGGAGACAGTGATAAGCAAAAGCAGTGGCAAAGAATGGGAGAAGGAATCACAGAATCACAGAATAACCAGGTTGGAAGAGACCCACCGGATCGTCGAGTCCAACCATTCCCACCAATCCCTAAATCATGCTCCTAAGCACCTCGTCTACCCTAACCTTAAACACCTCCAGGGACGGTGACTCAACCACCTCCCTGGGCAGACCGTTCCAATGCCTAACCACCCTCTCCGTGAAGAACTTTTTCCTAATCTCAAGCCTAAATCTCCCCTGGTGGAGCTTGAGGCCATTCCCTCTCGTCCTGTCCCCTGTCACTTGGGAGAAGAGGCCAGCTCCCTCCTCTCCACAACCTCCCTTCAGGTAGTTGTAGAGAGTAATAAGGTCTCCCCTCAGCCTCCTCTTGTCCAGGCTGAACAACCCCAGCTCTCTCAGCCGCTCCTCATAAGATTTGTTCTCCAGCCCCTTCACCAGCTTTGTTGCTCTTCTCTGGACTCGCTCCAGAGCCACAACTTCCCTCTTATGGTGAGGGGCCCAGAACTGAACACAGTACTCGAGGTGCGGTCTCACCAGTGCCGAGTACAGGGGGAGAATAATAACGGAGAGCAAAACAACCCAGAAAGCTGCCTACTAACAACTGGGAAGAGCAGCACCATAAAGAAACAAGCAGGAAAACTGCAAAATCCATGAAATAGACCACATTTGAGCTGTGTACTTGCATCTCACAAAAGCAACAAGGAGAGTGTCAGATCCCAAAAGGAAATGGTGAGTCATTTCCGTGCAAGGGAATATGAAGGAGATGGGCAAACGAAAGGCAGTGCTGAGCCAGAGACCTGCTGTTGTTTTCAGATAGTGCATCTCCAGCTTCTGAGGTCAATCACCCTGCTCATCCCCAAATGGTACCTGGCAAACAGCGAGCATGCATGAAGCTGCAGAGAGGGGAGGCTGCAGCGCTGGCTCTCAATGGGTGCATCATCGTGCTCTGCCCATCTTTGGTGGGTCAGCACCTGTGGGCAACAAGTCGGGGGGGACAACAACAAAACGCATTGCTGGCTGAGAAGGTTGGAAAAGGGAGTGTGTGGCGATGCCTCAGGATGGTCCATAGCCAAAGGTCCTGCGCTCTCTTCCCTAGGAGCCTCCACCTGCCGCAGAGGGTAAAGGCAGTGGTAGTTGAAGGGTGTCTAGGGGAGGGAAGCACAGATTTGAAATTATTACCTTTTGCAGACTGAAAAATAGACCATGAATCTCATTGCTTTGAAAATATTTTTTCCAGTTAGGACTTACTTAGCGCTGTTTACTCTGAAGTCAGACAAAACACAAGGGATGCAAACCCAGCATCAGGCTCTAAGTACTGCAAATGTAAGTAATCCCTAGCAGTTGCCATACAGGATTTTCCAAATACATCTGTTTCACTTCTTTCATGACATCTGAATAGTCTCACTGTCTTGACAATTAATTAAAGTGCTTGGAGGTGAGCCCCAAATTTCACTTCCCCTCCCAAGATCACTGGCTCCATCCTCCTCCAAATATGTTTTGCTATAAATTACTGGCACTGTTTCTGTTGATAGTCAACATAATCAAACATTTGTAAGCATGCTGTCTCTTCAATCTGTTCAGTTGATGCACTTTACCTGATCTTTCATTAAAGTAATCAAAACACTTGCTGTGCCGCGTCTAATGAATGTTGCATGTATGATTAAGTACTTTCATTCATATTGCAAGTTTGATTTAATGTAATCTGCCTTTCAGACAGCCATTAGCCTAGCTCCTGCGTGAATTCGATTAATTGGCTGAATTCTTCCAGATGTCCATTAAGTATTACAGGAATTTCTATGTAAAAACAACAGGGACTGTCTAGCAGAGGAGCAAACAATGATATGTTATATTGCTGCCATGACTTACAAAAAGCTGGATTCATTTTCATTAATAAAACATCTGTACTCCTGCACAGCTATGCATCAAGATGCATTTATTTTATATGTTTATTTCTCCTATGACTATAAATAGATAGTTAAACAGAAGCACAGTATGTTCAGTTGGAAGATGCACAAGCAGAGCTGTATCAGATATGAAAATAACAATAAGGAATAGCTGAGTAAGGACTTAAACTTGGGGCATAGTAGCAAACAAGGCAATGGCTCCTATATCTTTGCAATATTTCTTAGCATAAAGGCATTTTTCTTTAGACAGTTATGATTCTGTAAAATGGTTGTCTCTTGAGTTGAACTGTTCTGTGGGTGATTTATGTTTACAAGGCTCATCACACCTTTAAGTGCAAGTAAAATGCAGTTTGTTGTCTTTAAATGGTGCAAGGTAAAAAGAAAAGAAGACATTAGAATAATTCTGATAAAGTTTTTTTTTTTCTTAATTCTCAAAATGGGGACTTTTTTCCCCCCCCAACAAGTGGCACATTAGAAAGGAATTGCTTTTTCTTAAAAGCAAAGCCCCCAGAAGCCAGTTTGAGTTTCAGTGTACCCACTGCTTTACCCATCCTGTGCAGGGGATGGAGGTGTTTCAGGAGAATGCCTCCACAAACTAGTGTAGCTCCCTTAACTTTCCACTGACCTTCCTAGATCCAAGAGCACCTTTCAAAGGACCATGTGAGATCTCAGGGCCTCCTTGCCCTTTTCATCCCCTCTCCTCCCCTCAGTAGCCTTCTTGTCCTTGGCAACAAACCCATGGGGCAGAGTGGAGAAGCCTAGCAGGAGTTTGGCACTTGAACTCAGCACAGATTCATTTTCCTGAGTGTCTCTTCAAAGTCAGGGAGCTGCAGGACCATGCCTGCAGCTACATCTACAGCACTGGGGTGGTTGAGGAAGGGAGCAGGGTGCAGCACTGTAGCAGTGTTACAGCTCTCCAGCTCTCCCATGCACCGTTTGCTCAGGGAACAGTCAAATTACGCTCTTCCCTCTCCTTCCCAGCTCAGTCTTCTCTGACTGCTGCTCAGCCTTATAAGTGTGTTTGGTCCTTGAAAATCCTTCTACAAATATATCAATAACAAAAGAAGGACCAAGGAGAATCTCCGTCCTTTACTGGATGCAGGGGGAACAATAGTGACAAGGGATGAGGATAACACTGAGGTGCTTAATGCCTTCTTTGCCTCAATCTTTAATAGCAAGGTGAGATGTTGCCTGGATATTCAACCTGACGAGCCAGTAGACAGGAAGAGCAGAACAAAGCTCCCTTGATCTAAGAGGAAAAGGTTAGAGACCTGCTAGGCAAATTAGATATTCATAAGTCTATGGGGCCAGATGGGATTCACCTGAGGGCATCAAGGGAGCTGTCAGAGGTGCTTGCCAAACCTCTTTCCATCGTCCACCAGCAATCCTGGCTGACTGGGGAAGTTCCATTAGACTGGAGGCTGACAGATGTTACACCGATTTGGAAGAAGGGCTGGAGAGAGGATCAAGGGAACTACAGGCCTGTCAGTCTGACCTCAGTGCCAGGGAAGGCCATGGAGCTGGTCATCTTGGGTGCCATCTCAGAGTACACACAGGACAACTGGGTGATCTGGTCCACTCAGCAAGGGTTTATGAAAGGCAAGTCCTGCCAAACCAGCCTGATCACCTTCTATGACAAGGTGACCCTCTCGATGGATGAGGGAAAGGCTGTAGATGTGGAGTTCTTGGACTTCAGTTTCTCACAGTATCCTGGCTTCCACTGGCCTGGACAGGCGCACCCTCTGCTGGGTTAAAAACTGGCTGGATGGCCAGGCCCAGAGAGTGGTGGTAAATGAAGCTAAATCCAACTGGAGGCTGGTCACAAGTGGGGTTCCCCAGAGCTTACTGCTGGGTCCAGTCCTGTTCAATATCTTTATCAATGACCTGGATGAGGGGATTGAATGTACCCTAAGCAAGTTTGCAGACAACACCAAACTGGGAGGAAATGTTGATCTGCTCGAGTGTAGGAAAGCTCTACAGAGGGATCTGAACAGGATGGATCAATGGGCTGAGGCCAATGGGATGAGTTTTAACAAGGCCAAGTGCCGAGTCCTGCACCTGGGGCACAACAACCCTGTGCAGTCCTACACAAAAAAAAAAGAAGAGTCCTACACAAAAAAAAAGAGTCCTACACAAAAAAAAAATAAATAAAAGAGGAGAAAAGTGGCTGGAAAGCTGCCTAGAGGAGAAGGACCAGGGGTTGTTGGTCGACAGCCAACTGAACATGAGCCAGCAGTGTGCCCAGGTGGCCAAGAAGGCCAATGGCATCTTGGCCTGCATCAGAAAAGGCATGGCCAGCACGTCCAGAGAGGTAATTCTTCCTCGGCACTGGTGAGACCGCTCCTTGATTATTCTGTTCAGGTCTGGGCTCCTTACTACAAGAAAGACACTGAGGTCCTGGAGCGTGTCCAGAGATGAGCGAGCTGGTGAAGGGGTTGGAGGACAAGTTTTACAAGGAGCAGCTGAAGGAACTGGAGTTGTTTAGCCCTGAGAAGAGGAGGCTGAGGGGACACCTTATTGGTCTCTGCAACTACCTAAAAGGAGATTGCAGAGAGATAGGCGTTGGTCTCTTCTTCCTGGTGATAGGTGATAGAACAAGTGAGAATGGTGTCAAGTTTCATCAAGGGAAGTTTAGATTGGATATTAGGAAAAATTCCTTCAGAGAAAGGGATATCAAGCACTGGAACAAGCTTCCTAGGGAGGTAGTTGAATCACCATCCCTGGAGGTGTTTAAAATTTGGGTAGATGAGGTTCTTGGGGACATGACTTAGTAGTAGACAGGTACAGTTGGAGTCAATAATCTTGAAGGTCTTTTCCAACCTAATGATTCTATGATTCTACTATTCCCACACTGGGGAAAAAATACTACTACTTTCCATCATGTCAGGATTTTACTGGCCATGCCTGCCCCCCCCATCCAAATTAGCAGGAGCTGGTACATGTCAGTTCATTTTCAAACGCTGTTTAATAGATGCTTGGCTTACAATAGACATCTAAAAGGATACTGTTCAGCAACATTTGATCTGTACAACAAAAATCATTTAGATTTGCTAAACTGTAACTCCTGTTTATTGCCACTAGCTAACAGCTTGTTTGTTTATGTACACCTTCTCCATTGATTTCTTTTATTTCTCTATTTCTTGCTTTTTTTCGTGGTGTTCTCTGTTATCCCCCTATAGCAAATGAACCAATAAAACCCTTTATTATGATATTATAGTATCAATATTACCTGTATTCTGCTAGGAAGAACACTTAACCCAAATTTTTTACCACAGTTGGGCTGTAAGGCCTTGCTCCAATACCCACGTAACCTCATAGAAGTATATTCCTATCATACTGAAATCTTTACACTAACCTATTGCAACAGTCTCATGCCAATGACAGGGGAAAGCAAAACACAGACAGTTGATGGACCGCCTTGATCTCTGTTACAGAGGGATTTTCTTAGCAGAGAGAGCAGTGGGTTGACTGGAGAAGAGGAGTGTATGCAGAGGCAAGGAGTTAAGATTGGCTTTCCTCTGCACACCACGGCAGCGCCGGCAGCAGCATCAGGAGACACTTCACCCCTTTGAAACATACCAGAAATCTGATTTTCAATGCCATGAAAACAGTTCTAGGTTTTCTCAAAGAAGGAAATGCTGTAAATATCATGTATAGGCAACCAATCCAAAAAGGAAATGTAGAAAGCAGACTGAGCCTTTGCCAGTTTCCAGTGCTGTGTGTTTTTCAAGGCAAATGTAGACAAGTCACATCTTCTTTTGAAGCCCGAGAGACTGAAAATTAAATCGGGGGCATTGTTATTGATGTTTTTCTAATACAAATGTTTTGAAATCCCTGCCTTTCATGTGTCTCTTACAAATAAGCAGAAATGTGTGATGAATCATCTTCGCTTTTAATTCCTTTAATAGATTCTTATCTCATCCCCTAACGTCTAAACAATTTTTGGGTTTTTTTGTAACAATCCTTTCCTCAGTGGTAAATATTGCTCTCAGACAACATCATTTTTGGAAGTTCATTATGTTCATTCTGTGGCTGAGACTCATTATCCTCAGTTATTTATTTAAAAGAACAAAATGACAGCAAATGCCTGCATTTATCATGTCTCCATTTACACGTTTATAAAATATATTTCAGCGAGAATGCCCAGCCACTCTCACTGTTTTGGAAAAAAACCAACCAACTGGCCTTCCTTCCTAGCCATCACTCCCTGAGAAATGAATACTTAAAGGCATTGGTAGAATCTAACCTCGCTTGCTAGATGAGACTCCACTAATGCTAATGGGAGATTTGGCAAAGACAGGAAAATAATTTATAAACTATTTGATTTTTCAGTTACAAAATAAAAATCATTGGTAGTGATTATAAAGAATGAAGCAAATGAAAATGCCGCTATAAGGCATGGTGAAATGATACTTGTGGAACAAGTCCAAGAAATAACTTGGATACCCAAGAACAGGTTTGAATCTCCCAGCTACCAAAGTGTTATCCATCTACCAAGAAAAGTTTATGATTTGTCACAGGAAAAAAATCTTCAGTCCTTTAAGCCAGTATTTCACTAATCCAGCATTTGTGGAGTTGCTTCTGTTCGTGTTATTCTTGCACAATCTCACATCCTCATCTGCTAAACCAAATCCCAAGTCCTCCAGTGACACTCCTGTTCACACCCAACCACATCTGGTTCTCAAAAGAGAGATGCTAACTGGCTTGCAGTCATAGGAAAAGGTTATTAAGATACCTATGTAGATGGCAATTAGCATAATTATAAAAACAGAGTGGCTTGGCCTCAGGGAGCTGTAAAATATATTTTTAACGAGGCCATTGATATGATAGAGACAAGATGAAAAACAACAGAGGAAGGCAAAGGTTCAGCTGTGTGGCCATTCTGAGAACTGAGTGAAAAACAAGAACAAAGCTATTCAAAGCAGGTTGTTAAAGAAAAAGCTATATAAACTGAGTCTAAAACATAGGAAATAGAAATATGACATGGTAGCTTACAAAGTAAAGGTCAAAAAGACATCGGTAATTAATGATGAAAAGATAAAGAACCAAGCACTTAATTTCAAAGAAATAGAGAAGGCATAATGGTACTGTGAGCAGGAAAAAAGATTTTGCAGAAATAAATGAAAATGAATAAGATCTCAATAGGGGAAAAATGGATAATTGAAAAAGTGGAAGAACTGTAAATTGCTGTACAAATTCACCTGGAACATAAATCAGTTATTTAGGACTGAGGGTGAAATACAGTTTTGAATGGGTTCATTTATTCAAAGGGACCTCCAGGCACACACCACCAATTTTGCTCTGATATTGTTCCACATCCAGTTTTTGTACACGGGAAATACAGGTGAAAATGTCTACTGTGTTTGGAAGTTTAAAGACTACTTTCTGAAATGCAGACCAAGGGATTTTACTTCTGTTTCACCTGGAGATGCCTAATAGAAGGAACGAAGTAGGAAGCACAAGCCCAGAAAAATAGAGAAGAGCAGCAGATGCTAGCTTCTTCCCATGTGTTCTTTTTTTTTTCTGAGCTTCAGATAAATACAGCAAGATAATGCAGAGTGTAAAAGAACAAGGGACAGTGTAGCACCATACAGTCTCAGTTATTGTCTGGAGTTGTAACAAAAGTGGTAAATCTCAGGGAAATTAAAATAAATTAAAGGATGAGGTGAAGGTACGGCTTTCCTACAGTTGCTGGTGCAGGACGTTGTCCCACCAAACACCTCCACCAGAAAAAGAGATGAGGAAGAGTGAATCATTTATATTACAGTTTATTTCACAGTTAAGCCTCTTTTACTTTTCTCCAAGAACTGTATGAGAAGACTTATTCACAAAACCCCACCATTGAGTGAAGTAGCATCATAAGCAGGTCACGTTTTTCAAAATAACCAAAGCTGACCTGCCACTCTCCTGGCTGAGTCCTGTCATAGGAGTAAGCAGGTCGCTGGCAGGCAGCATGGCAGAGCCCTGCACAGAGGCATTCATGACGATGGAAAATTTATCTGCTCTTTGGAAGAAGCTGCCGCACCGGAGGTTTGATGTATTATGTGCAAGCCCTTCCAACAGACAATGGCTGCTAAAGTCCTATCAGAAGGATTAATAACCACATCACCCCAGGACTGCAGAGCCAGCTCAGACACTGTATTTCCCAGAGACTGGACTGCAACACTGAACGTTTACATGAAGAACTAATCTGAGGTGCCATGGACTGTAAAATATATAGCAAGGCTCTTCTAGGAGAATATCAGTGACAAATCCACCTGGCACAGCTATGGGTCTTGGGCAGTGAAGGAGGAGGTATGCAGTAGCTGCTCTCTGTAAAGGTGACCTGGTTTAGCAGAAAAGACACAGTGCCTTCCCTCAAATGCTGTTTTCTCAGTAGTACATCTATGTGTGGATCCAGGAAAAGAAAGAGAGCCCATGATTTTTTTGTGAACCCATGTTAACTGGGCCTAATCACCCAGCTCTCTTGCATGTGCTTCATGATAGCACTCAAGATCACCTGCTCCATGACTTTCCCTGGTACTCAGGTCAGACTGACAGGCCTGTAGCTCCCCGGATCCTCCTTGGGCCCCTTCTTATAGATGGGCACGACATCAGCCAGCCTCCAGTCCAGTGGTACCTCCCCAGTCATCCAGGACTGTTGGAAGATGATGGAAAGGGGTTTGGCCAGCACATCCGCCAGTTCCCTCAAAACTCTTGGGTGGACTCCATCCGGCCCCATAGACTTGTGGGCGACTAGCCAGGCAAGTGAGTCCCTAACCACCTCCTCTTGGATTGTGGGAACCTCCTCCAACCCCTGGGGTTGTGCACAGAGGGGACAACTTTCTTTACTATTAAAGACTGAAGCAAAGTAGGCATTGAGTACTTCAGCCTTGTCTTCATGCCTTGGTACTGTTGCTCCCTCTGCATCCAGTAGGGACTGGAGATTCTCCCTAGTCCTCCTTTTACTTGGATATATTTATAGAAAGATTTTTTATTGTCTTTCACAGACTTGGCCAACCTGATTTCTAGTTGGGCCTTAGCCCTCCTGACTTTTTCCCTGCACGTTCTCACTGCCTCCCTATAGTCCACCCAGGATGCCTGCCCCTTCCTCCAAAGCTCATAGACCCTCCTCTTCTTATTGATGTCTCTCAGGACCTCCCTACTCAACCACACTGGTTTCTTACCCTGCCAGCTACTTTTCCGGAACATGGGGACGGCTTTCTCCTGAGCTGCTAGGAGTTCCTTCTTGAAGAGCGCCCAGCCCTCATGGACTCCCTTGCCCTTAAGGAGCACCTCCCACGGGACTTTTCCAACCAGCCTCCTGAACAGTCCAAAGTCTGGTCTCTGAAAGTTGAGTGTGACTGTTCTGCTAACCTCCTTCTTCATCTCGCCCAGCACTAAGAACTCTATCATCTCATGGTCGCTTTGCCCCAGGTGTCCTCCAACCCTCACATCCCCCACCAGTCCTTCTCTGTTCACAAACAGCAGGTCCAGGAGGGCACCGTCCCTTGTCGGTTCGCTCACCAGCTGTGTGAGGAAGTTGTCTTCCACACACTCCAGGAACCTCCGGGACTGCTTCCTTTCTGCTGTATTATACTCCCAGCCGATATCCGGGAAATTGAAGTCACCCATACGGACTAGAGGTAGCGATCTTGAGACTACACTCAGTTGTTTGTAGAAGAGCTCATCAGCTGCTTCTTCTTGGCTGGATGGTCTATAGCAGACTCCCATCACAATATCTGCCTGCCCGTGGGCTCCTCTGATTTTTACCCACAGGTACTCAGTCTCTTCCTGACCATAATCCAGCTCAAGGATATCAAAGCCCTCTCTAATATATAGGGCTACCCCGCCTCCTCTTCTGCCCTTCCTGTCCTTCTTGAAGAGTTTATACCCCACCATGGGTACACTCCAGTTGTACGAGTCATCCCACCACGTCTCCGCCATGGCAATGACATAGTAGTCTCCTTGCCTTACCACAGCTTCCAACTTCTTCTTATTTCCCATGCTGCGTGCATTGGTGTAAATGCACTTCAGCTGGGCTGGCGAACCTACAGCCCTCATAATAGGGTTTCTTCCCAATTGAGTGGTCCTTGGGTTAACTAAGGCCACAGTGCCAGTTTCCTGCTTACCATCCCCAGGTGCACTCGCCCCCTCATGCTTAGGGGTGATATACTGGTGGTCCTCTCCAGCACACCACCCCTTGACACTGAAGTCCCACCTCCAGGCTCAATCCCATCTGGCCTGGCCTCCATCCCCTCCCCCCTCACATCTAGTTTAAAGCTCGATTTATGAGCTTAACTAGATTTTTAGAGTGGGCTTTAGTCCCCCTAGGAGATGGGCATGTCCCACCCCTAGTAAGAAAGCCTGGGGGTGCGTGTGTCTCCCCAAGATCAAAGAACCCGAAGCCCCTCTTTTCACATCAGTCCCTGAGCCAGTCATTAATCAATTTCTTCTTCCTCACTTCTTGCTCCTCATTCCTTAGTATTGGAATGGAGCTAACTACTGCCTGTGCCCCAGAGCCCTCGATCATTCTCCCTAGAGCCTGAAGTCCCTCTTAACAGCTTTAGGCTTTCTATGTGCCATGTCTTCATTGCCAACTTGAAATACTAAGAGCAGGTAGTAATCTGTGTCCTTGACCAGGGACAGAAGTTTTCTAGTAACATCCCTTACTGATGCTCCCGGCAAGCAGCAGACCTCCCTTTGGAGCATGTCCAGTCTGCAGATGAGACCCTCTGTTCCTTTGAGAAGGGGATCACCCAAGACAATCACCCTCTTCTTCTTTTTTACAGAGGATGTTTTAATGATCGTCTCAGGATGGCGGAGCATTGGAAATGTTTCCAGGCTGTGGATGCAGTCCTCTTCATCCTTAGGGATGGAGTGCACCTGCAGCACCTCATATTTGTTCCCCAGGGGCATCTGGGGGTTTGTTGTCTGGGTGGGGGGAGCAGGTTTACTTCTCCAGACAGGAACCTGCTGCCATTCCCCATCTCTCTCTCTCCCAGCCTTGCAGCTTACCGGTGAGCGGTGCTCAGCCTCACTAGCTCTGGCAGCCTGTGAGAGGGCACTACTCCACTGATCTATCTCCCTCTCACATTCCATGATGGTCCTCAGCCTTTCCACTTCTTTCCTCAGCTCTTCCACCATATGAAGGAGTTATCCCACCCGAGCACAGCTTCCATAGGTGGAGCCAGGCTGTGGATGTGGTCTTCCTGGACTTTAGTAAAGCATTTGATACAGTTTCTCATAACATTCTGCTTCGGAAACTGTCAGCCTCTGGCCCAGACAGGCGCACACTCTCCTGGGTGGAAAACTGGTTGGATGACCAGGCCCAGAGAGTGGTGGGAAATGGAGTTTACTCCAGCTGGAGGCCAGTCACAAGTGGGGTTCCCCAGGGCTCAGCGCTGGGTCCAGCCCTGTTCAATGTCTTTATCAACGACCTGGATGAAGGCATCGAGTGCTCCCTTAGCAAGTTTGCAGATGACACTAAGCTGGGTGGAAGTGTTGATCTGCTGGAGGGTTGGGAGGCTCTGCAAAGGGACCTGAACAGGCTGGACGGCTGGGCTGAGACCAACGGCATGAGGTTTAACAAGGCCAAATGCCGGGTCCTGCATTTGAGGCACAACAACCCTAAGCAGAGCTACAGACTAGGAGGAGTCTGGCTGGAATCATAGAATAACTAGGTTGGAAGAGACCCACCAGATCATTAATTCCAACCATTCCTATCAAACACTAAACCATGCCCCTTAGCACCTTGTCCACCCGTGCCTTAAACACCTCCAGGGAAGGTGAATCAACCACTTCCCTGGGCAGCCTGTTCCAGTGCCCAGTGACCCTTTCTGTGAAAATATTTTTCCTAATGTCCAGGCTAAATCTCCCCTGGTGGAGCTTAAGGCCATTCCTTCTCATCCTGTCTCCTGTCACTTGGGAGAAGAGGCCATTACCCTCCTCTCTACATGACCTTATTTAACCTCATCTCATCCTTTATTGGACTTTTAATGTGTCATTCTTCTGTTATACCCTTAGCTTAAGTGTGATGTCTACTGCAGAGCTCCATTGTTGTGCTCCATTGCTACAGCACTACAGCAAGCCATATTTCAGTTGTGTCAGTATGGATACTGCATCCACTGGAATGAAGTTTGCTTTGAAATGAAAGTGTTTTCTGTTGAAGTTTAGTTCCTTTGAAAGGGAGAAGCAAACCTGACATCAGCTTTCCTCACTTTAATTACTGTAAGTGTTTCCTTTGTGCCAGCAATCTCCCATGGCTGCAACAATCAATTCTCAGGACAAGGATAGATGAACAACTAACACTCTGAACTGAAAAGAGAAGAGGTATGAAATGAAACAAAAGACTTACAATGAAAATTAGCCTGAACTTTGGTTGTCAGCTGATATCCCTGCATCCTCCTTCTTCCATCAACAGTGAATCTTCATTCCTCTCTTACAAGACCAGTAGCTGCTTCACCTGCAAACTTGTAGATTCATGGAGCTCCCTTGCCTTTTCTTCAGCAGCACAAGGCATCTGTCTCTAGCTGCAAAGGCTTGCTTTTTTTTTTTTTACCAAGGACACATTCCAGCGTTATTAAAGGTGGAGTTATCAGCAGAAGTTTTAACCTTGTAACACTTTCACAAATCTACAGCAGCAACACTGATCAGTCCACACACATGCAGATAATCCCCTAACCTTCTACTTGGAAGAGCAGGGCTGTAGCAAGAAAGTGAGGAAGAAATCTGGACACAGAACAAGGGTCTTCCAACCCCATTTTACTTTCAGTCCCACTGCTGGGAGTCAGTGGGCCCAAGGAGGTGTCCTCTAAATGCTTTACCTCAGCAGCTCCAAGTTTATGCCTAGTTCTTCACTCAAGATCTTCAATGCACTTAAAACTGATGAAAAATCTTTCATGGATATTTTTGTAGAAAGAAACAGGGCAGAGCATTAGCTTGCCCAAGATAACCAGAGTGAGAGCCAAAGCCAGACCAGAGGTTTATTCAGCACCAGACCTGCACAGCCCTCTTGGGGTTTTGAGCTGCAGCCTGTGCATGGTGCCAAGGCATTGCTGGTGTTCACCCCAGGACCCCAGTTCTTAAAAAAACCAAGCAACCCATGGAGCAGAGAGGGAGATAAAAAGGGAAAAAATGAATAAGTATTCATGTCTGAACTTCAATGAGTTCAGAGTGTGCTTAAACCCCTCAAAAAATCTGAAATTCTGTTGCTAAAATATATTTAGACTATATTATTTAGAGTAGGGCATGGCCAGGGGACACATACAGAGATACACAGAGCTCAGGACAGAAACAAAGCCAGAAAATGAAAACAAAAATGAACATACAATGATTCTGTTTATAATATCAAAATATTGTCATACAAAAAGAAATCCAAAAGAAGACAGATATTATTTGTCCCCATGAACCCCCCCCTCCCCGAAAGACGATGTTGGCTGTCAATCAGTATCTTTCAGTTTAGCTTTTGTTGGGGGAGGGGAGCAAACAAAAATGCAAACAAATATAAATTTTAATTTCATTAGCAACCCGGTTTTATGTCCCATAATACTTACCTTCAACCTTAAAATAAAAAAAAATCGCTGCTAAAATAAGAGCTGCTGCCGTTGCTAGGAAGAATTTTGTGACAGGTGACTTCCTGCTAATAGCTCCTTACATACAACACTGGGGAAGAGAAAGAGGTGAAAAAAAAAAGTACTATAAGCACTATGGCCATTTAATCCTTAACGTGGGAATGTATTTCTGCTCTTTTCCCTCCCTGGATTCATTTTATGTTCCCATCAGAAGGTTAATTGTGTTAACAGGAGTTACAGCCACAGGGGAAAGATGTGATTGAATGCTGAGTGCAGTTTTAGCTGATAACCTCTGACTGAGTGAAAGGGCACAAAAAGGGGTTGATCTCCTCTAAAGAGGTTGTCAGTCATTCAGGAAAAATGCAGCAGTGGGAGAAACAGTGTTGTCTCCCAGGACACGAAGAAGAGAAGCTATCAAAATAATCTTGAACCTACACTCATCCTGGGTTCCATGTCTGTGCCTGTGGCTCTGACAGCCGAGTTAAATACAAACCACTGCCTTTTTCTGTGTGTGAGCAAGCAGACCTTGACTAGATGCACATTCTTGAAGACTGATCAGTTATAGCCAGAAAATGTGCAATTAACAATAGACCCCAAATATTTATTCCTCTAAAAAAGCTGGCATGAAATCTTGCCATCTTTTAGCTTGACAGCACAACCCTTGTTTGGTGAATTGCAGACATGTTTGCATTCCAAGATTTTAGTGAAGACCAACAATGAACTCTTTCCCTTATATTTAAAAATAATACAAAATGCATAGAGAGGATCTGTATGAGAAACAAGGACTTACTTCTCCATTGATCATTTTGTCCCAATGCTGAACTCATCCTGCATAACTACATGGGATTTAGGGTAGGCATTTTGGAGAAGGGAATTTTTTTTTTTTTAAAGAGTAACTATTTCTGTCAGGTGCAGTTGATAGGAGTGGGTATTTGTGGAGATGTCTGCATCCACAGACACAGAATGAAGCACCAACATATATTTCAGTGCTAGAATATAAGCAGTGAAGTTTGCATCTGGATTGTCTCAAAGGTGTACTGCAAACTCTAGAAAAGGAAAGCATTCTCCTTCCTTGTTCTCCATGACTATCTTAGAAATGTTTTGGGAGCACTCTGGAAATGGGTTCAGGTGGCATTACCAGCTGCATCGCAGTTACCCCTCTCTAACTTGCCAGTGCAAGGGATGCTAACTCCCGTCCCCAAAACTGTCAGACCATTCCTGTTTGCACTGGTTCTTCTGTGATGATCCTTTTCTCACACACAGAGCTAAAGACATATATGGTTGTCCAGTTATAGCCAAAATATATCAATTCAGTCTTGTAAGAGAAAAATTAGCAGATGAAAACCAAATCTTCAGACTTTCACTTTAAACCCCTCAAATATAAACCTGAGTGTCTTTTTCCCAAAAGCCTGTGAGTGCAAAAAAGTTCTGTAATATTAGCATCAACAGTACAACTTGAACAAAACAACTAAAATACTTATTGACTTGGTAGCTGGGAAAGCCAGTTTGAAATATTTGATCCTAACGCCAGCTAAGCAAGTATGTGTAAAGTGTAAAGCCTGCACTTGTTGATTTCTGAGATAAAAATCAATAAAACTGTCCATAACCTATAACTCTCTGGTTTACCTCTCCATAGAGATCAAAAGAGAGTAATTAGATTTCTGCCTGACTAGCAGGGGTAGAAAACAGTTTCATTTTGGATCAAAACCTTCCCAGTGGATTACACCTTCTGTCCACTGCCTATCAACACTTAGCAATTGCTTCTGTATTTGACTTTGACAGAACTACCAGAATGTTACTATCTAATTTTCTGTGTAGTTGATACAGGGGTTTGAAGCTTTATTCTAGTGTCAGATTTCAAAATTAATTCTTCCCACTATGTATTTTACATTTTTGCTCTGTCTGGTGCTTTGTAACAGCCAGCCTTGCTAATGCAATAAATAATTAAAAAAAAAAACAACCTACAATACCCATCCGACCTCTAATTTGCAACAAGGAAAAAAGCCTATTATTGGCATTCCAGCCTTTGGATTCAGATATCACTCTAAACATGCAGTCGTCTGCTTTGGATTGTCTTTGCATTTCATATTCAAATGAGGTTGATGCTGTTGCACATATTTTCATCTGATGACATTTTAATATCACCAGATGCTATTACCTGCATAGCAGATAACTGCTTCAAATACAGCCTCCTGTCTTCTCAAAACACAGTGATATTAAGGAACACACAGAAAGCAGGTCATGTTTTAAAATTACAGTTTTATAATGCTTGCTACTATTGCTGTAGTCACACATTTCAACAGTCCCAGAATCTTTCTGTAATAACAGCTTTTTAAAGAGAAATGTCACTTTGCATTTTGATCTTCCTTAAGTCAGCAGCTTTTTCAAAAGGCTGAGAGCATGAAATATCAAATAACAAACAGCGGTCGCAACAACTTCACATGCTAGATGGAGATTAATCTTTCGGAAAATGTGTGACAGCTTAAGTTCAAGTTCCATGTAATGAGCTGTGTTGATGGATAGATGCAATAAATTCACATCCTGATGCAGAGGACTTTGTCAGATGAAGTCCAAATCACAGATGGCCACCCGCAGCCTCCCAGCAGCTCTTGCTCTACTCAGAGCAAGCATTTGGAGGCATTTTGCTAATGTATGTGCTTGTAGGATTAACAAACCTTCCTATTCTCACATTTCTGAATATTTTAAAAATAAAAACTAACATCATTTTATAAAAAAGAAAGGAATTTTGCAATATTTGAACCTGGCCACAATGTGTATTTGTGCAAATGTTTGTTTTATGTAAGACTTAAGCTTACATTTATGAATTCAGACTGAAATTCCCTGTGAGCTGGAACATCATTGTATTTTAGACAGAGTAAAGCGCTCTAATCTCTAAAAGGTAATGTATCATTATTGGCGATTGTTTTGACTACCTGTGGTTCCCCTGTCCTGGCACAGGGCTGCATACAGACAGATGACTGAAGGGCTTAATCTCTCTGGTACTATGTCCAGACACCGAGAAAATCTTCAAAGAGTGACAGAGGTCTGGAATTAAGGGAGGTGTGTTCTGCCCCTCTTCTCCAAGTGACCCCTACATGGAAATCTGTGAGAACTTCCATGTAAAGAGACAGCTTAAGTACAGTCCACCCAGGCTGCAGGAATCCCTGTCTCCTCTGTGAAGGGAATTGAAGAAGGCAGTGGAGGGAACCAGCTAGTTCAGAATACCCTGCAGTTTTCCAAGGCTGCCGAAACCTAGTTCTGGACTTGTCCCAGGACCTTACAGTTTTTCAAAATGAAATCCTCCCTTGCTTGATCACAATAGTCCAGAAGAGTAAGTGTCCCATTAGAGTTCATCTGACCAGAGCACAAGGCAGAGGAGCCCCAAGCTTGATACCATGAATCTACATTGCACGACAGCTTGGCACTGTCCTGCATGAGCTCCCGCTGAGAAGCAAGATGGCCATTTTCCTCCCTCTGAAAGGCATACGAGGTATAGCACAACATACCAACATGGGCATATTACTTCTGCGCTCCAGCTCATTCACATGGTTCCGATGCTGGCTTTGGCACTGCACTCCCCAGTGTGGGATTAATAGATCCGGAACAGCTCCACTGGGAAAGGTTTCCACAGGGACAGTTTGGATGTATCCTTCCTGCTATGCCTGAAATAGGGACAACTGTCAGTGCTCACCCCCAAAGACAGAAAAGGGGCTGTGTGCTTGGTGATAATTGTGCTCAGCATGCCCAGAAGTAACATTGCCAAGCAGCAGGGAAATGTTCTATTTTTGTAAATTCACATAAAAGATGGTACAATTCACCCCAGTTCCTTGCTTTCTTTGTCCCCACTCAGACTCACATCTGCTCTCCAACAGCATTTTCACTGCAGCCACCAGAGTGGCTTCTGTACGTGCACTGGGTTATACTCCTGAGCAGTGTACAGGGATAGGGATGTGACTGTTTGGGAAACATTGCAGTAAATATAGTAAACGAAATACTAACTATTGAGAGCCATTTTTTTTTTCAAATCAGCAGTATTATCAACTCCTTTCCCTATGCTTTTCTCTGTTTTACAGAAAATTCAATTCTGTCTGTAATTTCAGTCTCTCTAGTGAAACTTCTCTTTGTCTAATCTTTAGCCTTCATAATTTTCAATTAACCCCTGCTCACATGCATTAGCATTAAAACAGAGATGGTAAAGTTTTTCTGTTATAGCCACTGAAGAGTTACATAGGTAGAAACAACTTTGTCCTGAAACGCACAGCATCATTTCCAAGTGGCAAAGCTGGTTTAAGATAATTCTACTCTTCGTCAATGCAATTTACTGGTTCCACTCATTGAATTCATAAAAGTGCTTACAAATACATGCCCTAAATTGCAGCAGTTAGAAAAAAAAATTACATAGGCTTAAAAAAAATTATATTTTTAGGGAGTTATTGCATTACCTTAAACAGTTGTATTGTCTTAATGGCTTAGGTGGCTAAACTGAACGAGGAAGTCCTCAGCCATGTTCCTCATTGAATAAATTATTACCTAAAACAAACTGGGAGTTTGCTGAGGGGCACATGGGATCTACTCCTCCACCACACCTAAAAATGTCTTGAACCTGACCTTTCAGAGGACATCAGAGAGGCACTCCAGGGAATGGGGAAAAGACATCGGAGGGAACACAGCTTAGCAAAGCACTTGTCCTCATTCCTAGTTTTAAGCAGCTGCTTACTTGCTTGGCTGAACTGGGACTGGTGACTTAATTGTGAAATTATTTGTATTTTGTCCTATGGGAGGAACGATCATATTATTAGGTAACCTTTGCATCTAAGGAGGACAGTTAAATTATAAGTGGAACCATCTTAGCACAAAGCCATTGTTCACCTGACATCTCTGGGAAGGTGTCTGGGCACATCATGTTCCCATCATTGATTCTGATTTTCCTGGTGAGAGGACTGTTCTGGTCTCCATCACTGCTTCCTGTCCCTCCTCAACCTTTTTCTTCTTTCTGCTGTGTGAAGAGGAGAGCTTTCTGTCTTTAATAAAGTCACACAAATCAAGAAGTACTCCCTTAACATGTAACAGGCTGAAATACAACAGGCTTTGAAGAGTTAGCATAGACCCTGTTCTACAGTGTGTCTTGCTCTCCAGTTTCCCTTTGGACAATGGGTGATTGTGTGATAGATACATACAGTTCCTTTTTCATGGGCACCCGGTGTTGTAAAACTGTCTGTCCATCTCAGCCTCACAGGCATAGGAATTGCACACAAGCTATTTCCAGGCAGGCAGTGTTCTGAGACCTTTCTCTATAGATGCCAATTAGAAGATTAGCGTCTTTTCTCTCTCTCTCTTTGCTATTAAATAGTCACACAAAAGCTGAGCTGACAAATTGCTCTCTCTATGGTGTGGGACAAAGACAGACAATAGATCAACATCATTTACTATACTCAAATCCTATTAATCACAGATTAATGAGAACATGTCTTGGGGGGGTAGAAATTACCAGAATGTGGGCATATTGGCTTGTTACTAATGTAACATCTGCTGTAGCTTTACCTTTAGTGTCATGTCATCTTTTATCACATTGAAATAATGTTTGCTCCAGAAACATAATTAAGATAATGGGTCCTTCCTTTAACAATTGCTGAGGTACGGTAGGATTATACTTCTTGGCTGCTTAGTTTTTTTTAGAAAACCTCTCTTAACTACTTTCTGAGTGTTTCTATTAGTCATTATGCAATTAATGAAGATGTATTTATAGGCATCAATAGGAACTCATTATTATCTTTATTATTATTAATTATAATTTTATTCATTACTCATCTCATTTAACAAATTACTTGTGCATAAGTAAAACTAGAGTTTAGCTTTTAGTTTTTAAGCCTAAATAATTCTTTCTCTTTTGAGAGTAACTGTTACTGATTTTTCATCAATTCACATTACAGTAGGACTGGAGCATGGTGTTTGTTTTGATAAACATACATTTTTCTAATGATGTCCTTAAAATAATTCCATAGCTGAACTGCTTATCAATTCGTTTCCCCGTTTTCTTGCCTGCCATTGCTATTAGTAAGCAATGTTGCTCAGGTCAGCAGCCTAGTACATATATTGTCTCCGTGCATTTAACCATTTACCCAGGCTCAAATCTCCTTTTTAAATTAAATCCTCTGTTTGCCCTTAAGACCTGAAATTTGAAGTTCTGCATTTAAGTAATTAGTATTCTTCACGAAGCCTCCTGATGCTGTTATCCTCAATATGGGGGAAACTGCTCCACGGATAAGTAGCAAAGCAATTACAGCTATAACCAGCCTACAAATAAAGAGGGACTGCAGTCTACACGCGGGACTGTGTGTTTTAAAAAATTAATTGGGCCTTGCTAGTCACATCCCGACTGGTCTCCGCTGGGAGCGGCGGTGCTGGGGCCGGGCACCGCTCCCCTCCGCGCCAGTTCAGCACCACGGGGCGGGACAGCTCCCGCGGCCGGGCTGCGCCCCCGTGTCCCAGGCTCCTGTCAATCCAAGCGCTGGAGAACGGGGCGGCCCCGCTGTCCCGCTGGATGGCTTATCTCTGTCTGGAAGTGCCGAAATGCCATTAACACCTGCTTGTTAATCTCACCGAGCCCAGGAAAGGGTCTCGCCACCGCTGCGCTGGCTCGCTTCAGCAGCATCCAGCCCGCAAGTGCCTAGCAGGTGGCACAGCCCTCGCCCGAGCGCCCGGCAGCTCCTGCAGAGCCGAGGACAGCTGGCAGCTAGATTCACAGCTGCAGTCACAGGCAGCACGGAAACGCTGAGGTAGCCAAGGGACAAGGTTAAGGCTGCTAGATCGTAATTTTCAGTCTTCCTTAGGACTCGGGCACTCCAGCTCAGCATTGCACGTTAAGTGCCTCTGCTCACTGGGGATCTGGAGACCTGCACACTCTTCTTAAGGCAGGCATGTTAGCTATGGGTTTGGAAAACCAAAGAAGAGATTACGTATTTCTGTAATGATTCACACCTTCACGCAACGGTTCACAGCACGCATCCAAGACACAGGAAACCAGGCTCAGTGCCTTTATGTCTTGTCTTAGTTTCAGCTGGGATAGAGCTAATTTTCTTCCTAGTAGTTGGTATAGTGTTGTGTTTTGGATTTAGTATGAGAATAATATTAATGACACTGATGTTTTGAGTTGTTGCTAAGTAGTGTTTATCCTAAGCCAAGGACTTTCCAGCTTCCAGTGCTCTGCCAGCGGGGAGGTACACAAGAAGCTAGGAGGGAGTATAGCCAGGCTGGCTGCCCCAAATTGGCCAAAGGGATATTCCAAACCGTATAACATCATGGCCAGTATATAAACTGGAGAATTGGGTAGGGGTGAGGGGATGGGGATCACTTCCCGTGGACAGACTGGGCATCAGTCACTGAGCAATGACCCATTGTATTGTGCATCACTTGGTTTGTTATTAGAAAGAATAATAATACCATCTCCCTTTTGCTGCTGTATTAAACTGTCTTTATCTCAACTCACGATTTTTACTTTTTTTTCCCCTTCTCCTCCCCATCCCACTGTGCAGTGGGTGAGGCAAGCAAGTAGTTTCATGGTGCTTAGTTGCCAGCTGGAGTTAAACCACACCATCTGTCCAAGGATAGTCAATCCTTCCCCTTTCTAGGAGGGTGATCCTCACCATCTGATGACAAGGTTAGCTGCACTGGGGCACTTGCCACTCCTTCTGTAGAAATGAAGTCGCTGTTCTTGGATTAGTTAAACACTCACAGAGAAGGGGGAAAGAGATACAGAGAAAAACCTAGTCATCCGTTCCAGTTCCTGTTCCAAGAATGGCTTCTTCATCCAACAGTTGTTCTTTATAGTACCTTATAGTAAGACAAAGAATCTAGCACAAAATCCCATATTTCTTACCCATCTCTGAACAAACAAGTTCAGCACAGTGGCCTGGTTCTGGCTGAGAGGATGACATGTAGAGACAGAGATCGTGCACTGCATCTTCTTCACCAGATCACAGTGTAATTACTGGATCCCAGTAAATTGGGAAGACCTACTTTTTAGCCTTGGCTTGGGCAGTTCACTGGAATCACACACAGAACTGAATCTTCCTAAACAGAGGGCCTGCTGCTACCTCACCCAGATCCTGCATGACCGATCTATTAATTCAACTACTGGCTACAAGATCAGAGAGTTGACTGAGACCGCTCTTTGTAGCTATGAAAATGGAAGGGAAAAGAAGTGATTCCACTGGTGTTAGGTGTGAAATCTTGCTTGAGTATTTCAGTACAATCAGAGCACATGGTGACAGACCCACCCTCCAGCAGAAACAGGGAAAATCCTTATGAAGCTACAAGCTCTGACGGGGGAAAGCTTAGACATGCAGCTGCCATGCCCTGACAAGACCGAGGTCCTTCAAGGTATGGCCAGAAAGAAATCTTCAGGTATGTGGGACTTTACTGTCCAAAACAGAGGCAGCTTCAAAGTAGGGAGATTTCTAGTAGCAGCTGTGCAAAGTGGTCTTGAGGATTAGATTATGATGCCTCATTTGTGCCTGAATTTTGCATCCTTTTGTGTCTTTGGTCTGTAAAAAGGGGATATATAGTCTTTCGAAGTGACTGTGAGGATGAAAGTATTCATGGTTTTGAGGTAATGGTGCTAAAATTCTGGTAATGGGGAGGCAGAGATAGCTGAGGGCTGCTTACTCACACTGTGCTTCCTCTCTCAATAACTAATAGCATGTCAAGGCTTTGATGTTGATGTGTAGGCAGAAGAGTGGTCTTGATTAAAAGCATTAATTTACTTCTCTCAGATAACAGATTCATATACACAAGTCTGTATCAGAAGTAACTCCATCAAACAAACAGTCCTCGGGTAAAACAGGTGTAGAAAAGAACCAGACCCTGTATCTAGCAGATATACACTCAGGTACATGGGTGAGCACAAGAAAAGTGAATTATTGTTATTATATGTGCATGTTACATTCAGTACAATTAAAATCTAGTGCTACACAGAAAATACTTTTCAAGCTTGCAAAATATATGCAATAGGGGGTGTCAAGAACTCATCAGAATCTGTAAATGTTTCCTTTGCATATGTTTCCTTTATTGCAGTATTGATGTAAGTCAGGAGTACCTTCATTGGCAGAAAAGGGACAGGATAAAAAAAAATTCACATCTTTTAGCTCTAAAGAAATTACCTGAGACCCATTGACTCAAGAAAACCTTTAGAAAATTTTAATTGCATCTTAAATGAAGACTTAATTTCAAAATTTGTCACCTCAGATAATAATGTTAAGAGATCCACGCTGGTACAAACCATTGTGTTAATTACAGTAAAAGCCATCAAATTAAATTCAATTGGAATCAATAGCATTTGTCCAAGTACCATCCCTAATGATGGTCATACCTTTTGTTTTGAGTTTTATTAATGCATGTGTTAAATCTGTCACCTTCTTCAGTTGTAAGCAAACTCACTATATGTTAATTCACACCTGATAACAATCGTTTTTCTTGTACTTACCTTTTAAACCTGATGATAGGATGTGTCAACACCTATAGGGTGTTTTTATTTGGGGACTTCGTGCAAGTTTTGTTCTTTTCAGTTTAAATTTGCTGCTAAATGACAGTTTCCAGACATTTTAATTATAATAATTGACCATAAAATACAGGAGTAAAAATTTCACTGTCTTTGCTGCAGTCTCCACTGTAACCTCTAGACATTTTGGGAAGTAGAAAAAAGTCATAGTTTTTATTTTAGAAATTTCTCACTTCGAGGGTAAGTTCTCTCAGGCTTCCACACAGCTAAACTTTTCCAATCATTATTTACACACACTCTCCCCATCTAATAATCTGCTTACATTAAGTGTAGACCCAATACTGTAGAAAATTTCCCATTGCACTAGCCTTGCTGTTTATGGCATGTTTCCATGCTGCGTAACACAGTCAAAGCATCACCTCCTTCAATAGACACTCTCATGACAAACTGCCAGGACACGCAGAAGATTGCTGTGAGTGCATAACACCTCATGCTAATTTTTAGCACACTTCATCTCCACAGTCTTGCCTCCTTCTAGCCACCTTATCATCAATGAACTTTTCCAAAGCAACATAAACCTTAATTACATTTTAACTTCATCACAGAGGGAAGCGATATCTTCATTAACTGTTGGGAGGCAATTTTCAGGTTGAGTTGCAGGTGTGTTTTTTTCACAGTGACTTTTTTTCAGGCAAGGCACAACTATAGCAACATACTAGAAAAATACCTTCTTTTTCTTAGCTCTCAGTTGTCCTTTAATAGGTTATGAAACTGGTTGGGGTTTTAGGGTCTTATTTGCTTGAGGTTTTTTATATTAAAAAAAAAGCACCTTTTATATGATAATAATCAACTCTAGGAACATAAAGACAAGACATCCCTCCTCATGTCACCTAATGTTAGCCACATAAACAATAGGGGTCTAATCTAAATTAGTTAGTTAAATGCCTTCCACGCTTAGTGAAGACACAGACACATTCAGGGGCAACTCACCATAGTCTAAAAGAGATCTTCTGGACTGTTTTTTTGGTCTCTCTGTGGTACAGTTTGGACCATAGGCAACTCAATCTAGGCATGACAAACCCACCCTTAATCTCCATATTTTCTTCCAAATCACAGGAGTCCAAAAGGAAACTCCCCTTAGTTTCACTGCAGACAGAGAAGCCTGTACAGACATGAGTGACATCTGGAATTAGTAACACACTGATGAACTCTAACCTCACCCTAAAGACCAGGGGTGCTACAGGTGAGAGAAGATTCCCCAAGCAGAAGAGATAGGGAAAGCTGGCAAATGTGATCCCAAAAGATAATGAACAAATATTGCATTTGAGGAAAGGAGGCAACTATTAAGGTAAATGGAAACATTACCAAACTCCAATAAGGAACTGGAAGTATTGTAAGAGATAACAGGAACAAAGAACATCTGTTGACTTGCAAAAAATTATGGGTTAAGGGAGCAGAATCCCCTTTCCGGTACCAAAGTGTGGCAGGACTTCTGTCCACCATTCTGGGGAGGTCCTGGGCAGAGGAGCCACCCATTGCTGCTTCACTGTGCAGCATTAGACACTGCAAATAGTGCTCGTCTGTAAAAGGACAGACCACCTTTGTACCAATATCCATCTGTTCAGATTTATCAGGCCAGCAACATGACAAGCTACTTGTATATGCACTTGTATATCACAGTGGAAGAATGGCTATAATAAAACATCCAGTTCTGCAAAAATGCCATTTACATGTACTTGCATTTAAAAGCATTAGACAACATTTTGCCTAGCAGTGCTGTCACCATCAAATGCCGGGTCCTGCACTTGGGGCACAACAACCCTAAGCAGAGGTACAAACTAGGAGAAACCTGGCTGGAAAGCTGCCAGGAGGAGAAGGACCTGGGGGTGCTGGTTGACAACCGACTGAACATGAGCCAGCAGTGTGCCCAGGTGGCCAAAAAGGCCAATGGCATCTTGGCTTGTATCAGGAACAGCATGACCAGCAGGTCCAGGGAGGTTATTCTCCCTCTGTACTTGGCACTGGTGAGACCGCACCTCGAATCCTGTGTTCAGTTCTGGGCCCCTCACCACAAGAAGGATGTTGTGGCTCTGGAGCGAGTCCAGAGAAGAGCAAGGAAGCCTGTGAAAGGGCTGGAGAACAAATCTTATGAGGAGCGACTGAGAGAGCTGGGGCTGTTCAGCCTGGAGAAGAGGAGGCTGAGGGGAGACCTCATTACTCTCTACAACTACCTGAAGGGAGGTTGTGGAGAGGAGGGTGCTGGCCTCTTCTCCCAAGTGACAGGGCACAGGACGAGAGGGAATGGCCTCAAGCTCCGCCAGGGGAGATTTAGGCTTGAGGTTAGGAAAAAGTTCTTCACGGAGAGGGTGGTTAGGCATTGGAACAGTCTGCCAAGGGAGGTGGTTGAGTCACCGTCCCTGTAGGTGTTTAAGGTTAGGGTAGACGAGGTGCTTACAAGCATGATTTAGGGATTGGTGGGAATGGTTGGACTCGACGATCCAGTGGGTCTCTTCCAACCTGGTCATTCTGTGATTCTGTGTGAAAAGACTTGCTCTCATGTTATTTTTATATTAAAGTACCTAACTATAAATGGCTGCAGAGATGCTGCTAGAAACAAAGATACACCTTTCAAGATAAATACTTACATATACTGTAAGTTAATCCTGTTTCCTGTTAAAAAGAATTTAGAATTGAGCCCTGAAATAGATATTTGTCGAGGTAATAAGCAGATCTGTAAGCCATGCACAGCATTAGCTGACCTGAGGTGTGATGGGGACAAACACTTATACAACTAAGTACCAGATGCCCTTCGTTAACACCCAGAAATAAGGAACCATATCTCCCAGGGAAGTTGTTGCTGCCCCCTCCCTGGAAGCATTCAAGGCCAGGTTGGATGGGGCCTTGGGCAGACTGGTCTGGTGGGAGGTGTCCCTGCCCATGGTAGCAGGAGTGGAATTAGATGATCTTTAAGGTCCTTTCCAACTCAAACCATTCTATGATTCTGTGATTCTGCCCTCCGTTGGAAAATGTGGATTCACTTAAGACATCCAACATCACACCCACACGCTCTCAGGGGCAGTGTCTCTCGGCACTCAGCAGCTGTCCTCAGTTTTCACCAGCAGCTCCTCTGCCTGCCCACAAGCTCCCACAGGCAGGATGAGGTAGGACTCTGCAGGCTACCCTCTCCTTCACCCTGTGCTCCTCATTCAACTCTAGACACCTACCCGTCTGTGATCTGAGCATGGGAGGGACTCTACATTAAAAATAAGAGTATTGCTGTGTAAAGCAGGTCTATTCAGCTTATGCAGGAAGGCATCAGACAAGTTATAACTCTAAGATCATTGCAAGCCCCCTTATTTTGACATTTTCTTCCCTGTTAGTGCCTAACTTTGTAACCTTAATGCTGTTATTCCTATTTTCATTACTCTCTTATCTGCTTATTTTTTTGGTTTCTGATACAACTGCAACCACTGCCAAAGATTCATTTGCAAAAACCTTGGTGTTTTGTGACAAGCTACCAAGGTAGCAGCACAAAAAGGTCCATGTGGCTTTATCTTCTCTAACAATATCCTGCTTGATTGCTGAAAGCCCATCTAGCCCAGTATTTTGTCTCTTACAGTGGCCAAAAGCAGATGCTTGGGAGAAAGTATAGGATCAGGAAAGCATAAAGTGGTATTTCCTCTGAATACACTTTCAACAGCCAACAATCTTCAGCTCAGGCAATTCCTGAGTGGTGTTTTCAAATTTAATAGATTGGTTTTTTCCATCCATTCACTTTTGGCCTCTTGCAAACATTTTAGCATCCTCAGGAGACTGTAAGAGGTAGAGGAGGAGCAGGGCGCTCACCTGGAGAATGGGGTGTCCAGGGATTCAAACCATGCTACAGCAAGAAATTGTGGGTAACTGTGAGGAGCAACCGAAGCTGACACCACCTCTTCTGTGCAATTGTTTTCCTAGTTGTTCTTTTTTTCTGCAGCAAAAGGATTTTTGAAGAGTCTACACAAAGCAGTATCATGCTAAAGGCAAGATGTGGGAGACTCACTGGCCTGGGCACTCTACTCCCTCCAGGACACAGCAGGAAGAACGGCTGAAACCCAGGCCCCCAGTGCATTAACTACTGTTCTGGCGAAAAAAAGAGAGCAGAGATTATTTCCAAAGAAAACATCAGCTTCCTGCAGTGTACCAAGCTCACTCCAGAGGCTCTGCAGGGTGACAGATTGAGGAACCTGGAGAATTTTAGGTCTGCATGGGGACTGACGCATCAGACATTCAGCAGCTGAATTTCTTTGTCACATGCAAGTATGACATTCATAGACCTCAGGCACGGGTCAGGCAGCCACTGAGAAACAGTCCTTATCATCACAGCTTTGAACCAAAGCATCTGAGTTCTGCCCAAGCCCCACGACCACATCCCTGCTAGAGCACGATGCACATCCACCAGTCATTGCTCTGCTATTTCCAGGGCTGGTGCTTTGCCTAAGTAAAAGCTAATTAAGAACCTTTAAAGCTTTTCCTACAAGACTTAATATAATAACAATAACATTTAAAAGATATAACATTAATGAACGTGCATGAATCAATATTATTTATTTTAACTATTAACGCTACTACTTAAACTCATGAATAACATTTTAAAGTACCCATAATAGCTTTTTAATTTTAAAAGAAATAATCAGAAAAATCACCTGCTTCCCCTACCAGTTATTGAGGAACAAAACAATGCTTCCTTTTCTCATTCTCTAATCTTTTCGCATATTCATCTGTCCAAATCAATGAAGTATGCCACATACTCTCTCCCAGTCTGAGGTCTTTCTTAAGGGGAAGAGGAAGACCAGATCTCAAGAAGGATGTTCTAAGCTGCAGGAGTTTTACTAGGGAGAGCTGCTGACAATCCTTGCAAAATGCCATATTCATGATAGCACATACGCATGAAAATCAAAAAGAGGGTTTGGAATTCAGCAGGTAGCGTCACTTGTGGATTAGGAAGCTGCAGCTGCATCAAGACATCAGTGAGAAGTGTGTAGACATTCAATGGCTTCCATCTGCTGCTGATGAAGGGACTGAGAGAAAGGGAGATGGCAGGTTAGCAGGAAAGTTCATGGAGGAAGTGAAGACAAGGGCAATACTGGAGAATCTAAGTGACATTGTCAGCATGAGGGTCCCAAGATGGTCAAATGTGGATCAGCAACAGGTGGCATCTCCTCAGCCTCTGCCCAGCTCACAGTCTTTGTTGTCTCAGAAGAGGCTATGCAGTCAGACTGAGCAAGGGGAGAGAAGCTTACTCTGAGGCACAGCAGCCCAGTGGCACAAGGCAACGATCTAACGCTGCCAGACCTAGAGGCTGGGGTCTGCATGTCCTGCCCCTTGCTCCTCCCAAGTCTTTGATTTGGTTAATGTTGCACAGGACAGGTTATGAACACCTACATCAGGCTTCCTAGCATTCACGGTCAACAGGGAGCAAGCCACAGGTATGTAATGATGCTTGCCCAGAGTAACTCCAAATTGTTCAGGAAGGTGGGGCATAGGGCAGGACACTCTATAGGCTGGTCTCCCCAAACTTTGAGTTCAAGCCAGTGTGCTCTGTACTGTATTGAGATTTTACCATTAAGGATCTGTGCAATACCCTCACTGACAGTATTTATGTCAGATCTAAGAGGAGCTGGAGAATTTAACCACCCACTTCCAATTGCCTTTAGATGTGGGCTGTTTTTCAAAGGGTGTGAAAATCCTCTGACCCAGAACATCTCCAGAAAGCTTGAAGCCCCTGCAAATAGCTGTGAGAAGATGCTTACTAAAAGATTTATGCAGTACCTAGAGAACAACATCTATAGATGTTAGTTGTGAAGCGTCCATACAAGATATTTTACCTCAGTTCTGATATGTTTAATGATTTGTTTCCTAGAGATTTAAAGTATGGTTATTTTTACCAATTCTCCTCAGTTTCTGCCAGTTACTTACAACACTAGATAACAGCAAATCAGCAAGAGACAGACACAGCCTGACATGGACTTCCCCAAAGATGCATCAGATGATGGGGAACAACCTCCACGAGTCAGCATACTAACTCATCCAAACACAGGTTCCTGGAAACAGGCTTTTCAGCTGTGCCGGGAATGCTGTGCCAAATACTGGTGGACTTGGGCTGCCGTTATCAAACCAGGATAACAAGGAATCATGACTTCACACGTGCAAGGAGTGATCAAGAGTACTCCATGGAGACTCATCTTGGGAGTCTAATGAAGGCAACAGGGTTATATTTTTGGTGTAAAGTCACAGCCTGGAGACGCGCTGCCATCTCCGTGGACTGGCCAAGGAAAGATGAATTTTTCAAGCCCTAAAGAAAACTCAGCCATTCCCGCGAAGCAGCGGCAGCCGCTTGGCGCGGACACTTCATTTTTCTGCAGTGCTCAGGTGCCACTAGAGGGAAACCCAGCACCGCCCTCGGCAGCTCCCGTGGGCTGCGGGAAGGGGCGAGCGCCGCGGGAGGAAGGGAATTAAAATTAAAGTCCTAATAAACTGAGGAGCAACTGCTGGGAGGGTACATGGCTACTTCTTTCTCTCAGACCAGCTGGCATAGACCTTAATTTCAAATAGCCAGGAACAGCTTCCTCTTAGTTCTCTTCACACAAAAGTTCATGAGAATTATCATTATCCTCATCACTATTACATACTTTATTTAGCTTGTATAATAGACATATTTCCTCCCTTAGCTTTTGTCTTTAAAGAAAACAATGCCCAGTTCTTTACTGTATCTATAAATTATCTAGTAAAATGGGTGAAGAACAATGTAGCAAAGGCTGCAGCTGATACAGAATTATTCAGAAGATTAAGCTACATAGGAGAAGTGCAGAACTATTCCATAATGTGATGTAGTAGAGCAATAAAAAGTCAGATTTTGTATTAAATTCCACATCAACAAATACACTATACAGCACGTGAGGGGAAACTCTATTTATACATTGTGGGCTTTAAATGAACTGGTTTTACTAGGAAATTAACCTCAAGGCCATGGTGAATACCCACATCAGGGCTTCATGATGGACAAAACAGCAGGAAGACTTATTAGAATTAACAGGAATAAAGAGAGAATAAAAACAGAAAATAAGTTTACCTTTCCATAAAACCTTCTTAAATACAGTTTTTACCCCGTGTCAAAGAGATAGCCAGAAAAAAAAAGGCTCTGTAAAACACGACCAGGTATAGAAAGGCTCCCATATGAGAAAAAAACTAACCAGGTTGGAAGAAGAAATAGCTGAAGCTTGGAGGGTCGTGACAGCTCAGTTGCCCCACAGGTGTTCTAAAAAGGTGACGAACAAATCACCACTTAGTAGTTTCAAAACAAACACTAGGAAGTTTTGGTGGAGTTTTCTTTTTGGTACATGTATTATATAATAAATCTCTTTGTTGCAGGATAGTGTAGAGACCAAAGATGTAGAGACAACTACCAAGGGATTAGATAAATTCATTTCAACTAAATCCACAACTGGCTGCTAAACACAGGTGCATGGGAAGCTCGTAAAGCTCTGAAAGCTGGATGCACAGTCCAGGAGCAGGATTGTTACATATTTATCTGCAATATTTTTAATTCCCTAGGTGTCTTCAGTTGGTCAGTGTCAGAGATAGGGTGCTAGACTGCCTGGTCTGGCCTGGTGCAGCCAAGTGGAAAAACTGGATCACAGCAAGGCTGTGATTTTCTGAAGTTTATATGAAACTTAGGATGGAACTGGGAACTGACTTGATGCCTACAAAGCATCATATCAGGAATACAACAATGCGTTACTGCAAGAGCAGTTTCTCTGCACAGCTGTGTGCCAGAGTTTCACTTGCTGGTCTGGAAATGAATCAGGCAGTAAAAGCGATTAACAGTGGAAGGACACTAGACAACTGTAATTACCTAAATGCTTTCCTAATAACCATGTGAGAAACTAAATCCTCACAATCACGTTTGTTAGTGAATGTTAATGACAAACTAACTACATGAAGTTTCATTTGATTAGGTAGAAGAATTCTGTTCCAATATGATTATGGTACATAGAATGACCCCAAAAAAATTAAAACCAGCCTGCCTCAGAGAGCAAATGAATACTAGCAGACAGTCAGAGAAGCCTTGTCCTTGCAATACAAGGACTGCTCCTGCTGTCCCCATGTGCTACCAGCAGCATGGCAAGGCTCCCTCAGCTGATGGCAAAATGTTCCCAGCTCCCTGGGGCAACTCCTGCCCCCACGGCAGCATTTGCGCTGCAGATGGGAAGCGCAAGCAGGACCGAGTCAGTCCTGCTACAGCACATTGTGGTGATTCACTGTGTATTAGCCTCATTTAGAAAACCCTGCAATGTCATAGCAAGAACAGATAGCAGGTATTGAGAGAAATTCACATTGTTGATGTTTGTGGTGTTTTTCACTTGAGAGGAACAACATGGTTCAGTGGATGTGGCATCAACATGGGAGACATGAGCACAGCCTGCTGACTTCAGAGGCGCTGGTGTTTTGCCATCCCTGGCACCCCACATTGTGAAAGTGCGTCACCAGTCCCTACACCAGATCTATTCACTTCTTCCTGCGTTTGCAGAGCACGAGGAGAGCTAAACATAATGATTTGTACAGAGATGTGAAAATACCACAGCAGACATCAGTTTTCAGGGCAAGTTGCCTTCTTGGTACTTTTCCTGATTCCTTTCTTGAAATACTGATAAAATCCAAGTTTTCCTGAATTCACCTCTTCTGAGCACTCACGGATACTAGCTAAGAAGAGCAGGTCTGTTGGAAGCAGGGATGGAGGAGCTCATTGCACCTTTATGGGAAGACTAAGAGCAATTCCAGCAGCAAGCTGAACCCCACTGGATCTATAATGTCCATCATTTCTAGATATCCAGGGACCACAGTGGCAAGCATGATGCCAATATCCAGATACAACAAACCAGTATCCATACATAATAAAATGGACCATGTATTACATTCCATCCAGAGCATGAAGCACTTCAGAGAAGACCTGTGCACCTCCAGAAGGTACCGTGAAGAGGATGTGAGGAGAGAGTAAAAGCCTGTGCCAGAGGATCTATTTCGAACATGAGATACAGAGTGTGACTTGTTCTTGCTGAAACTGTAATTGTCATTTTTAAGCATGAGTTCCCTCCATACCCCTTTATTCTCAGGCAGACAATGTGGATTTCTGGTGTTTATGTGATTTCACCCAGCTGTCCAGTTTAGGAGACTCAGACCCCTCAAGCAAGGAGGCAAAAAGGAGAACATAACCTCTCCCGAGAAGCCACACTGCACTTCTGTGTGGGCACAAATCCTTCTGAAGCCCATGAAAGCTGTTGCCTGCCCAGTTAAAGGGCCCCTAGACATCACCTCACCATTCTTCTTTGGCTCCTCAGCCTGACTGGTGGACACTGCATGTGCTGTCGGCAGCCCAGGGACAAGATGTGTGCAGAGGCCACTGGACAGGCAGGTGCCCAAGCACCTGGCTGCTCCACAGCCTTTTCCTGTCACAACACTGCAGGTGAATTTTTTATACATAATCAAATAAACCAGAAGGTTATTAGATTTGAATTAGCATTCATTAACACAATTGATTGTGTGGATTTAGTCATCTAAATGGTCAATGCTAGGACATTTGGATAATTATTACTGTTTAGTGATATTTCTTCAGTTAATTGTTTTTATTGAATTACTCACTTTGATGATGCAGCTGAAACTAGTGTGTGGCTGGGCATCCAAGGACAGGCTTTTATCTGCCCCATCCACCTCCCAGAAGCTGTAAGACAGCACATTCAGGTCTCTCTGGATGGTGCTTAGGAAAGGAACTGTTTTGGAACTATTCCTGCCTCTGTCAATGCATGCTTGGTTAAATGTGGAATGATTTCTCAGAGCAGCTTACCACAACAGAGTTAAAAAAACCCATGAGATAAACTGAAGTGTTTGGGTTTTTTCCAAACTCTGCTTGAGTGGGTGCCACCTGTGAGGGCAGCAGTGCAACAGCCCATGTAATCTGAGATATTTCCCATTCCATCCTCTTAAGCACACCTCACCTTAATCCTCAAGAGCAAAGACCCTGCTTATGCTGCCCTCCTGCTCGCTGCTTCACTCCCCCAAACTCCAGCTGAGCCCCAGCCCCGCAGCAGTGCCTGCCTACACAAGAGGGCTTGTGTGGTGGTCAAGCTCTGAGCATCTCCCCACAGAAATCCCTCACCACATTCAGAGGGATACAGGTAAGGTTCTGCCTGCACAGCACCATGCCAATATAGAGAGCTCAGACCTGATGTTGAAGTTTTCCTACCTGGAGCTATTAAAGGAGCAGACCACTGCTCCAGCAGCAAGAGCATACACGTGCCTACTTCCTTGTGATCAACAGCTTCCTCCAGGTACAGGGTGTCCCTGCACCACTGTTGTGCTCCCTGGAACCAGTAGCATCAAAGCAACATTTATCAGAGACCTATACATGAGGTACAGATAAGGGAATGTTACTAGGTCTCACAGTCATGCTGTGCCTGAAACTGGATTATCTGGCTTCGTTTTCATTCTACTATATGTTGTCATTTGACAGCAGCTTAGCTGAATATTTGGAAGGAGTCAGACAGCACTGCAGGTAGTTCCCAGAAAAAAGGGGAGCAGGTAGGGACTGCACCCCCAAGCCCAGAGAGTAGGGAGCTGTCACTCAGCCCCGTGTGGAAGGGTTAAGCCTTCCCTGTGGTCATGCAGCCTGGGTGACCCTGAGGTGACGATGACTTGGTGCTGCTCACTTAGGAAGGGCAGGAGAGGGCATCTCGTGCACACAATCCACAGACATCCTTTTGCTGTTCATTACTCACTAGATAGTTGCTCATACACATCCCAGATGTCTGAAAGAAGTGCAGGACTGCACAGGTGCACGGCTTTGCCCAGCAGCACCAGGAGCCTGTCCCAGGCAGAAGTCAGAGCACAGCAGTGCCAGTGGGACAGAGAGATGCACTGAGCAGCGCCACTGCGTCAGCAACAGCCTACAGTGTGGGCGAGTGAGGACTCTCCTTAGAAGGGAAGATATAAACATAACATGATGGATAGGTTGTTACTGTATATACAGAGGGTGAGATACAAGGCGATGGTACAGCCAACTGAGTCCTGAAAGGGGTCGGGTTCCTGTAGGCTCCTGAGAGACAAGGATACTTTGACTGTGATGTCTTCTACCTCCTGGGCCAAAGAATTGCCAACTGGTGAGGATACAGGAGGTAGCTGTGATGGCCACAGTGGGATGCTAGACTTTGGAAGACAGGGGATGCAGCCAAGAAAAGGGTTCATGTCTGTGGATGCAGGCAGAAGAAGAATTAAATAGTATGACTGTCAAAAATGTTTCAAAGTGGGGCCAATATGGCTTTTCTGCACTGCTCTGGAGAAAATCACCCCCTCCCATCTCACTTCCCTTGCTGGCTTTCCCACAAATGTGTTTCAGAACCTCCATGAATCTTCCCGTCTCAAGAATAAAACCAAACCCATAGCCCTAAGTCTGTTTTGCCAGAGGTTAGGGTTTTCCCAAGCAATTTTTCCCTGCTCAGAAATTTAGTCTGGGAAGATTTCAAGGATTACCTTTTCCCCATTTGTCCAGGGTTCCTGGACACGTAGGGAAGGCCAGCACTGTGGGCCACTAGGGCTATGCTGTAGGCCCTCCGGACATCACTGTGGCTCACGCACAGGGTAGGGAGTTCGCAGAACTGAATTTACTGCCTGTGCACAAATTGTCTGTCCAAGAAAGGCAGGAGCTTTTCATGGAGAGATATTTCTGTCTGGGAAACACCACAGCCATAAGTTAGTAAACAACGCCCATGAAATCTGAAGAAATCAGAGCCCTAAACTCATACACTAAATGGGAAATCATCCCAGGAACGTATGCAGCCTTGGAAAGAGATAAAATTAAACTCTGTCCAGGCTGGAAAATCAGCATGCTCTCTCCATCTGTTCCCTCTTCCTCCCCAGCACTGCTCCAGCAATGAATCACCAGCCCCGGGAGATGCACTATTGCTTCCAGTTCCCCTTTACTACGTGCAGCTCAGGTATCACAGGACCAGCAGGAATGGCCACTCTCCAACTGCCAGCCCAGGTGATGGAGGTGAAGCAGTGCTTGTCACCCAGTTCTCACAGGCAACAATGGCCCCAAACTCACTGCCGGTTGCCATTTGCCCCAGGAGAGGTCATATTGGAGTAAGCAGTTGGCTGCAAAAAAAAAGTGAATGGGAATATATGAAAGTGAGACCTGTGTGAGGAAATGAAGTTATTATTATTAAAACCCCATCTGGCAAATCTACATCCTGGGACTGCACAGCAACACCCAGAGCATGCAGAACCTGAGATGTTTGAAGTTCAGGAGAATCTGCATTTAACTTCCCTGAGCCTGCCTTTAGCCTCTCTCAATCTGTAAATCCAAGCCCACCTAACATCCCTATAAATGCAGCCTGGTTCTTTGCTGTCCCTTGGTTCTCTTCTCCCAGCTTGCTCTCCTGCAGAGAAAAACTGAGCTACCTGGGGTGCGGCAGCCCTGCTCTCATCAACAGCCACTTGTATAGGTAGAAAAAGGATGGGTGGAATGATGGCATCAGAAGCACATCTAACCCTTGGCAATGCTGCTTACGCTCCCTGCTGGCACTGCCAGTACTCCAGCTCTGAGCGCAGCCCACAACTGTGCTGGAAAAAAAAACTGAGGTGGAAGCCTTAGGAACTTCCCAAGCAGATTCCCAGAGCACCCCGGTGGGTGTTTTGCACTGAGGCACCTGAAGCCAAGACACCTTTAGCACTATCTCAGCAGCAGCCGCTGCAGACATGCATTGTGAGCCTCAGGCAACTGGTGGGTGGCAGACTGGGGTTACCCCTCCCAAAGCCATTGCAGGCTGCGGGGTTTCAGGGCTCCGAAGGACTTTCATCAGGAGCAGAAAGCAGACAGTCTGCCCTCCTCCAAAGAGGGTGTGCACAGGAGGAAAAGACCTAGAGATAGTTCCTTAGCTGGCAGTCCCAGGGCTTTTTCAGGAAGCACCCAGCCCAAAGTTCATTTTCTGTTGGGTTTTTTTTTCTTTCTTCTCAGGGTTGTGCTATTAGTATTGTCTAGTATTTCCTGCTTCCTCCCTGGCAGCTCCCTGCTAGCTCAGGCACACTACAGTGCTACAGCACTCAGTGCATTAGCCCCTGTGTTTGCCACATCCGTCCCCAGGGAAATCCCTGGGCCCACACACAGTTCAGCTTCTAATTAAGGCTTGCTGTGTGCCTGACTGCTGCGGCAGGCTCACAAGAGAAGCAGCATACTGGCTTTTTATATTTACCCAGGATCATTTGAACCCACCAACTTTAGGCACAAGGGTTGCCCGGGAGCACAAGGAGGCTCAGAGCAAACTCCCTGTGCTGAGCCAGATGCCTCTCACTGCCTGTGCACAGCCTCCTGCTCGGACAGCCCAGCATAACTCAGTTCAGGTCTTTAGTTTGCTCAAAATATCGTCTAGTAACACAGGTAAATTTGTTTCCAGATCCAGCTTCAAACTTCTGGAATCCAAACAAAAAGGAAAGTAGCTCCCTCCTTCATATGGCCCCACTGGCTGTCCATGTTCACCCTCTGCCTGGCAGAGCATCCTGAATTTCCACCGAGTGGGTTTTCAGCACAGTCCCACCATGCTGCACTCTCTATCTTTGCAAGATTCCTGCTTGGTGGGAAGAACTGCTCGCTGTAACAGTACCAAATGCCTCAGCTGCCTGCAGAGGGAAAGTCCCTCCTTAATGATTAGTGTGCTCCCAGTTCGTATTTTCCCTGTCAGGTGCTTCCACTCATGTCTGCAGCCACAAAGAGGGGCTGTACTGATGGGGAGCAACGTTATTCATATTGCTAACAGGAAAGTTGTAAAACAAGCTCCAGGGACTTGCCTCGCCTCGCCTCGCCTCGCCTCGCCTCGCCTCGCCTCGCCTCGCCTCGCCTCGCCTCTTCTCTTCTCTTCTCTTCTCTTCTCTTCTCTTCTCTTCTCTTCTCTTCTCTTCTCTTCTCTTCTCTTCTCTTCTCTTCTCTTCTCTTCTCTTCTCTTCTCTTCTCTTCTCTTCTCTTCTCTTCTCTTCTCTTCTCTTCTCTTCTCTTCTCTCTTTTCTTTCCAATATGAAACACACAGCAGCAAGCTTTCCTGCATCACTAAAGTTTTGCAAGTAACATTCCTGTAACAAAACTTCCACATGAGAAATGGGAATGACACCAAAGAAAACTTGTCTTCCAAGTGATAACCAGTTTAAAATCACTTGACCTATATTTACCCTTAGGGCATACCAATAAAAGCAATTTAAATTGAAGCAGTACATCTCATCCCTAAGTATCCCCAGAAATGCAAGCAATTGATATATAAACAGCACACACTTCATGCAGAGAAATGCAGACCTTCCAGGGGATGCAATACATCAATTTAAGAAATGACAAAAATAAGTTGCAGTCTAAAAATAAAAAGAGTCTAACGTAGCCAGCCAGAAATCCAGGGCCATTAGTCTCTGCCCAGGACAACCTAGTGAACTGCATTTCTGAATCTGTGGGACATGAGTAGGATTTTAAAAGCCCTAATTTGGACCTTGGCTTTACATGGCAAGATCGCCCCCTGCACTGTTAGCCTGGACATTATATCAGCTTGAATAAGGTGGAAAAATGCTTCCTACTGCATCCACCACACTGCTTTTTGGAGTATCTGACTGTGCCATGATAGCCTTCGAGGAAAAATTTTGAGGAGGTAGAGATACAGGCACAAGGCACATTTCAACACTGTCAGCCCTCCTCCTGGCTGACAAAAATGGACTTTGCTTAACTTACCTTCTTCTCATTTGGCGATTTTTAAAAATGCTTTCCAGTTAGTAACAATAATATTATTATTAGAAAGCAGAAGGGTTTACCTTGTTTACCTTTGGACTCATTGCCTGGAGATGCCTGGCTATTATCTCCACAGCAGCTGTAATTGGAAAACTGAGATAATGCTGATTTTAATTACAAAACATTAGCAGAATGACAATGTTAGATGTTCCCTGGCTCCCATGACACTAGCAAAGTCCTCAGCCTCTTGGAGCAATTAACCAGAGTCCTGTTCCAAAGAGGTATCTGCACATGTGTGTACACATGCAGGTTTATTTCACTGCTTTGTTTTAACAGCCTAAGCTATGATCCTGCTGGATGTTGTAAACCACCCTTCCTGGTATGGTTACTGCGAGCCATGCATAGTCCTCAAGATTAAATGGGAGGAAACAGTTAATAGGTATCTGCAGCAGCAATCACAAAAGGATGAAGTTGAGGGAACAACTCTGGTAAATCAACAGCACCACAGCGACAGCACTACACAGTTCTCATGATTAGTGTGGCAATCAGGAAATTACAGTTTAATGTGTTTGCTGGAGGAAGCAGCACGAGAACCTTTCATGTACTTTAAAAACTGATTAAAACCCTACTGCCCCTTTTCAGTATTCAGGCACGCAAGGCTGCTTCTCGGAGCCCTGCCAGCTGCTTTCTGCAAGGCAGAATAAAAACAAACACCTTGTCCCTGCAGCCCTACAGCCCTACAAATAAAGTGTTTGAGGCATCCAGAGGAGAGGAGGCTTTTGCAAAATCTAGCTCTTCAGTCTCAGGTGCCAATTCACTTCTTGTCGTTACAGCCTTTTGCACTGTTAAATTCACTTTTAGGTAGTACCTTAGCCTCTCAGTCTTGAAGTGCCTGCTGGATCAGGCAGTGGACACTGCTAACATAGTCCCAAATACCAAACTGCAGAGAACCTTAATCGCCTCTCAAGCTGGTGAGCATAAAAAACAGTCCTGTGAAATTAATACAGAACTGGCAGAGGTATTAAAAAAGAATACTCAAGAGGACAAAGAGGGTTCAGTTTGGGAGAGATGACTGCAGCATTCATAAAGTTCTGCTCCTGTTTCAGCAGGGCTAACCCCTGTTCCTGGACAGGTACACTGCTCAGTCCCCTGGAGGCACATCCAAGCCTCCCAGAACGGGAACACCTGGGTAAGAGGCCAGGTAGGAAATCACAGTTGTGACAGGCTTCACCCCTATATCCAAACCCCATATATCCACAAGCTGAGAATGGCTCTGTTCTTTTTCTCTTGTGGAACATGTAGAATATTGTGTAGAAGAACTGCTAGAATGTATTGATTTTCAAAATAAGAACAGTACCTCAGTAACATAAAAGCAGCATCAATGACCTTCACCATTACTTCAGAAACTTTATTTTATACGATCTCCTATATGCTGTCCCTTTAGGCAAATACTGTACCATGATCTCATTAGCTGTGCAGAGTTACCAGGAAGATAGCAGCATTATTTGTTTTAATGTTATCGTGGGTTCTGCTTGTCCCTGCATCCTGCCCTAGATCAGGGTTTAGGGCAGAATCCCTTTTCAAACTGTGTTTCTGGCTGCTGAGTACCTGGAGGTGCTGGCCCATGTCTGGGGGCCCCCCAGCACCCCGGACCAGGCTGCAGAGCGCCAGTAACTCCCTGGGGCAGGAAGTGGGCTGGTCTCAGTGCAACTTTCCATCCAGAAATCATTTTCCATCTCCTTTCCACCACCTACAACTGGCTGCAGTACCACCAAGTCAGAAATCACACAAAATAAAAGTATCTCGCATGCCTCCAAAAGAAGTTTCTGCTGGCAAATGCTTACTAAAAATAGCCCCATGTTTGCCTGTGACAGCAGCTGGAAGTCATTTATAGGAGGAGGCAAAGAGCTGGCTTTGCTGAACTCAGTTTCCAGTCACCACAGCGAGGAAGGGAAGTTCTGACGTTCAATTTCTGCGTGGTTCTAGCAAGATCTGAACAGATGCAGCGTGATCCTGGCTGGGCTTGTTTCTCTGGACAGTCAGAGCACGAGCTGGCTTTCCAACTCCCATCCTCCCTTTTTTGCAGGGAAGCAGGTAAGAGGAGATTTATTTGTTAGTTAAATTTCCTCTGCCAATTTACATTAAAAAGGGGAAACTGTTTCAAGAAGCTCACAAAACTTCCATAGCCCTTAACCTATAAAAGAAAGAGCTGTACGGCTTTTTTCTAAACTTGCCCAAAAGCACCAGTGGGTTGTCCCAGGACAAGTGATGAACAATGTAAAAAAAGTCCAGGAATGGCACAGCTTGGCTGCAAATAAGGAACATCTGCTCACACAAAGTCAGGCATTTGCCCTCTCCTCTGGCTCCCCCTTTCATCTTTGGATTTTCTCATAAGTTCTTGTTCAAAGGGATGCCATCCCATGGGAAAATGTCAAAAGGAAAAAAGCACAGACACTGTTAGTCAGCAAGGCCAGCAAGAGTTGCAAGAGAAGAAAAATTCTTCATGGGAATCCCCCACATCTGAGAAGTAGAAGCAAAAATTCACCAGGGAAAAATTCATCGCTGTCAGCAGACAATGACTTTTATCCATGTGGGAGCCGGCATTTATTTGGTTTTCATTAGCCATGGATGACACCACAGCAGTAAAAAGAAGCAAAGAGGAGTCATTAGGAAGGGCCAGAGAAAGTAAGAATAATGGCAGAAGGTATAAATTTTTCTTAAAAAACGGTTGTCCTGTTATGGATATGTACCTTTTCAAAGAGACTCGTTTAGTCCTGGACCAGAACTGGATGTACAGGAGTAGCACAGAATTTTCCCATTCATTCCTGATTCCATTGCACTGAAACACAGTAAAAACTTCCACAGCAGAGATGCTAAATCCTCCAAAAGCTGAGGCATTGTGATGGTGTAACAGCAGTCGTGCAACACTACCCGAATCTCTCCAAAAAGCGACATTCCATCAAGCAGCAGCAGGACAGACGTGCAGTGGCAGCCTCAGCATTGCTCTGAGGGGTGCTGGGTTCCCTGAATTTTTTTCACAATGCCGCTACCCCGAGCCGGCTATAGAGCCTGTTCCTGCTTGTCAAACAAGTGCTGGTAAACAACTTGTAAGGGAGCCCCTTTCACCAACCCTCCAAATGATCCTCCTAGGGCCAGGGATCTGCTATCGTGCAGATGAGGGCCACGAGGAGAGCTGTGGCGCCGCAGTGCACCTCATGGGTGGTGGAGCTTCTAGAAGTGTGATCAGAACCGCTCCGTATGCTTACAGACTGGCCTTCAGGCCCAGGTATCCCACAGCCCCCTTATCGAACAGCAAGCTGCTGGAAACCTGGGAGCCACGCAGGGCCCCATCGAGTCCGGCAGCGCCCAGCGTGTGCGGGTGGTTCTTAGGGCGCAAAGACCCCCACAGGGGGCAAGGGAACCCTGGTGCCAAGACCTCTGCAGGGTGCAGGGACTCCTGTGGGGTGCGAGGACCCTGGGGGAGGCGACCCCCCCCACACGCAGGGTGTGAGGAGAGACCACCGCGGGGTGCGAGAAGGGACCCATCCACGGGATGCGAGGCGAGGGACCCCCCAGTCCTGCAGGATGCGAGGGAAAAGCCCCGCACAGGGTGCAAGGAGAGGGACCCCCTGCACGGGGGTGCGAGGAAAGACACCCCCCACCTGCACGGGGGTGCGAGGAGGAAGCCCCGCACCCGCTGCACGGCCGGGAAGGGGCTCCGAGAGCCCCTGGAGCGGGCAGGTCACGGGAAAGCCCCCCCGGAGCAGGCTGGCGCAGGGCAGGCAGGGAAATAACGCGGGGAGCCGGGCGCCTCCCCCCGCACCGCCCCGGGAGGGCCGGGCAGGGGCCGGGCAGGGCCGGGCCGATCCGCCCCTCCCTGCCGCCGCCCGCGGCGCCGAGCGGGACGGGACCCGTCGGTCGGGCTTTGACTGGCTGGAAATTCCCGTGGCCGGCGGCTCCTCCCCCGCAGAAATCCCCAGGCCGGGCGGTAAAAGCGCCGCCGCCGCCGCCGCCGCCGTTCAGTCGCTGGCCCCCGCCATGCTCAGCGCCCGCCGCCCCGCTGCATCGCCGGCCATGGACGGGCCGGAGCGAGCCAAGAAGGACCGCCATGTCCCGCCCGACGACCGCCACGACAGCGGGCTGGACTCCATGAAGGAGGAGGAGTATCAGCAGCTGGTGAGGGAGCTGGAGGACATTCGCCTGCAGCCCCGCGAGCCGCCCGCCTGGGCGCAACAGCTCACGGAGGATGGAGACACGTAAGTGGGGGCGCCGGGAGGGGACGGACGGACGGATGGAGGGACGGATGGAGGGACAGACGGACGGAGGGGGGCAGGGAGGGAGGGCGGAAAGTCCCTGGAGCGGCGCCAGCGCGGGCGGCTCCGCGGCGGCGGAAAGCCCCGACCGCCCCGCCTTGCGACACCCGCCCGGCGGGGAGCCGGGGGCTCGGAGCGGGGGCTCCCCGGGGGCATTAGCGTGGGGTCTTGGGGCTCAAAGCGTAGGGGTCCCCGGGGGCTCGAAACGTGGGGTCTTGGGGCTCTAAGCGTGAGCCTCCTCGGGGGCTTTAACGTGAGATCTTGGGGCTCGAAACGTGATGTCTTGGGATTTAAAGTGTGGGGCTCCCCGCGGGCTTTAACGTGGGCTCCCCAGGCTTTAACGTAGGGTCCTGAGGCTTTAATATGAGATCTCAGAGTTTTAGCATGGATTGTTTAATTTTTGGTGGTTTGTTTTTTTTTCCAGTTTTCTCCACTTGGCGATTATTCACGAGGAAAAAGCCCTGAGCCTGGAGGTGATCCGACAGGCAGCCGGGGACCATGCTTTTCTGAATTTCCAGAACAACCTCAGCCAGGTATTTTCACCTCCACAGCCTCAAATCCGGGTCAGCCCCCACCACCCGTACAAAAGCACTCTGGGGAATTCCCCCAAAAAAGTCCTTTGTAAAATTTGTTTCAACTGATGGATATTAAATCCAAGCCTGCGTTCAGGAAAGTCCCCAGCTGGCTGCTGCCGGCGTTAGTACAACACTTCCTCTTGCCCAAGAGTGGCATTTAGCGCCTACGTTTTTCAAATATGATGCAATGGGTTGCATCCCTCTTTACTGGGATGTTAATGATACCCTTCATATGGACTGACTGTTCAGTATCCACAGAGCCCCAGGTTCATCACTTCCAAAACAATGGGCAACTATACAATATGTTGAGAAGCATAAAGAACTGAGTTTATGGAGTGTGTTTTTAACGGGGAGCACAGATAGCAAAGTGATCAAGGGATCTGTTGGTTCAGATGTTGCTGCTGAGTTTGCAGTGTACCTTACATGTCTGCCTTTTATTTTTTGCCTGCAGACTCCTCTTCACCTGGCAGTGATTACCAATCAACCTGAAATTGCTGAACATCTTCTGAAGGCTGGATGTGACCTGGAAATCAGGGATTTCCGAGGAAACACCCCTTTGCACATTGCCTGCCAGCAAGGCTCTCTCAGGAGCGTCAGCGTCCTCACACAGTACTGCCAGCCACACCACCTCCTCGCTGTCCTTCAGGCGACCAACTACAACGGTACGAGCATGTTGCTGTGCATCAGTGTCCATGTGCTCTATGGAGGGTAGGGTTGATGGCCCATGGTGCTCAAAGATCTCTGGAGAGGTGGAGAAGGATCATTACGCCCATTTGAGAGCTGAGCCCAAAGCACACATCAGCATCTGACTTCTGTTGTAGACCTCCTCACTCCTGATTTTTGGTTCTCATGGCTTTGAATTCTGGAATCTTATTGAGCACTTTTGCAGTGCTGGGGTTTTGGGGTTTTTTGGTTTGTTTTTTTTTTTGTTACAGTAAGTTGCAATCAAACACTGGAATAAATCTTTCCAAAATCCAGCCCTATTATTCATACTTACTAGAAGCTGGAAAGCTTTTGTCATGGATGAAATGCAAACGTAGCTCTTGTCCTGTCCTATCTTCTGATCTTTAATGGAATGATAGGGCATTAGGTTAGACTTACTCAAGTTTTCCCTTCATTTGTGTTTTGCAGGGCATACATGTCTCCATTTGGCATCTATTCAAGGATACCTGGCTGTTGTTGAATACTTACTATCTTTGGGAGCAGATGTCAATGCTCAGGTAGGTAATGTACACTGTGAATTTAACTGAGCAGAACTGTGTAGTCATAAGAATCAACAGGTCTGGCACTGGCTTTGGGTCTCCTAATTTGACAAACCTTATGTTATTTTCATGCAGGAGCCGTGCAATGGCAGAACAGCACTACATTTGGCTGTTGACCTGCAGAACTCGGACTTGGTGTCACTTTTGGTGAAACATGGGGCGGATGTGAACAGAGTGACCTACCAAGGCTATTCCCCTTATCAGCTCACGTGGGGAAGAGACAATTCCAGCATACAGGAACAGCTGAAGCAGCTGACCACAGCCGACTTGCAGATGTTGCCAGAAAGTGAAGACGATGAGAGCAGTGAATCAGAGCCTGAATTCACAGAGGATGAAGTGAGTGGCTATTTGCACCTTTTCAAGAGAAAGGGAAAGTCCTTCCCCTTGTAGATTTGTGGGGTTTTTTATGGTGCCGCTCTGATGACATGATCTAGTGACCTCTTAAATATATCTTGGGTCTAAATAGCCCATGAAGTAAGGTTGCATTATCAACTGTCAACAAGATGGCAGATGGGGCAAGCATATAAAGAGAATAAATCTAAGAATAAAATATAAAAAATAACATGAGGGAATGGAGGTTAATTTCACACAACATGATTCTCTGAGCACTGTTCTGTTGCTGACATCTACAGAACTTTGTGAGATTAAGTTAGCAGGTGGTTTTCTCCTCTGCAGTGTATTTTTTCTAATGTGCTCATTGCTGTTAAATGGCAAATGCAAGCATTTTGTTATAGACTTTTTATATGCTAGTGAAGTCAGGGCATGCAGTATTTGGCAGTTATCCCAGAGTGGATATGATACTCACAGTAACAGTTTTGCATTAACAGCTTTTTGTTTTTTCTTGCAGCTTATATATGATGACTGCCTTATTGGAGGACGACAGCTGGCATTTTAAAGCAGAGCTTTGTGTGAAAAGAAGTGACTGTGTACATATGTATAGAAAAAGGACTGACTTTCTTAATTTAAAAAGGAAGTCACAATGCAGAGGGAGAAAACAGGAGGGAGATACTGCACTATCTGGCAAGGACCACGTTGCTGTAACAGGACAGTTCCAGATTCTGTTGTGTGTTTAAATACAGGAGTGAGATGTGTAACATCAGTACAGATCTGTGATTGCTCACACCACCTGATAAAGAGCCACATAGTCTTCTCAACCCTGCGGAGTTAACAGACTACATGTCCAACCTTCTAGTTATGGAGAGCTATCTTGTGGCATTAAGTACCACGAGGAACACATCCTGTTATGGCAAGGCAGGCTCATACCATACCAACACCCCTTCTTCTTGGAGACTGGGTGTTAGTTTGTGTTGGGCTGCTGGCATGCCCTGGCCCTGCTGACCGACCTCAGCTGCTCTCGTGGGGCATCGCAGGCAGAGTCCTCAAACCAAGGGACTGCTGGCCTCCTGGCTGTTAGGAGGAAGTAGCAATAATGTTAACTACGGGCATTGGAAACTGTGTGTTTCACACCATGTGTGTCATAATTGCTATACGTTTTAGCAATTGTATATTGTGTAAATACTGTACATTTTTTGTTTATAATTATTTTGGTATATGTGAGATGTGTATTTATTAAAAAAATCAGATTACTCTGTACCTGGTCTGTGAAGTGATACATTGCCTGCCTCCGTAGCCTGAGGTACCTGGGAATCCACCAGGACTGCTTTTTAAGAAACATTTAACACCTAGTAGACCAAGAGGGTCACAGGCTCAGGGGTTTTGGGTGGTTCACCTTGGCAGCAGTAAGACATCTAAGAAACCAGCAGCACTCTGCTGCAGCTAATTTTGGAAGCAGATGTAGGTGGTGTTTCCTGTGCCCTTTGCAGCAGGTGGGTTAGGGGCTGGGATTCCCCCTCTCGTCACCCAGGCACCGGGCTACCTTGCTGCTAGAGTGGGGTTTTTGAGGCCATCTGGCAGCACCTATCCACCCACCCTCATGGCACCTTTTGTTCCAGGTCCAAAGCTCAGCAGCTCTGGCTGGGGGAGGCTGGAGGTTTGCAAGGCAGCCTCACACCCACCCCTGTCTCGTTTATCACGTGGCTGGGCTCCAGTTTGAACTTGGGCACCCCTGGATTTTCCAAAGGGGATTTCCACGGGAAGAGGGAGCACACACCCAGGAACACGTGCTGCTGCCTTCTACCTCTGCAATTCAGGCGTGGAGCCTCCCCAGTCCCTGTTGTGGGAGCTACAGTTCTAGTCTTAATTCACAGCAGTGAAGGATGTGGCTTTAACCCACTTCAGTTATTCCCGCATGTTTCTCTCCAGCATTCAGGCAGATAAAATCACTTTGCTCAAATCCTCGGCTGAGTGGGATCATATGCTGGCAGCATATTTGCAGTGCAGGACTAAGTTTAGCCACGGATTTTAGCCCACATAAAGGAAAGGTTGCATGAAGGGTGACCATGCCCTGTTCCTTCTGTGCCCTAACCCCCGGGGTGCAGCAGCGCTGTTGGTGCAGGACCCAGCTCTGCCAAGAGTGTTGGCCAGGGGACTTCCATGCTGCTGGCACCCAGCCTGGCTTAGGCAGCTGGGGAAGGCTGTGGCTCCAGGTTGCACAGGGATACCCTTTCCTTTTTCTGCCCTGCTCTTCCCCAGGGGTTCCTGACACAGAACCTGATCTAAGGAGGGCTCTCTGCTATGAGGAAGAGCAGCACAGCTGGCTGGGTACTTCCTAATTTGCATGAGAGCCAAAGGCCATTGTGGAAAGGATTATATAAAATTGTCATCCTGAGTCATTTTCATTTCCCTTCCACTCTCATTGTATGAGCATAGCTCAAGTGTATGCACTGAAACTTCCTTCTGACAGACAGGGTCATACTTACGTTGCAAACCTGCAAAATTTTCCAGGTGTGGGGTTGGGTGAGAATCTGCCAAACCATTCTATTTCTTGGGGACTCACTCTGCCTTCCAAACAACTGCTGAACTTGAGCTAGGGATGGGGACTGAGGGAGGAAGGCACCAACCTGCTGCTACAGATTTTTCACCAGCAAAGAATCCCAGGTCACTTTCAGACTTTCTTGACTAAACAGGACATTGCCAAGGCTGGAAACAGAAAAGGCAACATTCCTTTCCTTAGCTACACTTCATTTTCCCCCTTGCAAAACAGGGGCTGGAAATACTGTTGAGGCCCTGCAGAGGCATTCATCAGCTATAAATATCAGTGTTCTGGAGGTGCTTGGGTACATGGCTGGACCTGGTATGCAAATATTTGAATAGATATCATCTGAATGCAAATACTTTTATTCGAAGGCCAGAGGGAGTGAGGAAAGTTGCAGTTATCCATTGTACCAGGTTGGTCAAGTAGTTTTGAGGCAGCAGTAAGTTCTCTGCTGCCTGTTGCAACATTTAGACAAACTATATCTTACGAAGGTGCTGCTATAATCTTGCAAGAATTCTGTAGTGACTTAATAAATTAAGCAAACACTGTACAAGGAAGTTTTGCAGCTAAACAAATCATTGCCCAGCTACTGCGTGCTGGGTATGCTACTTTTTGCCTCCACCAGTCATGTGAAAGTAACCAGGTATCGTATGCAGAGGAACTGCACGTAAAGCAAGTAGGACAGAGATTAATGTGAGCATGCGTTAGCAAAATAGGTTGGGGCATGTTGTGTATTTGTGCGTAGCTGACATGGGCTGTCTGGTGCAGAGCTTTGTCTGTTCACTTCATGACATAATAAGATTGTCTACTACAGGCCACCCCCTTGCACCTTCAGTTTCAAACACCTGCCCTTGACTGCTGCATGCCCACCCTGTCTCCAGCTTTTTCACACCTATGCCATTAGCTTTTCCTGAATGGTTTTGGTGATAAGTTGCATTCATGGTACCTTCTTGGCACTCTGGCAGGTATGTTGCATGGTCCCATTTGTAGGACTTGGAGCAAGAACTCCTTACACATTTATTCTGCCAGCATCACGTTTTCCTTATTTAGTTGCCACAGCGCTATTAGAAGCTAGCTTGCTCTTGCTTGTCCTCCAGCCAGTGCTTCCCTGCACTAGCCCAGGGTTCGATATTCGCTCCCAGAGCCATTGCCACAGCTTGGAACTTCAAGAGCAGCCACACTGCTGCAGATCAAGGTTCTGTGAAGTTCATTTTTATCTTCCTGACTCTGACCTTCTCTCTATTAGCCTCCTGTCTTTCCTCAGCTCCTGCAGTGCCTATGTGCTCTCCTCTTACTGTCCTTGGCATCCGTATCTGCCTTTGCCTGCTCTTTTCTCCTTTCCACAGGTCTCCCTTCCCTCTTCTGCAACACCAGCTCACCAGGAAACTCATTCATCCGTCATGACACTGCACACCATGAGGCTGCATTTTTGTTTCCAGCCTTTCTCCGCTGCCCATTATTGTAAATTTCTTTGCTAATCCCACAGGGATATTTCCCTTTTTCCTCATATTGCGCACAAAGAACTGAATTCCCTATTTCCTCCCATGCCCTCCAGTTCTTCCTTGCACTCAGCTCCTTGCCTACATGCCCTGCATCCATCTGGTGGACACACTTACCTGCCTGCCCCAGTGGGACTCAATGCACCAGAAGGCAATGAGACCACCAGGACACTTTTTGTACTCCAAAAATGGCAGCCCCACTGCTGCTGGCAGCTTCAGTTCAGATTTGGGTGAGCAAGAATGTTGAGTGAGGAAAGACATTGTGAACTTGGAGGAGGAGGAGAGGTATCATTTGTGACTTGTTTTAACAGAAAATCTTCAGTGAAGGTGGATTCTGGGACAGCCAGGGGCCCAGCACAGATAATCTTTCTGCCAAAACTGCACTGTGGAAATAATTAAGTATCTGGTTGTTCCTAGATGAAAGAATTGCATAATAGAGTGCAGGGATGGCAGGGAGGACCTCATCCTCACTGAAGTGGAGGGGGATGGAGGAAGGACTTTTTCAGCATTGCCTTGCCCCTAGCAATGGAACGTTGCTGGAGATCAAGAGCTGTGCAGGTTCCCAAAGGATGAGGGTGCAGGGAAGTCCTGTCCTCTCATGCCAGCCAGAACAGCACATGCCACTGGGATGGCACAACCTCCCATCTCCAGCAAGCGCCTGTCACTCTGGCACCTCTCACTTCCCATCCCTTCAGAGAGCTCTCTGAAGCATTAACATCAGGGCCAAAAGGCTCCTTTGAAACATTGACACATTTATTAGTCCACAATGTAAGAACCCAAAGTCCAGAGGGGCTGAGGCAGAAACTCCCCCAACACTGTGGAGGTTTGACTGCCCTCCCTCCCCTTGCTCCAGCACTCTGATTTTCCAAGGACCATCTCCTTATCCAGTTTTCCAAACAGGACTTTCCAGTCCCTGTCAGAAGAGAGGTGGGGTTTCCCCCACTCACTCCTTTCTTCAGTTTTATCCTTTACAGCAGTCCCAAGTGGTAGCCGGCTTCATTGTTCCTCCAACAGCAGCAGGAATACAGTCTCCTGCCTGCTCACCATCAGCCCCAGGGGCTTCCCTGCTCCGAAAGAACAGCCCTACACCCCTTTAATTGAAGTCCTTTTTCCCATTCCCAGGTTTAGCTAAATAACATTCTTCTGCACATCTTTCAAGGGAAACTCTTCATCCCTCCAGCTGAAAGCAAAATATGAGCAAAGTGCTCATATTTTTGCAATATATGCAAAGTGCTGCAGGAAAGAACCTTAAAATGCAACTATTTTTAATACGCACGCACTCCATGAAGGGCACGCTGCTGCTGTTTCACTGCAATATTTAACTCAGTTAATTATTACCCCTGGATTTTAGTAGCTTGGAGGAGGGAATTTCCCAAGGCCCTACGGAAGATCCCTGTGAGCACTTCTGCTCTGCTTCAGCAATGCTCCTTGCTTGTGCCAGGGAGTGCCCAGGGCTCCAGCGAGACACAGCCCGCCCGACCAGCACTGACTAGTGCTATAAGCAAGCCTGTTGTGTTCCCTGATGCTGTGTGGGACGATCTGCATGGTGTTTTTCCTTTCTGTGTGTCTCGGGCAAAGCTCTATCTGCGTGCTGAGGTGAGAAGGACCAAGAGTCAGTAAGGACTGTGCAGCACACAGAATGAAGCTCTTCATTAATTTTTTTCTAAGTGGATGGGTTTCCATTCCAGTGTGCATCAAGGCTGATGTTTCTGGATTTTACCTAAAAACTTAGATCTGACTCCTGGCAGCAGCTTCTCTGAGATGTTTTGCCTCAGCAGTCGAACAAGCCAGCCCTCCCAGACGCTGCATTGAGGCTCCTTACCTCAGCTGTGCCAAGTGTTCCATGGGGAAAAAAACTCCCAAGAAAGAGGATCTGCACCATCCCCTTGCCCCAAGCACACTTGACCTCTAACTCCTCTCAAGCAGCTTATGAAACTTCCTGAGCTGTAGTAAAACGTAGGATCATAGAATCATAGAAGAGTTGGGTTGGAAGGAACCTTAAAAATCATCCAGTTCCACACCCCCTGCCATGGGTAGGGACACCTCCCACCAGCCCAGGCTGCCCCGGGCCCCATCCAACCTGGACTTGAACACCTCCAGGGATGGGGCAGCCATACCTTCCCTGGGCAACCTGTTCCCATGCCTCACCACTCCCATAGTGAAGAAATTCTTCCTCATGTCTAGGATTATTCCTTATGCCTAACATTGCCTGTCTGTCCATCTACCCCACACCTTTCCATGCTCCCATCCTTGTAGCCCTGACCCTCAGCAGCAGACCAAAATGCATGGTGCTGAGCTGCTGGACTCCTCCATCATGGCAACGGAAAGCTCACTAACTACCATGTCTCCTGTCTTGACGGTTCCTCTTGCACAACAGAGCTCAAATATGTGAAAACTGAAATAATTATGTTTAAATGGGGTTAGTTGGCAGCAGTGCAGTAGACTGGCAGGCTTTGTCTGCAGTTAGTCAGATTTAAACAGGCAATCAAATAGCATGAGCGCATGTCCAGCAATTATGAAATGGCAAGAAGGCAGAGGGGAAAAGGGCAGCAGTGCCACTGGGGTGCAAAAGCTAGGTGAGACATCACTGGCAGCAGACATGGGGCCAGCAGGTGCTCTGGGGAACCTCTTCCTAAAAACAGCCATACTGAGGAGTAGAAAACAAGAGGACCAAGCTGCATCCATGCACTGCACAAAATTAAAGAGCATCTCAGTAGAGCACATGGCAGCTCTGTGCCACAAGTAGGATCACAGACATTTCTCACAAAGACTTGTGCAGAGTGTGTGAGCCCAGTTGCACTGCAGCATGACAGGAATTAGTGCAAATAACTCCAAATTTTCTGCTTTGAATTTAAGAACAAGTAGAATAATTAAAAATAGTAATTTTTTTTTCCATTTTGCAAAGCAGAGGTTTTGTTCTGCTTTGTTTCAGTTAGAAAAAATGTATTGTTTAAAAACAATTGTATGATTAAAATCATGTTGAGAACTTCCCAACAGAAAAAGATTACTTCTGCAGACTAAGAAAACAAGAAATTATTTCATTGTTTTTCTTCCTCATTGGAAAGTTTAGGTGTTGGTTTTCTCACTCACCTAAAAAGTATTTTTTTCTCCTAAGCTTCTGCATTTATGACATAGCAGAATTTCCTCTCCTATTTTTCTCCTAAGTCATATGAACTGGTCATACCTCCGACTTGGGGCTTACCATGCCAACCCCCAAATGTGAATCCAATTGCCATCCATATAATAGTTATTAAACTTGTACTTCTACAGGGGCAAGTCGTCAGTTAGCCTTACAGCTTAGCAGCCTTCCATCGGGTCTGCTTGGTTGCCTCTTTCCATCACAGTATCCACCACCCCTCACATATACCCTATTTCTTCTATTCATTGACTCCATCTTTTGGCTACTCTAAATATACCACAAAGAAAACTCAGCTCATGGGAGGTAATGTTTTCAAAACTGATTCTGAGGGCACCCTTGTGATGAAAGTTTTGGTGCTGCACTTCAATCCATGGCAAGTGTACAGCTTCTGACAGGTAAACCGATGCTGCTTCTGACAGCAACTACTGTCCTGCTGCTGGACATTTTGCCCATGACTTAGACCATATCTGGAGACTCATTCAACCCAAGGCATGAAGCCAACACATACTGCTCAGGGAGCACTAGGTATTTCCCATGCAAATGCTTTCATTCAGCAATAAAGCAAACACAGTTCAGTGTGTTCTCTTCCTGGAGGCAAGTCCCTTGCATTGTAAGCACGTTCATCATTAAATGCCACTGTACATGGCTTCTTACCATCACCAGAAGAAAAATGTTATCTCTGCAGCCACTCCACTTCACTGAGTTTATTCCTGGGCCCTTGAATGCTGTGAATAGAAATGACATATTCCTTGTAAGCAGGGGATAAAAACAGCTCTATGTGGCCTTATTAATCATTTTGCTTGACACACATGAAATATCATCTTAATCTCCAATTCTCTGAATACCTGAGTCCTGTCTCTGAGGACAGCAAAGAGATAATTTGGGAGCAGCTTCCCTTTACAAGCTGGCAACCCTCCCACCCAAGCCAGAGAACGCAGGCAAATGCTGCATCGGTGAAGATGCTGTTGCTGCACAGGGTACTAGCGCAGCACAAGTGATCCCATCTCTCCGTGTCCCTTCCTCAACGGCTGCTCACTGGCACCACAGGAAGAGCTTGTGTCCCATGCTGGATCTGACCCTGGCTCAGGGCAGAGGTGAAGAAGGATGCAGCGCTGCTGGGCCCCATTGCAAAGGGGCCTCTAAGAGCTAACTAAAAGGCAAGTGTGACCTAATGATAAGGCAGACTTTTTTTTATCATGTTTCATTATCACTTAGCCTGAAAAGCAGTACAAAGCAGTTGCTGTTTGCTCCTGGTGGCAGCTGAGTCCCTGTCCAGGGCTGGTGTCCCCATCCCTGCAGCACTACTGTGCCTGGCACCCCAAAGCCTGTCCCATTAGCTGTCCGAGACCAGACTCAGCAAACCACAGGAGGAAGTCGAATACAAGATGTGCGAGATTGGTGAAACATGCAAAGCATGGTCCCATTTAACCTCACCAGTCTGGAAATCCAGAGTTCAGAGCTTACCTCACCAGTGGATGTAAACAGTCATGACAATCACAGGAAAGTAAGCTTCAAAATAAGAACAAGCATTGCAAATTCACCCTTTAAATAGAGTTAAAGCAAAGAGGCACCATGTGTTTTCAATCTCCACTGAAGGAGCAGGAGTTCACCGTCTCTGAACTGAGCCTCCAAAAGCTCTTCAGAAAGGAAAGTGCAGGCTGGGGCAGCGTGACTGAGCTGCTTTGCATGGGATTTCATTTTACCATTTTTATGAAGCATTGGTGAGAAAAAGAGACAGTGATGGTAAATGCAAATATCTGCAACACTTCAATGCCTCAGCAGGGAACCTGCTTAGGTTTGCAGTCCCTGAGCAGAGGGATAAAGGAGCTGTATGGTTGTGACATGAATTACATGGATCTCGCTACAATAACTGACTCCTCCTGCCTCTAAGCCCCTTTATTCCATCAACATCAAGAGGGAGGGTTTTTTTGGCTCATACTCAGACAGGATTGAAATATTTACTGAAGATCCACTCTTAAAAGTGAGAGCTCAGATGCACAGCTGCCTTTGGCATTACGAGAAATGTAGAAGAAAGAGGAAATTATTTGAACTGTGTGCATGCGCCATAAACTGAGTTAAGCTGCAGATGGGATGAGTCTTCTCAGTTGTAGTGCAGCAGCTACTTTGATGTGTCTCTCCCTCTTACTGCTGACAGCTAAATTATTTCTTGCAGAGCTGTAATCATGAACTTTCTCTTGCATAAACCCAGGGCACCTCCCTTTTTCTAACTGCCAGCCTGCCGGGCCCTCTATCCCTGCAGAGCACCTCACAGATCTCATATGAAATATCAGAGACGTTGTTGGTATGGTTTTGAGAGTCCCCAGGAGGGGCCTCCGTGAGATCTGTGTGCTTCCAGCATTTGCCAAGTGGGGCTGCTGCAGACGTCCCGTCCCAGGAGAAAATCTCCCTGCAAGAAGCCAGGATGGAACAGGCTGATCAATATGAAAGGAATGAGGGAAGGGAAGGGAAGGAAATGTTTTTGCTAGCAAACAGCCAGCAATTTAAATTAGGAATTGCAATAACAGCAGTGAGCCTTACCGAATGTGGTGTTAGCCTCTCAAAATACATATAGTATGAATGTTCTAAGTCCCCACTGCAGAAAATTGAGGTATAGATAGTCAGTGGTTTATGCTGCAGCACAGGAGGCCTCAGCCTGCTCCTTAACAGCACCTAGCATAAGGAGAAAGTAAAGCATAACAAGAAAGTAAACCACATCATCTCCTTGAAATCACCTTCAGGTAACAACAGTGGCATGGGCTGGCAAAGGCTGGCTCCATCTCTGTCACTCATCGTGTATGTGTGACTGGGTCAAAGCCACTGCCACTCCATGCAGCTTTGATGCTCCTCGCCCAGGCAGACTGCCCATGCAGCTTCGGGCACTGCAAACCAGCAGTCATAAAATGCTGCTGTAGGACATGGAGTCACAACCTGTACCAGGCTTGCGGTTCACAGCATCTCTGCCCCGGCTTTGGGCTGTAAGCTCCCCCAGGGCAGGGACTGCTTTTAAATAGGTGTTTGCTGAGCTCCCTGAAGAGTATGTGCTGCCAGTCCTCTCCTCTGCGGTGCCACAAGGAATATGAACTGGTAATACCAGCACCTACGGTGTTAAAGCAGTTGGTGCTTGCAGCTGCAAAAGTACCCACTGTGATGTCTGTTGCAACAGCCAAAATCTGGGCTTTTGCCTGTGCACTGGGCTTCCTTTGGGTGCTTTAGGCTCTACTAAATGAGCAGACTTCTGTACACGATATGCAGTAAGGTAAGGTAAAAGGCTGTGAACTCCAGTAAGAAGAGCTGGAAATTCAGGAGGATTTCTTGCCGTGTGAGAGCCCTGTAGTGCCAGCAGGTTTTACTTTTTCTCAGCCCTCCTGGCAGACACACTCTATGCAAATGCTGTTCTCTAGGCTTTCACACACGGGACTTTCAAAAGGTTCATGCTCTTCAGAAAAAAATTTATAGGATCAGATTTTCCTATGGTCCGTTAAGTCATTTTATTAATCACCAGGACCATTCTCAAACGTCTTTCGAGATTGAGAAATTCCACTTAATCACAGCTCTGCCCTGCTGCCACCTTCTCAGCATCAGATGGAGAAATGATGTGCAGACCTTAGTCACACTAACACTGCTTTAAGGCTGAGCTGGTGAATGGGACGTGAATCATTTTTGCCTTTTCTTTCTTTTAAGGGAAACAGTGAAGGCAACTGCTGCTCTGAGAGTAAAACGCGTAAAGCAGTGACAGGTCTTCCTGTTTCCTTCCCATCTCTGGTGCCTGCTGTGTGCTCCTTCCCTGCACTTGACTGTGTCTACTGAAAAAGCTTCTCTCTGTGTCAAGCTACTCCTTGGAGATTTGTTTACCACATCTCAGCAAGTGTGAAGCCATACAGAGCTGTTTTCCAGGACCCGCTGGTAGAGTGAATCGCAGGATATTTTCCAAACAAGCTACTTCCTCCTTACAGAGGACTTTTCTGTGCGTACAGATGCATAAGGTCAGTAGGGTGTGGTGCTGGGAGAGAAAAGGTCAGTAGGGTGTGGTGCTGGGAGAGAAAAGACCGGCTCCTTTGGAAAGGCCTAAGCGTGGCACTGATGGGCATTGCATTGCCTTTTATAATCCTGCCTGCTTGCTGATGTCCACTGAGCTTGTCAGGTGTCAAGGACTGGGAGCAAGACGCTGCCTACACAAGCAAAGGGGAATGCCAAGGCCAGAGGTGCAGCTCCAGCCTCAGGCTTGCCAGCACGGTGGGGAGAAGGAGATGAATCACCATCAAAGGTCATGGCAGAGCTGTGCTGAGAAAAGGGCTCTTTATGGCCTCTCCTTTCATCCCCCTAATCGGAGGCATTCACAAAGGAGTGAATCCATGGATAGCACAAGGCTTTGCAAACTGTCCCTTTCTTTTAGGGTGTTAATCGATTGAGGCTTCTTCTGAAGCACTCTAATACGAGGTAGCAGAAATCCTCCCTGCACAGAAAGAGTGAAGATGGGGGGAAACAGACGGAATATTTTTGCTCTCTTTATCTTCTCCTGGAAAATGCATAGCCATAACTCCCCATGGATGTAGATGCTCAGGAAAGGAACAAATACCTTGCTAGAAAAATCCAGCATTTTTATCTAGATGTCCTTCAAGCAAGTTTTAGGCAACACAGAGCTAAGGAGCTGGGAGATTAACTCCATGTTAACTCTCCCTCCACCAGTTCAGCCTGCTCCTGCCGGGCTAAATCATAAGACCTTGTGGTGCAGGCAGCCCAGCACATCAGCCATGGCTTCCTGACAAAACAACCAAGAGCTCCAGCCCTCACATCTGCAGCCGGCAGCCGGGCACACTACAGTGCCTGCCTTGGCAAGCTGTCTGAAAGGGCTAGGTCCTAGCAGTAGGACTGGGCTCCGTGGCAAGGAAAAGCCTGCAACTCATTGCAAGCAGGCTGGGTAATGGTTTGCTGCAAAAAAAAAGAAACAAACACAAACAAAAAAAACCAAACCAAAACTACCCAGGTCATTGCTAAGGAAAAATCCCAGCAAGCTGCTTGGGTAGGCAGGGGTTGCCCTATTTCTGTTGGGGTTTCCTGGCCTGAAATAAAGGTGCTTGTGTTGAGAGAAGCTGTGTGCGTGTAGCAAGCTTGGCAGGTTGCACACATGGGATCTCCAAGGCATAAGGGGATGATATGTGCAGGATAGCCAGGGCACTTCAGCTGCACTTGTGTAATTGAGAGTCCAGCATTTCTAAACAGTGGGGTGACCCATCACAGCTGCTCTCCTGCTGGGGTTGCTCCATGTCAGCCAGCCAAAGTCCACAGCTTTAGCACAGGGAAAATTTCCAAGGCTGAGAAGTGAGCATGTCCAGGGAGGATGCAGACACAGGGTGACTGGTTTGTGCTTGGTGGATCTCCTGCAGGTGGACCTCTGGAGGTCATAGGAATCCTCCTCTGCAAACCACTTGCCAAGGATGGAGCTGTGCACTGGCCCATTGGCCCTTTCCACATGCCCACATACACATGCCAGCAAACTATAAGCATTCCTGGCTGGTCCGACTCCTGGTTTGGACAGAAATTTGCCATAAATTGAGCAGCTAGGGCTGCACATTGAGTAGCTTCTTACTAATTTTGGTACAGCTTGCTTTTTTTGTTGCCACGATTTTGCAGGCATCCAAACTCAAATGATGTATAAAGCTGGGAATCCCCACTGCCTCCAGACTTTTCTATCACCCTAATAAAGTCATGTCCCTAAACCACGGGCTATCGCCTAGTTCCAGCTCTTAGCAGGACGCCTGCAGGGTCATGTTCCAGCCACGTAGTAATGACAGTGCCCAGAAACAGACATCCGTCCAGGCTGCAGAGCTTCCTACAAGGAGACACAACTTCCAGGGTTTGCATTTGCTGTTTTGATCCCAATACTCTTTCTCTTTCTCCCAGCCCACTACCACTCTGGAGTTGCCAGTCATGGCTAGTCCTAGCTTCCAACAGCCAGCATTGTGGTCATACTACTGCAGAGTAGGTTTATCAGCTCATCAAACTCTTGTGTTTTGTTTGATTAGATTTAGCGGCTTGGAGGGGATACACGAGTCTGTTCTTAGAAGCTTCCCCACAGGAAAAGGTTTGTTGGCCACCAGAGACAACTCTGCAGGAAGGTGGTGCCAGAACTTACATAAGCAGGGAAGCCCCCGGCAGGCAATTTTGCAACAACATCCTGAGCATCTAGGACGTTGTGACAACTTCCAGAGCTGCTCTTCTCCGTTGGCCCCAGCACGTCTTTCTGGCAGGCGCTGCTGTAGCTGCACATGCTTGCTGAGCACTTGCGCAACCTGAGAATCAAAGCTGTGCTCGGGGCAATCTGAGCTCATGTTTTCTAACTGCAAAACAGAGGCCTCATCCTCAGAGTTGAGCAAACCTATAATTTATGCTGGAGATGATCGGCCTTGAGCACACATGGAGCCACTCTAGGAGGCGGTCATGTTGCTTGCTGCACTGCAATTTATTTGCTAGCCAGGCTATTTCAAGCTGTGTCAGGGACACTGGGTTACATGAAAAAAACAGCTCATTGAGCAACAGGCGGAGTTTGACACTTAATAAGGCTACCGCAATCCCTAACACAGAGGTCTTTCCAGTCTGGTGTGTTATCTTCAACCATGACCAGTGGTGGAAATGGTGCGATAGAACCTTACCATGGCTTGGGTTCCTAGACAACTAGTAGTGCAGACCTGTGCAGGGAGATGTTTCTGCCTATGTGACCCAGCAGCAGCAGATTTAAGAGCAGTATAATCCAGTCCCAGCTGGAGCTGCTGCTGCCAGGCCTACAGAAGTGCTGTGGAAATACAGAACTGTTACATCCTAGCTTCAGGAAAAACTACTTGTTCTGCAATAGCATAGCAGAAATCAGCATTTAGGCATGAATCCCAAAAAGAGATTTAAGACCATAAATCATGATGCTGATAGACTGTGAAAGCCTGTATCCAAACCTACCATCTGGAAAGCCAGTGCTCAGCAGCTCCTTACCTCCTGCAATGTGTACAACTCACTAGTGGCTTTCCTCTGCTTGGCTTGGACGTCCCCAAGAAGCGGAGGGTCTGCGCAGGTGCACACCTCACCCAAGGACCCTTTGATGCCCATTGCATGCATAGGAGGAAAGGTTGCTAGATCTTCTCCCCCCAGCCAAGTAACCTAATCCCACACTCTTGCACACTCTGTCCCTAATTCTGTGCCACTGCCCTAAATCCCTGGCATTACAGAGGGAGAGGAGACAGTGCGGCCTCTTTTCTTGATCTCTTTTCTCCTGCCCGTGGGCTGGGGCCCTTATTCCATGGAGATAAGCCTGGCTGCCCTTGGACTGAGGGGCAAAGAAGCCCATTTCTCGGGTGGGTGCCCTAGCTGGAAGTTTATTATGTTTACCTGAAAGACTGTAAGCTTTGACATTTTTCAGGAGAAAAAGAGAAAGGCTGTGAAAGGGCAGAGGTGTTCTCACCATTTCCTAGGAAACAGCCAGTCCCAGCTGAGTCAAAAGTCTGGGTGTTAAGAGAGGCAGGTCTTCAAGCAGATGCTGCACTCAGCTTTTCCAGCTGAGTAGAGGCTCTATTTATCACTGGCCTAGTTTGTTGTTTTTAGCCTCCTCGTGGAGAACAACACCAGGACCAGGCTTGCTTCAGCCCCAGCTTTGCTGGTTGAAAAGCTAATGACCTCAGTCTGCCTGGCCACCTCGGTACCTGCTTTGCAGCTGGCAGAGGTTTGTATGAGCTTTCCTCTAGTTCAGTTTGGACAGAACCAGCCAGGGTGTCTTAGATGGGCTTAATTTAACCTATATAATTTTGCTCAAAGCAAATACAGGGAATTGTACTCTGATTACTGCACCAGCCATCTGAGGGGGAACAACCTCCGATGGCAGGGGTGGGTGAGAGCAGGGAGACTGAAAAATTCTTTCAGAGCTGGGTCCAGAAAAACTCCTTGTGTTCTACTGCATGCAGGAAATGCCTCCTAGAAATCCACCAGATCACCAGGGAAGGCATCAGCATGCCTTCCTAGCTGCAAGCAAAGAGGCTTTTACTGAGCCCAGAGGAATGGAGATGTCAAATTCCTGCAATTTCTGTGTAAAAAGACAGAGAGAGCCCTGAAGGCCTATTGTGGAATGAGCTGAAGAAGCTGGTAGGACTGCCTGCAAACACTTGGGAGCACAGAGCACATCAGAGGTAGGAGATAGCTCCCCTCAAGGGAGCAGACAAGGCCACAGGACACCAGGGAAATGAATGTTGGACGTGCTGGGAGATGGGGCTGCCATGAGAAACTGACAGACAAAATAGCACCTTGCATTGCAAGTGTCTGCCCTATTGAAATAGAAAAAAATTAGAAGACTCCTTCTCAGCCCTCAAGGAAGCTGGAGAGGCTGAGGTAGGGCACTGGAAAGGATACTAGCTGCTCAATGGAGAAACACAACCTGTTGAACCCGCTGCTCTCACTTTGGGAAATTCCAGCTTCTTTCCACAAATGCAATGTTCCTTTTGCAAACTTGTTTTGGTGGGGTTCCTGCCTACATCCGGGTTGTATAAACAAAACCAGTGCTGAAAGCAAAAGTATCTGTACCGTGCTATATGAAAGATCCCCTGTGCTTCTCATGCGAATCGTGGTGTGACAGCCACCAGTCATTGCCTCAGCAACGTGCTCAGTTAAATCTGATCACTCTGAACATCTGCAATGTAAGCAGCACGTACCATCACGTGTGCAGGTACTCGGAGAGATGGCTGACTTTTCCAAATCACCTGCTGGCAGATAAATGTCTTGGTGACTCAGCTCTCATGACCTGCTGCTGCTCATCAGGGAGGGTTCCACCAATTCCACTCTAATTAGCTAATCCAGCAAGGCATGTGTTTGACCTGATCTTTCTTTATGCTTTGTGTCATAGCTGAGCTGTTAGTGCCCTTCTTTCTTCAATTTTCCTTAGAAGGCAGAAAGCTACAGGGTGGATTTGCCTTGATGTCACTGTAATCAGTGATGTACTGCACTGAGCACAAGCACTGCTGAAGAGCTATGAAAGGAAAGATTCAAACTCTGAAGTGGGAGAATATCCCACTTTGGAGGAGCAAAAAGCAGAAAGTGTGAAATTGCCTTGGAGCACCCACACAAACCCCGGGTTGGACAGTAACTGTGTGACATCACTCACAACATCTGTGAGAATCCAGGAAAACTTCTCAGCAAGGGCCAGAGTTGGGGGCAGAAACTTGCAGAAACACTGAGTGATGGGGGAAGGCAATTATCAGGCAACTGAATCAGATCTGGACAGAGACACTGATGAAGACATTGCCTGAAATCACTATCCTCAAAGCAAAATTATCCCTGGATCAAGCCCATGCGTTTTCTAGCTGGATGTAGTGGATTTCAGTGCAAGTGGGTGTGCCATGCAGATGCATTTTTTCAGTGTTTGTGCTCAGAAAGTAGAGTGTTTCCTGTGGTAACTTGCAAAGACAAACTCCTGTTCTTGGGTTTGTAAGGAAGATGTTTTTCCCTGCCCCCCAGGGAGAGTCCCTGATGAGACATGCTGGGGAGAAGGCAGGGCTTTCTGGCAGGCCTAGGAGCAGCCATGAGGATCATCTTTCTGTCCTCACACTCCTCCTTTAGGAGTGTGTGGCTGCTGCAGGAGCAGGGGAGAGACTGCAGCAGTGGAGCTGTGCTTGTGCTTGCACCAAGCCACCCATTTGGCCTGGGCTATGGCTTTCCACAGGTATCCCCCCAGATCCAAGCAAACATGGCACATGCCTGATGGAAGTCTTACTAAAGTGTTTTTCACTTCCCTAACACAGACAGGCAGCGTCCTGTCTTCCACTGCTCTCAGGTTCAAGCTGGGACCAAGCTGCCTGGCCAGGGCAAGATGCTCCCACGGCTCACCAGGAGGTGTCCCCAGGCAGGTGGGGTGAAAATCCTGCATACCACAAGAAGGTACACAAGGTGCCTTATGCCATTTTCTGGTTAATACCAATTTCGTAGAACCATAGAATAATCAGGTTGGAAGAGACCCACTGGATCATCGAGTCCAACCATTCCTATCAATCACTAAACCATGCCCCTCAGTACCTCATCCACCCATGCCTTAAACACCTCCACAGAAGGTGAATCAACCACTTCCCTGGGTAGCCTATTCCAGTGCCCGAAGACCCTTTCTGTGAAAATTTTTTTCCTAATGTCCAGCCTAAATCTCCTCTGGCAGAGCTTGTGGCCATTCCCTCTTGTCCTGTCCCCTGTCACTTGGGAGAAGAGTCCAGCTCCCTCCTCTCTACAACCTTCCCTCAGGTAGTTGTAGAGAGCAATGAGGCCTCCTCTTCTCCAGGCTAAACAACCCCAGTTCTCTCAGCCGCTCCTCATAAGGCCTGTTCTCCAGCCCCTTCACCAGCTTCTCTGGACTCGCTCCAGAGCCACAACATCCTTCTTGTGGTGAGGGGCCCAGAACTGAACACAGGATTCGAGGTGCAGTCTCATCAGTGCCGAGTACAGAGGGAGAATAACCTCCCTGGACCTGCTGGTCACGCCGTTTCTGATCCAAGACAAGATGCCATTGGCCTTCTTGGCCACCTGGGCACACAGCTGGCTCACGATCAGTCGGCTGTCAACCAACACCCCCAGGTCCTTCTCCTCCTGGCAGCTTTCCAGCCAGGCTTCTCCCAGTCTGTAGCACTGCACGGGGTTGTTGTGCCCCAAGTGCAGGACCCGGCATTTGGCCTTCTTAAACCTCATGCCGTTGGTCTCAGCCCAGCCGTCCAGCCTGTTCAGGTCCCTTTGCAGAGCCTCCCGACCGTCCAGCAGATCCACATTTCCACCCAGCTTAGTGCCACCTGCAAACTTGCTAAGGGAGCACTCGATGCCTTCATCCAGGTCATTGATAAAGACATTGAAAAGGGCTGGAACCAGGACTGAGACCTGGGGAACCCCACTTGTAACTGGCCTCCAGCTGGATTTAACACCATTTCCCACCACTCTCTGGGCCCGGTCATCCAACCAGTTTTCCACCCAGGAGAGTGTGCGCCTGTCCAGGCCAGAGGCTGACAGTTTCCGTAGCAGAATGCTGTGAGAAACTGTGTCAAAGGCTTTACTGAGGTCCAGGAAGATACATCCACAGCCTTAGGGTTCTTCTGACCCACTTTCATAATGATTCAAGTGGAAAAGACTGTCAGGGCCTACTGAGGGTACAGACTCAGAGGGCCCCATGCTGATCAGAAGGTCAGTGACAGCTAGTTGTACTCTTCATCCTATTCCTATTTAGAATCATAGAATCACTGGGTTGGAAAGTGATCATTGGATCATCGAGTCATCATTAAACCCCCGTTGTAGCACTCTCCTGCTCTGAAGAACTGCAGGAGGAGTTTTGGTCCACGAGCTGAGATGCCTTCCCCAAGTGCCACCTGGGGTCTCTCCCGGTCCCGCTGATTGTTTGCCTGAAGGAAGAAACACTTGAGGATGTTTCCAGTGAGCCTGCAAGACTGGAGCAAAAAATCAAACGCATCTAAAAGTCAGATTGGTTAGTTAAGAGAAAAGGATGAAAACCAATCCCACAGGAGCTGTGGGATGGATGCACTACAGTACTTATGTCAAAAAGGCACATTCTTCCTGTTTTTTTTCAGTCAGTTTTGCGTTGCAGTTGAACACAGCAAGAACTCTACATGGTGACAGGAAATCTCCTTTGGCAGATTTTCCCTCCCTTCCTTTTCCCATGTTTTGTTCTTTTTTTCCCTTGGTAAGGCAACAGCTGCTTTAAGAGGAAAGCATTGCTCTGGTCTCAGCATCCACTGATTCAGCTTACTCAGCTTCTCCTTAGGGGGATTTCTGGAGGAAGGTAACACTGTGGCTAAACCAGCTTCCCTTCAGCAGCTAGTAAATAATCCCTGAACTCTGGAGGAGGAGCAAATGCACTTACACCACGATGAACTCTTTCACATAGTCCATGGTATTGCCTGGACCCTGTCTGCTGAGAGCATGGGGTGGAGAACCAAGGCTTGGAGCCAAATGTGCTCATCATAGCCCCTAATTCTCCAGACCCTGTAGCTCACTAATGAAGCTTGAGGGATTTGAAGGGGTTTTCCTCGTCATGAAAAAAATATTACTACTAAAGTTTAAAATTGTGTTAGTTGTACAGCACTTCTCCATTTGCATGCCGAGTCTTTTTTCCTTTGCTCTTTATCTGCTTAAAATCAGGAATATTTTGGCAAAAAAAAAAAAAAAAGTTAGGAAGTCTGTGTTTTTTAAAAGCTGCTTGTGCCTGGAGGCACTGTCTATTCTTCTGACAAAGTGGTTGAGGATGAAAAGATGATCTCTCCCTCCTCCTCTTACCAGAAGGGTCTCTGGAGGAGGTGAGTCTGCAAAGACTGTCATCAGTGGAGCAGCACAGTGCTCTCTCCTTTCTTTGCTCAGAAGACACTGTGTGCTTATGTCATGACAAAGCCACTGCATTTTAGGAGGAAGAAAAGAGGAAGGAAACTGTGCAAGACAGGGGTTTCCCAGACTGCAACACTGCCTTTATACATAGTACTTTTGAATGGAGGAGAAGTCTGGGAACAGGAAAACCAGGAGGGGCTTTTAGTACCTTTACTTCTCCTTGCTGAGCCAGTAATTCAGAAGTTACGGCAGTTTCCCCACCCCAGGCAGCCGACGGTAATTACCTGGCAGACCTACACAAGCCAGGCAGGACCCCATAAGCTGTGAGATGCACACAAATTGTACAACCGACCTGCTGCCTCATTTACTTGTGGACCTGCTGACGCTACAAAATGAAGCTGACAGGGATAGGACTGACACATGAACACGGGGAAGGTGCAACTGACCCACAAACTCCATCTTCACAATCGCCCCGCCAGCCTGCAACTGCTCTCCAGCAGCGAGCACCCAACAAAACAAAACAAAAGGAAAACCACACTACCCCAGCTGCAAAGGCCATGATATCTCGGCATTGAGCAGGTACTGTTTTGCTCAGCTGCAGGAGATGCAAAGCCATTAGCAGAAATTCTTCAGAGGGCAAAAGGGCTCTGAAGAGGCTGTGCACATTCACATAGATTTCTACTTTATTTACAGAATCGAGTTCAGCCCTGGGCTTGTTGAATATTTGGCTGTACAGCTGCTGTGCAATTACTGAGCGTGGGAATTCCCTCCAGGGTGGAGCCCTGTGCTGTAGGTGTGATACCAACAAAAACAAGTGCGGGTTTTCACTGCTTCTTTCAGGGTGGGCCTCGGGGCCCCTGGGTAGGGAAAATGGCCTTGAAATTTTTTTGCTGTTTACAGCTTATAAGAAGAGCAATTAACTGCTAAGTGTATGGAAGTTGGAGGGGACAGGACTATGTTAAGCACCGATTCAACAATTTCAGACTATCCTTATCCTGGTATTGTATAACTTCCTGCAGAACTTGCCAAAAAATAATACTGATCCTTTCTCTCTGATCAAAAATATGCCTGTGACCTGGCCATACGAGGTTTTAAAGACACCTGAAAATGAGAGCAGTTTATAAAAGTGGGTTGCATGAGAACGCTCTCTAAACATGTTAAAAAAAATGGTAGGAATAATCATAACTTATGATTAAGATGAGGAAGAAAAAAGGGTGGCAATATTTCTTGCTGTTAACACTTGCAGAAGGCTCCTCCAAAGCCACCCGAGGTGGTAACGCTGTAGCTGTACAGGAACTAGGTACCCACCGTACCCCGAGAACCACTTGCCACAGGGTTAGCAGGCAGATCTCAAAGCTTGGTGAAGACTCACCTGTGCTGTTGCTGTCATTGCTGAGACTGCACCATGCAAGGATATTCTTAATCAAAATTTTAAAGCACAGATGATCCAGCTGAAAGAAGCCAAGCAGGTTCTGCCACAACTCTCTTTAATCACTGTTCTGCATCCTCTCCCAACAGCCTGTGGCACAAGGCTTGCGAGAGCATGGTGGTGCTTGGGCTGGCTCCCTCTCTGTCCTCACAGGACCCTGCTTACTGAGGACAACATTGTATTCTTTCCCAGCTCTAAAAGTCAACGGATGTGCGAAACTGAGTGCCAAAGGTTTATTTTAATTTATTTTAAACAAACCTTCCAAGGGCAAATCAGAAGCAAAACATCATGAGAGAGCAGGCAACAACATATCTATCCTGTCTCAGCAACCTCACAGTATTTATCAAGAGCAAAGTAAGGAATCTTGAGCCTTTCACCAGCAGGAATGATTCCAGGCGGTAACCACAGCTCTTAAAACCACCCTTACAACGACTTGTTTTACACAAAACTACGTGACATGCATAAAGAGTTTCATAAGCTTTGTATGGCTGTAAATGAGTGACGTAGGTGTGGAGTGGGCTTAAGTGCAGTCTGGAGGATTGTCCTCTTACTGCTGGAGAGTGCTGTGAGCTAGCAATGTGCGTGAAGTTGGCAAAGAGCAATTATTTATTCTCCTAGGTAACAATCCACCCCTAAACGGTTTAAAATACCAACACAATATAACCGTGGCAACCCACAATATGTGGTACAACCAAATTTATGGGTGTGCTTTTTGCACTCTAACAGGATGATGAAACGTCAGCCTGTGCTAAACTGGGTCGTACCCTCCCTGCTTCCACAACATCTTGTCCTCTCCCTTGTACAAGCACTGAATCTCATGCAACTGTGTGGCGAGCCAGTGAGCTGAGCCAGACAGAAGTTAATCCTGTAGTGAAAAAGGGACAAGTACTGGCCCCAGTGGACTACCTGAACTGGGTCAGCTTGCCATCACATGGATGCTATTGCTCGCACAAGGGATGGCATGGGATCATACAGCACGTGAAGGCAGCTGTTTCCAGCTTAGATTTGGTGAAGATGTTGTAAACCCGTGCCCTTACCAGTTCACGACAAGAGCCAAACATCATGAATCTGAGGCTAGAAGCTGAAACAAGCCCCTTTGCCTACTCCGTTCTTGCAGCATACCTTAGCCTTGCCAGCACTTTTGAAGGCTCCACACTCCCAGCAGAGCTGGATTACAGCATGTATCTATCCACACACATTGATTCTTGTTACAAAGCACAAGTGTTCCAGTATTGTGGTGGTATGTGTTTTGATTTGCTACCAAAGCAGGAAAGCATCACATACTCATTGCTATCTGCATTTGAAATAAGGGCCATAACATCATTTTGCAAATACATGCTTCATCAACAAAATCTGTTTCTCAGTCGTTCTCCTGCCGAATGCATTGCACGTGCATTTGTTGATAGGTCTAACACAAGAGAGAAATAAAATCCATGTTATTCTCTTTTCCTCTGTTAATTACTAAATCTCACTCTTAAATTGAAGGGGAAGGACCTCTGCTACTTCATTCCTGTAATATAGCCTTCTTGTAATGTTACTTATCACTAATTCTTTTTGTTATCTTCCTTTCCCAGCGAACTTTATACGCTTTTTCAGACCATAAAAACCCTCAACTGCATGCCAGGTTATTCATAACATCCATTTCCACTACCCTCGGCTTGTTTTGCAGCCCATCTCTAACTCTTGCTTTTGAATTTATAGCCCATTACTGCACTTCAGGCAGATGTTCCCTGCTGCACTACCTACACAAGCTCAGGTCTGTTTCCTGTGTTGGAGTGAGAAAGATGTAGGTGTCAGTGCAAAGTACTCTGAGCAGGAAAAACAGTTAAAAAATTAATTCCTTGTCACACAAGAGATGTAACTATTTTTGCACTTAGAAAGCTAATTTTACAGTATTTTATACTTTATTTACTTGGTTTGTTACTAGGTAAGAGAGGTTAGCAATGGAAACTTTTCCTGGAGATAAGAACAGGGAATATCATCACCTAATCTAATAAGCATTCCACAAATATTACATGTGTGGAGACACCTACAAGGAAAAGCAACCAGGAGCTACAGGCTGGGAAATCTGCTGGAGACTAAGGGTTCAGGCAACTTGCCACTACCTCACAGCAAGTCAGGCAGCCTTCCTGGTCACCACTAAAAATCATCCTTTCTCTCCCATACCTTCTACTAGCAGCCTTGACAACAACTCTCCAGCCTTCTTACAGGCACATCCTGTTACCTCTCAGGGCAGTCAGTATTTAAGCTAAGCTGGCAGCCTATTTTCAATTTTGACCACATCTTTAGGTAAGAAATGTTGGGTTTTTCCCCCTGTCAGCCATATGTTTCCACTGAAACTAGGCTAACATTCAGTGCAAATGCATTTCTTCACAACATCCTAAAGGTGTGCATAGCTACAAGTGGTTTAAGGGACACAGGTGGAAAAGGGAAGGGAAGAAACACCTCTCACCCTACTTGTGCTAAAACCCAATCCAAGGCACTGTCCCCTTAGGCAGCCAGCCTGCTGCATATTATCCTGACACTTCATTCTATCTTCTTAAATTAAAGACTCCCTGCCTGGCCGGCCATGCACTCTCTAGTTAGATTCCAGAAAGGAGGCTTTGACTGATTAAGAGAACTAATAACTCCCCTCCCTGTGAGGAAAATACTTGCTTACAAGGTAGGATTTTGACTGCTGCTCCTACCAGATGCACCACGAGTTTAACCTGCCTGGCTCATGGGTCCTGTCCTGCACTGCCCCCTGTGCTGGTGCCGCTATTGCAGGACCAGTATCAAGGTTACACTAGGGTCAAAATGGAGCTAATGCTATTTCTCTACATACATATTTATTTTTTTGTGTGTGTGTAATTTTATATTTTTAAAACATAGCCTTGTTTCCAAGTCAGGTTCTCCGGGTAGCCCCAGAAATTCCTGGGGTGCATAATGGGTACAGAGGCAGAGGAACTGGAGAAGAGCTGCTGTAACAGCACTGTCCACAAAGAAACCTTCTTCAGACTAGGAAGAGGAAGTCTTAATTCTGCTCAAATGAAGGCTTGTATCACCTGCTGAAAGAAGCAAATTCCACTTTGGTGGACCAGGGGTCTTCCTATAGGTTTAAGTGAAAGAGCAGTCAAGGGGATAGCGAGCTACAGATATTCCTGTTTCTTTGGTGATGCAGGCTGTGGTTTCCACAACAGCTTAAACCAGAAGCAGTGCAATCCCATTTCCCTCTTCCCTCCTTAAAATCAGTACTTCAACAAATTTGATCCTACAGTGAGCCGATTCAGGTCACTAATCTACAGATAACTGATCCAAACAAAACATTTTCCATCAGTTTACGAAACAGAATAGTTCATTACAAATGGAAAAGAGCACCAGTGCTGGCTGAAGGAAGAGGACAGACACAGCTGGAATCAGAAAAGGGAGGAGGGTGAGCATACTTGCAAACATCACAGCAACATCAGATATCACTGAAAGACATCCCTAATCCTGATTGTGCATCCCCAGCCCATGGACATTCATGCCACATTTCTGCATTCACGGCTACCAAGTTTGATGTTCTATCTCCAAAGAGGGTTGCTTTCTAGTCTAAGGAATCCCATAAAGGATTAAATACCTCGTGTTCACAAATCTACACCAGTGGATATCATAAGAGCCAGTTTTCTGGTAAAGAAAACAGATATAAATTTACTGCCAAAATAGTTACAGTTTGGCTTGTGTGTCCTAATCCACACTGCATACTATGTTGCTAAAGCCTTAACTAGGAAACTTTATTCCAGAGGCTTGTGGTTCAATGTAGGTATCGGCTAATCCACAATGAATCACAGAATAACTAGGTTGGAAGAGACCCACCAGATCATCGAGTCCAACCATTCCTATCAAACACTAAACCATGCCCCTCAGCACCTCGTCCACCCGCACCTTAAACACCTCCAGGGAAGGTGAATCAACCACCTCCCTGGGCAGCCTGTTCCAGTGCCCGAAGACCCTTTCTGTGAAAAATTTTTTCCTAATGTCCAGCCTAAATCTCCCCTGGTGGAGGCCATTCCCTCTTGTCCTGTCCCCTGTCACTTGGGAGAAGAGGCCAGCACTCTCCTCTTCTACAACCTTCCCTCAGGTAGTTGTAGAGAGCAATGAGGTCTCCCCTCAGCCTCCTCTTCTCCAGGCTAAACACCCCCAGCTCTCTCAGCCGTTCCTCATAAGGCCTGTTCTCCAGCCCCTTCACCAGCTTCGTTGCTCTTCTCTGGACTCGCTCCAGAGCCTCAACATCCTTCTTGTGGTGAGGGGCCCAGAACTGAACACAGGATTCGAGGTGCAGTCTCACCAGTGCCGAGTACAGAGGGAGAATAACCTCACTGGACCTGCTGGTCACATCGTTTCTGATACAAGCCAAGATGCCATTGGCCTTCTTGGCCAATGAGTTGCAATGAGTTGCAGAGTAAGGCCGTGCAGCACATCTGCCGTGCTGGGAAGCTCAGCTATGGCTGACAGGTTCTAAGGACCAGGAGAAAAATACTAACCCAAAAAATGGAAGCATACACTTCTTCATAGACGACTCAATCCTGCCAAATGCAGTTAGCTGGAGTTTGACTTAGTGATATGTTAGGTCTATTTATTTACCAGGTTTACAACTGAGTACATTACAGTTCCCATATTTAACACAGTAGCACAAAATTTTCATAGACCATGGTGGCACAGGTAGGACTGCCACTAGATGAAAGATTACTATGCTAAGAAAAGCTTGGTGAACAGCAGCAAATACTGCTAATAACTGAGGGTTTTGATGGTCATTTAAGAAACACAAGCTTATCTGTACAGATATAGTATAGAGGACAGAAAAAAGTTGTTTGGTTTGATTTGAATGTGAGAATCATAATAAACAAAATCCAGACACTATTTTAAGCAGCTGTGCATAAGCAAGTGATGATGATTCTTGTTTCAGTTTGGGCATGAGAGGTTTAAGTTCACTGTTCCAACTACTGTTCCTGAACTACAGGATGTCTTGCATTGTTTCCAAATTGTTTGGGTTACAGCAAAACAAGAGAACAGAACAAACTGTTACTAGCAAGAACTGGCTGGAACAAGCTATGACAACTTAATAACTTCCCATTCGAAAAGAAACCCACTGAATACAAAATGAAAAGCAATGCCCCTACTGTTACAACCCTGGTAGTGTAGGGTTTTTTTTCTAGAAGAAAACATGAATAATGTCATGGATACGCTTCACAAAACCTGATCTCATGAGCTAACGAGGCAGCTGTTTTGTAGAACTCAAAACAGCAGGCTTTCCTTCTGCATCAGGAAAAAAAAGATAGGAAGGTTAACCTTTCTTCTCTTCAGATGCTAGCAAGCTCTAGTTCTTTCATCACCTTGCTTCCAACACATGCACTGAACCAAAATATTTATTTGGTACACCTGGACATTGGCTTAATGAAAAACACAACAAAGAAGGTAGAGAAGAATGCAGTATATTATTCAATGTCATTGAAATGGCTGTAATATATCTACATTTACTTGCTCCACCTGAACTCCCCATTTACCTCTCTGCGCTTAGACCGTCATCCCTGGAGGCTTTACAGCAAAAAAGTACGATCTAACATTGTGCATAACAAGTTGATTCAGTACCACATGTTGCACTTAAGTATTTGAAATCCTAGAAAGGTTCATTACTGCCTGCCTTAACATCTTGTTCCCAGGATGAATACACAGACAGCTCCTGATGATCCACAGGCTATTTATGCTAAGATTAAGCTATTTCTGTCTATAATACATGATGTTAATGCTTCTAGGGCCTCCCTAGGGAACATGGGGGTTGCTCATAAGAAATCCAGATACTTTTCAGAGATCTCAATAAATACTGATTTACCTAAGCTGACTGGACGCACTTGGCATATGCATCATTACATGCAACAAAACAAATAAAGAGCCATGAGAATGGAACATAGACACGGTTAGAAGGCTGTTTAGTACAGATAGCACTGATCTGGGTCTAGTGTGCAACTAAAACTTGATCCTATTCCTGCTTAATGACTCAGGTGTTCACACTGTAACTGTGTCTAACAGTTTTCAGCTATGGCACAACAAACCACAAATACATGAAGTGAGCCCAAGCCCAGTATTACTCTTGATAGGCTCCATCCAAACCAAAAGTGTTAAGATCATATCATGCACAATCTAGTTTCTCTGCAAGTGCCAAGTCTGGAATAGCAGGTGATACCAGGCACCATTAACACCAGCCACATCTGCTAGTTTGGTTGCAGGCTGTCTGCTCCAGGATGCTAGGGAAGTGATCACACACATGAGGTTTTCCCATTTGGTCAGGTATTCCCTCTGCAAGGCTGCCTTATCTTAACTAAGAAAAAAATTTTACTGAAAAAAGGAAAATCCTCATCATTTGTATGAAAAGAGAACCATGCACATTCACTGCAGGACAAAATATAAGCAAAATGGCGTTTCAGTTGCTGCAATTTTAACTTTGCTTATTAAAAAAAAAAAAAAGATGCAACACTCCCAATTAATGTACTGCGAATGGCTTATTTTACCATCTCTGAACACACGATGGAATGTTCTGCATTGCAAAACCATAAGGTATGAATACTCATTGCTTTTAGAACCACCATCTGAGTCACACAATCACATACAAGCTCCAAAATTTAGACTTAAAGGTGTTGCAGGGAGTTTTAATACTAAATATTATGCAAATGTCATATCGTTCCCTGCTTGTCATCTTCGATTTGTTTTGTTCAAGAAGTCATTAGTGAAGTTTTTTATGCATAATTAAAGCTGATCAAGAACAAAGTATCAATGGCTTATATTTTATGGCAGAGTAAATGATGACTTAAGTCTACTCAAATTCCAAGTGGTTCTACAACTTATTAGTATCAGGAGTATTAGAAAGAACGGTCCTAGGTTTCAGGAACTCAGCTGTCATTTGGAATGACACAGATCTTCCCAAATATGCCGTTAATACTTGTTCTGTCAATCGTTGCGCAAAACCACACAGAATTCTCACATAACCAACCCAAAGCCAGAAGCAGTATTATCTACATTACACTATCTGACATGAGGGAAGCTGAAGTTTGAAGGCACTATGGAAGTTCAGGAAACTTTGTAAAGTCAGTACATTTGAATGTTCTCAAGTCAGTCATCATAACGTTAGCGTTATCTTTTATTAGAACCACAGAACACAGAATTGCCTCTCCTTTACTACGATGAACTTGAAAAATACAGATTGGAGGGCAGTCCCAGTTTCTGATGACTTACGAGGACTTCAGAAAAGGTCTTAAAAATATCGAAAAGCATTTTGGAGTGACTAAAGCCCATATAGGAATAGCACAGCAGAGGAATCACAGTAAGGAGCTAAGTCGTATTAGCTTAGCATTCTACCAAGAGGATTCTTCTGTCTACCCAGCAGCTAAAAATGCCTTGTAATCCCTTTCTCTTCAGCATCTCCTCCCTCAACATCATCTTCCTTTCTGCTGCTGAGGTTGAAACTTCTTCAATTGCAGCAACAGAAAAATTTCTTCACCCTGACTCAAGTTTTTGCAGTCTTCTCTTTTCTCCTAACCCAGAACCTTTGAAGGAGCAAAGGGACAGACATTCTTGTTGATGGACTTTGTCTATTGGACCCATCCAACCCCAACATTGTTTTCTGGCACTGCCCAGAGCCTCAAAATCAGGTAGGTGACAAAAAGCCAAAATTCCCAAATACCTTGTATATAGAGTCCGTTCCCCTAAATAAATGTTAGCTTCAGAGCTGCTTAATTATAAGTCCATTAAATTCACTACCTCCACTTCAAATGAATCAAGCTAAAGGAACTCACTTGGAATCATGGCTCAAGTTGTTTTCAACTTTTGGCCTTTATCCTCATACAAACCTGAACAAATATTAAGATCAACTTAATTTCCCCCCACTTAAACTAGTAATATTATAAGCCTTTCAACACCAGGGCAAGAAAAGGACACATATAAACATAAGAATTACCTCAAGACACACACACTCCACATCTTATATAAAACTTTCCACCAAAGTAGCCAAAAAGCTCAGATGAAAATATTGCAAAGAGTCTAAGACTTCTCTTAAAATACAACCAAAAAGCAAGCAATCATCATAGAAATATTCAAAGTCATCAAGTATTTTGATAAGAATTTCATAGAACTGAAAGTTGAAGGAGTTAAAAAGAGACACAAAGTATTTCAAAAGCCTCTGTTTTATTTGTACAGAGTAAAATACATCATATAATGAACACGGTTTTCCACCCATAATCTAAAGCCGTAAGTGTTTTATTTTCACGAAATATCCCGGCCAGAAGCACAACCAATAGAAACAGGAATGCTAATTAGTCTCTCTCTGCCAGTGCTACAAGGTGCACATCAATCTCTGCTTCTGTAAGGATCCTGAAAGAACAAAAAGAAATCTTAAATGGCTTAAATGATTCTTCCCCTTAAGCTCCAACTTTACAACCCAATATCTACACAAATGTGTTTTATACAATGCATCTTTCAGCCCTTTAAAGCCTCGTGGGCCAGGGCCACAGACTGACATCTCAATTCTTTTTGAAAAATAAAGGAAGCATCAAAGGCACTACAGAGCAAAGAGGTAACAAATGGTAGAAAAAGAAAAATTAATTCCTCAAGAATAATCTATTTGTAAGCTATAATCTAGTAAGAAGAATGGGTATGGTAATTAGTATGACTACTCCAAGGGGGACAGAGGTTCTCATAGTCTTCTCCCTCCATTTGTTATCCATCCTTTCTGAAACAGACATTAAGACTGGTAAATGAAGTTTGCAGAAAGCTAGCACTTGACTCTCGAGGAGTAGTAGAGAAGTGGTCCGTTTTCTTAAAAATACTATGCTATTCTGTTCTCCTAAACATACACCACCAAACCCAAACCCATTCATCACCACACCACAGCACATTAGTCACTCAAAGGACTGCACCTGTGGGAAACAAACGTTTGAAGCCTACCCCACCTACCACATAGACTAAAACAGAAGAGGACTTTTCATCACCACTTAAATGAAGTTTAAATAAAAAAAAAATTACAATGAAAGACTAAGGCAGAAATAACTGAACTCCTCTGCAGCAAGTCAGATTTGGTTAAATTTTAAGAAAGACGTACTTACAGGGTTCTTTAGCCTTTATAAAATAGCCCCCAAACTTATTCTCCCGCATTTCATGCATACTTCCACAGCTATTCATTTTCTTGTGAGAATAATGTCAAGTACATTGTATCTGATGTGAGGTATAACCCTTAGCAGAAAGATTTCTACGTGTTGTCTCCACAGATTAAATAATTTCACTGCACATGGTGTGCTGCACTCAGATTCAGAGAATAACAGGAGGGAGGAAATTGCAGGTGTCTTGCTTTCATGCTAGATGGGAATGCACTGCGCTCAGAAATTAAAAGTTCAATCAGTTCCAAATCACTGCAGTGATTTTCATATCCAGAATCTTTTAATCTGGAGATATTAAAAACTGGTACAGTTACAAGATGAGCAAGAGTCATTTAAAGGTCCTGTTTAGAAAAGGCTTAAAACAATAAGGGACTTGCAAAATTACCCCTAATATAAACCAGGCTTGACTGCATTAGCTTTCATGACTATGATTTAGAAGTAGACTCCATGTACCAGGACAAAGAAAAATTATTATTCTTTCAAGCATGAAAAATCATTTAGACCAGATGTAACTACATTTTAATTGTCACATAAAGTAATGCCTTTTTAAGAAACAAAAGACAACACTTTACTGAATCCTTTAACCATGCCAAACATTTTTAAAACATGCTAAATATTACTATTTTAAACAATGACTTTTACCCCTACATGCTTTGAAGAGCTACAAAAAAAAAAAAAACCTGCAAACCTTCAACTTCTGACATTTCTTTTTCTCAACTTACCATTACACAGAGAAACCAGAGAAACATACCAAGCTTTATCAACACCAATCACTTACCTGAATTTAGGATTATCCACTGTAACTACACCAACTTCTATTTCTGAAGGTTTGAAATCAATGGATAGTACAGTAGACAGGCATGTTATCGCTGTCTAAAAGATGACAAAGACAAAAAGCACTAAGCCTTTTAAAAAAATTTAAATAGATTAACAACAATTTAATAGTATTAACAACTACCCTTCCTTGTAGTTTTAAGTTATTTCCTTCCACCTCAAAACCTCAGCTGAAAAGTTTCAATTAGTTTCCCCTTGTTACAGAACACAGTCCCTTTCTGGTCCTCTCTCCAAAAAGACCAGTCTACAAAGACATAAGGACATGTCATTTTTGTAGCAGAAAAAAACCCAAAACACAATAAACCCAAAACTTTTTATCATACAAAGATTAAAACTTTGAGTTCCAAGGACAGAACATGCTTCATTAGTGACAAACAAGAGTGACATCATTACAGTCTAAGATGTACTTTACAACCTCAGTTGATACTTAACCCTGCAGTAGGGTCATAATAATGATAAAGCTGTATTCCTACAGTGATGACTAAGCACAAAAAGAAGTTCCATAAGACAGCTACGTAGCCAGATGTTTATCAGATCAGTTATTCTAACGTGCTGGCATTTCATTCTGATCAGTAATGTGTTAGTAAATGTAGAAAAACAGACAAGACTTTTTTGTGGTTTATTTTCAATATGTCAATAATACATTGATTCTGCAATAATTCTGTAAGACGATACACATGTCTTATCAGAAGATGCCAATTTAGAAAAACAAAACAAAAATAACAACAATCCTGAAATTCATTACCTCAAAACACCACAAGCATTTACAATAAAGGTAGGGAAAGAGAGAGAGAGAGAAAGTGTGTCTGTGTGTCTGTGTGTAGAACACTACAAAAACATGATTCTTGCTTCTGCTTTTCCCTGTTAAAATAACAGTGCCCGATCTACATTCACAATCTCAGCCTTTTTACAAAGACAACAAAAAGGTATAGAAACGCCTCCAGGATTTGACTGGCAGATTAATTACCGATTCAGTCTTTGCACCATAACACAGAAGTTTTATAAATTAAAAACAATATGAAAACACTGTTTCACCTACCTCCAACCACTCAACTGAGAGATATGCACTACATAATCATGCACTGATACAAAAATACATTTAAGGAAAAAATACTTAAGCCAAGATTAAAAAAGGATCTCTGAAGGAATTTAAAATACTGGCTCTGGCAGCAACAAATAACTAAGAAAACAGGAAATGTCAAGCTACATTCTTCAATATTGCAAGCCTACGCAGACCATATTCATTAAAAATATGTTAACAAATCTTAATTTCCCTCTGCTGGCCTACCTCTACTGTTTGTTCGTATGTCCAATCAAATTTCTTCTTTACTTTCTTTTCAAGAAAACTTGTTGACTCTGTCTGTTTAACTCCTGCAGCTGTGGCCTTGAATCCACAGTAGTAACCTGCTGGATCACACTTGTATACCTGAGGGCCATGTTCTTCATCAATACCAATCAAAATCATACCTTGAAGAAAAAAAATTGTAATTTATTTCTTCCCCCGTTTTAACAATTTAATTCAACTGAAGAATAGAGCAGATATACTCCCCTCCTGTGAAGCATGTGCATGCACAGCTGTGTATTTTTGGGAACCAGTCCAATACATAGATAGAGCTGTGATTTCCTCTTTAACTCTAATTGCCATTTCTTAGAAGCATCTCACTACCAGGTGCACGACTCAAGTTTAGTGCAAACTAGATTTCTGTCATTCCCCAGTAAAGCTGCACCTTAAACATTGAAACATTTTTGCCATGCTCAGTGTGTAGAGACCCAGGAAGTCAGGAAATGCAAAAGTTTAATCCCCACAGAAAGTTAACCCAGCCACAGTTCACATCCTGTGTATAATACGCCACTTAAAAAGTGTAAACAATAGTTACACTAACATGTGCCTTTTACTAGAAAGCAACTTTTCAAACACGTTGAAAGTAATGGAAATATGAGATCAACTTTTGATTTCTCAACTATAGTCCTAAAAGCACCACAGTACATTCCTTTTCCTCTTCAAAGAAAAGAAAAAAATTCTGAAATGAAATGAAAACTGAGTGTTTTAAGACCTTTTGACTAAGTGCTTTCAAGTTGGACACACTTCAGGTAACACAAACTGGTTACATCACTGAAATATATCTGTATTCACTCACACTTCTAGAATTACAGTTGCATAACCTCAACATGCATATTAAAAATAACTCGAAAGAATTACTTGCAATAAAGAACCAAAAACCCAATCCAGAACAAGGCTGAGGTTTTAAATTGGTTTTGCTTTACACTTGCATAACTCTTAACTAGTAGTTACAGCTGATAAACTTCTGAGCAGCTATTACTACAACAGAAAAAAAAAATTCCCTTCACCTTTTCTAAGAAAGGTTAAGGAAAGTTAAGTAAAACACATTTTTATTCATGTATTAAAAAAAAAACCCATCACTTTCCAGTAGTATCAAGGCATGGGAAATGCCAAAGGAAGAAAAAAACAATCATTCCTGAACTTAACAAGCATAAAAGCACAGGAAAATTGCTCCATCGTGGAAACTGTGGTGTAACTTGAGTGCTACTTTTAGTGAGAAGTACTTGTGCCTACTATGATTACAAGAAGTGATTCATCAATTCTGAAACTATTCTCCTTAAAAGTAAAAAAAAACCACCAAAACCAAACCCCAAGAAAACAAAAAAAAAAACTCAGGCAGAACGTTTAATGAAAAAGTAAATGTTTCTTCAGTGTTTCCTCAATAAGTCTTTTATCTCAGTTCCTGGACAGCCAAACGGTATAGTTATAGTTTGTTCACAGCCAAATGTAAGCAAAAAACCAAACTGGAACCAACCTCAGAACACACAGATGACCAGGATTATCTAAACCATCCCAACTTTATACATATTTTTTTTACTTAAGCTGCATTTGCTGTTACAAAACCAGACTGGTGTAGAAATGTTTGCAAGTGAAAATATTTTCAAGTACTTCTTTTATACATCATATAGGTCATGGGTAAAATAACAAATTATGCAGATTTCTTTTTATCTAGGCACATACTGCTTAGATAAAAAAGAAGCCACAAAATCTGCACAAACATAATTGCACTCTCTGCATCTGTTTTGGCAGCGATATTTTAACAAAAAACAGTAAAAAGAGCATCTTCCATTCACAGACATCACTATAAAAACAGACAAGGCCCCAGAAACTAAGTTGAAACAGCATCATGCGTTTTAAAGAGGCTAAGTCATTTACTCCAATTCAAATGCTGAGTCAATGCTAGAATCATGGCTCCAGTTAAAGAATTCTAAGGCTGCTCTCGCATGTAGCTGCTTACCCTCTTACTCCTTCAGTTACATCTGTCTTGCACAATTTTGAAAATGAGTGAGGACGTCTCATATTTAAAGTTGCAAAGTTAGGCAAAAAACCAGACAAGATTGATTTCATACACTATACTCACAGCAACCAAGAGGCCTCATTTCAGCATTTTGTGTGTACACCTGAGAAATATCTGCAATCCTTTTACACAGCATATCCACAGGGATGTCATAGCCATACTTGTACTTCCAGTTAGCAGCCTCATAGCGGGCTCTCTGCACCTGGGATCTGCTGTCAGCTAGACAGAAAGAACTGATATTAGTTTCACTGAACTGATACCACATTTATTCCCAGCATTGCCTGAGAATATATATTCCAGGCTCAATATACATATCAGAACAAGGCAAGTTCTCCAAAACCAGTCTGAGTGGAACAAAAGGACTGACTTGCTTTATGAGATGCAAGGTCACTGAAAAAAAAAAAAAAAGGTAAAAAACTGACACACCTCAGATACTTAAAAAGATGATGAATGAAATACCTGTCATTCCTGTCATCACACAGCCAATATTTTCAGTAATTTTGAATAAATGAGTCACTGTGTTGGAATCCAGTAACTTGTCCTAAAGAGGAAACAGAAATAAACTAATAGAAAACACAAGTACAAAAATGTCTCTGTGTGTTCTGTTATTTACAGAAGAGCCCCTGAAAATCAACTAACAGATAAAAATTCACTTTCAGGCTCTCAACTAGCTACTGTTATAGGCACATAAAAGTAGAAATATAAGAACGAGGAAGATAAAAACCCCAATAGCTGGAAAAGGCTGACAGCTAGAGCATGACCAACGTCAAAGTCCTTTTCCCTCTGAAGAGACTTTGAGAACACACATACAAAAACTGGAGCTCTTATTGCATGCAGCCCTTCAAACATGAGGGTTTTCCCCCTTTGTCAAAAATACTTCAACCCTGTGCTCAAACACCCATGGAAATCTGTTCTGCACACTATTGGTATACCAATTTCTGAGCAGGAATTAAAGAAAACTTATTAGAAACAACTAAGCCCTTAAAAGCCAGAATAATGTACACATGCCAAAGTACAGCAGGCCTAATTTGTATTTTAGTTTTAACCATTTGACAGCTACAGAGAAAACCTATTGGTTACAGTATGTGGTGAAGATATGTACAATTGAGCACCAAACAGAGCTAGAACTTGTAACAGGCAGAACATTAATGAGTTATTAAATTCAAACTGCAATATATATCAATGCTAATAAATGTAATACCTATGTTGCAGAGTTTCACTACCATCTTTTTTATTATCTCATTCCAGCCTCCCCCTCAAAACCAGATTACTTACAGGTACTTTCTTCTGTGTTACAATTACTGCAGAATCTTTCCCACGAACAGCTACAGATGTAAGTCCACCCTGGTTTATGGCCTTAAAAGCATATTCTAGAAAAATACGTAAAAGTTAATAAAACACAGTGTTACAGATATTAGTACAAATAACTCTGACACACCTCCCCCCAGTGCAGAAGTCTCACCAAGTTCTAGCCTTTTTACTATTTTAATATTTGTACAATACTCTTCAAGGTGTTGAGTACACGCAATGCACACAAGAACTTTCTGGTGGGAATTAAGTCACTGACTCTCTCCACAAAACCATTATCACTGTTTCCTTCAAATATTTCTAATAAGTTGCCTTTTTGTTCAGTCAGAATGCTTAACAACAACAGATTTGTTTTAAAACAAAAAGGCTTTTCTGCCCTTGACCAAAGTGGTCCAACCTTACTCTACAGTAGCTGTAAATCCTTATGTAGACTTCATAACACACAGAAAACTAGCAATTCAAGCATTAACATCACAAGGATGCATTTTTCTTTTGTGGATTTTGGCTGATACAGACGAAAACTGAAATGGACCAGGCAGAGAAGATGGGTTTTAACCTCACTATCACATTTTCTGACTTGACATTCAAATGCCGCAATGTTTTATTCACTCTTCAAAATGAAACCTATGTGTATGCCTATTAAACAGTACTATTCAGATAAATGTAATGGGTTAAGATTTACTTGACATGATCAATGAAATTAATTTGCCTTGATTAAGGGTTTCAAAAGTCTCAAGAACAACAACTCCAAACATACTTTATCTGGCAATATGATAAAAATTCAGAACCCCCTAACATATGGATATGAGAGGCAAGTTTGAGCAGTAGCTGAACAACAGATAATTTTTTTGTTAGCTATGTGAATGAAAATGGAATTTAGAACACATCTAACCAACGGCGCAGCAAATTGCTAAAACTACCTTTCAAAATAACAGGGACAAGAAACTCAGCTGTTTTAAAAGGTGCCTTCAAATCTATGGAAGAGACTGCACAGCAGGAGAGAAATAATCTGCAGATGAAAAAACAACTCTTGCAATACCAGGACCTTGACGTTCAATTTGCTGAGTCAGTGCTGAAGAACAGCTGACTGCCATGTATTTATGGTGCTGCATTTATTCCTCTCGGCACTAGAGCATTTCCTGGTTACCCAAACAAGCCATGAAGAATGTTCCCCCTCTTTCTGCTAAATGCATGACTCTGCTCACCTTTTGGCTTGCCTTGCCCAGGACGATCAGTGCTTGCATGCAGCAAAGCACAGAATTCTATGAGATTGTGAGCTAGCGCTGCCTGTAAACTGATCATGTTTGAAGCCCCTCGTCAGGGATCTGCAACACTTGTTTATTACTGTGTGGCAAATTTCTGAAGGGAGGTGTAAAGGAGATGGACCAAGTCAGGAGCTTTTCAATGGTGCTCTAGTGACAGGACCAGAAGCAATGAGCACAAACTGAAACACAGGAGGGTCCATCTGTGCATCAGGATCCATCTGAACATCAGGAAACACTTCTTCACTGTGAGAGTGACTGAGCACTGGCATAGGTGCCCAGGAAGGTTGCAGAGTCTCCATCCATGGAGATACTCAAAAGCCATCTGAACATGGTCCTGGGCAACCACTCAAAGTGGCCCTGCTTGAGGGCTGGCGCTTGCTCAAGGGGATTGGACCAGAAGGCCTCCAAGGGGTCCCTGCCAACTTCAACATTTGGTGGTTCTGTGACACTTCAGCACAGGAACAAGTGCCCTCACAAACTGTTTTTCTCACAAGTACTGACAACCGGGCTTGCTGAACTGCAGTCCATTCTCACCCTGATCCTATTACCATCTGCATTGTTTGATGTTCAGAGAGACACGCCAAAAAGTGAAGTGGCTCTTGCAGTACAACAAATTCAAATTGGTAGTAGTGTTTAAGTCTATTTTCTGCTGTCTAAGTAGTTCAGCAGAGTACTGCGTATGTTCTTTCTGAAAACAGGAGTCCCTTGCTGTTGCCTGAATACATTGCAACATTTAGAAATGGGACCATAATGATTTTCTTCACCTCCCAGATTTCCACTCCAATGAAACATCACTTTTGAAGACTGGAACTAATAGGTAGCAAGGCGACACTTATGCTCTGAGAGATTTTAACTATAGCAGTGGGAAATACATATGAAATAACTGTTACTTTTCTACTGTGAGATCACTTCAAAGGCACATGAGCTTTTGAGCTTTGGAAGCAGAAGACAGATCTAAGGCAAAGCACAGGCATTTCATTCCAACATTACTATCACTGTTCGTGTACTGCCAACTTCCAGGAAAAGAACTCAAGTTTTAAGGCAGCCTTACAGCAACATGTGACCATGCCCATCCTTGCCACCACGCAGTTAATCTGAATACAGCACATCAACAGAAATGTATAGAATTCAAAAAGAATGAAAACAAGAATGAAAAAGAAAAGAAAGAAAGAAATAAGCTAGATATGAATATTTGACTGCAAGCAAACATGAGCCCTCTGCCCCACTGTGGCTAGATGCTGGCTAACAGAGACCCTAGTGCGGCATCATGTCTGGGTTATCAGCTTGGCTGCAGGTAGAGTGAGCTCATACTTGCTTGAAGTTAACTGTGCACACCTACGTATTTTCCTTCCCACAAGATACAGGTAGTCAAAATACTTCTAAGACACCTTGAGGCTGTGTGCAAAGGCTCTCAAATACACATGCAGATACTTGGTTCTAAGACATGGGTAAAAGATATAGAGGTACTGCACATTTCTTACACATTAACCTAATGGTGGAATACACCCAGGAGGCAGAAACCCAAGGCTGTTTCCTCTTTGCTACAGGATGCAGAAACCACTGCCAACAAGGAGTACAGCAAAAGAGAAACAGCCAGAAAGGCTGTGCAGCCTAACCAGCCAATGGAAGGTCAGAGCCCATGACTCTTCCATCAGAGATACTGATGTTCTGTGTAAGGAATTGCTGTCCTTACAAACCACTATGTATAAGGCTTACTATACAAGCTACATACAGACTCCAGGTGTAAGACAGCATCTATATGTAGATAAGTAATAAAAGAAAGTAGATATGTAGAGCAGGTAACTTTCTAAATGTGTACAGACACCTACACACACGCACTTTCCTAGTTGCTCCTTGATGAAAGGACTACTTGAGACTGTGACACCTGCCCATGAAGCCCATTCCTCATAGCCTTCTTCCTGACAAGAACTAAAGGGCAGACGCATACAAAACTGGAGAATAGATGGATGTATGAACACATTATGCAATATGTGTGCAGTGAAGCTGCTACAGCTGAGGAAGAGCCACTAAGCTCCAGGGAAAGACGGCATCCAGATGATGCTCCCAGAACAAGTCATCTGGCCCTGCTGGGGAGGATCTCCAGGGCACTCTCAATGAAATGCTGGACAGTGTTGTGCAGAAGGAGCATCGTGAGGCTGTTCTGTAGAATCTGGTGCACTGCAAAAATATGACTGAAAGATTCAGTGGCCTAGAGAAGATGAAGTTAGGCTGCAGCTTAATTGCAGAATGTTCAAAGAATCCTGGAAATATAATAGAAAGGAATAATTCTTCACTATGAGAGCAGTGAGGCCCTGGGCCAGGTTGCCCAAGGAAGCTGTGGCTGTCCCATCCCTGGAGGTGTTCAAGGCCAGGCTGGATGCGGTGTTGGGCAACCTGATCTAGGGGGATGTCCCGGTTCATGGCAGGGGGGGTTGGAACTGGATGATCTTTAAGGTCCCTTACAGCCCAAACTGTTCTATGATTCTACGAGGGGCAACTGCTGCTATCTCACAAGCCATAATGTACAAAACCTATGGTGTTCAGGTGTGACAAAACCACGCGTTACCTCCAAAATCTGACTTTGTTACTCTAGTGTGCAGGGTTACAGGCAGTTCAAGCCCCATTTCAAACAGCTAATGTAGTTGTCAGATTTCAAAACACAATGGCATTTTTTTTGTAAAATAAAGCAAAAGGAACACTTCAGGGGAAACAAACAGCTCCTGGACGGCTATCAGGCTGGTCTCTGAGCCCCTGAAATGGAGCACCGGGAGGTCACAGCCGGTCCCTCCCCGTGGCCGGGGACACTCGAGGGTCCGCCCTGGCTTTGTGCTTCTCTTATCCCACGCGAGGATCCCTGTTCAGACCCCGCTGCTCCCGGCTCGCTCCCCGCTCACGCCGCGGGGCGAGAACGGCCCCACCGGCCGCCGCGTCTCCCCCTCCCCAGAGGCGGCCCCGCCTGGCGGGGAGGGCGGCAGCGCGGCCGGACCCGTGACGGGGCGATTCGACGTCCCCGCGGGCGGACACCCACCGACTTGGTAGAGGCGGCCCTCGGGCGAGAAGATGGTGATGTGGCGGTCGAAACCGGCGCTGGAGCCGCGGGACATGGCGGGAGTGGGAGCGGGAGCGGGGGCAGGAGCGCGGCGGCGGCGTGCGGGGCCTCGGCGCTGCCGCAGGACACCGACCACTTCCGGGTCGCGCGACGAGCGCTTCCGGGCCGAGCCCCGCCCCGCGCCGAGCGGAGCCCCGGGGGGGAGGGGCCGGGGAGAGCTGGGGGGGAGGGGCTGGGCGGGTGCTCTTCGATGAGTCTGATTTTAAAGGGAATCGTAGAATAGTTCGGGCCGGAAGGGACCTTAAAGATCATCCAGTTCCTGCCACGGGTAGGGACACCTCCCACCAGCCCAGGCTGCCCAAGGTCCCATCCAGCCTGGCCTTGAACACCTCCAGGGGTGGGGCAGCCACAGCTTCCCTGGGCAGCCTGTGCCAGCTCCTCACCACCTTCAGAGTGAAGAAATTCCTCCTTATGTCTATTCTAAATCTGCCCCTCTCCAGTTTATACCCAATGTCATAGAATCATAGAATAACCAGGTTGGAAGAGACCCACCAGATCATCAAGTCCAACCATTCCTATCAAACACTAAACCATGCCCCTTAGCACCTCGTCCACTCGTGCCTTAAACACCTCCAGGGAAGATGTCCTATCACCACAAGCCTTTGTGAAGAGTCCCTTGCCAGCTTTCCTGTAGCCCCTTCAGGTACTGGAAGGTCACTATAAGATCTCCTCAGTTCCTTCTCCAGGCTGAACAACCCCAACTCTCTCAGCCTGTCCTCATAGCAGAGGTGCTCCAGCCCTCTGATCATCTTTGTAGCTCTCCTCTGGACCCTTTCCAACAGCTCCATATCCTTCTTATGTTGAGGATTCCAGAACTGGACACAATACTCTAGATGAGGTCTCACAAGAGAGGAATAGAGGAGCAGAACCTAAGCTCAAGATGTTCAAGATGCTCACAATGAGTCATTGTTGCCGCAGCCGCATTATAATGAGATGTTTAAAAAATGTTTTATCAGTGTCCAGTACCAAGGGAAATTCCCCATATTTAAACTCCTGATGCTAATGCTCATTCTGCCTTTTAGCATTTTGGATTTCCCCTACTCCTTGTGGGATGGCTTTTTTTTTTTTTTTTTTTTTAAGTTGGATCATTAGAAGAGTTGGAAAAGCTGTGTTTTGAGATCCATGCCTGTATTTTAAAAATTATTATTAGATAGGCTTAACTCTCTTTTGAAATCGCAGTTTATGGCTGCATTTTGTGTATGCCAATACACTGAAAGTCTGCTTTCTTGGATTTTTCAATATATTTTTCCTTGCTTATTAATTGCATGGGAGAATATAGTGCCTCGTTATGTCTTACAATAGATAGAATGTGTCCCCTTCACTAGGGAAGAGCTTTGTGAGCAGACATGAAATGTTGCAGGCTGTGAAGCAAGCCCTGGGACACAGAAAACACAGGACCATCTGAGCGCCTCTGCAGGGTCAAACACAGGAGTTGGCCTAGAGTTGTGCCCTTCTCCAGCTGTGGCCAAAAGTGGATGCCCAAGGAAAAGTATCAAGACTATAGAGAGCCTTTAAAGATGCTCTTCCAGCCCCCAGGCATCTGGAGGGACTTCCTGAGGCAGAGATAGCACCTGGTTATTTAATAACCTTTGCTGGATTCCTGTTTCGTGAACTTGCTGATCTCCCCTTGAACTCACGTGGACTTCTTGCATACATGACATGCTGTGGCAAATAGCTGCTCAGCACATTGACGCATTGTGTGGTTTCATCTGTAACCTCACCTTTTATCTGAACCTTCTATCTGCCAGCCCTCTTTGATGCCACTTTTGCACTGGAAGACAAAGCAAGCATCCCTTACTCTACACCCAGGATTCTTATGACCTCTGTGACTCTTCAAGATCGCTGTTTCTCCAGGCTGAGGATTCCTACCCTCACAGTCCTTCCACACACAAAGCTTTTCCATTCTATAACCCTAAGAGTTTAATGTTGGATTTTTTTCCCCTTGAGAAAAAGGGGATGGGAAAAAAGGAAGTAATTACCAAACATTCAGCCTGATTGTCAAAAGTAACCAAGAAAATCCTTAAGTGTTTGCAATCAAAGATTCAATATTTGACTTAGACCAAGGAAATGTAACACCTGCTCAATACCATGAGCACAACAGAGTGGAAATCATGCTTACTTTCAGGATATAGCTTCCAGAAACTTTCTCTGTCTAGGTAGCAGTTCTGTCAGTTTCCAAAATGCAGTTTTATTTCAGAAGAGCAATCATGTACTTTTGGTTTAGTTTTCATCACCTCTGATCAAATATATAAGAATCAAAGACTCTTGCAGGATCTTGAGGAAAGCTGTTCTTGCTGACATGTTTTTAATATAGTCAACAATAAGTGGATGAACTTGGAAATGAAGCTTTTCACAAAGTAGCTATAGCACAGACTGAATTGGTTCAGCCCTTCTCATGTCTGTCTTGCCAACACATCTATTTCCATGGCATGTGTCAGGCAAAGGTAAGCATTAGTTGCTTCCAACTCCTACTTTCCTTACTCAAAGGGCTGTCACTGTCATTTGCCATGGGTTTGGGGGTACCAATGGCTGCAGCATTTGAAGGACTTGCCTTTCTGGCATTCAGTGCAGACCCATCAATCTAATAAACTACTGCCAAACGTACTTTAAAAATCCAAAGATTTCTAGTGTACCACTGTGCTAACAAGTAGTAAATGTCAAGCAGATCTGCTGCTAGACATCAGCAGACTGGCTAGTAGATTGCTTTGCATAGGCTTTCAGGTTTATTGTCAATGGACCCCACCCCCCTGAACCCCTTCTACATACTTGGAAGCAAATCCTCATATTCAGTGTTATCTCTAAATTCCCTGTTTCAGTGATCTGACGTTTCCAGACTTATAGGCACACAAAAGCAATGTTATTTCACAAATACCTTAAAGAAAATGCAAATAATTAACCTCACACAGAACTGGGCCTCTGGAGACTCCAGATATCTATATGAATGGGTGGTAAGCAGTTGAAAAAGTCTGTTGGTTGATCACTAATGTTTCCTCTGGTTCCAGAGAGAGGAGGCCACTAATTCCCTATAAGAATCTACAGCAAAGTGTATTAGCAACAAACATAAGAAAAAAAAAAGTCATAACAATTCTGACATTAATGTTGGGACATTTTCCTTTTGTAAATTCTGATCCATCTTCCCCCAAATACATTAAGAATGTGTATTTAGGAAATGTTACTATTTAGAAGGTATTATGGTATCTCTGAAAAAACAGTTTTGAGATGAAAACAAAGTGATTGATTAGCAACATATCTGTTCTCAGTCAAAAGGAAATACAAGATGCATTTATTCCAGTTTGATGTTGTCATGATGCATGTCTGTTAATGCCCAGGGTGAGGTACAAGACAGACTTCAGTGGATAAGCATGTCTCAAAATGAAATGGATAACGTGAAAGTGCTGCTTCTAGTCTGCTAAACCTGACCTAAAGCAGAGCTGCAGCAGCATACTTTCTGCAGCCTGACATTTCCACCCACACGGGTATTGGTGCTTGTGCAGTGGTGCTAGTTTGAATACAACACTGCCAATTTAAAGGCTCTGCATTCAGCTGACACAGCTCTGAGTCACTTAGGGCTGCATGACCACCAGAGCTAGTCCCAAATAGAGACGGTAACAGCACTGATTCACAGAAGCTTGTGCTGTTACAGAAGTTCTTACAGAGAGTAAGTGATCTTCCTACAGGGCAACAATTGCTTACTAAGCAGTCCTGTACAGGAGAAGACACTTTAATAAAGCGGTACTTACAAAGTGGAATTTGCAAAGCAGTATTTGCATTTTCAAGGAGATGTGGCAGTTCCCTTACTAAGAATTGTAAAAAACAGTCTTTTGACAAATTAACAGTAATTTAGTTTGAATAGTGAGAGAAGAAGACCCAGTCTCTCTGCTTTCCCTTGCAGACTCCTGAAAGCAGGTAATGTATAGGAGCTGGCATGTTCTATCAGAAAAGGGGTCTGTGATGAATGCTACCAACAACATGACTGTCTTGGCTTTGACTGGGATGAATTTAAAAACCACGACAATGATACCTTAAGAGGTACCCAGCTCCTCTACCCTCTCTGCATAGTGCCTGAAGGACATGACTGCAAGTGAATCACACCTGCTGGTTTACAAAGTAGAAAAACTGTCACCTATGACACATGTCTCTGATGTGAAAAAAAGTAGCAGGGAACATGCTTGAATGTTGTGAGTCCTGAGGAAACTTGCTAGGGGACAATGCAAAAAGCTCAGAACTATACTATACATATACTAAAAAAAAATCTGTATGACAGCTCAGTTTCAAGCAGAAACTTTAAAGTTTTCAGCATACAAGAAAAATGTGACAAAAACGTGGACTTTCATCTGAGATTAACATGGCATTTGTAGTTTTTTGGGGGGGACAAAAGTTTGCATTGAAGTGGTAAATACAATAAATGAACATGTTTACCATACAAACAATTATTCCAGTTATGATTAATATTTATTTAGAAAATTTAGACATTTCCATTAGCAAACTATTCCAGTGACATGAAATCCTGTCTGAATGAGAGTTCTAGTTAGTGTGAGGAAGTATTAGGGCTATGTGTGTCTGGCAAACAGTAAACACATCATTTGGCTCCGTTAATGCCATTTATTGGCTATAGATATTGTCCGACACTGTTGCAAGGTCAGCCTGCCTATTTTCATGGTACTTTGAAGTCCTGCTTAAAATCTTAGAAGTACAAAGTTACTGAATTTCAGTGTAGATGAAAAATTTGCACAAAAAAAGGTTAAAAAAATACAATCTGGAATTCCAAGACAGAAAACCAAGTTTTAATTCAAATCACTTTGAGAGGCTGCAGAACTTGCCTGTAAAGATGGAAATAACGGACCAAATTCATCCCTGCTAGACCACCACTGATGTTAACAGATTACAGCAGGGATGATTTTGACAAAAATACAGTTAATGGATTTTTTTTAGTTATACGCCTCAACATTAATCCCATAATTGTACTGCTAATTTCTCCTAGTAAGCAACAATGATTAAAAAAAGGAACAGTTTCAGCTCATGCAATTACATTCTTAATCACTTCTGTTGAATGCAGAGCCATTTTCTTGGCACTTCATATGAATATTTTTCCTCATAAGCGTCTTTATAGGGGATATGCCATGTATCACCTGTAGTCTGTACCACACAGTCATAACGGAGAGCAGGCTGTTGGATAAAGACAGATAAAAACATTTTTTTTAGACTTTGCACAGTATATTACTAACATAGAAGTTACAGGAAGTTATAACTTCCAATACTTAACTTGGAAATCTCCACAGATTCATCTCTTAACTTACTCTCATTTGTTTCCTTACACTAAACAAATTCTAAACTTTAGTACTGGAAGAAAAACTAAAACATCTTTTAGTATTTCATGGTCTAGGATTATAAAAGGTTAAAATTCTGTCTTCAATCTCCACCAGATAATAATGATTTGGACATAACACATTCAGTTTCTAGAAATAGCAAAATTATTGTTTTTCTGTTCAGACAAATGAACATATGGGAATTAACTCAGGATGTGGAGTTATAGGCTTGAACTGATAGGAATTAATTACATGACTGACATCTTTCGTTTGTTCTTCCAGTTTACTTCTTTACCAAGGAGGATGTAAGGAAAGGGTTTATCACTAACACTTCCAAGAGTGTCTAGTCAAACATATAATTAAATTATTTTTCTCATGTATTACATTACTAGTGTAGTAATTCTAGATATATAACACAAATACAAAAGCAACTTTACTGGTTGGCAATTAAGGTTCTCAGAATGTAGTATCACTCTGTATGTATAGTCTTGGAAGTTTACTTTCCTGTGACAGCTTCCAGAATAATTTAGAAGACAGGCATGACTGTGAATGTCAGTAATCCAAATCACTTGCATGAAAATTAAGATGTGAAAATTACTAGCCCTTTCATACAAAAGAAAGAAACAAGGTGTAATTAAAGCTCTGTTACTCAAGTAAGCCTACACTCAGTATTTGGTTCCATAAAAACAAATGTATGTATGGCAACACTGAAAAGCTGTCATTCTTATAAGCCTGTATCTCTATGGTCTGTTCATAATGACAACTATTATTTTACAATTTTAACCAGAGCAGCAAGAAAATGAATCTGCATAGGTGCAGGCAATAATAATGCAAGCAGACTGGATAAGAAAAAAACACATGATGTGGAATGTCACGTGATAACTTTTTCCCTAGAAACATCTTAGAACAGCTGCACCCCTGTTAACGTAGTGTTCACGGCTCACAAGGATACACACCTCTTTGACAATAACAGTAGTGCTCTGCTATAAGATGCCATTCTTGGAAGTCTGTAATTTCTGCAGCTGAATACTGACTATAAACCTGACTGGTTTGGGCTTTCCTTCATGAAACTTTATACATATGTTAGGCTAATATTACAGTGAATACTGAAATATCTGTATTTTCCTGCTTATTTAAAACAAATATGAAAGAAATTCTATTGTACAATTAGAAGCATGATATTTTATAATAGTGCTACAGAGTTTTATTTTAAATTTTAAAATATTGGCACTTATGTTTGACAGCAATGGAAAGATTTGTATACACAAATGTGACTTTACATTTTAAACATTTAGGCAGCATTTCTTGTCTTTTTGGCAGTTTTCATGTTTGTGGGCTGCTTTGTGAAGAGTGTGTTTTCAATAAGCATGGATGTTTTGAGCCCATTGGTACAAATGTTTGAAATTGTGTATCTTTAGTGAATATGCTGTGTGCTTTCTGATCATAGCAGAATACTTACCAAAAAATGTATATGTTTTCCTTCAACAGAAGGGGTAAACGCTATTTGGTGTCCACGCTGCCACTTACGGAACAGATGACGTGTCAGACTGTCAGAAAGACAAGCCTTGTGATCCCGGAGCAAGTCTCTAGTAACAAACTTGCAGTGCTTGCCTGATTGAAGTGTGGCATATAACAAGAAGGCATCATCTTCAGAGCTTAACAAAACAAATGGAAAAGACAGACATCATTCACAAGGCAGTAAGCCGTTACAGGAAATGAATCAAATACTGCTCTGAGATTTATTTATCAGCAACACTGAAAATTCCCACTACTCCTCTTGTTTTCTGGTAAAACAAAGAACTTATGCTTATCTCAGGACACCAAAAGTTAGAGTGCAATAAAAATGAATTGCATACTATACAGAGCATATTTCCCCCCTAATCACAATCTGATACTACAACAATATAATCATTTGCCACATAAGTTAACTGTGCTATGTGGAACAGAACTGCTAGAACTCATAAGGTTACTCCCAAAACTTCGTTGGAATACAAACAATCATCACAACTGATAAGTAAGTGTAATATAGGCAACAGCACAAATTTGTGAATCTTTGTCTTTACATGGGTAAATATACTTCCAAAAGGTGCTATCATTATTTGGAAAATAACATTAGCCACTATTAAACTGAAACAATTCTAGGGAAAAGTGTCTTAAAATATACTTATAGTGGGCATGAGATACACTGTGCCTGAAGGAGCTGAGCAGCACTTTCCTTGAAATTACTTTTTGATTGCTGTTGATTACTGTAATAGTAAGTGACAAGACATGAGACTAGTGAGGATTTCCAAGCTCAGGTAAGAGAGTCCCCTTTGTTGGTGCTGAGATGGCAGGGAAAAAAAGCAATGTGATTCAATAGCAAAGAGAACAACAGCCACAACTGGAGACAAGATGATGAAGAACAGATCTGAAATAAGAAGCCAGACAGAAGAGGCTTAGACTGGCTGTTGGGACAAGGAACTTGGTCAGAAGATCTGGGAACTAGGATCACAGAAGAAACAAGCAGAGACAGGTGAAAGATCAACAGTGCCCAACTCGGATGGAGACTAGGTGGAGGTGGAACCAAAGGAAAACTAAGACTCCTTATATGAGAAAACCAGGGCAAGGAAAGGGGACACTGAGACAGAGGCAAGTACTTAGTTTTGAGACAAGGACAGTTTTGACTGAGCAAAAGCAAGGGAGTTGTGCTTCTTCAGTCAGAGAGGCAGGAGGTCTATTTTTGCTCACATAAATATTCTCCTCTGAGAGCAGCAAGGAAGTCAGTGCTCCAGACTATCCACACTCCTGGGCCACCAAGCAACACTGGCCAGGCACAAAATTCATCTCCCTCCACACAGGGCTAACACAGCAGACCACAACTGTCCGCTGATGCTATCCAGTGTTCTATAAGTTCAGGTCACTGTGGTCTTGGCAGTGGTTTCAACAGTTATAAATCCTAATAAAACATACAGGTGTCAACATGATTCTAAGTTATTAAATTCTTCATAATGCAACTTTCAATATGTATTATCTTTTGAAGCAAGTATGGCAAGGGATATGTTTTTCTTTCACATACACAGAACTAGAGATGCCAGTAATTGTACTAAAACCACAGCTGTTTATATTGACTTAAAATGCACGTAAATCAGGTGTTGATTTCCATTACATTTAACCATTTACTTAAACTTACATATTTTCAGCAAAAAAGAAGTCTGCCTTATTCTGCATCTCCTTCATAATCTCTCTTTTCCAATTTGAAGAGTTAACCAGCATGTGTTTGCGCCCCAGCACAAGCAACCGGGTATTTTCTTTTGCCAGACAGCTGACAGCATCAAATAGCTGCAGAAAACAAAGCAAAACCAAAGGTTTACTTAGCTGTAAAAACAGACTGAGAGGAAACACTTTCACATCTGCAAGACTCCTTGCATGTCCTCATTTCCCACAGTTCTGAACTGCACTACAAATTAAGTAAATTAATTTAACTCCCTAATGACAAGGAAAAAAAATCATTGCAGGAAACTGCTGTCAAACACACAAAAAATACATTGCTGTTGTAAACCTTTCCCAGCTCTTGCAGCTTGAATGACATGAAGGAACTCAGGAAGAGTTGTATGGAAATTTCAGAAATTCAGTCAGCTGAGGGAACTGGATCACTTTGGGATTTAAGCAATATCTACTTGTGGAAACGAGTCAGCAGCGAAGCCTTTGTTGGTATGAGAAGGACCGAGACCAAAACCATTTTGCTTTTCCAGCCCCACCTGTTGTTGAACTTGGAGAATTGCATGTGAGCTGTGCTGCCCTGTGGGGAAGAAGCAAGCCGCAGTGAGAGGAAAACGGTGACCTCAGGATTAAAGGTTTATGAAAGTCACATCCAGACTACCCTCCCACTTATGAACCAACACCCTGAGGTGGCAAATTCACTGCTATGCCAGCTTCTCTTCAGAGGGACTTTTCACCAGCCTTTTAGGGTTGTGTTGTTCAGCAATAAATGCCTCGCAGGTTAGGCACTTCTGCTTGTGGCTTTCCCTCCCTGCTTCACCCAGACATTGCTCCTGAAGGTGAAAAGCTCTGGTTTTCAGCATCCAGGTTATTACTGTGGGCCACTCACAAAGCAATGGCGTTGCAGTGCCCAGAAAAAGAGAACTGATTGTTGAGACCAAATCATCATGTTTGAAGGCTGAGGACAGTATGTTCAACCACCAGGGAACGGTGTTTCTCAGTTTTTGCCTGCAGTTGCTGCAACTGTTTGTCAACATAGTCTCCTGATTTTTCTCTAATCCTACTTTCTGCTTTCCTGGCTACTTCCTTCTTTACTGTCATCTCTTCTCTCTGCAATACTTCCAACCGCCTTTCTCCTTCCCTTGCTCTTTCCCCTCCTTTCCCTCCTGCTTACAATCCTTGTAATTTGCTATCATTACCTTTTGTTTCAGGGGTTAGAAAGAATTGGTTTTCTAACTCTTGGGTAAAATTTTACGATGCATTTAGCCTGATCTGCCTGCATGTAGCAGTGGGAAGGGGGGTCCCAATCAGTCCTCTCAGGAGCTGCACGTTCCCGCTACTTCTGTTGGGTCAGACCTAATAATGTTACATCTACCCAGGAGCTCACTGATCCAACACAAGGAATGCTTTTGCAAGGCTGAGCTTGCAGCCACAAGACTGATAGGACCTGAGTTAAAGGCGATGACGGATGGGGGACATTGCTGGAAGGGGTGAGGACAGGAAGCATGGGATGCCCCTCTCAGCAAAGGACTCACAGGTGGATCAAATTCAGTACGCCACGAATCTGGATCTGAGAGAGGAGGCCAGATTATTTTCTATGCTACTTTCAACAGTTTAGAAGTTTCTGTTACCATCATTGACTAAGGAACCGAAGGCTCTGTTTTCATGGAGACATAAGGTCTCTGTGCTAATGCAATGCACAAGACCCTAATAGTACCTATTGGAACGGGCTTCCTGCTTCCAGGAGATCATGCTGAACATTGGCTGTTTCTCTGCATGCATACCAGCTACTCTTCTTTCATTAAAATAAATGGGATATAATGTGAGCAGGAAAAGGCCAAATGCAGTAATTTCTGTCTATAAAATGGCAGCTAAAAATAAAAATGTTGTCCTATCCATGGCATGCCCTGAGTCCTTGGAAATGCGTTTCAGAATTCTTACTGGAACACAGGACTGAAAGATGCAAACAAAAGTCACCATTTTTATGTTACTGGGAGGCTTTTATAGTAACTATATTAAGTAATAACATATCTTCTCATGCATGTCACATAATTTATGTAAATATTAAATTATCAGTTTACTAAAAATTGAAAAACTTAAATAAAGCTTTTCAATATTGTCATTTCTTTTTGGCATGTTTCATCTGGACAGTAAAAACTGGTTCATCAATTTTACTTGTTCACAGTCACTTTTACTTTCCAGTTCTTATGCATTGGCCCAGTCTTGCAAATCGTTGGATACAAATACCAAAGGAGAATTAGGTTTGTTAAGCTGTGTTCATTAAACTCAATAAAAGTTAGGAATCACAGAATAACCTACTACATTCATATACATTTTCATGTAGATTAGTCAAGAGTGAAGAAATATCAACCACACATAAACCAAGCAGTCCTTTCCAAATTCCAAATGAAAATACCTTCTTGCCTCACATTTTGCTGCACAAAGGGAAGTTTAGAATTATTTTTGTTTTCACAAGATAAAAATAGTTTTGTTCTGCACACTCCTTGTCTGATGCAACTTTACTAAAGGGCATTTTATCTCATTTTAGGCTTGTGTGCTTAACAGGGGTGGTCTACTGGGAGTCACAGAACATATGTGGGGGGTTTCCTAAGTGTGTCTCCTCCCACGCCTTGCTGCTTCTCAAGAAAGGAAGATGTGAGGCACACAGTAATGCGTGTTTTAGTCATAGAGGAAAATGAACATACTACTGTTAACAAAGAAACAGCACTAGCGATCTTTCATCTAAAAAGACATGAGTATTTTATTAATCTTGTATTTCAAAAAAGTTATCTAAAAATTACTGTTTTCTGCCACTGCACAATGCAAATATGCTATATGCAATAAGCTCTATCTAGAGACACCCGCTGAATGTTCCCATGTTATTCGGGCAGCAAACATCAGATAACCAGTTGGATGATCTGTTCAAAAGGCAATCTGTATAAAATATTTAAAAATACACGACACACATTCCTGATACTATTCATTTTCATGAGAATGAGGACCACAAAATTAGTGAAAGAATGACGTTTTATGAATATTAATATCTTCCAGATTTGGACAGCAGAGCACGTAAGTGCATACTTTTCTCTGAAAATAGGAATTTTAAGATGCTATTTTGCACAGAACAGAAAATAACCACGGTTAAACTTGCTGCTTCAATTCATATGACAAGATGTGGCTGAGGAAGAGAAGCAAGAAGTTGTGAATCGCTGCTGTTCTGCACAAATCACTGGCCACACAATAAGGCACTACAGGTACTACTGGATTATACAGATAACTATCATTGCATTCAATCTTATTTTATTTTGCTCTGACAGGGCAAATCAGGATCCATGTTTCTTTCTAAACTACACAGACATTTTAATCAATTGTCTGTAAAGATCACAAGATCCTTCTCCAAGAAACTTGTGATTACTAGCACCTGCCGAATACATTCTGCTTGCAATCCTTTTCATCATTTATCAGCCTCATTTAAATTATTCTCATGCTCTCCCAGTCTTTGTTTAATTAGATCTTTCTCAAGCTTCTCCTAAGCCTTAATATTTTTCTTACAATGCAAACAATCTTGTGTTCACAGCACTTCAGCAAACCACTCAGATGGAGCCAGAGTGCAGCCAAGAAGCATGAACTGACACACAGATCAATGGAAGACTGAAGACCAGCTAGTCACAAATATATGAAGGATCTTCCAATGTGGTTCGTCCAAGCACACCGATAATAATTAATTTCTCTATGATTTTTAAATTATATAAAAATAATTAAATGGATGTACGTATCCAGTGTGCATGTCCTAACTCTGATTTCCGCACCCTAATCTGTGAGTTGATGAAAAACTAGCACACTTGTACAATACTTTGGCTGTGTGTACACATTCCTCTTCTCTTAGGACAGTTGCAGAGACAAAAGCTATTTCCCCATACATAAATGAGTTCTTTTCTGTTTCTGCAGTAATGCCATTTTATGGAATTTACCCTCCATCATCAAGATCCTGCCCTCATATCAAAATGCATCCTTATTTTTTTCCCCTTTTGTGCTGATATAATCTATTTGTTGGGCCATGCTGTCAACCAGATCATAGCACAATCACAACTGCACTCACATACCATGGCACAAACTTCTGGATCAGAGGAGCCAGAGTGTAACAAGGTGGAGAGGCAAGCAGTAGGACAGAGAATGCATGCTCCACAGGATCATGCTGATGTTGAACTCCTCATGTAATGTAAAAAGCCTGAACTTTGCAAATATGAAACAAAGCAAACAAAATTACTGTAAATGGTAGTTTTACATTTTAAAAATAAGCAAGTTGTACCTTAAAGGGACCGCTTTTCAAGTAAGAATAAATGTTAACACTTTCCCATTAGAAGTGAACTCTTCTATACAAATTCCTGGAAATAGTTTTGCAGTAACCCACATGCACAATTCTGCACAATTCAACAGTGATCAACCATAGGAGTTATGCTGGGACAACAGGGTAACCTTGTCACACTGCAAGATTAATCCTCATCCTTTAAATTTCACAACAGCCTTATAAAGTAAATGCACAATTACACCTCCATTTTACATGAGTGCATAGTGGATCACAAGGAGGACATAATAATTATTTCACAAAGAACTATGGGCACAGCAGGATACAGATTTCTTAAGGCTTCACTGATCAGCAGATCACGCTGTGTTACGTGTCCTAGTTTCAAAGGTTAACTTGCTGCACGACAACCTTTCTCCTTGCGCATTACAGGTGGTTTCCCAGTTGTCAGATGGGAAACCCCAAACACTGCTGCTGGGAGGCACACTGATCAGTGACTCAGCAAAACGTGGCTCACCTGTGCACAGGTATAGCAGGAAGAAGTAATTGCTCCCGAAAAGCTTAAATCAGATTTGTTATTAAAAAAGTCACAATTGCCATTTACTAAATATTTGGTTTCACTAACTGCCATTTAAAAGCAAAGCACATCTTCAATCAGACTATCTGCTAATAACAGCAACAATCTGCTCTACTATTTTCAGCCATTGTTAGTGCTGCCCCCCCCCACTGTTGACCACAGGTACAGAGCTGTAACTACACAGGCAGGTGAGGCTGAGTATGAGCATTCTCCCCAAAGGATAGCAAGGAATCAATTCCCACTGTCATCACAGTTATTTGACTTACAGTTTCATCATTTTTAGTTCCCTTTCCACATATAGACAAAAAAAAGTTCAAAAAACCTGTGTACTTTACTACCACGCACAGGAGTGAGAGACAACGGGAAGTGGAAGGTTTTTCCCATGGAACAGCCATTTACCTACAGAAGGCAAGGGTGCTGCTTGCCAGAAAGGATGCACTTTTTCACAATGAAAGCTGTTTCTTATATTCTCCACCTTATTACTGATGACACAGTGTAGAATAGCTGTGAAGTCCTCTTCACTTAAATGCAGAGGTAGCATATACATTCCCTGGTCCCCTACAGATTATCTGCCCCTGACCAGCAAGAGGATAGCTACATGGAAGGGAGAGCAGTAATGAGTGAGTTAACAGTCACTAAGCTTAATCAGCCTCATTTATTTTAAGCTCTTGAGATAGCCAACAGCTAGCTCTTGGGAATTATCCCTTATGACACTGGGGATCTCTGCAGTACTGCAAAAGCAATATTGTTGGGAATATTTGTATCTTGTGTTACAGTAGGACATCTTGATTGATGCAACACACACATCATCATGCAAAACTCTACCAGTGGCAGCCCTTTACACATTAATGACAGCACTCACACAATGTTTAACGTGTTTTAACCTCTCTGCATTGACTCCACACTTAGAATTGACTTATCCTGCCTTGATGCATTCACTAGAGATATGACCTCTCACAATTCATTAAAATTTGCGGTTCATTTTGACTGCTCTTGACTTCGCAGTCAACTCTGTTAATCACAGGCAGACTATTGACTGAGCAGGACAACTAAACCTCAGAAGGAAAGAAAACTGAGTTGATCTAATAGAGATTGAGGATGGTGTGGTGGCCTCAGTTTGCTCAGATGATGAGATGACTAAATATAGCTCTGCTGTTTCCAGAATAAATTTGTATTCAGAGGCATCCTGAGGATGCTTCTGCAGCCAGGTCCAAACTGACTGAGACGCCTAGTGCCCCTGCACAGTCCCATGTTCTCACTGACTGGAGGACTTGGCTCAAGTGCAGCACTGGATGACTGTAGTCATACTACTTGCAGGTCAAAATTGACTACAAAGATACTCCATGCACACTGTCCAAGCTAATGCACCCTCTTGAATCCTGTAACAGGGAGAGTAAAGCAGAGTAACCATAAAAAGATTCCGGTCATGTACAAGAGCAATAGCATAATTTATATTTTCCTGTATTCACGGTATCCTGTCTGTTATGCCAGGAAAGGAGGTACCTTTAGTTACAATTCTACTTGTTTTCAACTAAAGGTGGAACCTGCTCAAAATAATCTCTGAAACAGTTCTGGATGTAGAATTAGTGTGTAATTAGGCTCTGATATTATATTCTGCTATATTATAAATTGTAGGTAAAATTTCCAATTTCAAGCAAGCTTGAAGAGCCATTCCTGTTTTTATTCTACTGACCAGCTCAGAGAAAAGCACAATACAAACCAAACCTGTGTAAATTAGGCTTGGAAAAACTGTTATGCATTTCTCCCAAGTAACATGAAGATAGGGCTTGGTCCTTATCCTTCCCAGCAGAGAGGCATATTGGAAAAAAAGTTTTCTAAATAGGTACTTTCTAATATATAATTTAATTATACATATTCTGCTGTGCCTTATTCCCAAAAGGCATGACAAGTAGTGATTTGATGGATAGTGAAGCAGTATTTCCTAGGAGAATTAACAGAATCAAGGCAGCATTTATGGAGGGACCAAAAAAATAGATACACAGCTTACTACAGAGAATTTAAATTGTGTGTATGACTTGAAGGATGAAAAGGCAGGAAGGCAGAAGTGAGATCATCAGGCAGAGGAGACACTAGCTTTTTGGGGTCTGGCTTTTCAGAATGGATTGTTACTTTTAAAAGATCTCAGCCACTTTGTCAGACCTTCTAGGTCAGCCACCTAACACCTGCCAAAACTTTTAGTGTGACCATTCTTGCTCACACATTTTCAATGTCACTTCTTTTGAATGGCAGCATTTTCATCATCTTGATCTTTAGATGAATAAAGGCCAATCATGAATAAAAGAAAAAAACAGGTAGCGACAATAATTAGCACATCATTTTATTAAGTTAACAATGCCAAGAACTCTGAAAATTATGGCTAAAGAAGACATCAACAGTTGGGGAATTGCTGAATTTTATAGTACAAATTGCAAAAGAGAAAAATAGACAATTTCTTTCTGACTCTTACAACAATTCAGGAAATACGTGGACAAACAAACATTTTTCAGTTGCATAACAGCCTTTTTGGAAGTTTAATTTTGTAAGTCACTGCAGCACTAGTCAAGTTTCTCAATCCAAATGTTTTGTTAACCAGCTACAACATCATTTTCTTTCCCAATCACTTACATAAAATGTAATGTTGATTTAAACATGCAGGCAGGCCCTTTGATGTTGGCTTAGCAATTACAAGTTAGATATAAAGAAGTAAAAGAAGGGGTTAATCTGAAATCCAAGGTAGCATTCTGATAAGGCAGCAAGTGGGAAACGTTCAATTCACAATTAACTATAGCCCAGTTCTTGCAGCTGTGAAGTGTTGTATTTTAATTATAGACTGGCAGTAAAATGTTTTCTTTCATGAATCTAAATTTTCTGAATGTCATCCTTTCGGGAGTCATGTAAAAGGGCAAAGATATTTCTCTTTTTCTGATCTTCTCTGAGCTATTTTTTCTATGTAGCTGGTACCACTGTATACTTTTTATCTCCCCTCTTACTCATCTTCTTTCTTGCAACAAAGAATAAATACAAGATTTTGACAACACATATTGGGCATCTTGCATGGATTTTTTTTTTATCCAGACCTCTCCTGAACACTCACTGTTTTGTACCAAAATCTAGAAGTTTGCAAAGTATTAAAAAGAGTTACCAGTATCACCCTCCACACCAAGGAGACGAGCTAGGTGATTCTGTCTACCTGTGATTACACAAGAGAAGGAAAATACATATGTAAAAGCTGAAAAGACACAAAGAGCTACCTGTGCATTTCCACATATCAATATTATCCTTTAATTTCATCCTTGAATCCTTTCTGCCTGCACTGCTGTTTCTTCAACAGTATTTTCCTGCTGGTCACTACACATTGCTTCACTGCATCAAACACTATGTATATCATCTTCATTTTCACGAGGAAGCAAGTTACATAAAAATTAAACGGTAAAAGGTTTTACTTATTTTTGTATAGACATCAGAACCGATACTTTACCTTTCAGAGCCACTGACTGCAAATGGAATCATGTCTCAACTGAAGTCACAGCTTCAGGAGTCTGCCATCTCTCACTGTAAACCCAGTCTTGGCAATTACATTGGTACTCCTGCATTTCTACTATTACTGTAGCAGCTGTACAAAAGACTTAAGGCCATAACAGAGTTTCTCTTATCGCATCTCATTTTATAAAGAATACTAAAAGCTAGCTTTTAGAAAGGAATACTTATTGAACTCGGTCATAGAAGGTCATAGACCTAGGTCATAGACCTTCTATGACCGAGTAACTAAACTCTTGGACGAGGGGAAGGCTGTGGATGTATCTTCCTGGACTTCAGTAAAGCCTTTGACACACTTTCTCACAGCATTCTGCTTCGGAAACTGTCGGCCTCTGGCCTGGACGGGTGGACACTCTCCTGGGTGAAAAACTGGTTGAATGACAGGGCCCAGAGGGTGGTGGTAAATGGAGTTAAATCCAGCTGGAGGCCAGTTACAAGTGGGGTTCCCCAGGGCTCAGTCCTGGGTCCAGCCCTGTTCAATGTCTTTATCAATGACCTGCATGAAGGCATCGAGTGCACCCTTAGCAAGTTTGCAGATGACACCAAGCTGGGTGGAAGTGTGGATCTGCTGGAGGGTCGGGAGGCTCTGCAAAGGGACCTGAACAGGCTGGACCGCTGGGCTGAGACCAATGGCATGAGGTTTAACAAGGCCAAATGCCGGGTCCTGCACTTGGGGCACAACAACCCTAAGCAGAGGTACAAACTAGGAGAAGACTGGCTGGAAAGCTGCCTGGAGAAGGACCTGGGGGTGTTGGTTGACAGCCGACTGAACATGAGCCAGCAGTGTGCCCAGGTGGCCAAAAAGGCCAATGGCATCTTGGCTTGTATCAGGAACGGCGTAACCAGCAGGTCCAGGGAGGTTATTCTCCCTCTGTACTCGGCACTGGTGAGACCGCACCTCGAGTACTGTGTTCAGTTCTGGGCCCCTCACCACAAGAAGGATGTTGTGGCTCTCGAGCGAGTCCAGAGAAGAGCAACAAAGCTGGTGAAGGGGCTGGAGAACAAATCTTATGAGGAGCGACTGGGAGAGCTGGGGTTGTTTAGCCTGGAGAAGAGGAGGCTGAGGGGAGACCTTTTTACTCTCTACAACTACCTGAACAGAGGTTGTGGAGAGGAGAGTGCTGGCCTCTTCTCCCAAGTGACAGGGGACAGGATGAGAGGGAATGGCCTCAAGCTCTGCCAGGGGAGATTTAGGCTTGAGATTAGGAAAAAATTCTTCACGGAGAGGGTAGTTAGGCATTGGAACAGTCTGCCCAGGGAGGTTGTTGAGTCGCCGGCCCTGGAGTTGTTTAAGGTGAGGGTGGATGAGGTGCTTAGGAGAATGATTTAGGGATTGCTGGGAGTAGTTGGACTCGACGATCCAGTGGGTCTCTTCCAACCTGGTTATTCTGTGATTCTGTGAACTACAAGGAGCTGTGCAGTGTTAGATTTCCACAGCGTGGGTCATAAGTTCTATTTAAGTACTGAAAATCCAAAATGTGAGCAGGATCTCTGGGTGGTGGTGATGGGGTGTTATGAAAATGAAAGCACAGGCTTGACTGATCTTTTCCACTGATAGGAAATAACTGGGTGCAGGACTGAAATAAGCTTTGTAAGACTGAAACTGACAGTTTAAAAGATACAAAAAATTCAGCTGTCATTACTGTCCTATGCACACATCTGCACAGCATCACTGACCTAGTCTGATGTTAAGTGTTTTTCCCCTCTCCAATCTGTGGTTCAAAAAGTCCCAGATGGTACTTTTATTCTTTGAGGAAACGTGCTGCAGCAGCTCAGGAGATCAGTGTTACAGAAGGAACAGGTATGACACTGTTCAAGGCACATTAAAGCTATGCTTCTGCAGCAACACCCTATGTTTTAATAAACTTGATAGTTCCACAAAAAAACCCTGAAAATAAAGACTGTTTCTGTGCTTACAGGTCAACAGGCTTATCGTTCAGGTAGAATGACAAAATAACCAAGGAAACACATCAGTAAATTGATTGCTTGCAGTTGAAAAAAAGAATCAGACTACAACATGCAATAAACATTTATAAGACAATTTTCACAGGGCCTTCCTTCTGTTTGTCATTGGTACTATTTTCTAGTTGCCAGCTACAGATTACTATTCAGAGATAAAGAGGTTACCTTCAAAAAACAGTTCTGAACACAAACAGATTAACCAACACTACTCAAGTGAGTGGTGGTTTCTCTTTGAACTTCAGAAAGTTGAAAAAATTATTTAATATGAAAAAGAACATATCAAATATTCTTAAAAAATCAGCAGAAGCAAACTAAAGCACAAAGGTCTGAGGTGGAGGAGCAGCTGTGAGGTCAAAGTCAGGCCCACATACCCTGGATAGACCATGCACCAAGGCTTTCAGCAAAGAGGAACCAAGGAAGGAATCTCTTTTAATACTGGTAAGAGCATAACCGATATTTACCAGGCTGGAGAAAACTTAGGGGGCTTTCATATATACCAGTGAACTGTCAGTTCCATGAGGCAGAGGTTCAACTGTCTCATCTTTATCAAGGCTGCACACCCTGCTAAGTATCACATTGTTCCTGCAAAACCAGCAAAGGTCTGATGCAGAGTGTATCACGAGTGAATGTAAACAATGGGTCATCATTATTTTTCTTAATACAGTCACTAACTTTGACTGTACATCACTGCAGACTCATGCCATTTTACTACTTAGTAACACTGCAGGCAATATCTATGCCTGGAAAGCCTAAGCAGCTTTCCTCAAAGACCGCCATAACAGTAACAATCCACAAGATGTAACTTATTTCAGTGCTTTTAATGTAAGTTTATTGACAGCAGTCTGCAATACTTGATATCTAGACACTGAGCAGGCAGCTGCTCTATTGGAAATACTCTTCTTTAATCCAGGAAATATGATACAGCAATTTGACAAACAGCTCCTGCATCAGCTCCTACAAATCGATTATGGATGATATTTGCCATTGTCTAAAATCTCCACCTCTGGGGAACAACTGGTTATATGAAAATCTTTGTATACTTAGTCACTTTTTTACCATCGTAGTCAACAAGAAGGAAGCTCAAGAATATGAAAATATGGCCACCAAAACAGCTCAGACAACAGAAGCCAAATAAGAACCACTCACCTCCTGTTTCACAAAAAGGATCTACCTTTTTTAAGCAAATTTTGGGTTGGGGACGTAACATTACGGTTTCCAGGTATCTGTATGCGAGTATACCAGCCAGCACATTTGAGGAATTCTGTTGCATCTTTCCCTTCTTTGTTCATTTCCACAGAAAGGATGCAGATATCCACCTAACAACTCCTGGAGCACCTAGGACTGAACAGTAGTGCTCAAGTGCAAGAGAGCTATCGTTTCCGAAGTATTTTGTTTACTAGTTTTATCAGACAGCTAAGGGTTAAAACTCTGTGTCAGAGGCTTGTGGAAATGAGAGTGAGTGGGATAAGAAAAAAAAAAATCCCTAACCTGTAGTATTTGTATTTCTGAAAGCCCATTTGGAGATGCCCATTCAATGGGAAGTTAGAGCTTTTCACCCAACAAGGCATGGAAGTATGACGATACCCATATACCAATAAGAACTGAAAATGTCAAAAGCCTCCAATTCTTTTATGTAAGCCAGTTCCTTTAACTACTGAGACTTAGGGCCATCATACATAAATAGATTTGAACAGCACAGTGCAATGTGTTACAGGGATATTGTGTAAATTATTTTAGATGCTGAAAGCAGCATAGTAACATTAACATTAGACAAGCCCAGGATAACTACTTCTATTAAGGAGCAGGGTAAAGTGACATCATTAAGACTGACTGGGTCTGCTCTATAACTACCTACTTGGAACCCTCTTACTTTATTTTATTTGCTCAAATGTGTGGCAGCTTAGGCCTGTGGTGAAAGAAAATTCCTGTTGATCAGTTAGTCAGGTAGCAGTGTAGGTAGTATTCAATGAACAACAATATTCCACTGCGCTTTCCTCAAACTTGCACTGAATGTAGAAGCCCAAATTCCAACAAAACACAGCTCTAAGCACCTGCATCATACTTCTACATTTTTTTCCTTGTGTATAGCATAAGCAGGACCTAGTTTACCCAAATATGACACAAGCAGGAAATAAGCAAGGAGAGACAGCGTAAGCAAGATTGATCTTCCCATACTGGCATACCATGTAAGTCAGGAAAATTCCACAGAACCAGTGGACTCTAATAAATATTAGAGGCAGACGAAATATTACTGCCAACTCACTGTCTCCTTTTTGGTGATCACAGAAGTAAGCAGGTAAAAGGATGAATGCTGGACAATGATGAGGACAGACACAATCATCAGTAATATTTCCAGATTTATGTAAAGGATAAGTGGTATAGTCAATATGACAGAAGCACAGATCCAGTTTTAACAGTCACTACAGGAAACATTGTGCAAGGACACATTGTGCAAGGAAACATTGTGCAGCAGCTGAAAATAGAAATTACTTGGAAAAACTAGACAGAAGGTTAATACTTCTTAAAATTGGTTGGAAAATAGACTAACCTCTTTAGCTTCTGACTTGGCTTATTATAACTTCAACACAGGTTTCCAGCTAGAACTATGAAAAGATGTATTCTGACGATTAAATAACTGACTGGCAAGTAATAAATCAGGAAGAAACAGCACCATAAGCTAGCATCTCTGAGTGGAAAGGAAAAAACATGACATACTTGTAAAGATTAGTATGAAATATGTGAATTATTAGAAATAGAGAATTTCTCAAGAGGAGCAAGGTTTCCTACCAATGGTATAGGGCTGTAAGTACAATGCCAGAGATCAAGCATTCAAAGTGATTTAAAAATAATTTTTTAGCATCATATTTAGGAAATACACATTTACAGAATAAAGAATAATAATGTTTATTTGATGGAGATGAACATAAAAGGGAGAACTTGAAAAAAAGTGATACGATTATTTCTTCATCTAATGTTTTTCAATGACTAATTGTTTACATCTTGAGGCTGGCATCTTTCTTAGAGGACAGGGAATGAAGGTTTCTGTTGTGTAACAGTTAGCACCATAGTTACTAATAAACAAATACCTATACACAGTTTTAAGTTTTCAGTTCATTCTCTATCATTTGGAAAAATACAAGCCAGAAGATCTAAAAAGTTGGAAAATCACGTAAGTAACAGGGACTATCATGTTAAGATGCAAAGAAGGAATTGTATTTAGAGTGCTTCCACAAATACCAAGGAAAGTTCTCTTGCTTTATACAAGGAGACAGGGATGATCTTATACACAAGACTGATACTAGGAAAAAGTTATCAGGCACTAGAACAGGCTGCCCAGAGAAGTGTCTGAGGTATTTAAAAGATGGGTAGATGAGGTGCTCAGAGATCTGTTTTATTAGTGGACAGGAACAGTTGGACTTGATGATCTCAAAGGTCTTTTCCAACAACATGATTCTGTGATTCTATGACCTCCACAGCAGTAAGCCATTGACCTGCCACACTAGTGTGACATGCATATAAGGTGACCCAGCAGATGCGAGGCTCGTTTTCAGGAGCTCCTGCAACTCTGCACTCCTCTGCAGTTTATTTTTGCTTGGGTCACATTGCTATGAATTCTCTTAGAAGCAGCCCCCAAAATCCCCATATTTCCTAGAGTTCATTCTATGTGATAAAGGAAGGACTTGTGCAACTTAGCACTGTCTGTGATAGAAATCAGCCTGTGGCTTGGATTATTTTCAGAAAAGAAAGAAGAACAGCAGCAAAAGATAGCCATAGCTTTCTCATGTTCTTGGTACTGGTATTCTTACTCCATCACTCCTGTTCCTTACATGATACCAAGCAACAAAATCAATTACAGGTCCCAGTCTGTATGATAATGTCTTAATTATGTTTTGTAAGGGTAGATCAGGTCTGATTATAATCATTAACAGAGACACTTGCAAGGCTTCTACGCATTTCACATTTTGTACTATTCCAGACAATGTTTTGATTACACTGGGGGGGGAGGTTAGACGATGCCAAATCACTGTTCCCTGCTCCTCCTGTCTCTGTTGCTATGCTGTAATTTAACCACAGAAGAGGCACACTACAGATCATTCCCAAACATTTCTGAGGTGGAATTCATTTTCAATCTTATTTAAAATGTCATATTCATACCATCTCCTTCGATTAATTAGGGGGAAAAAAAGCTTATTAGGAATTTCCGTTCTAAGACAAATAAGAATGTACTTCAAAAAAAAACTCACAGGAAACTTTGGCTTGTTATATTAAGTATAGGTAACCTGCAAGACAAGGATATTCCAAGCTGAGTTGCTCACAGTCAAACAAGAGATCAACCACTACACAACAAGATGCTGGTCTCTTGAAAACAGTTTGAGGGGTTTACTCTTTAGCCCAATAGTCGCCCCAATTGTCATTATACACACACAGGTAGAACAAAGACCCCATCAAAAAGGCAACATAGTAAAAATTAAAAAAGAAATAAAAATCTGTGTAATACTTATATTGCACAATTGTATGCAAATTTTTATTCCAGATAATTTATAAAAAGAATATATGCTAGTTATTTGAGAAGGTCCGTAAAACAGCAAGTTAGCTGGAAAGTGCAAACGGGGCCTATTCATCATTTCTCAGCACAAGTAGCAGAGGCCATCAAAAAAAATAATAGAAATCAAGTTTAAAACAAACAAAAGCATGTGTTATATCCTATATAATTGCAGGACTTATCACCACAGGATGGTTTGCAAAAGCAAAATAAGTTGGGAAGATAAATAAATTTATTAAACAAAACTCTGTCAATGGCAATTACACTTGCTAGTCAACTTAACATTGGTTTTAAGCTTTGCTACAGGTTATAACAATTTTATAACCTCTATTTAAATATATTTCATTACCAACATATAAATGCTTCTCCCACTCTTGCTCTACAAGTAGAATGCAGCTAGAGAAAAAAGAATAAATGCATCTTAGCAGCTTGTTGGATCATTAATTAGCACATCAGTATACTGAAATCCCTGGGAATAGCCTACGGTTCAAAAAATCTGGGCTTTCATGACTTCATAAAAAAATCCAAATGCAGTTCAAGCTTTTGTTTCATTGTACTATTTCTCCTTCTGATAACACAGCTACCAAATACTTTTTTCCCCCCTACTTTTACTAAAAATAGCGTATCAGATGTAAAAGCCAAGTGTGAACCAAAAAGTGATTGCTTTTCAAAACATATAAATAAATCTATATGTACATGAATGAATGCAATTGTTATTCTGAGGCTTTTATCTACATTACTTTTAAGACAACACTAAAACCCAGCATTTCTCAGGCTCAAATCAAATATTTATTCATACAAAGAATAGGCCTACAGTAACTCAACCTTCACATTTTCTGGCCTGCTTCCCATATCTTAATAGCACCATTATCTCTCACTAATATAGAGACTTTCCACACAAGAATCACTTCTAAAGAAGCAGTTCAGTTCCCTAAAGACCAGGTTTACGATTTGGGGGGCCAGTACACCTCTTACTGACAAACTGATAACAACCCTATGATTGGGAGAAGTCAGGCTGTCCAAAGAAAATTCACCTTATCGTTTCTAAGGGAGAAGTGAAAACAGCAAGACTGAAGCTCATCTAGTTCAGAGCATACTTTCATTTGACTTTATCATCCAAACTTTAGCATGACTTCTTTACAATACACAACAAACAACCTGTTGCTAGTTAGCAAGTTCACTGGGACATGAATCAGCAAGGCATGTTCATTCTGCTCTGTAGAATTTTAAGCTTCCTAGTGATTAGAAGAATTCTTGTTATGAAAGGTTTCATGCAATTCCCCTCATAAAAAAGGAGCGCTTTGGGTGCTCCTGTATTTACCTTTTGATTTCCTGCTATCACCAAACAGAAAGGTTTGAAATTACAAATACCAGGCAGAAACCAATAGAGATCGTTAACTTAATTACATGGGGTTTATTCAGTTTTATAGTGGGCAACAGATTTTGTGAACAGCAGGTGGAGACAACACCAGATAGTATCCAACTTTGGAAGAAAACAAGACGGAGAGGTCAAAATAGTCAGTTTTTTTAACCTGTTTGGGTTTTGCTGCTCTATTCTTCTGACCATGAAAAGCAAAGGGAAACCTCTGAAAAGAAAAATGGTTGCTTAGAGTCGACTGTTGAAGCATTTAGCCAGGGAATTCTGCCAGCTTCCCCCTATTTCACAATGTCGGGAAGTTAAAAGTTTTGGGAAGTTTCCCTGTATTCAGAGGTAGTCAGTCTGACTTTGGATTTCTTTTCTTAAGAAGTGCTATCTATGCGCTATTCTCCTCTCCCGGTGCTGCGGAAGCAGCAAAGGATGTTGGAGCATAACCCTATGGGAAGAGCCAAACTTGGTGGCCCAGGGTTTGTAGTCAATAGATGCATTTCCTCCAGCCACTTGCAGGAGTACTTCTAGAACCTTTGACATACTGATGTGCAACACAATCACTAACTCTGTGTACTGATATACAAATCTGAATATATTAAATGTTCTTTTATTTCTCTTTTAGCCACAAATGGAAATGGCCAGTTTTCAGAAGAACTGAAAGGAGAGAAGGAAGACTTGCAGGCAAGGCCTCTGCCCTAGGTTTCACAGGCAAATAAGTCTCATTTGCTTACCTCTCTTTAGACGTGTAATAGCCTTGTTTTCTAGATCTGATGACCAAAATTTTTGAGCTTGACCTATTCTATTTTAGGATGCCCCCAATATAGGAAAGGAAATACATAACAGTATCAATCTCTCATATGTGGCCTCATAGCAGAAATTGATGTAGTCCATCTGATTAAATATTCAAAGAATCCCAGAAATTAACTGATGAGAGATGAACATAATGCTGATTGTTCCAGTCACATCTCCCACACTAAAAACAGGTGAATTTTCAAGGGTACTCCTTAATGAATCATAGAATGGTTTGAGTTGGAAGGGACCTTAAAGATTATCTAATTCCACCCTCCCTGCCACGGGCAGTGACACCTCCCACTAGATCAGACAGCTCAAGGCCCCATCCAACCCAGCCTTGAACACATTCAGGGATAAGGCATCCACAGCTTCCCTGTGCCAGTGTCTTACCACCCTTACTGTGAAGAATTTCCTCCTTACATCTAGTCTAAATCTGCTCCTCCTCATCTTATAGCCATTGCCCCTCATCCTAGCACTACAAGCCTTTGTAAAAAGTTCCTCCCCAGCTTTTTTGTAGCCCCTTCAGCTACTGGAAGTTCACTATAAGGTCTCCTTAGGAACCTTCTCTTCTCAAGACTGAACCAACTCTAACTCTCTCAGCCTGTCCTTGTATGGGAGGTGCTCCAGCCCTCTGATTGTTGTAGCCCTCCTCTGGACCCATTCCAAATGCTTAATGCTTGAGATCCTTTCCCTTCTAAGATTACGTTACACAGACACTGAAGGTGATTTTCACTGAAAACACACACAAAAAAAATCATCTTTAAAATTTGTGCAATCCTTAAAGGAAAGTACAGGTCTAAAGAACACATTTTGCAAGGACAGAATTCTCTCCAATCTTGAGCAATAGTGCAAATGTTTCATTACCGTGGAAATGCAAACTTGGGACTTCCATGAGAAAACAAGAAAAAAAATAGAGAGATGGAAAAGGATGGGAGCAAATGAACAAACACGTCTGACTGCTTTGTTGAGTGGTAAGACAAGAGTTGGTGGGAGGGAGAATTGATGAACTGTCACAGTATGACAAATAAGACCTCTGTTGGATGTATTGATTCTCAACAGGGAATGACTCATGGATCTATTTAATTCTTGCTTCATTTACAGACAGTAGAGTATTTGAACAAATCATAGATGCTGCCAAATAAGTCAAAGAAGAAAAAAAAGTATTTTCAATGCATGACTTTTTGAGGGGTCAAATTTATTAATAACTGCTTGTTTTGCAGAACAGCAGAGCTCATATTTTCTATCAAGAATCACTGTCATGCTAATTTTGCAGCTGAGCTCTCATATACATGTTGCACAGTTAAGACAGACTTGAAGACTAGGAAAAATTACCACATGAAACCTGAGCATATTAGTAGGTGCATTTGTCAGCAATATATATATGCACAGGTGTAAATTTATTTGTGTGTTCCATAGCCTGAAGATAATTTTTAGTAAATGAGACTTGGGAGAGTCCCCTATTTTGCTCAAACACTATAAGCTCCAAAACTTTTTTACCTTTCTTTCATCATAGAGGATTTACAGGGTACAAGCGAAGAGATTTCAAAGAAACAAAATTGTGCTTCAAAATTGATTTGAGTTCCTAATCTGATAGAATTATGGGTCATTGGTGCCCTGTTTGGAGATTTTTTTTCCCTTTTTTTTTTACTTTAACTTCATCTGAAGAGTCATTATTTTTGTCTTAATATTTGTCTTTATATATTTGGAAAAAAGTCTTGAAGATGTGAATAAAGTGTATACCAAAATGAAGGCTCAGGGCTGAATTTACAAAGTGTAATTCATCAAGGTTCTTCAATTCTGTGGCCACAGTTGAGCTATTTTTTAAGAATTTGACAAGAACATTCACTGTTTCCCTGTAGACTAGTATCTTACATCCTGGTTTTCTTCTGTATATCCTGATGAAACTGCTTCCTCACTCTCAGCTCTCACTTCTCTCACTTCAAGGCTGCAATCTCTCTCTCCCCACACTTTTCCATACCACTAACGTAGGCATGGAGTCCAAGAACAATTATGACAGCACCACTAGAATAAATAAAACTATAATATTAGTTTCAAACTTTGACCTACCTTAATAAATATCATTTTTTTAACATTTAACATATGGAAACACAAAATGCAGTAATCTGTTCACACGATTACTGTACTGCTTGCAACCACACAATCAATTTATTTAGCCAAAGAACCCTTCTCCAATTCAGAGAGCATCCTCTGCACAACAAGTCTGCTACTTTTCCCCTGGAAGAGACAAGAACTATCTGCAAGGCATGTCCTGTGCCCTCTGCCTGTCACAGAGCACTCCCAACTACAGCAGTCACAACCTGCCTTTTTGTGGCAGCCTGTGAGAAGTGCAGGAGGGCAGGGCTGGAGGCTTTGCTGGCAGGAGCTGACTGCCGCTGCCAGTGGGAGACGTGGCAAGGGTGGCATGCCAGCGGCTGCCACCAGACTGGGATGGGATGGGAACAGCAAGGATGTGACTTCATCAGCAGTTGCACAGGTATTGCAATTTATATGTGAATTATATGAACTTATGTAGTCCATTTATAGAAATGCTGATTAAGTTTGGGAGCAATCACTTTGAACTATCTGCCAATGGTAACAACTATTCCTTCGTGCACTGTCAGCCTTAAGAAACTCAATCTGGAACTATTTTACCAATCTTTTAGATATCTGAGTTTAACAGAGTTTAGAGAGGGTAAAGTTAGGGCAGAGCTGGCCCAAACTGTTTGAAGAAGGGAATTGTGAGACAGCTTTGGTCCAGCACACATTTGAAATATATATTCCATTATGTCTAACACCAGATGGGTATTGCTAAGAAAGGAGCTGGCTGCATATCTCATTTACAATTGACCATTCTCAATGTAAATGAAAAATAGCTAAGTCCTCTTTAAATTGTGCTTGCTGATCGTGCTCCCTCACCTCTCTCACCACCCACACCCTGGCCCTTCACAGGCTAGGGGCAGCAGTAGCACAGCTCATTGAAATTCCTTCATTCCTGTCTCACAAGCAAAGCAAGATGCTCCAGAGCCAAAATATCCTGCTTGCACTTGGATTCCCCTTCACTTCCAAGGACTACTTCTACAGAAAATTGTTGTAAACAGGAAAAAATAAATTTAATCATTGTGTAATAGTTTGCGTTTAATAAAGAGAACTGGACAATTACTGTGTGGAAAATCCCTATCTTGACCTTTACAAGGTGCAAAGTGCGGGCACTACAGGGAGTTACAGCAGCAGAGGAAGAAGACTACCAAATGCCATTGTGCTGGCTAAGGATTTATGTAATTAGATACATCTGGAGGAAAGGATTAACTCAAAGACCTGATATAGCCTGAATCAACATTGCTTAGTGAGACTGCAAGCATAACTCGGTTTATAAACGACCATGTTTGCAGGACAAAGAACAACTGACTCATCAAGGCAAGTACGCATCAGGTGGAGTCTTAACAAAGCAGCAGAATGCACAAAAAAAAACTGAAAAAAAGGCAAGACTGAATTATTTGGAATGGTTGGACTCGATGATCCAGTGGGTCTCTTCCAACCTGGTTATTCTATGATTCTATTTTACATTTTATGAGAATTTGTTTCTATTATCTGGATTATATAGTAGAAATAATTTCCATTCGATAATACCTTTTAATTGAGAGTCAACTTTAACGCCTAATTTAAAGTGCTGCAGTTAGGAAGCAAGGGTTGAAAAAAGGTGCTGGCTACTATCCAGTGTTGCATTTTACAGTTACTAAAATGTGCGTGCAGTGCCTTCAAAACAGATGATCTCACCATTCCCTAGCCCTCAAAAATCTTTGTTCCCATCTTCGTGCTACCTCACCTTTTTATCTGTAATGCAGGCACGTGGTGATTTGTACCAGGAAACAGATAAAATAAAAGGAGATTGTAATTACAAACTGACAGTGTGATGTACTAGAGAAATTGTCACAGAATATTCCTGTAAATCTGCCAAGTCAATAATATTCATGATGATCTGCTAAGTAAGTGTTAGCTGTGAGGGCTGAAGTTGCCTGGGGCTACTGGAAGTCACATATCAAGTTTTCCAGAATGTCAGCACACTTTGGGGATTAAGTAAGTGCAAAATCATTCCTTTGACTTCTGCTTTTTCCGTTCTCTTCTCCTCCCTCAAGATACTTGTGCCTTGTCCACAGAAACCAGTCCCTTCCTAAGGCACCTACGGAATGCCTAGGTGGAATTACAAATGTTTATCAGCATTTTCATATTTTAATCATATGACAAAGAGTTAGATACAGTTAGTCTTCAACAAAACAGCCACAGTTCTCAAAGCTAAATAACAAAGTGGAATAATATTATTTCTTTTTTGTTAAATTTAAATAAGGACCAGAATGCATTTGAATTTCCATATTATTGTCACATAAATCTTAGGCCTTGTCCTGTGTTTAACAATGCCCCTTATTTTTATATTCTCTCTAAATCACCTGAGGGATACGGTCCGAAAACACTAACAATCTGCACATAGTAACACTTACAGTGTGTTATAAACAGAGAACAACAATCTCATTTTCTCTTTCAACCATTGCTGCATACTAACTATACACTAGAGCAGGAAAGTTTATAAAAAAATATCCTGACTGGGTCTAACAGCTGCAGTAATTAAAAGAGCACAGACTGACCCCCACGTGGAGACTTAAAATAATCCAAGCTTTTTGACAAGAAAAACATGAGTTGGGCATTTTTTAACACAGGTCCTTGGAAATACTGCTCCTTTATTATTATCTCTCAAGTTAAACGAAGAGTCACTAGCTAGTCACAGCAGGCCTGTCTTCATCAAAACAGGCCAGTCGCTCTGTCCTAGTCAGCCAGCTTCACCCCAGCAGCCTTTGCTTTTAGCTTTGTTCCATCCTTCGTGCTCTGCTGTCATCTTCTCTTGCATTTATTTCTCCTCTCCATCCTCTCAGTTCTGCACTACATTTCCCCATGTACATCAAAGAGTTTAGTAAGGCAGGCTGTGAATGCCCCAGACCTGCCACTCCACATTTTCCATTCTGGTGCCTCCAGATTAAGGATAGCAGCCTCTAAAAGAGGATGTTTCATGGCACAGTCAGCCGTTAAAGACAGACTATAGCATTCAGAGGTCAGCATTCACAGATGGGAGACTACTTGCAACAACACCAGTAACCAGGAAAGTAAAACATGCAGAGATTCCTGTGGCCTTCCCTTCCCTCATGTGGAAGAAAAGTTTGGAGACAGAAAAAAGGATTGCTCTGCTTTGTGGGTTTGGGTTTTTTTTCTTTCTGTTTTTAGCAGTCTTGGGAAAAAAGAGTAAACAATACATGCTTCTTGCCAGAAGTATCCAAAATAAGAATACAGACATAGTACTTTCCTAATATTTTAAAACACAGGAGTTCAGAGTAATGAGGAAATAAAACAGGATTCAGTAACATCCAGCACGATCTTGCATTTAAATGATGTTTCTGGTTAGAATAAAACTATAAACTCAATAGTTAATGCTGTAATCTTGTATAAAGACACCTATCATTAAAAATAATTTAAATTTTAAAGTATCACAATGAATAAAGAGGCTCAATACAGGAAAAAGTTCGTATATCTAGAAGAGTATTTCTTTTGGGCAGTGAAGAGCTATTTTGTTGCTTATAGTGCAAATAAACACTTCCTATGCCAAAAAAAGGTCTATCCAGCCAGTGAGTGTCCACAGGTGTAAGGCAGAAGTAATAGGCATGTCCATCCTATCTCATGTATAACTCCACACTCTCAAATACAGGATCCAGAAAATAGCAAGACTTGCTGGCAGAAGCTCCAGTGATTAATATTCTTTGTGTACGACAAAATGCAATACTAATTAACAGCAACACTGCTTGTAGAACAAGTACATATTTAGCTAAAGTAATCATCTTCTGGAGGTAAGGTGGGGTGAGCCCAAGTTACTATTTTGATGTGGAAGTAAAATGTAAATCTTCCTAAAAATCCTCCTAATCTGTCAATACCTTGGATTCAACCTAAATGGAAAGCTGATGCCTCTATATGGTCCTTCTGGAACTCCTTGGCATCGTGGATCCCAAAGTCCTTTCAAGTATAACAGAAGCTGAAGAGGAACTCAAGGGCAGTTTACACTGCTCAGCATGCTAATACCTTGTAGTAAGATTTCTGATCAGGAATCAGCAGCAATTATCCTGCAAAACCAGGCTGGCTCTTTTCTTCATTGCTTCCAGTTCTTACAGGACATTAAGGATCCTGCTAGGAGTTCCCACGCTGGGACAGGCATGCTCTGAGGAAGGAGGTTTGTTTCTCTTCCCCTACTTTGGCAGCATAGTCTTAAAACACTGTGACATTATATGCTGTCTGGGATTCTTCTCAGATAATCAACACTTCCTCCTTGATCCCATGCAAAGAACTTGTAAACTTCCTTTTCTGTTTTCATTATAAGGAAAGTACCCTCTTCATGAGCCAGTATCTTATGAAACCTCACTGCAGCTCTCAAACATCTTTCAGCAAGTTCATCTTAACCTCCCTAGCTCAGCTGCTTTCATCTACATGTAAGAAAGGATATCGTGCTTTCTTCAGAATAGTTTTAAAGTAGTACTTAGAGCAAAAGCTTATTTCTTCTAATTGCTAGAAGTAAATTACTTCCTTTACTATCAAGCTTATTTGTAACTTTTTTTTAAATTTTGAAAGCAGGAAAATTTAAATTCTGGCTTTGGAATACATGTAAGCAGCTACTTTGTAATTCCTAATTTAAAGTAAATATTTGATTGGAATAAAACCACAAAAACCCAACAAACCCCACCTTAAGCCATTTCTTAGTGAAATCCTAAAGTGAAGTGCCAAGAATTCTCAAAAATATTGGTACAAACACAGGATTGTTCTTCTAATAGTCAGCTAGTGAAAAGAACTGAAGCCAGTCCAAGCTGCCCGGGTAAGGACTGGACAGAAATGCTTAAAGCAACAGGAAGTAAAATAAAGTTTAAACTATTACAGGATGTGGTTTGAAGTAAGGAAGGGGTTATCTTAAGCAGAACTCTTACCAGCCTAACTATATCAGACTGTATTTTCAATATGGTAGATTCACTCTGTTCGCCCAAATCCCTATTATTATAAAAAGATACACAGTCAAACAACATATCTCCTAATAATGTTGTTATCAATAACTTCGCTGTAACTATGAGCATTACATACATAGGGAAATTTAGGTATTAGATTTTTACAGCTAATACAGCAAATTTTTACAGCAAATATGTAAGAACCATCTTCCACTGGTAATTTTTAGTTTGTGAAGTCTAAATAACATTTCAAACTTCATTGTAACATATGCCACAAAAATATTTGATCAGTTTCTCAAGAGGATAAAGTAATAATGAGGCACTAATTGTTTTATAATCAGCCGAAGCATACACAAAACTCTTAATGAATATTTAACTAGCACTTACATTTTCACACTGCATCTTTCTGGGTTTTATGTGGGAAACATTGAGTCCATCAATAACAATATCAAACGGAAGTCGATTTTCCACAAATGTTTGAAAGGCTTCAAATTCCTGAAATAAACAAACAAACAAATAGGGAGGAAGAAAATGTCAAGTTTACAGAAACAGATTTAATTCAGCTAAGTCTCTCACTTTTCCTTCATTGGCTACATTTCACATCTTTAGTATTTGCTGAAATAACCACCGAAAAACCCCCAAACTTTAAAAGCTGGAAGCATTGCAGTGGATACTTCCAATATAATTTTAAGTTACATTATAACTGAAACTCAAAACTTTACAATCACCAGGATTTTCAAAATTATATTCCAAACTGTACACTTTTATAAAGATATATGCTGTAGTCATTGTTACACAACAACTACAAGACAATGCAACTCTGCAGATCAGTAGACTGTGACACTATCGCTAACTCTCAACATTTCCAAATGCAAAGTAAGCATTATACCAAGCTTCTCTCTAAGAATTCTGGAATCTCTGAATGCGAGTCTTTGGATAACCGACCTATATTTAAATAAACATCCACAAAGAAACACAGTACTCCACTTCTGAGAAATACACAACTTTAAAGCTAGCAAAACAATGAACTTCCTTACTAGGCCAGAAATGCAGAGACCAAGCAAACCAACAGCATTCATTCAGTTATCTCCAACAAAAGGAAAACCACAACTGCTTTAGAATTGAGACCCCAGAGGAGGAGAACAGAACACAAAGGAATAATAAAATCTTCAGGTACTCCTCCTCTGATTTTTGAGGAAAGATTCAGTGCTTTTATCAGATGCTTGCATTAGATTTCTACTTCTTGCTTCTATTTGGTTTTTGTAGGCACAGCAATCCTAATCCATCCTGATGGGCAGACCTAGTTTGATAAAAAAACCTTTCTAGTAACAGGTAAAAAATATTAATTGGGTAGCTGAGGTTTCCCAGTCCTAGGCTATAAAGGAATGTTCATAAAAACTCAAAACAGTTGCAAATTTCATGACTTCAGCTCAAAATCCAAGAAGTACATTTTTGTTCTTCTCTTCTCCTGTGTAGCCATATAGCCACATAGAAGTCTAAAGGAAAAACACACCCTCAGCAGCCAAATGAAAACCTATACAGCATATAGAATTCTTCCTTGGAAAAAGGAGAGACAGAAAAAAATATATTTGTCCAGAAAATACATTGCTGTCAGGCTGTAACAAATTATCACCAACTTAAAATTTAGTTAGAATGCTTATGACCAATTCTACTTGGAAAAGGGTTGCTTGTATTAAGAGTACAAACTAAGTGAGATAAGGATGCCTCACTCAGATGTTAAAATTTCAAGTATAATTTCCAAGCAAACAGAGGTGTACTGATCAAAAGCACACTGACAGTAACACAGACAACACAGCCCTCAGTCTAGCACCACCGGAATCAATTGCCTTTTATGTGATCTCTCACTTCTCCATGGCTTCAATAAATGTTATTATTGAGAAGGTCTAAAAAGCTGGGCAAGAAAACGTTCATCTCAAACCAAAAGAAATTATCAGCATTTGTGATTTTTTCCCCCCCTTCTCCCCATTTCCAGACTTGAAGTATTTTATGTAGACAACTAAATATTCTCATTGCCATCTGATAGGGATATCAAGATGCAGAAAGGAAGTCACTAGCAAAGGCAGTGGCAGGGAGCGGGAAGAGAAACAAATGCAAAACCAAACTAGAATTCCTGACTTCTGGGCTTATGCCATCCAGTGGACTTCCCCACAGTTCAAAACCAGATGAGTCATCACCATCATACTGGACAGCTGTCTGAAATGTGAGAAAGATAAAAAGAAGGATAGCACATACACTAACCAAATGAAGGTAAAATAGGAGAGTTTTGAGACAAAGATGAGTGAAAATGGAAAAGACAAAAGTGGAAGCAGATGAAAACGCATCACAAACAATCCAATAGAGCATTATTTTGCTAATGCAAACAAATGCCAACATAAGTTGAAGTAACATGGTTACAGAGAAGTAGACATTTTTATAAAGTATAATATATGCTTGTCTTTAAGGCCTCAGTTCAACACAGAAAAAACACTTTGTGAAGAATTTTTGAAGTGGTATTTTATTTCAAGTGATGAAAGTTCTAGAGCAGTTCCTGAAGGGATGGGTTTTCCCTGAAGGCAGAGTAGAGCGCTTTGTCAACAGAACACCACAGCACAAGCTGGGGAGCAGCAAAGGAGTTCAGTGGGTCAGCGCTCCCTTCTGCCCTCATTCCTCCTCACCCAGCCAGACAAATGGAGTAGGAGCTGCCAGGAGGGTTCTGCTGAAAGGTACCTGGAGAGGCTCACTACCTCTCAGAAGCCACCCCTGGCTATGTCTCCTTCTCCATTCTCAACAGATACCTGACAGCATGCTGCTGCCAGACTTTCAGATCTGCTCAACTGTTCTGCCTGGCTACCACTAAACTGTGCAATACAGGAGGGAGAGCAGGTTTGCTGCCTCAGGAGACACTTATCCACACAGGGAGATGAGGAGTTAATAGCAGAATAAGTGCAGAAGACAAATGGCTAAGTTTAATTTATGTCACCAAATACAGAGGACTCCAGTGAAAGCCTTAGACAGACTGAAAATCCCCAGGGATCTGTTAATTTTCTCTTCACCATCCATAATTCCACAGCAACACACAAGAGTGCTCCTTTCCTTTTCCAGAAAAAAATACATTAAGAACCACAGAGAAGATCCAGGTCTACTCTCCTGAGAGACAGTTTTTGAGTCACTGTACTTCCAATCCTCTCCGGACACAGAAAAGGAAAAGGGCAAAGCATCATCCAGATGCAAGCAAATGGTTATTCAAACATACAAAGATGTACACTGTAAGGGAGAACGTACACCATTTGAAGGATACTGATCTTTTAAAAGACCAAGATTTGTCTGGATTCTTATGCAGATCCTACTTACAGCCACAGTAACAGAGAGGTGATTCACCCACAATTCTCTAAAGAAATTTCACTCACTAGCCAACCAGAAGAAGAAATTGAATATCATCATTATAAGCAGTAAATTACATAGAGCACAACTGCAGCTAGGGGACAGCTGATCAAAAGAAGCCAGATGCAATAATCATCAATGCAGTGCAACAATGATGTGAAGGTTGGTTTGGGCAAAACCAACACAGACTTCCCCTTCCAAATGTGTAATGCAACACATGATCTACATACAGTCCTTCATACACCACAGGAAAGTTTGCATGGAAACTTGCTGCTGAGCAGGACAAGGGGCACTTCTGATGAACCTCCTCAACATAACAAGTAGCAAAAAAATCTACAAAGAGCCCTGAAACAAACACAGCAAACCTTACATTGATTTCCAACTTGTTCTGACCAGGCTAATCTCACAGATTTTCTGAGGAAAAGTCCATTCTCCCAACCATGGAAATGCTACTCAAACCTGCTTCAACAGAGTTAGCAACTGAAGGGAAAAAAACTTCTAAAAAACCCGCATTCAGCATTGCTTATTGACATGACCTTTTCAGTGCTCAGGAGCCACAGAAAAGTGTTGCAATACAGCACGGCTGTTACCTCACCGAAAGAATTCCCACAGAAGCTGGTGCACTGAGTGAACACACCTCCCTGCAGCAGGAATACGCGTAGTGCAGCAGCGCACCCACAGGAGACAGACATCCTGTTCCATACCACATGCAAAAGAAAATACAATTTTTAAAAAAACACCTGATTGCATTCATTACTTAGCTGGATAAATAGGGGAATGCCAACCATCTAACTGTTAGAAATGATTCACTGCACCTTCTACTAAGAAAACTTATCTTTGCAAACAGACACCACACTGACCTAATCAATTTAGAAGGAAGAGGCAGCCATAACAAGCCCATGATGGAATTTATCTTGATGTGAAGAATTAAACACATTTAAAATAATTTTTTGTTGAACCATTTGTGTGTGGGTGACTAATGTCCATTAATATCTCAAAGCAGTTTCAACATTTTTTGGTACTTCACACTAGCTGGGTGACTCATGTGGTATTTCACTATCATTTTGCACTGGTGTGTACTGGTGCTGGCACAGAACAAGGTCTTTTTATGTTCTCCCTTCCTTCAGCCATTCATCCCTGGCCTTGCCCGCTCCTCCACCTATGGAAACATGTTTGCTGGCACAAGGAGAAAGGTTGAACTAAATGAAGAACTGAGCCACCATGACCTGACCAAGTACCAGTCTTTAGCCTGAACCAGTCCACCTGTTCAGGTCAGAGCACAGAGGTTTCTCCCAGTCTGAAAATGCAGCCAGGAGATGCAATAGGAATGGGAGACTACTGGGATCACCTTTTCCCATATGGAGCACTGACTATGTTAACTTATACTGAGCGGTGAAACTACAACATTTTATGAGATTTCTCTCTCAATCTGGGGTATTAAAACAAAACAACAGATAGAGATTGGTGTGACCTCATTTCAAATGTCTGGCTTACACAGCCACTAATATTTGAAACAGGACTTTTCTGTAAGAGTACTAAAGCCATTTCAACTTCCGTAAATACATTTATAAACAGAAATGCATGTTTTTCTTTCAACAGCAATGCACAGACAGATTACAAACCACATAAACAACAAAAATGAGGGGAGAAATTAATTATTAGTATTTATAGATATACTATGCTGATTATGATAACATAAACATTACGATTGAAGATGAAATAAAAAAACAGCTAAACAAGCATGTTGTTGATCAGAGCAATGAAAGTAATTTAAATGAGTATTCTGAAATTATTTTGATATCTGTAACAGATCTAAGAGTATGACAAGTTTCAGATCACAAACAGTTAGATCACTTGAGTATTTTTCTCCTCAAATCTAAATAGGAAATATGTTGGCAACAAAAAATAAAAATCATGGTATTGCTCAAAGTCTTCAACAGTTGAAATTATCTTCTGATCCAAATGCCAAAAAGCAAAGTAATACAATATATGAAGGGAAACATGAGCAAATCTATAGAGGACTTTAAAATATAAGGGCTATTATTTTATGTTCATGCCAAGACATGGAATTTGTAAAAAACAAAGGGGAAGAAAACTCACAACCCTACAAAAACCTATTGAAATCACTGCAGACAAGGCTGCTTGTCACTTCTTCTAAACAATAATTCATGCTCACTTATTAGGAATATATGAGAGAGACTGAAGTCAAATTAAACAGTGCAAACTACAGTATTCAACCTATACTGTTTCCAGCAGCATTCACAATAGTTCAAGCTTTGTACAACAGAAAAGCAGTGCCTTCTCCTCTCCGTATTGAATGTCAATATATTCTTGTGCAAGGAAAGAGCAAATTCTAATTAACAGAATAGGATACTGCACACATCAAACAGGGCATTTTTCAACACCATAAGAACAGCTTTTAGAGAAGTGAAAACATTCACTTTTTAAGAGCTTCATAAAATACAAAGTGATGGGGCTTGGTTTGTTTTGAGCAATATTGCTTGCTACCAGAACAAAACCACAGGACTGAGCATGAATACGAGGAATAAAATTCAGCTGTCGAACTGAAATCCAGCCAATTTCTTTTAATGCATCATGTTGGAGCACTCTTAAATCTGTTTGTCACTATGCCTGAAGGGTTTAAATATTTCTCCCCCCCCTCCAAGTTTCAAAGCCTGGAAATCCCCTTCTAACCCGTTTAAGCAGGAAGGCTTTTCGTAGTATTGTGCACAGTAACACTATGTACTGTGGACTGCATACAACTTAGAATCATAGAATCACCAGGTTGGAAAAGACCCATCGGATCATCGAGTCCAACCATTCCTATCAAATATTAAACCATGCTCTCAGCACCTCGTCCATCCGTCCCTTAAACACGTCCAGGGAAGGTGACTCAACCACCTCGCTGGGCAGCCTGTTCCGGTGCCCAGTGACCCTTTCCATGAAAAATTTTTGCCTAATGTCCAGCCTGTTTGCCCCGTTATACGCTTCTAAAGTTAACAAATACCCAGGAGTCAAACTCCTATGTCTGTAGCCTTCAGAGATATTCGCAGGCATACAGACAACCTGGCCAAAATGTGCTCTGTGTTGCCTGTTCGCAGTCCTACTTCAAGAGCAGACAGTTTCGTCGTGGGAGGTGTTCTTTCCTGCCCACGGTGGACAGAAGAGGGTCAGTCACAAGGCTGCCGCAAAACTTGGACATCAACAATCCAGGCAGTGCTCTTCTAAAACATTCTTCCTGAACACATTTAACAAGACGGAAGGAGCAAGTAGTTTGTGCTCCTGGCCTCAGTGGAAAAAAACCCTTATATTTGCAAGGCTACCATTGTAAGTGTAAGAGTATAGAAATGGGCCATACCAAGCTTTCTTTTAAAATGAATAAACAAAAAAACTTGCAAAGGTAGAAATATCTTGCATTCACATCACTTTCAAAATTAAAACCACTATTTTGGAAACTCTTCATCTTAAGGCAAAAAACTTAACAGAATCACAGAATAACCAGGTTGGAAGAGACCCACTGGATCGTCGAGTCCAACCATTCCCACCAATCCCTAAATCATGCTCCTAAGTACCTCATCCACCCTAACCTTAAACACCTCCAGGGACGGCGACTCAACCACCTCCCTTGGCAGACCGTTCCAATGCCTAACCAACCTCTCCGTGAAGAATTTTTTCCTAATCTCAAGCCTGAATCTCCCCTGGCAGAGCTTGAGGCCATTCCCTCTCGTCCTGTCCCCTGTCACTTGGGAGAAGAGGCCAGCACCCTCCTCTCCACAACCTCCCTTCAGGTAGTTGTAGAGAGTAATAAGGTCTCCCCTCAGCCTCCTCTTCTCCAGGCTAAACAACCCCAGCTCTCCCAGTCACTCCTCATAAGATTTGTTCTCCAGCCCCTTCACCAGCTTTGTTGCTCTTCTCTGCCTCAACATCCTTCTTGTGGTGAGGGGCCCAGAACTGAACACAGTACTCGAGGTGCGGTCTCACCAGTGCTGAGTACAGGGGAAGAATAACCTCCCTGGACCTGCTGGTCACGCCGTTTCTGATACAAGCCAAGCTGCCATTGGCTTTCTTGGCCACCTGGGCACACTGCTGGCTCATGTTCAGTTGGCTGTCAACCAACACCCCCAGGTCCTTCTCCTCCTGGCAGATTTCCAGACAGGCTTCTCCTACTCTGTACCTCTGCTTAGGGTTGTTGTGCCCCAAGTGCAGGACCCAGCATTTGGCCTTGTTAAACCTCATGCCGTTGGTCTCAGCCTAGCAGTCCAGCCTGTTCAGATCCCTTTGCAGAGCCTCCCGACCCTCCAGCAGATCCACATTTCCTCCCAGCTTGGTGTCATCTGCAAACTTGCTAAGGGAGCACTCGATGCCTTCGTCCAGGTCATTGATAAAGACATTAAACAGGACTGGACCCAGGACTGAGCCCTGGGGAATCCCACTTGTAATTGGCCTCCAGCTGGATTTAACTCCGTTTACCACCACCCTCTGGGCCCGGTCATTCAACCAGTTTTTCATCCAGGAGAGTGTGCGCCCGTCCAGGCCAGAGGCCGACAGTTTCCGAAGCAGAATGCTGTGAGAAACTGTATCAAAGGCTTTACTAAAGTCCAGGAAGACCACATCCACAGCCTGTCCCTCGTCCAAGAGTTTAGTTACTTGGTCATAGAAGGTGATCAGATTACTCTGGCAAGACCTGCCTTTCATGAACCCGTGTTGACTGGGCCTGATCACCCGGTTCTCTTGCGAGTGCTTCTTGATAGCACTCAAGATCACCTGCTCCATGACTTTCCCCGGTACCGAGGTCAGGCTGACAGGCCTGTAGTTCCCCAGATCCTCCCTGCGCCCCTTCTTATAGATGGGCACGACATCAGCCAGCCTCCAGTCCAGCGGAACCTCCCCAGTCATCCAGGACTGTTGGAAGATGATGGAAAGGGGTTTGGCCAGCACATCCGCCAGTTCCCTCAAAACTCTTGGGTGGACTCCATCCGGCCCCATAGACTTGTGGGCATCTAGCTGGGCAAGCAAGTCTCTAACCACCTCCTCTTGGACCTTGGGAATCTCATACTTCTCTTCCAACCCTTGGGGTTGTGCATAGAGGGAACAATTTTCCTTACTGTTAAAGACTGAGGCAAAGTAGGCATTGAGCACTTCAGCCTTGTCTTCGTCCCCTGTTACTGTTGTTCCCTCTGCATCTACTAGGGACTGGAGATTCTCCCTAGCCCTCCTTTTGCTGTTGATGTATTTGTAGAAAGACTTGTTGTTGTCTTTCACAGACTTGGCCAATCGCATTTCTAGTTGGGCCTTAGCCCTCCTGACTTTTTCCCTGCACATTCTCACTTCCTCCCTATAGTCCCCCCAGGGTGCCTGCCCCTTCCTCCAGAGGTCGTAGACCCTCCTCTTCCTATTGATGTCTCTTAGGACCTCCCTACTCAACCACGCTGGTTTCTTACCCCACCGGCTACTTTTCCAGAACTTGGGGACGGCTTTCTCCTGAGCTGCTACGAGTTCCTTCTTGAAGAGCGCCCAGCCCTCATGGACACCTTTGCCTTCAAGGAGCGCCTCCCACAGGACTTTTCCGACCAGCCTTCTGAATAGCCCAAAGTCTGCTCTCTGAAAGTTGAGGGCAACTGTTCTGCTAACCTCCTTCATTTTACCCTGCACTGAGAACTCTATCATCTCATGAATGCTAAACCAGGAAAAGATTGACTTGAAAGCTTAAGAGTAATGTAATGGGCATTATAGAAAGACAGTCAAATAATAGGAAAGCAATGCATCACGAACCGTGGTAAAAAGACAGTGGCCCAAGTGAGGCAGACTAGCACTTAACTACAGATAGTCTGAAATATCCATGTGGAGGGATGTTATATGAATATCAGACAGCTAGATACACCTCCATGCTGCTTTCTCTGCAATGCTGATACAAACGTTTGAGGCAAATCTTCATAAGGAACTGACCTAGCTGAAAAAAATACCCACCACAAAACATTACTTTGTCTTCTAGGTGTGTGCCCTGCTTCCCATGCTCACTTGTTTCCTGGTACACTTGCAGGGGACACAGCAGGCAGCAATGAACAGCTAACAGGGTGGTAAAGCTAGTTATGCTAGTTTAAAAATCATACCTGCACGAAACACTTACGCTAATTAGTATCTGCAGTCACAAGACAAACAGCGACCTTTCTGGGAGACTGCATGGCACATTTTCTACCCCTATTTTAATATTTTTAGGAACAATCCAGAGAATTATAACCCTATGCACCTAGCATCTGTACACAGTAATACAGTTGAAACAACCACTAAAATTAATGAAAGCTCCCTGGAATAATATGATCTGGTAGAGTTTATTGTGCACATCTTTTGCAAAAGAGCATCTCTACAAACTTTTTCCTTGTGTCAATGAAAAAGAAGATAAAATAGAACCAGATGGCATTAATTAGATTTTAAAAAAAACTGACCCAAGACTCCATAAAACACTGAACTAGTTATAGCATTAAAAAAGGCAGAACTCCCCTCCCCAAAGGGTCACACTAAGAGTACTTTCAAAGTTCTGAACTAATTCTTACATATATGAAATATTTTACAGACATTTAAGAAAGGAGATGGCACAGAAGAAGCCAAACCAATGCCAAATAAAAAAAACAAATTAAACTTAGCAGCAGAAAGAAGAAACAATGCATAACATAGGAAGAAAATGTACTTACATTTTACAGGTGTATGGAGGAACTGTAGCAACTTAAATATTCATCATACTGTAATGAAAACATCTGCTTAAATTGCTGATTTATAAAACAAATCTAATTGAATCCTAAGAGATAAGGCAACAGATAGATAACGTGAAAATATTATAACTTGTTAGGCTAGTCTAATTAATTATAATGAATTCTAATAAACTACAATTAAGCCCTATATTAGACAATTCCGCATAGGCCTCTGCAGCATCAGAAGAATCAGGTTTTGACCACTCCTCAACTTAGAAGGACCTCTGGTAACAGACCAAAGGACTAAATGGTAAAGGACCATTTGATAATGCTTAAGTTCCAAGAGGAAACATTTTAAAGTATCTTAAATGAACATGTGCTCCCATTAATTGTACTTTAAAGGCATTATCAAAGAATGTAGCAATATCCAGAGGCAGCAAACACTTTAAAAAAGGATAGCAGTTTAAGCAGTCTGTATTATGTAAACATATATCAATATCCTACTTAGTGGAATGTGTGAACTGCAAGTAAAGGATTGTGTCCAAGAGGTTCCTCATAAAATAATCTCCTTAAGCATTAGCTACTTGGATAATTCACATTCATTTAATTCTTTAGTGAATCCTGTTCTGACTTCATGTGTATAGTTCTGTCTGCCTTTGTGACCAGCTAATGAACAGGCAAAAAAAAATACTTTATCAAGGGATGCCATTCTTAAGCCTTGGTGAAATTTAAAATTTCTTCTATTTCTCTCTATTTTTTCTTATATGTTCTGGCTAATGTAAGGAAGATACAAATCTGAGAAAAATCACTCCCTTAGCAAATCACATCTGTCTTTTTCTTAGCAAGATCTTCAGATGGTATACAGTGGAAACAAGTTAACTTTAGCAACTGTATTTTAACCAAGCAACTGGTGGATCAGAACCAGATTTTTCTTACTTGATTGCACTAACTGGAATGTGAACAATGTATCGTGTTAGGAGAATTTCCAAATACAGAGATGACAAAGTAGGACTTTAAAGACAGTGGACAAAAAAAATTGTTTGGAAAGTGGATTGGAAGAAAGCACCGTTTCTTTGTTGCAAGGTGGCCTAATTTTGCTGCATTACCATTTGATGGCAAAGGAGACCAAGTGACCTGAACCAAATCCCAACTTACTCCTTGCTATGTGAATCAAGAAATGGAAGACTGTGGACCACCCTAGATGATCTGACCCACCGCTAAGAAAGATTCTCTAACACTGAGTTAATTGGGGAAATAAATATTAATAATGTTTTCATCTAGATCTATTTCTTGCTGCTAAGGAGCAGCAAAGTCTTTTATCCTCCTGCCAGAAGAATCTGTGTGCTCCTGTTTGTTTCCATTATCAGGAGCCTCTAGGGTGAGGAAACACTCAAGAGAAACCTTAGAAAAATTCTAACTGCCTTTGTCTCTCACCACCCATTTCCCATTTGGTCTTCCCTCTTCCCCTCCTTCTCCTTTCTTCAAGAAGTTCCCTACCTTCTAGGAGATTTTATCACAAGAAGAGTGTAACATCCACCCTGAATTAAATGGAGGCAGAACAGAAAGCAAGCAGGATAAAGGCTGCAGTTTAGGCTGCAGTGCTCTGAGACCATGGGCACTCTACTACTGTAATTGTCTAGTATTCTCTCTGACCTCTAAAGTAACTCTCGTTCTAGCCAAAACACTGCAATTGAACCAAGCTACAGCTAGTTCTGAGCCACACTCATCGTTACCAATGCCACCTCTAATTTAATACTCTGTCCTAACTGTGGCCATATTAAGTGAGTGCTTCAAGTATTTTCACTCCCAAATATTAACTCTTACCCTAGTCTTATCCATAGCCCAACAGCAACACATACTCAAAAGGCTGCCAATAAGCCCTTCATCTCCACTGGCATTAGCTCTCATTCAATCCTAATGAACTTGCAAGACCCCAACAATAACTCAAGTTCTCCAGCACCTGCTGTCTAGAACACTAAATCCCAACCAACACACTTTCAGAACTTTCTAGATTCAGCAATAACAGGTTCTTCCATCCTTGCCATCCTGGAACCCTACTTGCAAGCCAGCAACTCATATCCATCTAATTATTAGTCAGAATTTGCTCTTCTAAGTCAGCCTCAGCATTCATCGTACTCTTGGGCCTCCTAGAGGAGAAGAGGGAAAGGGGAAAAAAAAGAAAGAAAGAAAGGGGTGGGGGGGGGAGGGAAAGAGAAAGGAGAAGACGGGAAGAGAGGGAGGAAAAAAAAGTGCAAACTCAGACATCTCTACCACCTTGAAGCCTAGCCCTAACCCTTACTACAGATCACCACCCCTGTTTTCCTCTCCAGAACTAGCAGAAAGCTTTCGACCTATGCTGGTACCAGCAGGATTTTCATACTGTCGTTTTAAACTGTACCCTAGCAAAATAACCCACCCTGCCACAGAGCTGACAAGAGGACTTTCAGTCATTTCCACCTGAGAAGAAACCACAGGAACCGTTCCTGTCCAAAACAGCCCCCATCCCAGTGCAAAGGGCTTTGCGGCATTCAATAACTCGCCAAATTTTTGCACTCCTATTGCAGAGGACAAACACTTAACTGGGAATCTGAGAGCTTTGCTGCACATATCTGGGAGGGAAGGGGGAACATGAACCCACAGGAGAAATTCCACCCAGACTTCTTCCTTTTGTGCTTCCTCTCATCCAAAAGTTCTTTGCTCCCTGGCAGTGACAGGGAGGAAGTAACATATGTGGGACTAGAGGTAGAGGAGGTAAACAGGGCACATAGCCTGGGCAGTGGCACACAGAGCGCACAGCGTATCGCCTGCTTTCTGTCAAGGGGTTTTCTCCTCTTCAGCCCCTGGTCTTTCGAGGAGACACAGCAGGCCTAACTGAATTAACTAGCCTTCTCTTTCTCCCTGAGCTTAAGAAACAAAGCCATGACATCCAGGTGCAAGATGGACAACCATGATCACCACCGCATCTCAGGGCAGGTATAGGTAACTCGCCTTGGAAATAGCTCAAGTGCAGGCAATTTAGCTGACTTTGACCACAAGCTGAGAGTCAACAAAGCAGGTAGAATGAGAAAATAACACTGGAAATTTGGAGTGAAAGCTCCAAAGGTAGGGTTAGGGCAGACTGTGTCAGACATGGTCTTCTTACAGTTTGAAGTACATAGGATTTTTGCAAGTAATGACCTACTCCATCCAGAACAGGACTCAGACACCACACAGGGCGCTGTAGCAAATCGTGGAGCTGGGAAACGTGCACATGTAGAAGGAGAATCAAAGCATAATGGAAAAGCAAAGGCATCAATCTAAAAGTTAAGAGATAGAGTTTTATTTTCAAGGCTCCCTGGAATCATCACAACCTCATTCAGTTGCAAAAATAACATTGAGATGAATGGGTCACTTCCTCTTCCCCCTCCAGCCTCTTATATTCTAGAACAGTAAGTAAAACCTCTTTACACACTTAGCCCAGATCTGGTGTAGGGACTTTACATGTCCACAAACCCATCTCTTCTGGCCTTCTTGACAGCACATATATTTCTCCCATGTACTTCCTTCCCCTGCACAACAGTCCTGTCAGGCTTATCAGGGGTGTGAAGTAGCCACAAAGGAAATGAAATTACTGCATTTGCGTATTTGAGAGAAACAGCTGGGAGCCACTGTGACATGAAAGGCATCACAGCAAAAGATGATTCTGTCTCTCAGTATACCAATCATATCATCTCAGCCTCAATGGCAGAGCTTCCAATTAACTGCAGCCAAAGTAAACAGGCATCCAACTGAGAACATCATATCGACATCAGTGCAAAAGGTGACAGTCTTGTTGCAATTGTTTTCTTCATTCAACAGCTTGCAAGGTTGCAGCTGGCTATGTTAGATCATCATATGACATCCTAATAGACCTTCTGAGAGTTGTGCATAAAGATCTGAATCAATGTCTGTTTTTACTGTGAATTAGGTACTTCTTATTACAGATGATCAGTTTTATAGTTCATGCAACCCATCCTTTCAAAATCCTTGTCTGTAGTGTTCACTACCATTCCGATGTAACAAATCTAAGTTGTTTGATTTTCTTTCCTATAACTAATTACAATAAAATATTTTATTTTTTAAATCAGAGCACAGCCTCCTTTGGGGGATCTTCAACAAACCAAATCTTTGCTTCTAATTTTCTACTCTGATTGCATTTATTCTTAAGTGAGAGAAATAAAATCAAATAAAACAATGATGCTGTTGCAGAAGTAGGACAAAAGACTATTCCTCAGTGAAGAACAGAAGTAAGATTCCAAATGCATTACATACTGAATTTGAAACACTGTTGGAAAGAAGTGTTTAGAGCTCAAAACAACTTAAACTGTTTCCCTGACTAATCATTTCATTGCAGAATCACAGATGCACTAAAGAAAACTAGTTAGGAGAAAAGAAGGAATAGAAAGCTAAAATGTTTTCTATTTGAATTGCGGCTACTACAAAAAAGTGATTGGAACATGGAAACACCCCTCCCCCCAGATATACTTGCTTAGATCCTATTTTCAGCCTCTTCACCTAGCTTCCCCTCTGGAAAACCCTGGCTGCAGGAGCAGTCATGCAGTCTGGCATACCTAAAATGGGCAGCATATTTTCACCACCATGTCTGCTTTCACAGCACAAACACAACTAAAAAGCCCCAAATTTATTTCAGGAAACCTCTGACACATCACAACACTATTTTGCCTCTAACCCATATCCATGTTCAAAATTCTCCAAGGGAGCAGACTTGAAGCCATACAGCAAACAGTAAACATACAGAGTACATCTCCAATCAGCCTCCTGGTGACTGCCTGCTGATATGAAACTGGAACAAGGTCAGTTTGGAACTAGCAAGTGGGTGGCAATTTCTGCAATCACAAAGAATAAGAAAATCTACGGGCATCAAAACTTAAACTTGAATCTTTATTTCATCAGATTGCATTCATTTGATCAATCTGGTTCTCATACCGGGAAACATAATTTCCACTACTGCTCAGCTTGAGTATGAATGTCCTGTTACCCAGAACTCCCTCCTAAATCCTCCTGCCTTCAACTGGTACTGTTCATCTAGCCCTGGGTACTTGGCTGGGTACAAATTTGAAGTTTTCAAGCCAGCAGTTACCACAAGGAACAAAAATGAGCCTTCACAGACTAGAGAGTTAACTGGTTAAGGAATTAAAAGTTTTGTTGTTGTTACTTTTTTAATAAACCAAGCTCAACCAGTACGTTCACAAAGGCTTTAGATAATAGTTACTTGTATACTGCACAGGAAAACTCATCCTTATGTTTGTCTTATAACATTACAGAATGCCAGTATCCATTAAATGCTTAAAATCATCACTATGATTTTAAGGATCATTTTAGTCCCCTTTACGATTCACAGCTAAATCACCTAAAAGTCCTGAACTGAGTAGAAAATTTGTGCAGATATTAGATGTCTGAAAAAAACAGGTTGCATGTACTACAAGCTCCCCAAGAATGTTCCAGATTTCTACAACTGTTACACATGTGCTAGGTCTGTGTCTGCAGAAAGTCTCAAGAACTAAATCTGGTGTCCTCTTCTGTGATTTTAAGAACCGATGTGGAATCAAGGTACCAGCTGACATCCATAGTCATAAAGGCAAAGCAAAATCGGCCTGGGATGTGTCACGGGCTCCATCTAGAGGAGCTCAGCTTCATGTCGTATCGCTACCACTGATTCACTGATCTATGCACAAAATGAGTAAAAAATAGAACTGCAATATATTATGGTGTCTGGGAATTATGCCCTCTCCTATGTTTATGGTGATCACTGCAAGATTAATACTCCTGATGTAAACTGTAATTATAAATATTAAAATGTATCTTTAAAATTGAGGGGCGGTTGTTGGATTGTGAAAGTTGACTGAACAAAATAACTGGGTTTTTTGTGTTTCTGGCAAACAGCTACTCAATCGGAAAATCAAATATTCAAGACATAAATATAAGCTTCAGATATGATACCAAACTTAAGAAACACTAGGAGTTCTAGTTTTTTTGCAAGCTCAAAATACTATGTGCCTTATTTTGTCCTAGTTAGTGGGGTTTATTATATATTTAAAATTTAGCTTTTGAAGGATCAAAATATTTCCACACTTTTTATATGTTTTAATCTAAAAAAGAATTACATTTCAATTATTTCAGTATCCACTAACAGCTGACTGAAAAATATAAAAACAAAGACAATAAGTTTAACATTTTATAAACACAACCAAAAAAGATACATAGGATACTTCAGAATGTAATGGCCTATTAATGTTTAAATTAAAGAAAACCCAGATTTGTGGTGTTTTCAAAGTACTTGAACATTAATTGTATATTACACTCCTAGCCAATGAACCTGATAACATGCAAGACTTACCTGTGGGCTTGTCTTTCTAAAAGTGTCAGTTCCATGTATCACATCTCTTAGTATTCTTTCTCTGAGTTTATTATACTCCTCTTCAGTGAGGTCACTGTCCTCCAGCTGATGCTTGCAGACTGGGCACTGTCCACTGTAATAATAGTGAAACGAGACAATAAAAGGATAAAGGCTTTTGATAAGAAATACCTTACATTTCACTAATTTATTGAGTGTCTGTGTATGAGCACAATTCTTTACAAGAACTTCAACACAGCCTAGTCATCAGAAGATTAGTTGTGTTCTTCCTGGGATGCATCTAAAATATTCTAAAGTCACTAGAAATATTTTAATGTGATTTAGTGTGGTCAGGATCAAATATTTAACTCCAGAGATGTTTGAGAATTTAGGACTAAAACTCTGCAGGAGGGCACAGGGGAAAAAAAAAAAGAGTATTTAAATATTCACTAGCATTTATTTAGGCCTTTAGAGACCAGAGTTCAGTTCCCAGCATTACCACAAATTTCCACATCTCTAATATTTGGCAGTTTCTCTACTACACAAGAAAATCACCACAGATACATACAGCCCAGAGCTCCATGTGGGAAGGTGATGCAGTTGCATTGGCTTGGCCAGAACAAATGAAGTAGCTGTAAGCACACTGGTTGAAGTTAGCGGGCAGGCCACAAAGCTTTAGTCTAGTTATAAATCCATTCCAAAGTGTTAAGACAATAACATGCACCATTATTGTGCCTCTGACTGCTCCTACAAAATAAGCTAAGCTATCTGTGCTTGGTTTATCACAAACCTGTCACAGGTGTAGGAACATCCCTACCCAGAGGAAGAGAGGGAGAGTAACATAAATCTGCTGTATGGTTGGAAAAGGCAAATAACAAGCAAGACACTGTCACTTTTGATAATGGATTTCCTTTTGTTTCTAGGATATGTTCGGATCTCACTAAGGTGGTCAAAGTGAACAGACTGAGAGCAGAATGTGACTAAATCAGAAATACTGTTTGCTTTGAAAGGCCTCAGCAATACTTAGCCACATTGTCACTGCATATCTGTACATTGCTGAATTCCACCTTAGATTTTCTAATATCAGGCTGACTGCACTCAAACAGAAAGCTCCCTTACATTGCCATCTCCTAGTGACTAATAAATAACTGCTCCTTTATGGCTAAGAAACTTCTGCTCCTGCTGTGTACCATGGGCTAAAACTCATCACATGGATCAAGGAATGTGGACTGCTGCCCATGAAAAAGCTACAGTCAACCAATGCCATCATCTGGTGTTCATTTCCCAGAGCCAGAAACACCACTCCATCACGCACAGCTGTGTCAAGGATTGTTTGACTGCATGTAGCACTGGGACAGTTTCCTTTATCATTCACATCATCCACTTCTCAGTACCCCTAGTTTCCCTGTTGCAGGGCCAGCAGCTGTGATAACAACTATGGTTCTGCAAATCCCAAATAATCTATTGTTTTGTCTCTGACACAGACAAGAACTCCCCACTGATCTGTTCACAATTGTTTTTAATACTGGAAGACCAAAGAGATTTAAAATCCATCATAAAAGATTACAATAGAGAATGTGAAAAAAAACAAACTTCAAACTCTTTAGCCTCCTTAAGAGTGCTAGTACATCACAGCAGATCCTGAAAAATTTTCCAGAACAGCATGAGTGAGGCAACTCTACAGAGAACACTCAGATCCATGCCAGTCAAGAGGCCCAACATTTTTTGTAACCAACTCAGTGTTGCAAAAACTCCACAGCACTTGGAAGGGCAATCAAAACAAACCACAACAAAGAGAAACATGTCGACTGATAGGAGTTGGGGTTTTGTTCCTATAGCCAGCTAGGCCAGCACACAAATAATTCCAAGATTCAAAACAAGACAGGTTGAACTTCTGTGTCCACTTCTAGATTTTTGTATGATCCTCAGAACTACATCTCAAGAGAAAGAACAAATATCTTTTTAAGTATCTAGCACGTTCTGGTTTTCATGTCCCAGTCATCACCTCTGCCATAACATACAGTCTGAAGGAATTAAAACTGAACTGTCATCACTTCCATGTTCCATTTGTTCAATCTTTTTACTATTTGTGTCTTTGTTAGCCCCTATAAACTAAAGGCATATGTCAACAGAATGCACATCACCAAACCCAGACCAAAAATGTATGCTATGCATCATTACCATGAACCTTTGAGCTTGTCACAAAACCAGCATGTAAGGTTGAGGTAACAGAGGAGGACTGAGATAAAACAACCTGCATCTCAGTGCTTGAACTGTGAACTTTTTTTCCCTAAAAAAAATTATCTGGAAGTTTTGCAGATACACTTTCTGAAGACAAACCAACCAACAACAAATACACATAGACTACATGGTTATACTTCTTGTCTTGCATCTCTGATTGTGGGTTAAAACCAGAAAATTTTCCAAGCTTAATTATTTAATAACTACATGAAAAAGAAACGGTCAGATAGGGCATCAAAGTAACATTAAGGAAATTCACAGTCAGTCATATCTGTTCTCAAGCACATCTGCCAAGAATATTAGACATGAGATAGAGCTTGCATCTTCATCACCAGAATGGACACTACAGTGATGGTACCAAGAAAATAAGCAGAATATAGTAACTTCTCCAGCAGGCAATAAAATGATGCTTAGCGTGAATGAGTTTTTCGTTCTTCATGGCTGATGAACAATAACTTTTTTGCCGCTTGCTCCCACTTAAACTTCTCTTATATGTAGGAGATGTTGATATTTCACATTTTTTCTTTGTACCATGCTCTTTTCAAAAGCCTATATTAACCCAGCTGGGCATAGTTTGAACTGAAGGAGTATCCATTCTCAAAAACCATCCAAATACCTTACTTTCACAAGCACAGTCTCAGAACTGATTCACAGGATTTGAGCTTTAAGTGTTAAAGCGGAAGGACTTATTCTCCCCTGGATGTCTCCACAGAGATATCCTAGAAATGACAAAGCTAACTCACTATTATTTTCTAAAACTATTGCAACCAGAACTTTTAAATTCTCCCAATAATAGATGTCTGGTAAACATAAATGCACAGACCATAAGCCAAGACTGTATTATTTGCACTGCTGACAGTGTATTTACAGGATCAAAAAAAGTTACGCCTGGAATCCCAACAATGTACATCCATTGCTGCACATGAACAATACGCTCCAGTTGCTGAACCCACTGTGGTCTCTGCAGGCTTGGCCTACATGTTAATGAGATTGCCTGTAAAGTTACCACTGAATACATCTAATTGCCTTAAGGAACTTCACAGTTTAGCAACAGAGAAGAAAGGCGTAATGAACAGTTCTCAAACTATTTTAAAATCATCAAGCCTGAGGTTTAAGGACCTGTCCCATAGCTAACTTGGGTCTTTCTGTAACTACTCCTTTTTCATTACTTGAATAAAAAAAATCACCTCCTTATATCCCAAAAAATCAACTTGGCCCCACCACCTATCAACAGCCAAAGCTCCTGAAGCCAGTTCCTTCTTGAGAGTTCTCTTCGTGGCTTCCCAAAGGGAGCAGAGGCAAAAGAGACAAAAGAAACACTCAGCATCTTGCAAGATCACCCTTCCCCTAATCTAACTGCTGCTTTTTCACAACCATACCTTTAAAATTATCTTGCCATTTTTGTAACTCCTCATTGATCATTCTAGGATTTGATACCAAAAAATACCCAGACAGGTTTTCACTTCTGTAGCATATATAGCTGTCCTTACAGCTAATTGGTATTAAATTATTTTTTGAAGGACTGCTTATCTGATCTAGATCTGGAGTGTCATAGCATCTACGTATCAAACATGAAGTCAGATGTACTACAGTAATTTGAAAGTAGGCTCAAAAAACTTGAGCTGCAGCTTTCTATAACTGAGCTTTGAAATCCAAACCTTTTATAACTTTCAAAGAAAAATTGTCAGGAGGCTTCAAAGTTTGTTTGCAGAGGGTTCAAGCTTCTATCAGAGTTCAAAGAAACTAGAAGCTCAGTGCTAGAGGAAGAAAAAAATATCCTACATATAAGCATCTTAGATACAACTGCTAGTACTTATAAATACAAAATCAGATTGATCTATGAAGAAGCCTATTAAATTGTCAAGCTCAGTTTAGGAAAAAACAGTTCTGGATTTTTTAACTCAAGACTCATGTTTTAAGACATCAGTTAACACTGACTGCAGAGATAAATTTAGTAACAATCACCATATCAGTTTCAGAGATACCTTACAGACTTTGTTCTTTATGATTAGGACAAAAAAAAACCAGGAAAAAACCCAACAAACTTTCTTTTTGCTTTCTTAAATCCTAAGGATCTGTTTTGTCAGCAGCCATTTAATTTAAACACAACAAAATTCTTTTTCATTTTCTCTTGAAATCATCTTAATTCCATTCCAATACTTATCCAAATAGGTTACCTCAGATGCATTTTATTAAAAAAAAAAGTTCATACAGTTATCACAAAATAACTACCATATAGCACCTTGTCACTACTTTGTTCACAGATTCTTAATTCGTGATAAAATGCGAGGTTATCTAAGTTAGTTTACCTTGCAAAGTCTGCAACAGAATTTACAGACAGCAAGACAAACAAGCTACCACTTAATCAAGACAATTAGCCTTAGAACTTTACAACTCTAAAGGCTGAAAAGGGTTATCCAGAATTTGGTGAATTACCATAATACAGTGTAGTAACACACACACATTCAAATGTAATAATAATCCATCTTAACAGCGAATGACTCTTGGTCTTAGGACAGAGAGTTACATTGTTCTTTCATGGGCTTCCAAAGCAGCAGACTCTACATGTGCATTTGATTCAGCGCGTTTTCACTAAAGCAAGTCTTTAATTCCTGTACAGTAAACAAATAAACCATCCAGTAAAATGACATCTCTTAACTTTTCTCTATTTGTTTTTTTTTTATCTTGGCTCCTCTCTGCATAACTCCTTTCCAAATGTGCGTGTTGGGTGTTGTTTAATGCCTGAGAATGAGTTGGGAACAGGAGTTTGGAAAATCATAGGTACACAAAGGTTCATATTCTCAAGGATTAAAATATTTTCTAATTTAAGGAAAGCTAATTTTTATATTTACGAATGAAGAGTTCAAGAGAGAAGAATTAAAACATCACACTTCTAAATAAAATGCAGCACTTACCTGTCTTTAATGTTGGTCAGATGTCCTCTCCAGTGCCCTCCTGGTATACTAATTTGCACAGAGGGAAAGATAAATATAAGCAATAGATTATTATTTAACAATTCCTGAATTACAATAAAGAATAATTCTGTTTTGGTCACCATTTAGAAATAATAGACCAATTGATCATTTACCTTACAAAGAAATCATACAAAGACACACAAGTAATATAGCAATGCCTGAAAATATCATATAAAGAACCAGCATTTAATAACATGCAGAGAACTAACATCATCAAGCTCTCTGGTTTCTGTTGTCCATAAATATTAAGAACCATACAAATAATCATACAATTCTTAAGTTGCTGCCCAACATATCATAAAGCATCTCAGAAACCAAGTGGGAAAGCAGGAATCAAGATTTCTATACAGATGTCACCCTGAGAGAGTAAGAAAGGTGCGCTCATACCAAAATGCAGCATTGGGCCTTCTGACTCCACATTATTATTTTGACTCAACATTATCATTATTATCAGTCACAGAATCACTAGGTTGGAAAAGACCCCCAGGATGATCGAGTCCAATAATTCCTATCAACCACTAAATCCTGCCTCTCAGCACCTCATCCCCCCATCTTTTAAACACCTCCAGGGATGGTGACTCAACTACCTCCCTGGGCAGCCTGTTCCAGTGTCAACTCCACATGCTGTCATCACCACCACTACTACCACAGCTACCATTATGCTGGTGTAAATATTCCTTTTTGCCCACAAGATCCACACCAGAACACATTACAGACTAGAAATTACCCATGCCAACATGTAACTGCAGACACTTCTCCTTTTGCCACTCTCTGTGTTTATTATCGTAGGATGCACAATGGCATATAACACGAGTTAGGAGCAACTGTTCTGTTTCTGCCCTCCTTTCCCATTTCTCCTGCTGATACATAGGAGTTCTTTAGGTTTCTTACTGAGACAACATGGAACAGAAAATACTCCGATTCTTCGTGGCACACTCAGATCTTGTATTGGATTTGGCTTTACTCACAACTAGAAATCAGTGGTGGTCTGCTCTTCAGAAAAATAATTTTTTAAAACTAAGATCTGTTCAGTTACACTCAGAGCTCACTTCTGTGCTTACTGTACCCTGGATTTCCTTTTCTAGCAAAAGCTATTTCCCAATCTGCATAGTTTTTGCAAGACTAATAGTGCTAGAAGTAATGAGATTCTGTTTCTTTTTGGGAACTCCATGTAAACTGCTTACTTATTTTCAACCATCAGTATATACAAGTTCAGCACCACCCATTGGAACAGAGAGGTAAAACTGAGAATTTTGTACAGGTTCAGAGATAAAAAGCCAGATGGAATCACTGAGCACCTAGTTTCATTTCCTCTGTTATAGACCTTGTTTCTTTTTCATGTTTGAAACATTGCTTCCTTTAGGAAAATAACCAACATGGATCTTAAAACATGAGTCTACCACAATCTTTCATTGATTGTTCTAACAGTCAAACACAGTATTAAAGATATAAACAGAAATCTGCCTATGTTCGGCTTGCAGCACTGGTTTGCCACTATATACAGGCAATATATAGCTCTTCAACACACTGACTGATTTTGCAGTCTCTTTGCCGAGGACTTTTTATTACGTTGAGTTTCCTGTGCATCCAGTATATGGCTCACACCTACAGGTCTATGTCCTTCTTTGTTCAATGGGAAAATAGCACCTCACCAAAGATTTTCACCCACTAAATCAGTTCATCTTGACTGAAACCTACACTTTGTACTCCCTAGCTGTTCCCAGGACAGAAAATGGCTAGAGAACAGCAGTATAAACCATTCTAATGGTGGCAATTCATTCCCACAGCCACATATTTTCTATCCATGAAGAGTAACTTGTAAAGTGACTGCGTAGCTCACATAAACCAAAGCCAACAGTTACAAAAAGTCATAGATCAGCTCACATACAACAGCATGACAAACACGCAGTGAGCCAAGGTGAACTACACTGTTGCATGCACCACATAACTAGTTGCAGTTTGCAGAGTTTGATTTCCCTTACTCATGAAGATAAACTGTGAAGCCTGCTAAATGCTATGCTAAAACGAAGAGCTTCCTAATATCCTATAAAAAGGCAACGCTTAACCTTCACTTAACCGATGCTAAATTTGTTGCTTCTTTTCTCTAAAGAGAGAAGCTATCTAGTTTTCAAATAACTTGCTACTTCTACACTCTGACAGATTATAGGAAAATTCCTTACACCTGTCAATACTCCTTATGTACTAACCCCAGAAAGAGATGAAGTCAGATATTTTGGACAGGCATGACCCATTGCAATTTCCTAATTTCTCTAACAAGGAATAATAATTTAGCAGGTTAAATCTTTCAGTAATAGGTGAAATTGGTAAGTGAAATTACACTAATCCTGGTGCAAAAATGAAATGTATCTTTTCAAACCAATGTGTGTCTCATGGAGAAGCAACAACCAAAATGAGATATTAAGGAATCTTATGGAATAATCTGAATCCCACCCTCATGAACTAAAGCTGACTATTGAAACATTATTTACCTTTCAAACCATAGCTTTATACTCCACATAAATGTTTTGTGAGGGTATGTTTGGTTCTCTCTCAAATATAAGAGGATATTAAATAGTTCTTTTTGTAACTCAGCACCTTTCATACCCCTGCTGAAGTCAAAAAGAGCTTGCATGACATCAAAGGTTGGGACAAAATCCTTAGCCAACATTTCATGGTAAAGTTCAAATGCAAGATTCATTTCCTGGTGACAGCTGGCTGCTTTGATACAGGATTCATAGTTTGTCCGTGAGGGAACCATAACCTTTTTGACTTCTTCCAAAAGAGTCAAGGCCATTCTCCATTCATCTGAATTACACAGCCCCCTGATAAGAAGATTGTAAGCCCCGCTATCCAGAATCCTAAATCTGAGTTTCATTATATCGTACACATCACGAATTTCTGAAGTCTGTCCCTGCTGGACACACAACGCCAGATATTTGACCAACAAACGATACGCAATGTCACCATTACTCTTTGCCACGTGGGTCAGCAACGACTTAGCCACTTCAATGGGGCTGTTGCACCTGATCATATTGTTAAGCATCACTTCTTCAAATGCTTCAGGCAACTGAAAGCTTTCCTTCAGTCTGTACCATTCCTCAGCCTGCAAGGGTTTTTCTGGAGGCTGTATGTTGGTAAACTTATGTCTTGACAGGACACGATTCATTAACTGTTTCTTCAGAGCCCCAATAGACGAGGAAAAGCCAAGTTTCGCTTCAGATATTTCTTTAGGCTCCTCATCCCACCATTTTTCTTCTTCAAAATCAATTTCAGACCTTTTCTTGGTAGGAAAGACAGTGTTTCCTTTGGGATCCACTGGTAATGCAGTGCTGGAAGATGTTGTAAAACCTAAATAGCTAATCTTTTCTCTATTTGAGATGCTGAGAGAGGCAGCAAACAATTGCTGGCATCTTGAAACAGGCCAGAACACACGACACTTCTGCAGCAAAGGCTGAAAAACCTGATGACTAGTTTGAGAAAAGAGTGCCATCACAAGAAATTATCTATTACCTCACCGTACCTAACAAAGTTATAAAATTGAAACTGCAGTTTGCATGGGGACATTTATTATAAAAGCCTAAAGGCTGTCACGCTATACAAGCTTCAGTGTTTCAAAATGCTTGTTCTATAAATCCTTCCTGCCTCTTATGAAAACAAAAATTGTAAAATCTTTTCTCAGAAAAATCAATCTCATAGCCTGTGAGAGCATTCATCCAAAGTGAGGGCCTTTTTCTTCCTAAAGATGCTTTGCAGGTGTGCAGTTTATCATTTATGTTTGATGGTTACTGTAAAGATGAGTATTGAGTTTGTTGTGCACAGACAGGCAGCTCTGATGCCACCTGGCAAAAAACACAGGCTTTTTCTTCCCGTCTTCATCCAAGTCGAGTCTGAAATTTCCTAAAATTAAAAATAACACAAAAACATCACAACCTGCCCCATGCTGTCCTGTCAGATTTACATTTGCAAGTTAGCACACACGAAATTCAAGGTACCCTGACAATTTCAGGTCAGGAATCCCAATCCTGAGCCTTCGGGCAATCCCAGCACGGGATTCCTCGTGGGTTCCCTCACCTCTTTCAGCCTGGGACAAACTTCCATTTACCTGCCTTCCCTAACCGTAAATCCTCGGTAACGGCGCTGGCAGCAAGGACAGTTCAATCGCACCTAAGCGTTAGGGTACGAACGCGAGCGCCGAGGGTTTCCAGGCACTGGGGCAGAGGCCGCTGTGGCCCACGAGGCCCCAGGGTCCCACGGCCCAACCACAGTGCCCTGCGCGCCCGGCTCGGCCCCATAAACTACAACTTCCAGCGTGCACCGCGGTCTGGCACATGAACTACAACCCCCAGCGTGCACCGCGGCCTATGCCGGGATAAGACTGCTAGAGCGCACATGTCCCTCTCTCTCCTTTCCCCCGCCTCCCCCGGCCACAGCGTCACGAAAGGCGGTCCCGGCGCACGCTGCGCCCTTACCCCTGCGCGACGGGCCTGCCTCAGCGGGCGCCTCAGCGCTGCGGGGCGCGGGCAGGGAGCCGCTTCCAGCGCAGGCGGAGGCGGCGACAGCGACAGCTCCCGCCTCCCGCTCGCCCGGAAGCGTCGCCGGGCCCGCGCGGGGGCGCGTGACGCGCGGTCACGTGGCCCTGTGAGCGCGCGGCCTGTCGCGCGTCACGCGCCCCCGCCATGGCGGATGGGGCGTCCCCGCCAGAGCCCAAGGACTGGAAGCGGAGCCTGCGGGCCCGTCTGGCCGCGCGCAGCGCCCGTGAGTGCCCCGGGGGGGCGGAGCCGGCGCCGCCTCGGCCGCCGCGGGGGCTGAGGGGCTCGGCGCCTCCTCCTCCCGCGAGGGGTCGGGGCGCCCGTGTGCGCGATCGGCCCGCGGGGAGCGCCGTTACCGTTACACAAAGTGGAATGTTCGTTCTTTAAGCTAAAGTAAAGTTACGTCTAAGTAGTTGTGTTTCTTGAAAGTTCGGCAGGCGTGTCCCTCTGACAGCGTGTTTTCTCTCGAGCAGTGAAAGCAACTGGAGAAGGCTCCGAGCAGACCCTTATAGCGACCTCCCGGTCTCTGAAGGGGCTACAGGAAGGCTGGGGGGGGACTGTTCACAAAGGCTTCTGGTGATAGGACTGGGGGCAGTGGGTATAAACTGGAGAGGGACAGGTTTAGACAAGACATAAGGAAGAATTTCTTCACTATGAGGGTGTTGAGGCACTGGCACAGGTTGCCCAGGGAAGCTGTGGCTGCACCATCCCTGGAGGTGTTCAAGGCCAGGCTGGATGGGGCCTTGGGCACCTGATCTAGTGGGAGGTGTCCCTGCCCATGGCAGGGGGTTGTGAACTGGGTGATCTTTTAAGTTCCCTTCCAAACTACTCTATGACTCTCTGATTGTAAGCAGTGTTTTTCCAGACAGTGTTCAATCTTTGGAGATGATAATACCTTGTGCGTAGTGTGATCTGTGCTGAGCAGGTGTCTCTTCCTCTGTGATCGCCTCTGTTTGGAGACTTCCCTGTCTCAAATGGAAGATTGGGCAGAGATGGAGCTAGCTCCAAATTAGCAAAAGTTTTGATTGTTGTGAAGTTCATAGTAACGCTAAAATTAATCCTTGAAGAGTAATAGAATATGCATAAGATTTCTGGGAAAATTTATGTGTATGCATGTAAGTGGGAAAACTGTTCTGTCCCCAGCTCTTGTCTCGTTGCATGCAACTGATGGAGATCACTCCCTCCTGTTGCCCAGACCTTGCTTTCTAAAATGAATCTTGGAAGCTTTTTGCTGGCATTTTTGTGGTATCACTGCAGGCCCGTCACTGCTGTCACCAACATTACATAGGGGAAGGTGGGGTTGTGCTGCTACTTGCAGCCAGCAATGCCTTAAAAAAATGCTACCCTGATGCTGCTTTGTCAGCCGCCCCCACCTGTCTATTACAGATACCCTACAGAGAGTCTGGAGGGTGCAGTTACTGAGAGAGGCACTTTGTAGGTAGTCAAACACAATATATGTGCAACATACTTGCAGTATCTGTTACCCTGTTTACCCAGTAGGCCTGTCCTCCATTCATTTCCACCTCATATTTGTGTTGCCAAACAGCATAGCTGTAGAAGCTATGTAATGCTCATGCTAAATGTGTTAATTCATTTTTTAAAAGCTCCTTGCAATGTTAAAACTCTGTTTGGAGCACAGCATGAAAATTCTTTTCTGTGTTAATCAGCCAAGAGGAGCGAACAAGAGCTAAAAGATGAAGAAATGGAATTGTTCACAAAATATTACATGGAATGGAAGGGTGGAAGAAAAAGTGGCAATACATCGTATACGAACATACCACGGTTTTATTACAGGGTAAGTGAGGAATCCAGATGAACTTCAACAAGAGCCTCTTCCTGTGTTATAAAAGGAAGTTGTGTTTATTCAAAGGGATCATAGAATAACTTCAGCTTCATAAGCGTAAGTAGATTGAAATCTGAATGACGTGGATTGCTAAGTGTAATTTGTTTTGTACAGTTCTGGATTTCAGCAGTTTCAGATAATTGCTAAGCAGCTCATCAAAGGCCACAAAATAGTTTGCTGATCAAGTAGTAAGCCTGGCTGTTTACTAAAGATAGGAAATATTTCTTTTTCACAGCAACTTCCTGTTTTAACTAAATTTTGACATGGTAATGTTATAAATACATGTTACTGTTTCTGTGTAAACATGATGGAATGCTGCTTCATGAAAAGTTATTGGCCTGGCAAGATGAAAGACAGTGCTGTTGGTTGCATCATTGAGCAGAAACACTTGGTCTGGTAACTTACATGCAAGATGAATCAAATTAGGGTAGAGGAATTATGGGAGCACAAGTTCTACATCTTGATATTGCTGGCACTTGTCAGCTTGACTGCTCAGCTGCTGTCTAACCTTGCATAGTCCCATGTTAATTGGAATCGTGAGTTTCTGCCAATTAAGTTCTCAAGTACCTGTGTTTTAGTTGGTGACTACCTATACGACTGTCCGTGTTCTGGTAGAGCTGTACAGTTTGCATGTAAACACCAGCAGAACTTTCATATTAAGTTTTCTCACATCTGTTTTGTTGGGCAAAACAAGCCTAGTAGACATTCACACTTTTGAGAGTCACACTTGCAACAAAATAGAAAGTGCTTCCCTCTCCTGAGTAAAAACAGTAGCAAATGTGATTTTTGTGTTAGCCCTCCTATCTTGCAACTGTGGGAAAGTGCTTACTGGATGGGCTATCAAGTATGAGGTAGAACAGTGTTTCATGTTAAAAAATGTCCTGCTTCAAATAAATGTTTCAATACCAAAATAGTTTGAGGCAGTATGCAAGTATTATCCCTGTAGAGGAGGCAGGTAACACACAGCATTGTGGAGGATAGTTTGTTATTTTCTGTCTAGTATATAGCTTCATCAGAGTGGATGAGTCAGGGCTACCTTAGAGTACTTGCTAGATATGTAGGTTTTTAATGGTGTCCCTATACAGAAAATTAAACATCACAATGTTTCTAGCTGCCAGCTGAAGATGAAGTCTTGCTTCAGAAATTAAGAGAAGAATCTAGAGCGGTCTTTCTGCAAAGAAAGAGTAGAGAGCTGTTGGATAATGAAGAGCTGCAGGTAAGAAAATATTTTTTGTGTGTCTGATAATGGTTTCTGACAGACTACTTCCTTCTGCAGAGTCTGATTGTTGTCCATCTGCCAACAGGCTCCTGTGGTAAGGTGCTTTATGTTTAGGCTCATTGGCTGGTTATGAAGTACTAGCTGAAGCTGAAGTGCTGCATAGTCTCAGGCTGGTGATGTCTTTCTTGTTGACTTTTCTTGTAGAAGAACCTTTTTCTTGTAGAACTTTCTTGTTATGAGGACTATGTCAATGGCTTCTAGTGTTCAGCATATCCAATAAATTTCCCTAATGGTCCTACAAGGATAAATAAGTTCTGTTTGTCTCACTTGAACGCTGCAAAAGTGGTTGAGTTTACTGCAGTGCAAAGACAAAAGAAATGTGTTCCTAGAAATCCTAGTGAGTGAGAGTCCATGTGTATGTTTGGCTAACACCAGTGTTGAGCAGTGGAAATACTGCTTGCTTGCCCTTCTGGCTGAACCAATGATGTGTACTGATTACCTCGGAGAGACTTGCAGAAAGCTCAGTTCTTTTACTACATTTCTTAGATGCTCTTTGTTATATACCTCCCTAACCAAATGTAAATGCCTTTGAAGAATCTATGGTTTCTACTGGATAAACATCAGACATCACCAGTGACTGGGGAAGAAGCAGTGATCAGCTATGACAACTTCTTGAAAGTTGGTGAAAAAGCTGGGCCTAAGTGCAAGTAAGGCTTTCTTCTCTTGTATGTGCTTACTTTGGCTAAACCTAAGCGGTACTGTAAATTTCAGTTGCTAAAACAGATGGCAACACCTTCATGATGAGGTAGGCCCATGTCTGTGTAGCTATTGATGCTCTAGTCGTTCTGTGTCTTTGCAAAGGTGTATTGCCCTGCATCTGTGAGGGAACTTTTGATAGACATGCCTGCAAGAGGGGTACTGCATCCTTTTGAAGAAGAAATTATCATCAGCCTGAGCATTTTTATAATGTTAGTGGCCAGTAAATAGCACATTTGGTATTTAAAGAGCAAATAATATTTCCGCTAATGTTGACCAACCTTCCCTAGTAATTTCTGATGGAAGATTTCCTACCGGATATTCTGTGTACATCATACAGTGAGGATTCTTTCTTTATGCTCCTGTTGGAGACTGCTGTGAACATAGCTTTGTGATTGAGTTTTAAGCAGAAGCAGATTAGTTGTTAGTACTGGCAGTTCCTTTTATGTGCATATCATTGTAGTGGATTAGAGAGTACCAAATCTATTATACTACAGAGAAATTAAATTGAATAAAAGGTCTCAAAACTTCCTCATCACTGAAGAGTCTCATGAGCAGCAAAGGCAGCTGCTTTTTATCGAGTTTCTTTGTTTTCTTGAGTTTCTATTTTGATCGTTACTTGGTAGGATCCCACTCAGTGAGCACTGAGTAGCAAATTGACGTCTTTGAATACACAGAACACATTCTATATTGTTAAAGCAATGTTTTAAAGTGTCTAAATTATGGATTTGTGAATAAAGTGTAATTGGATGCATAGAAGAAGCTTTGTGTTTATATTTTACAGGCAGTTCTTCACAGCCAAGACTTTTGCTAAGTTACTCCATAATGATCCTTATGGGAGGATATCTATCATGCAGTTTTTCAATTATGTGATGCGAAAAGGTTAGTTGATGCTTCTTCTATGTTAATGAGAAGTTATTTTATTTTCAGGGCTGTTTTAAGCTGTGTTAGTGACTTGCTGGGGGATCTAGCCCTTGACTGCTAATGCTGTTTTCCTGGAGGCTTGGGATTTTTTTTCTGGTTACTAGGAGGTGGCAGTTCCACCCTACCTCTGAAACCCACCTCTCTCCTTATCCAGAGATATCCTTGATCACTTTGTTATGTATATTGTCATTCTGATTTCCTTTATTCAGGCAGTGCTGTGAAGATCAAAACAGTAAAGTTGTGGTGAGTGTGATACTAACCACTTAGACTGTCTGGTAGCTTGCTTTGTTTGCTGTTTTTTCTAGAGTGTGGTATTTTCTAACTGTGCTTTTCACTATAGCCTTACCATACTTTGTTATAAATAACCACTTGGGCTGAAAAATGCAGTAATGCTCCCCCTTCAGGAGGAAAGGTGTTTGACTCTTTTGGCTTTGTCCAAACAAGTCAAACCTAGTAAAAATGACTTGAATCACTTCAGAGGGGGTATGATATATACCTTTAAACTTCAGCCAACAGGAAAACAGCCTCACTGTACAACCCCTGTAATCTCTGTGATACTTAGTCTGTCTTGACAATTACCTTGAAGAGATTTATATCAGTATGAAGCAGAGCTCGTATTTCATAAAAAGAGCTTTTAAACTGTGTCTTCATAAAATGAAAGTTAAATTTCACGTGGAGTGTGTAAATAACAGTTTTGATGCCTAATCTGTACTCCATCTCTATTACTGTGCTTTAGCAGTGTCCTCATGCACATTGTCCTGAAGATTGCTTGATTAACGTGCCTTCTCTGCAAAACTAGGTGCTTGTGTTATTCTAGTTCTTGTGCTCAGGAGTGAGGTTGGGACCCTTGGCTGCAGCTGCAGGGGCTGTAGCAATCTGACAAGCAATCTGTATACCACATGGTACAGATGTTTTTAATGCAGTGAAAATGTGCTCCTACTGATCTCTCTAGTTCAGTGAAAGAGAAAAAATCTGTATGATTTCATGTACCAAATAATATGTGGTGTCTGCTTAGTTGCTTCTCGCATCCAGTTATTATAAGGCAGTCTTGGCCTATCATATATTGCCAGTGACTCTTGCTAACTTAGAGACTGAAATGGCATTTCTAAGCAGAGCTAGTGCATGTTGTAGTTTTGCCTAAATCTCAGAAAAATGGGAAAGAGAGAGAGGCACTTAACATTTAACAGTGTCTTGTGGGCTTTAGAATGACTTCATATTTTGGTGAGGCCTCAAAACCCTGCTGGATTTCTTGCACTGTGATTCTGTTTCCTGTTTTACAGTATGGCTGCATCAGACAAGAATAGGTCTCAGCTTATATGACGTGGCAGGACAGGGCTACCTCAGAGAATCAGTAAGTAAATTCTTGATGAACTTAAAATATTGCTCTACTCAAATGACAGAGTATCAGAAAGGCTCTGATTTTCTTCTAGTCTTATATCCTAAAAGCTTGTATCATAATCTAGATTTAGGTTGGCTGCATTTGTTTGGGTTATAACAATCCAGTTACAAGTGGGGTTCCCCAGGGCTCAGTCCTGGGTCCAGTCCTGTTTAATGTCTTTATCAACGACCTGGATGAAGGCATCGAGTGCACCCTTAGCAAGTTTGCAGATGACACCAAGCTGGGTGGAAGTGTGGATCTGCTGGAGGGTCGGGAGGCTCTGCAAAGGGATCTGAACAGGCTGGACGGCTGGGCTGAGACCAACGGCATGAGGTTTAACAAGGCCAAATGCCGGGTCCTGCACTTGGGGCACAACAACCTTAAGCAGAGGTACAAACTAGGAGAAACCTGTCTGGAAATCTGCCAGGAGGAGAAGGACCTGGGGGTGTTGGTTGACAGCCGACTGAACATGAGCCAGCAGTGTGCCCAGGTGGCCAAAAAGGCCAATGGCATCTTGTCTTGTATCAGAAACGGCGTAACCAGCAGGTCCAGGGAGGTTATTCTCCCCCTGCACTCGGCACTGGTGAGACCGCATCTCGAATCCTGTGTTCAGTTCTGGGCCCCTCACCACAAGAGGGATGTTGTGGCTCTGGAGCGAGTCCAGAGAAGAGCAACAAAGCTGGTGAAGGGGCTGGAGAACAAATCTTATGAGGAGCGGCTGAGAGAGCTGGGGTTGTTTAGCCTGGAGAAGAGGAGGCTGAGGGGAGACCTTATTACTCTCTACAACTACCTGAAGGGAGGTTGTGGAGAGGAGGGTGCTGGCCTCTTCTCCCAAGTGACAGGGGACAGGACGAGAGGGAATGTCCTCAAGCTCCGCCAGGGGAGATTTAGGCTTGAGATTAGGAAAAAGTTCTTCACAGAGAGGGTGGTTAGGCATTGGAACGGTCTGCCCAGGGAGGTGGTTGAGTCGCCGTCCCTGGAGGTGTTTAAGGTTAGGGTGGATGAGGTACTTAGGAGCATGATTTAGGGATTGGTGGGAATGGTTGGACTCGACGATCCAGTGGGTCTCTTCCAACCTGGTTATTCTGTGATTCTGTGAATCTATGTTCTAGAGATTTGGTGGGAAGAGTGCTGCTAGCCTTTTTAACGTATGGATAATCCACTGAAAAAGAGATGTAGATAGCAAGGTTTCATGTCATCAACACTGTACTAGATTTAGTAGAATATGGTAGAAATCATAAAAACGTTTGGCTAAAGTGGGTCTGGATTAATTATTCTCCTGTTCTAACAGGAGTTAATATTATAAAATAAGAAGATTCTAGTTGCCGCTACCTATAAAGATCTATTAAAGAGTATTCAGCAATAGGATAATCCAATTAGGAGTAACACATTGGTATTTGAAAAAGGTACATTTGAATGCATATATATTTACGTGTAAATATCATGTACTTTGTTACCGTTCTGCTTTATTTTTAGAACATTTTAGTCATGGCATCACAGTTGCACGGAGACAAGTTTTTGTTTTAGTTGATTTCATGCTCTATACTGCATTGTTGTAGGATTTCATTTTTAACAAAGTGTACTTGAAAGCCAGGGTGGAATATAGCAAACACACAACAGTAGAAAAACGATAGTTGAAAACTTGTGTTCTTTTCTTTCTTAATTCTGCAGGATTTAGAAAACTATATTTTGGAACTCATCCCTACTTTGCCACAACTGGATGGTTTAGAAAAATCCTTTTACTCCTTCTATGTCTGCACAGCAGTCAGAAAGTTCTTCTTCTTTCTGGATCCTCTCAGAACAGGTAGACCCATGTTTTGAAATTCTAAATATATGGGAGTATTTTCACTTTTTTAAAATCCTTCCACCAAAGCTACTTGTGATTCAAGGTAGTATGTAATTGTGTTTGTAGGCTTTCATTCATCAATCTTGTATTTGAAGATTGATCTCCACCGAAGACCATGAGTCTTTATGTGGATCTAACCTACTTCTACAGCTAATGAATCTTAATAAGATACCTATCAGCTGTGGTACTAGAGATTTTCATCCTAGTGCATCATTATCAGTAGCTAATTTTGTAAATGTTTAGAGTCAATAGAGAGCATAGCAACTAACAGCAGAACTGCTTGGCAGAACATCCACAGAGCTGTGGAAACACTCAAGAACCCTTATTGTGATGTGCTTAGCTTCTCCTATGATTAAGTTTGTGTGCATCACAAACTCATTAGAAAGGTTTGCAGTTATGGCTGCTAATCCTTGTTACAGATGTAGCTCCCTCGGACAGCAGTTTGCTTCTTCCTGTGCTCTTGATTTAAGCCACAAACTGCATGTGTTTTCAAGATCTAGCTGTGCCACTCAAAGACATCTGAGTTGCATGGGCAGTAGCCTCTGGCAGAGGTAATTCCAAGCATGTAGAGAGGGTGTGTGTGAAGTTATAGTGCCATTATTTTGCACAGCTGTTTGTGTCCGTGCACCTGTTAAAGCTACGCCAGAAATGGTGCATTCTCCCAGCAGAGCTTTGTGTCACATCTGTAATTTCTGAACATGCAAAAATGTCACATCACCTAAGAGACCATATTATTCCAACAAATATTTTAAGGATTATTTCTTTGCATTCTCACATTTTTTTTATTCCAGTTTTCTGGCCTTTAGGGCTTCAGGATAACACTCCTGCCAATATCTGTTCAGTTGTTTTAAAAACTATTTTTATTTTATCTCTTAATTTACAGCCTTGTCCTTGATGCTAGAAGATAGGGGGGGTGGGTTTTGGTTTTTTTTTTTTTTAAAAAAGGGGGTTTTTTATGCTCAGAATACTTCTTTATGAAGTAGAACCACCTATGTGAGAACAGCCAAATGGTTATGTTGGCTGAGTGACTGGTAAAATGTGTTCTCCTTTTCTTGCTGCAGGGAAGATTAAAATACAGGATATTTTAGCTTGCGGCTTCCTGGATGACTTACTGGAGGTAAAGATCTCTTAGCATATACTACAGTATTTTAATTTACGCTTTCTGAATTCTAACTTTGTTTCATTTAGTTAAGGGATGAAGAACTTTCTAAAGAAAGTCAGGAAACAAATTGGTTTTCTGCTCCTTCTGCATTAAGAGTTTATGGTAGGTTCCTTTATATGTGAACCCCTTTCTTTCCCCTGTTTTCTCTATGCCTTGTATAACTTAGTTACATTCCTACCATTATTTTTCTCTGGTTTTGTGTCTTTCAGTCTTCACAACAACTTGTCTTTTCAACTCCTGTATCTATCATTTCAGTATATCTTCTTGACCTTACAGTTTCTGTTCTCCACTCTTGCCCTTTACTGCTGTTTTATCCACTGTCATTTTGTGCTTGTTGTACAAGGTACAAGATTCCTCTGTAACCTTATCTTTCTGACTGTTCTGTTCAGGGTTTTGCATCATGTTTAGCTCTTTTTTTCATACTTACAGCAGATCTATGTAAAACAATGTTTTTAGTCTTCTGCTCTTTTCTCTGTGTACACAGCCTTTACTCTTGAGCCATTACCTTAGAGTAAGGCTACTAGAACCTTGTTATGGGAATTCCACTCCCTCATTTATGATGCTGTATGAATATTATTGTTATCTAGCATATTCCCACTTAACCACATTAACTCTATGATGATAATTAAAAAATGGTTTAGAAGGTGTTATATTTTCTTTCTCTGTTGAAATAGTTCTTTGCTGATACAGGGAAATGATGTTTTGCCCTCTGTCTCCTCCATAGGGCAGTACTTAAACCTTGATAAAGATCACAATGGCATGCTCAGCAAAGAAGAACTATCCCGGTATGGAACAGGGACTCTGACCAACATATTTTTGGACCGTGTGTTTCAGGAATGCTTAACTTACGATGGTGAAATGGTAATCACATGTTTTCACTCTGTTCACAATATATAAGCTTTGGCTTATTGAGACAGGCAATGTCTCATAATCAATATCTTTAAATTAAAGAGTAGCTTGAGGTAAATTAACTTTTGTTTATCATTGTGTACACAAATGACGGTGCATCAAATCAAAAAATTGATTTTCTAACATCAAGGTAATTGCAGCATGGCTTAAAGACAAGTTGCTTGTTTTGAAAAGCAGAGATGGTACAAAATCCAGACAGCTGAAGATAAAGATTCTTGTAGATCTAATAACAAAGTGCATGTTGAAAATATGTATAGATGCAGCAGTGATTTAGTTACATGTAATTCTTTACAGAGAACCGAAGACAAGCAGCACACTTGAGACTAACGCAAGTTAGTTAATCTACTTCTTCATGAAGACAGCAATGTTTTTTGTCTTAGTCTTTCCATAACTGTAAAAAGTGGGCAGTCTAACTAAATTTGAGTTAAAATAAAACCTTGTATCTGTATTTTGTTTTGAAAGCTTTACTTGATGTATTGCTACTCTTATTGTCTGCATTCAGATGACTCAACTTTTAAAGTGATGAGTTACAAATTCACTATACGGTCCTTCAGCTGCCTAGCAGTTTTTCTTTTTGTAGAATCAGAGAATCATTGAGATCGAGAGGGATCATCTTAGTAGTGCTTTGCTGGACTTGCTGCAATAGGTTTGTGTATCTATTATATGGGGGAGACCAGAACAGAACCCAGTGCTCAGATGTGACCTAAGCAGTCCTGGATAAAGAGGATGGATCAGCTTCCTCGTCTTTCCAGCAAAGCGCTTCCTGGTGCAGCTCAGGATGCTGTCAGCAGCCTTTGCTGCAAGGGCACATTGCTGGCCTGTCATCAACTTTGTTGTCCATCAGGACTTGCTGCTTTGCCTGCAGAGCTGCTTTGTGACTAGTCAGCCCCCAGCATGCACTGGTGCACGGGGTTATTCCTCTCCCAGTGCAGGGTTTTACATTACATCTGTTGAACTTGATGAGGCTCTTGTCAGCCCAGTTTTCCAGCCTGTCACGTTCCATCTGAATTGGCAGCACAGCTCTGGGGTTTGAGGTAGACAGGGTTATTCTGTACATAAGACCGAAGGATTTCTGTCCTTGTCACAACCGTATCTTGATTGGAAAACCAAGAATTGGTACTAGTGAGAAAGGAAAGTATGATATTTATTTGTGATGTCTACTAATGCTTCTACCACGTGATTTGCCAAACTACCTACTCTGGTCTAAGGATTATAAACTTCAATTGACCATATAGTTAATTGGTAACCGTAGCCTTACTACTACTGTACCTTTAATTTGGAGTCATGAAAAGTTTTTGTATGGCTTTTCTTCACTAGCTGGGGATGTCCAGCAGTCTAAAGATGTATTAAATGTTGTTTTAAAGTATATGTAGCATGTTTAATTTGGATCTCTGCTTGGAATCCTGTTGTACATATAAAATGGCAGTAGTCATCAAATGCTAACTTTTCTGTTCATGTTGGTGGTAGCAGCCATTTTCTGTTTCACATTGCCTTTTCAGAAAATAAACTGATCTCCTACAATGAAATAACTGCCAATTATAAAGTTCCTGCTTGCAAAATCAATTTAGAAAGAAGACTGTAATAAGCATGATTGTGTCTACTTTTAGGACTATAAAACCTACCTGGACTTTGTGCTTGCATTAGAAAACAGAAAGGAGCCTGCAGCTCTGCAATATATTTTCAAACTGCTTGATATAGAGAACAAAGGATACCTGAATGTCTTTTCCCTTAATTATTTCTTTAGGGTAAGTCTCTTTTAGCAGGTAGGCCATTTTCTGTGTTTATAGCGTTATAGCCTGTGTGCTTCTGCATGCAGGTCTGCAGGGAATCACTTTAAATTACCAGTACCCACTGAGAGGCTAGTAACTACTTCTAAGAAGATTTAAAATATTAAAAAAAAAATATTGCAAAACTTGGAGAGAATTCAAAAGGCACTTTCAACATTTTATCTGCAGTTGAAATTAACTGTTTTGAGTTTGATTAGGAAAAAAAATTTTTTTTTTTTTTTAAAAAAGGAATTGTCCTATAATTACCTAATTTTCACATATTAAAATATCTTACGATAGTTCTAATTGATTATTGCCCATGGCTTTAATTTTCACTGTAATCCTAAAATATGGTGGAAAAAAAATGAAACCAACAAAATACAGTGATGGGTCTGTACAGCTGTGGGATTTTGTCATTCACTGTATTGATTGCAAAAAGCTTCTTGCATTTTTCGTGTTCTGTGTTTTTGTCTCTTACTCTCAGAATATATTTAAAATAAGTTTAATTTAGTTTTTTAAGTTATTGTTAAAATTAACCCAAGGCTTGTAAGGTCTTCCTCCAAATTGTGGTTGTGTGCGCGTGATTTTGGGCTTTTTTTGTGGCGTGTGGTGGTTTTGTTTGTGGGGTTAGATGTTTTGTTGATTTGTCTTATTTTCTTTAAATATACCCTAGCTATCTTGGAAGAGGAATGTCATGCAGTAAAATTAATATTCTTGCTATGGATGGTTTAGGGAGAGTTATGAGCGTGATGCTTTTTTTTGCATACAAGATCCCTTCAGTGATATCTATTCAGACACAGGACAAACTTGAATTTTCCTTATGTGGATCTTTGTATTATAACTGTAAAAATAAACAGTGTCATTGTACTTAGACATATGCTCCATGGTTTAGGGAGAGTTATGAACATGTTACATAATTCATTCAGCTCAGTAAGTAAAGCATTTAGGTCATCTCAAGGCATAATCTTATATCCACATTATTTCTATATCGTAATAGGTCTCCAGTTGAACATTATCTTTGATACTGACTACAACCGTGATTTTGGGAAAATAATACTTCTTATATGGAAACCTTTCCCAAAAAGGAAAGCATTTTAAAAACAAACAAACAATCGCCACAACTTTTTTTTGCCTTTTAGAGCCTTGGAACCATAAATAATTAGGGGTGGAATGGATGTTTGGATGTCACCTACTCCCACCGCTTGCTCAGAGTAGAGCCAGTTTCATGGTTAGGTCAAGTTGCTCAGGTCCTTGTCCAGGAGAGTTTTGGGTGTCTCCAAGGAGGGAGACTCTGCAGCCTTTTTGGGCAAGGGGTCCCTGTGCCTGACTACCCTGCCTGAGAAGACTTTTCTTTCCTCACCCTTTCTACTCTCTTTGTCTGATTGGAATGCCTCTTGCTGCAGTTGGTGTCCACTGCCTCTTCTCCTTATGTGCTGTGTCTCCAAGAGGAGTCTGGGTGTGTTGTCTCTAACAACTTGCTAGGTAGATGAACATAGTAATTGGATTTCCCTCACCACCTCAGCTTTGTGGTCTCCAGGGGAATAAATTGCCATCTCAAGCCTCTCCCCTAAGCTGTGCTGTGCTTTAATCCCACAAGCATCCTGATAGTATTCTAGTGGGTTCCCACTGGTTTATCAGTATCTCATAAAGGGGAGCCCAAAGCTGTGAGACTGCGTCTAGAGGACTGTTCAAGTGTTGAGTCAGGAGGTACAATCACCTCCCCAAACCTGCTAGTTGTGCTTGCAGTAATTCATCTGCCTTCATCACTACAAGGGCGCTCTGCAGGTTCTTGTTCAACTTCTTGTGCACAAAGGCCTGTGCACCCCTGCCTCACTTGGGGAAGAGAATTGATTGCAAGCAGTGCCGTTAATGCTTTGTCACAGGGCAATACAGCTTCATATCCAGAAGCAGTAAAGTTTCATACAATGTTAGTATAATACTGAACTACCTGTTCCTAACTTTCTTTATGTTTCTAGGCTATTCAGGAACAAATGAAAATCCATGGACAAGAACCAGTTTCTTTTCAGGATGTCAAGGTTAGTTTTACTTAACAGAGCACTGGATGAAGTATTTGAATAAGCATTTCCCAATTTACTTACCTTCTATTGTAGTTTCTAGGTTGTTGTATATTTACCTGCATAGTAGTAGAGATAATCTGACTTGTCCTACACATAGGCTTGAAGATGTCTTTCTAGTCTGCGGTTGCTCTTTAAGAAATCTAGCATGGAACTAGTAGTTTCCTTATTAATAGACGAAGTACCTGTTAGGTGTGTGTTGCTGTGCCTTAAACTTGAAGATAAGTGGTATGTCTGTTTTATGATTCAGGATCATCCCTTGTGAGGAGGTGATGGGACTAGTGACTAAAGAACCTTGTCTATAAAACTCTTATCACCACCTACTTTACATTTAACAGTTTTTGTACTTGAGGGGAAAAATAAGTGTAGGAGCTTCTACAAAACTTAGCTCATACAAGTGACCCAAGTTTCATGTTGCCACTTTGAGACTAAAGCCTCCCCAGATAAGCAAATCCTTATCTGAGATGTGGGAGCTGAACACACTGCTCCTCTCTGTAGCCAGTTACTGTGCTTTGTATCTTAAATAGTTGGGGTCTTAACGGCCTTTTTTTTTTTTTTTTGTAAATTGGTGTGGGTGGCACTAGCTACCCAAAGATCATTCTGTATAAGATATAAACTAGTCATTATTCTGCTTGTTAATGTGTGGTGGTTTTTTTCCTCAGTTTTGACTTCTCTTTCATAGGATGAAATCTTTGATATGGTAAAGCCAAAGGATCCTTACAAAATCTCCCTTCAAGACTTAATCAATAGCAGTCAAGGAGACACTGTTACCAGCATCCTGATTGATCTGAATGGGTTCTGGACATATGAGAACAGAGAGGTCCTTGTGGCAAGTGATAATGACAGCACTGCTGATGTTGACGATATGTGACATTGAACAGGAGCAGCCTGTATCCAGAGAGATACCTCAATCTGATGCACCACCCCCTGGATGCTGGAAACACTCATTATATGAATCAATACCTCTTCCCTTTTACTTCCCTCCCCTCCTGCTACCCCCATATAATATTAACCCTGGTGCATACAGAAATTGTGGAACTTATTTCTGAAACAAAAAAGCATCTGTTGTTTAAGGGGTAAAAATTATCTTTCTTATTATTTTAATAAATATTTTTGGACTTCTTCTCTTCCTACCAAGCCCTGTTCTTATTTGAATACTCTATTCTAGAATGTGAATTTGTCCTGAAAGTAAGGATGTAGTTCTTGGTATCCGATTCAACAGTGGCCTGTAGCTGCTTAGCCATCCCATGTCTCCCACTGCATTCCGTATAGCTTCCTCTCATGGAAACATGGTCGAGCACTCTCTTGTAAAGGCAAAATTCTTCAGTAAAAATAAAGAGCTTGGGACTTTCTTCTCTATGGGTCCAGCTGCGAGTGTCTTAACAGAAAAGTACATAAGTTGTAGGTAACTGCTCAGTCGCTTCAACAGTTAAGAGGTTCATTAACAGAAATAAAACTGCACTAGCTTTAGGACTAGTTAAAACTGATCTAAGTTTTCACCAACTTAACCTCCTGTGCAAGTGTTTATATAATGTACTTCATTACACAGCTTTCTTATAGCAGTAGTTAAAACAGGAGAACTTTCTTTCTCTTCAACAAAGCTGTGGAAGTGCTTGAACTTTTAGATAAAATTACTGTTGCTCCGGGCCAGAGGTGGCTGCAATCCTGCACTATTTGTTACCTGGAGGCAGTGGTAAACACACCGAGTATGTTAACAAGTTCTCCATGGGCTTGTAAGGAGGGGTTGGGGTAGCATGATTTCTTGGATTTCAGTGCTTGAATATTCCACCAGGATGTGTGACTCAATAGAAAATATGAACCAGCACTGCTGTGTGCAGGCAGCTGCAGACCATACCCTTTTAAAGGAAAAGCCAGAGCCAACTTCCAGTTCAAAAATTATATTAATATAAAATAACTAATTAATGCATTTACAGAAAAATTAAACCATTACGAAAGTAAACCACTTTCATACAGCTTGCAAAAAAATGAAGGATTAAGTTAAGGCACAGTGAGTAAGACAGTATTTTGTACAAAGAAGTTTAAATCCAAGGCAGTGAGAGAGTTTCTTAATGCAACAGAGAGCCAACTATCCTTCAGCTGCAAATGTTTTGCTCTTGAGCTATGTGAGGATTTCTGTCTTGGACAGTATAAGAGCTCCCGGTAAGCTGTTGTCCTGTGTACACCCCAGGTATTGAACCAAGCTCTCCCTTGCAGAAGTCCCGGGCTACTTAATGATTTAACACAGCTGTCTTTGAATTCAAAAACAGGCAAAGAACAGAGCATCAAAACAGACAAACAGACCTGATGACTAAATCCTCCTCAGAAGGTTTTTTTTTGTAGTGCTGGAGGGCCAAGAGCCCATAGAAGAAGGAGTTTGTGCTCTACAGACCAGTAGTTCAGTTGGTTGTCTGAAATAATACATAACTAGAAATTTAGTAGGCAAGTTACCTGGCCTCTGATGTTACCGCAGGTTCCTTAGCTGGAGCCCAGGCCTGCAACAGACACAAGATGACACCCAGCTAACAATCTCACTGAAGGCTGGCTTTGAAAATTTTTTTAGAAGTCTCAAGGGCAGCAGTAATGTCTCCCATGGTAACTCGGGAAGGTTCTCTGCTCTTTTTATCTACAATGATTCCCTACAGAAAAGGACTGGGATGCTGACATCTGATGATTGTCAAAAAGTAAACCATTCACCTTTTAAAAGCTAGAATGAGAGCTACTGCAGTAAAATACCCTTAATCGGTATTGTGGGCCACTTAAAAGCTCTGGAGGCACCTGCATTTCACTTAGACAAAAATAAAAATTACTATAGTTGCAGTATCACAACAAAGTGTTTTGTTCATTTAAGAAAAAGAAACAGTCATTAAGTTTGGTTTTGTGTTGTCTAGTTATTTATGTATGCTCTGCTAGAGGGGAGGAAAAAAACTGTAATAGCACATCCTTTACTGATAATTAAACAAATACTCCATTTAGGTTAATCAAGTATACTCAACTCAGGTTACCTATGTCCCAAAAAGTTGTTGTAGGTCTAGGTGGGTACCATAGGGAGTGTCCAGTGCATTCAATATGATTTAGCGAGGCTCTAGGTTATTTCCCAGAACCATTCAGAGCACATAAAGGAATATTCAAGCAGGCGAGTCTCTTAATTCTTAAACTTGGTGTGAGCACATCTTGCACTGATGCTAGTTCTGGATTTGGCTACAGCGCTGCATGGAGCAGCTGCGCCCTATTAGCCTCCAGGAGTGCTGGTACTTGTTAGTAAGGTCTTAGGGGTGTTTACAGACTCCGTTAAAGTCATTTTTTCTTTTTTAATAAAAAAAAGCAGTCAGCAGACCCTTAAATCTAATTAACATTAAATCTAACATTTTCTCTTGTGTCAGACAATAACAGAAATAAAATACATGCATACAATAGTGACAATAAATAGGAGAAATCAGATGCTATTAAAATGACTCATGAGTTACAGGACATCGATTCCTATTCATCTATTCATAGAGAGCTGAGTTGCAAACAATGTGCAAATCAGAAGTAGGAAACAGCGCTGCATCTGCAGCCCACAGGGGTGAGACACAGGGCAAGTCAAAGAAAAGACATTTTTTGCTTAACACATAAATTAGCTCGCACATTCAATTTTAGACCAAATGTTTGTAGTGCAACTTTGTTTTTAACTGAAGTGCCAATCTGGCAGAATGCCTCAGTCTTTATTAGGCAGGCAGACTGAACAGACATAGCCCAGCTCTCTCCTGATCAATAAGAACACTAGAAGTTGTATTTCACTGAATAAGCATAATCCTATTTTTCCTGCTTCTTATAGCCAGATTGTGACACCTGACACTTCCTATTTCCTACATTATACAGACCTTTACCTTTAAGGAGGGACAGGAACTGCATCTTTTTTATCTTCCCCAACAGACTGGCCATCTCCCTCATTTTCGAAGTTTACATTCACAAATGAAGTGCACGCTGTTGCTTCAGGCTGGTCTGTTTGGACAGGAGCCTCAGCCTGTGCCTTGTTCTGCTGTTCCTGATAACGTCTCTCTGCTTCTTCTGACATCTTGTTTTCCTGTTGCTCCTCTTCCTCCTAAAAACAGATCACCAGATTCGTAAGCTACTGTTTACCACCTAATTATATTCACTTTAAATCTTTCTGTAGGAATATCCCAGTTCTTACTACAAAGCAAGGACATGTTTTTCACTAGAAAGTGTTCACTAGTTGATCACAGGATGAGGTGTATTCCAGAACAACCATTATGGGGGAAAAAATATCACTGCAAGTGAAGGATTAAACTGTGTTAAATAAATACAGAAAAAATGTCACGTGTCTAAGTAAACACTTTTTAGTCCATGGCAATAGTGACAGGTCTATCTTCTTGAAAACTTTCAGCTCTTAATAACAAAAAATAATAATAAAAATAATAAAAAGCTACCAAAATTTAAAAAAAGCTTTAAATGTTTTCCATCTCTTCCAAACTAAGATTATTAAGGGTTTTTGTGCACAAAGCGCTGGCTTCTTATCAGTCATTTCTAATTATGCTTTAGAACAAATGGTAACATCATGTTCAGTTTACACTTGACACTTCATTGAATGAGTTTTAGAGTTGGAAAATATATTGCTAGCAGCCGCCTCTGTACAGAGCTCCACCCAACTTTCTCACACACCAGACTTGAAAATGCATTGTACAAGTGAAACAAATAGAGCAGCGGCCAGGATCCAGCCAGTTCTGAGACTGAGGAGCTGGTGAGAAAAGGCTGACGGATAAGCAAGCACTAATTATGCCTCAGATGAAAACTGAATGTGAGCTGAAATAGGGAAAGGCAAGCTGGGAGAAAGAGAGTTCAAGAGCCCTATCTCACACACGTACCTCTCTCTTCATTCTGTAGTACTCATCAATGGCATACTGGTATTTCGGGGTGCTTATCCCCAAAACAGATGCAATCTTTTCCCCAAGGAAATCACACACTAAAAAATAAACACAGGTTTATATAAACTAGTATCTATAAGAAAGTTCTTCAGCACAATATTATTTTAAAAGTATTATCTTTCCTGAATGGTTTTCCATAGTCCTACTTCACTCAAAAGACAAAAAGCTGCTAGGCTACCTATATATAATTATTAGCTCAATATACTAATAATTGTTTTTTAAGATAAAAAATAAGCAAAATAAGAACATAAGATATCAACAAAAATCTAGATGGTGATTGTGTTTGCTTGAATTCTACTAGTTTTAGCTTTGGATCTAGGTTTGTTTTTATCCTTTAACTGAACTTCAACTGAAGATTAAACTTAGACAAGAATACATGGCTACCAACTGTACTGGCACTTCAATCTAATGGTACCATTAACCTAGACACTTACAGAATGGTTTAAGTTGGAAGAGACCTTGAAGACCATCTAATTCCAACCCCCATGCTGTGGGTAGGGACGCCTCTCACCAGAACAGGCTGCCCAAGGCCCCATCCAACCTGGCCTTGAACACTTCCAGGGGCAGCCACAGCTTCCCTGGGCAACCTGTGCCAGTGTCTCACCGCCCTCAGCATTAAGAAATTCCATCTTAGTTCTGGTCTCTGCCCCTCTCCAGTTTATATCCATTGTCCCTAGTTCTATTACCACAAGCCTTTGTGAACAGTCCTTCCCCAGATTTCTTGTAGCCCTTTCAGGTTCTAGAAGGTTGCTATAAGATCTCCTCAGAGTCTTCTCTTCTCCAGGCTGAACAAGCCCAAATCTCTCAGCCTGTCCTCGTATGGAAGGTGCTCCAGCCCCCTCATTATCCTTGTAGCACTCCTCTGGACCTGTTCCAAAAGCTCCGTATCCTTCTTATGTTGAGGATTCCAGAACTGGAGACAATACTCCAAGTGAGGTCTCACAAGAAAGGTGAAGAGGGGCAGAATCCCCTCCCTCACCCTGCTGGCCACTCTTGCTGCAGCCCAGGATATGTTTGGCCTTCTGGGCTGCGAGCTCACATTGCCAGCTCATGTCGAGCTTCTTGTCAATCAGCATCCCCAAGTCCTTCTCCGCAGGGCTACTCTCAAGCATACTTCAAGTATGTATCGATATATCCATACTTCAATTCAGTAGCAGTTTTAACAATGTTCTGTGTTGTGTACTAATGTATTAATAAAATATTTAGGTTTCAGCTGGCTCAGTTTTCAGGCTAGAGGCTACATGCAGTGCTACTCTGCTAAAAGTCAGTGAGGATGGCTAGAGCCCTGGTTCTTGAGTAAAAGCAAGAAGTCAAATATATTGCACTTCAAATTGCAAATCTGCCCTAAGGATACAAACCAGTTAGTCATCTTAAGGGTAGACAGGTTAGAAGATAGCAATTGAATGTTTCAAAGAATATTCACCATAACTAATTCTACAGATATTGTGGCATCCAGAACTCTGCACAAAAGAGCAGTTCAAATTACAAGTGTAAGAGGCAAGACTGAAGTGACAAGAAGGAAGTACTGATCTTCAAATTTGTAAGAGAATCCTCAAAAAAGGAAGGCCGTATCCACCTTTCTGTATAAAAAACAGATATGATAAGGAATAGAATTACACTGTACATTAGAGAAAAAGTGTTTCTAAAAGTAATGATAGGTTCACTAATAGAATAGACTTCCAATAGTTTTAAAAATACCCAAAATCAGAATAGAATGACAGGTAGAATGACAGGAACTCCACAGCATTCGTCAAAAAAAACCCCAATAAAGACACTTTACACATCAGGAAGAACACAGACTAGGATATGCATTTTTAAAACTTTGCAAAATTTGATGAGGCTGACAGGTCAAAAACTTCTATGCAGTGAGTTTAAGACTTGTGACAATAGTCCTCATTTCTGTTTATTTTGTAACCTCAAAAATCTGTTGCAAAGCACAAGACTAGATGTGTTCTTGGAATAATTTCTAGTTGCCATCTTCATAAGAACTGTCAGTTTAGTTACTCCAATTTTTTCCAATAACATCACACAAAGTGGTTCCAATACAAAACCTAATAGAAAGATGATAGAATCCCTTGCCAACACCACCCTATCACCATATAGAGAAAAAAGGAGAAAAAGTGTTCAGCAAAAGGATATTTTTGGTTTGTTCTACCATTCAAGAGTTGTTGATTGAAAGCAAAAAAAAAAAAAAAAATAGTGCTTAAGGCAAGTTGATCTCCACAGATTAACACGGAGGTTCATTCATGCTGTTGAAAAAATGTCTGGAAGCTCACAAAGGGTATGTACAGTCTGTCAAAGTGACTCCCAGTGTTCCATCACCAGTTTATCCAACAATTAAATAAAGCAATACCTGATAAGGTTGATGTGGCAACTCGCAGCATGTGAAACCACAAGTAGGGTCCCCACGTGAGCGTCGTCTGTAAGAACAAGAGTAGTATGAATACGTGCAACTGTGTGTTCATGGCTCGTAATAATACAGGCAAAAGCTCAAACAGATTGAGTAGAAAGATCTGCCACATTTCCTGTTTGCCAGTTACCACTTTAATATGCGTCTAGACAAAACATACGGGGCAAAGCATCACTGTAAAATATTAACATAACCACAGTTAATGTCTGGGAACATTTGTTTCACTGGGTTTTTTTTCCTAGACTTGGGAAATGACAAGCATCCAACTTAATCCCAAAGTAGCTCCTATAATGAGAAAGACCTTTCCATAATGTTCTGAATTACATTAGCCCAAGAAGAGAAGTGGGTTAACCAAGCCGTTCCTTGTTATAACAATGAGAGAACTGCAAAACGCTGCTTAAAACCAAACCCTCAAAGTTCTGCTTCCAAGTACTGACAACCAGATATGAATTATCATTTGGAATCACACACGAAAAACAAAACCAGGAATCAGGATGGAGCGAGGGTTACTGCAGGTCTGAGGGAGTAATGGCAGACAAGGAGGGCCTGGAATTATGCAAATAATGAGAAACACAAAATGAACAAAACAGGGCTTACAGTGGGGTCACCTCAAGCATTTGCACATAAAGCAGGGAAGTTTCCCCAAAGTGCTTGCACTCTAAGGTATGCAGAGTGGGAAGTAAACGTGAGGAATTAAGTGATCTGTGTGCAGCTGCTGGGGTAGGATCTCGCTGGGATCCCAGAGATGCAGTGGACAGCTCATGACTGGAATGCTACAGTGGAGGGATCCAGACTCTTTAGGAAGTACAGGCCAAGGAAGACAAGGAGCTGCCACTTGCATGACTATGGTGTATTCACGACCACAGAAGTTCTGCAGCCCCAGATAAGCTGTGATACATATAGGAATTTATTGCTAAAAAAATGTTTCATAGTTACCATTTTCCACTATCTAATAGATATCTTTACAGGACAGGCAATATTACTGTAGATAACACAGCTACAGAGACTAGTCGGTACAGCCTCAGTACGCACATATGCAATCTACTATCCATGCTTTCCAAGCAGAGCCTCTACAAATCAGTGCAGCAAGGAATCATCTGTCAAGCCAGAAACTCAAGTTGGGCAGGCTGAAAACAGCCAGATGCTATATATTTTTTGGCAGTAGATATGGAAAATATCCTGCCAAGGTAAAAGTGTAAGCAAAACCAGCTGCTGTCCTGCTTGCACAAAAGCTCCTCCAGCTTGTTGATTACATGCTCAGTTGGCAGACAGGCTAACAACACTCCTTTTGGAGTTTGTTCTGTTGAAGAAGTCAAGAAAAGTGCTGGAAAAGCTTGTTGCCACAGGTGCAAATAATGGCACTGACGAGGCTCTGTACAATCCTCCATAACAAGGTGACAAGGTTAAAAAGCATTCCCACAGAGCACAGGACAAACAAGGGCCTGCTGGGTGGCTATAAGCAAGACACAGTAAGAGCCCACTGAGCATCTGAGAGTGAAAAAGTCAAGCTGAACTACAATGTGACACAAGTAACTCAGAATACACTAATGTGTTTATGGTAACAAATGCAGGGAACGTCTGAGGCTGGGCAGACACAGAGGTTCTAACTATTTCTGCTATTCCCCCACCGCAATTCAAAATTGGTTTGGGATGGTAGGAGCACTTCTAAGTTCAGCTTCATGGGAAACTGCTTTCTGACAAAGCCTATGTGGTGCTTTGTCAATAATCAATGCAAGGACACATTAATGCTGTATTTCTTGACTGGAAACAAGGCGCAGCAGTATGAAACACAGGACACTAATGTTATTATTAGGAGATAGTATTTTTTCTGCCATCAGTCTCTTTAGTATATGTTTCTACGATGCTTAACTATACTATTCAGTTATCCTGACTAATTTTGTTGTTTAAATTGGAAAACATCATAATTATGACAACTGCTTGTTAAATAGATCTTAACACAAAATTTTAATTGCATTTTAAGTAGGAATGAACATAATGGATACAGCCACTAACAAAACCAAAAGGGCTCTGGTTCAATAATAGAACATGATTTTGTTTCTTAGTGCTGCCAAAAGGGAACACGTGTCCTCCTGAACTTCTGAGTACAACATGTCCCTGAACAATCCACACCTATACATATTTTTGCCAGATTTCAGTCCCTAGTAACACTTGAACTTTCCGAAGAGCACAGGGTTTCTTTTTGCCAGAGAAAATGGCAAAATGAGCAAAAGAATAATTTGCTGATTAAACAAAAACCAAAACCTGTATTTAAGAATTAATACACACCACCAACTTGATACTCTTCCATTGTTTACTGCACCAAGATGCATTTTAAATGAGTTTAATTACTGACTGGTCATTGCTATAATAGATACTTCAGCACCATATAAACCTGCGTAATATCAGACAAGCCAGTGAAAACAAGATAAAAAATATACACACCATCCTCCACCAAAAAGCTTCTATCATATTATGAGTATCTATGACTTAGCCAGTGACTATTTTTCTCATCCCCAAATTCTTAAAAGAAAACTGAGTTCAGCTATCCTCAAGAGAAGACTTTTTGCTACTTAAAGTTAAGCTCCTTTTAACTGCAGACTATCAAGATAATTTTCCTGTAGGAATGTATTTCAATCTTTCTAAGCACTACAGGTTAATAAAATTAAACCTCTTCTTTGTTGCAAAGGTGTTCTCAGGATGAATTCTAAGGCTATCACCAACAGCTACATTGCTTGCAATTGCTCTGCAGACTTACACTACACTGTCTGCCTACTGGTGTTAAGACGGTGAATGCAACAAAGTTTATAACAAGTGGCTCTACAGGGATAAACAGAAATATTATCTTCTAGAACACGTTAAAGAAATTTAATTACTACGAAAGAAAGTTTTAGTAGAACAGAAGCAAAAAGAGATTTACCTATGAAGTGTAAGCATCTAAATTTTAGGGCAGAATAGAAGACTCTTAAAATTAAAGCATTTATGCTATTGAAGCATTTAAATTTGAATCTGAGAAGACTCAGATATTACTGATACTCAGGTAATACTGTTACCTAAAAAGTCCAGAGGAAAACTTAAGCATACCCTGTGTCCTGGATTCAACTCATTCTTAAAAAAAAACCAAGCAACCCAATCCAAATCACAACATAATCAACATACCAGTCCAAGAATGTTAATGAACCAAGTGCTGATCTATAGAATTATCAGAATTGTTGTTTCACAGCAAAATTTCAGACTCAGCTCTTTTTGAGAACTCGTTTTGCTATGAGTGGCTGCAGTCTATCACTGTGGTTATCATATTACCACATTATATTCACGTTACTTTGCTTAGTAAGAAAGATATTGTCATTGTCTGCTTAGCTCTAAAACACAATTAAACCAAGGTACTCATTGAAGACATTTCTCCGTAACACAGAAAAAATATGTTTCCCTTAAACTCATTCATAAGCTCTGCAGACATCAGTATCACCTGAGTTTTGAAATTTCTTGATGCAAAACTTCTATTCAAAATATAAAATGTGCTTTTTCTAAAAATACATCGGACCAGAAACAGCTACTACTTTTTGTATTCCAATCGAGATAAGTTTTAGACATGCTGGTCTCAGCAAACCGACTATTTAATTGCTTTTATAGAAATCCTACAATAAAAACATTTTTAAGGCAGCTGTTGGCTAAAACATCAAAGCTCAGCTTGAACTAGCACTTTTTCAATTGACTGGCTCAGCTGGGATACATGAAGCATGTGGCAGATAAGGTAAACTTTACTTAATGGCAGCCCTTGGCCTAATCAAGTTTATTCTGTCAAGGTAAAGAGCAATACATAATAAGGCACACTATGCTGCACTATTCTGGTTGGGGGGGTCCTTTTATTAAAAAGTGTAATAAAAATTAAGGATTTCATAAACTATAAAAGGAGAATAAATTGATCTTAACCTTGCCATATAATATACTTCCTGGTATTCAGAAAAAAAATCCCTATTAGAGAAGCATGAGAACATTCATACAGCATTCCTGGCTGTTGTAACTATTTGAGGGCTCTTTAGTTAAGTGTCCATTTATACAGTAGCGTGCACATCTCGTACATCATGGCTTGTAAGCCTTCCATCTCCACAGTGGAACTCTTCTACTGAGTGGAAACGGCACAAAAACTTATAGAGATCAGGCCCCCTGCTAATTATAGTTGGGAAAAAATTCCTTATGCATCCATGGATACTCGACATGACCTGCATAGTGGGCAACAGATGTGATTGTGAAGATACCTGAACATTACCATAATATTCAGTAAGTTTTACAGTTCTTGTATTTCTGCAAGTACACTCTTAGAGAGGGAAAAAAATAACCAATCCCACATCCAGCAAGGCAGCTTAACATCTCATTGTTTGTGAGTATAATACATGTATTCTCAATCTATAAACTTCAGATGCATGCTATACTGATGATATCATGCTAACATTAGCCGTATGGCTAACGTTACTTTTCATTGTATACAAGAACTGCCTAGCAAGAAAGATATAGTGATACCATTCATTCATCCAAGAGGAAATGCCACAGCCTCACCTGTGAACCACTAGGAACCCCAATCCCAGCTGAACTCCCATTGCAGCTTGGTCCTCAAATCACTTTTTTTTTTCCTTTCAGTTAAATTCTTTAAGAGGGGAAAACCAGCACTGATTGACAGTCCTTCCCAAAGCAAACCCCTTATGGTTCACCACTTCAGAAGTGAATAAGCAGAAAGTCAAATACTTCATTGCAGTCCCTTCAAGAAAGCCAAGCTCTCTCAGGAGCCTACTACTGTACAGCAAATAAAGAGCTTTAACCACAACATTTCTTCATAATGGATTCCAAAACGATGGTGCAGAAATAATGTCAACAGCAACGTCAAGTAGAGAAGAGAGCACCAGTTTCCGTGCATGCCAAGACTCTTAACTGAAGTGTGGAAACAAGCAGCCCTACACTGGCATCTGTCTCCAGTATGCAACCAGGCAGGACAAGCTGCTGCACAAAGCGAAGACTCCCAGCTGCTCGACCACACTCCAGCGCACTGGGAAGGACTCAGCCAATTTTGAAGTCTCCACCTCTAGCTCAGTACAGGCAACAAAGCCCAGAGAGGGCCAGGAAGTGAGTCCCACCGGCAGGCAGGGAATAGGACTGCAGGTCCAATTTATTGGGTTAAGAATTGTTGTATGAGGGTAGAGAAAAGAGGTGGGACATCACTTCATGGGCGTGTCATAAAAGAAACATTAGAATATGGATGTGGAGAGATGAAGATACAGATGCAGGTCTTTTCTGTAACTGACTGACAGAGGGTGGGAAGCTGCTACCTCCGGTGCTGGCATGCAGGGCTGCGAGCTCTCCAAATACACTATCACTGCAAAACAGGTTGTCAGGCATGCCAACAGAGTAAAGCAGAAATATATTTAATTTTACCTCTAAGTATAAATCCAGCATCACTGATAGAAAGAAAACCATATTTTAACAACTACAGCACACACTATGGGAAACAGCTTTAATAGTCAAAGCTCCACTCGAATTTGGACCAATAAACGGAGACTCCATTCACAAGTACAGCAACATCTAAGGGCTTTCCACACAGATGAGCTTTATTTACATGGACTAGGCATGTCCTTTAAAACCTGTTTTTTCTGTATCATGAATTACACCAGTTTTCCTTTATTTCTGCAAGACATCTGTTTCCTTCCCTTCTATACTCCTTAGATTATATCAAATTGCTTGTATGGTAACACTAAACTACAGGTTCAACTTTCCACTGTCACCAAACCTAAGGAAACACATGCCTTCCCTGCACAGTTTTTTAAACAACAGTAAGAATCAAGGAGATACCAGGCAAACATTATTAGAGGAGAAATAATGGAGAAGACAGACTAGAACCATGAGGAAATTAAATCCATTTCTAACTAACAGGGCTATTTTAGGGGAGGAGGACTCCAAGACAAAACTCCTCAGAAATGCTTCTCAGATTTCCCAGTACCTAGAGCAAATCACATTAAGGGAATTTGTAATACTAAATCAGACCGATGACACAAAAATTAAAGTATAACATGTAGGTAGGTACCAAATAAACCAGAAGTAGCAATTTACCAAGTAAAATACCTACAGGATCTACAGGCGGCAAAAGGTCTTTTTTCTCTTGTTCATCTTCCTCTTCATCCGTGCTGTATTCTTCCATTGTTTCTCCACTTGCAAAATGAATAACCCTCCTTGGAATTTTCTTCTTCTTTCCTATGACACCTAGCTCCACATTCTCAAAGCCTCTATCTCCATTTGCAAGTTGCTATAAAGAAGAAAAAAAAATCATTATCTCAAATACACGCTTCTGGAATTGAAAAAGTTCCCCCTTAAAAATCTTCATGAGGTACTTAGAATATTTTAGATCGATTAGCATATACAGTGGATGTTTGTAAGAGCTTGGCTGTAGGTAACAGAAAAAAGCTGAAAATTGTTTGCAGATAGGTAAAAACTCATCTTTTCCACTAAAAATAAAAGGTAGAGTCCCTTCACTTTGGCATGGACAGGTGCTATTAAAACCATCTATTCCAAAAGAGCACTCTGTTACATAGCAGCACGCTTTAAATAATTTGATAAGTACATAAGTGTTAGTACTTGAAAGTATTGCCAGTTTCAGAATATCTAGTGAAATTACTCAGGTAATTCACAGTCTGTAGCGACCTCTTTGCAACCTTTGACAGACACCTCCAGCACAGAGAGAAGTGAATGAGGGATAACTAGGCAGCCAGGTTCATGCTGTAAAAAGATGCATCAAGGAATCTGCCTCTGTGGGCTTTCATCTGCAATCAAGATTAGTTCAAGGGACGGTGCTAAAAGAATAACACTTAGGTTTGTGGATGAGGACATTTTATAAAAAAGATAAGCACAATGTCTGTTTTTGTTCTTCCAGCTGCTGAATGCTACAATGAAGCCTTTGGATCACAAGCATTAAAAAAAAATGCATCTAGTTCAAAGGCCAATCAGTAATTCTTTCAGCTAGTAAATTCTGTGGCCAGAGAATTTTAGTGAGGTTTTGCATGGCATCTAGCAAAACAGAACTGTTACCTTGGCAGAGTTTTTAGATATTATTGCATTGAATGCATAAAACTGCTTTGAAAACACTTCTGTCACACACAGAAGGACACAGAAGTTAAGAAATGCCAGCCTCATATTTTTAATGTACCACAAAGGTTTTGAAAAATGTATGAGTTCATGTAACTTAAACCAGTATCATAAGGAAAGAGATGTGTGCATGCGTACACAGATTTCAGGTTGCATAAAATGGGCACGTTCCAATTTTTGACTTACCTATGCAACCTTAACTGCCCTCACAGAGACAATTCAAAATTAGTTCTAAAAATATATATTTTATCATATAGTTGTAAGATATGCCATAATCACTGCAACCACAGCATCACCATTCTCATCTCTTATGCCAGATTACATGAATTAGCTTTATAATGCAAACAGGCCAGGTTTGCTAGGAAAGTCAGTGGGCATAGTAGAGAGGGGCAGGGGGGCATCCTGGAGAGCAGTTCCGTTTCCTTCATTCCAGGCACAGATTTTTCTTGTGCCCATAGAGAAGAGGGAGGGAAGGTAAAGACCATGTGCCAAGCTCTACAGTATGGAGAGGGAGCACATACATTCATCATCTCTCCCAGCCCTCACACTACGGTTTCTCAAAACTGCAAGTCATTTCAGCGTCCCCAAGCATTTCTTTAGCTACCATGGCACATTTCAGGCATTATCCTGGAGGAGTAGAGCAGAATGAAGTGGCAAGTTTTCAACAGGGTAATTCAGCTGAAATAACATTATGTTTTCATGCAGAATTACACTTTCACATAGAAAGACAAAACTGATTATCCAGGGCCCAGCACACTCTCTCTGCTGTGTTTCAGCCTTGGGAACAGAGCAGGAGCAGAACAGTAAAGCTACAAAAATACAAATGCTGAAGACAGTGAAGCAACCTAAGAACAGGGAGAGCTCTTTGCTGCCATTTACTGCAGGCGCCACTCGCTGCAACTCAGTGTTGTATTTTTTTGAGCAAAGAGCACCACAGAATCAGCCTTTTATGAACATTTCACGCTCCTTTATTGGCATCATACAATGATGCCATTTTTCATGTTTAGTCACAGTGCTGAAGAGCAGTATTTCTTGCAATACAGCATCACAAGTATTACTGTGATTAATAACAGCAAGCAGCATGAGCCTTTCCTTAGAGCTCCTCTAAAGGCACAGCCTCTTCATCCGATTTTGACTCATTTAACTCAAATACTTCTAATATGTTAACTTAGAAAACACGTAGTTAATATTTGAAGTTTAGAAAGCAGGCTTTAATTCCCTTGCACATCCATCTCGCATTCCACTTAAGTTATCTACAGCAAGCAGCTCTGATAAGCTGGTACCAGGACAAATTTTCAGGCAAATGCAGTAGTTCAAGACAGCAAGGATTCATCAAGGAACAATGAACTTGGTTGCCTTAGTAATGTGGTTCAGAGTCCTAAATTATTAGATAAAATAATACATATCAGCCCTTGCTTTGGATATTACCTAGTCAACAAATCTGGTTGCAGGTTTTGGTCATTACTGTAGCACCTGTCCTCTTAATTTTTAACATGCACATCACCAATAAAAGCCAACTCTCTCCTAGCTGCAAGCAAAAAGTTCAGTATCACGAAATTTTACTTATTTTTCAAAAACTGTGGCAATGTACTTCTAGAATTTTCAGCTAAACTCACTTTATAGCTCAAATGTTACTGTATCTCTTATTTACATTTTTGATCTTCCTTTAGAGTTGCTTCAATGATCATTCCTCTAGTCAATGGCTTTGGTCAAGCTGACACTTCATTTTTTTTCAGCATTTGTCTCAACCTCACATGATTAAAGTATTTACTTTGGCTTCTACTCTGGGAACTATTAGACGTGACAGCCAGTCAGCCTTCTGCTTTCTGCCACACTAGTGGCACTCTGAAGGCACTTTGTCAACACCGTGACTTCCTTTTGCTTTCAGATGCCCTGCTGGAATTTGTGCTGGCTTTATGGCACCCACAGAAACGTGACCTGCCAGGAAGTCAGCATCTGAAAGCGCTGCTCCCTGTTTGCCTTCTTTACACCCACCTTCTTAGCTCACCCTTTGGCCAGAAACAAGAGAGAGAGCTGGACACATTTTGACAGTCTTGGTGCAATACCCAGCACAATGGCCTTTCAGTCCACATCCAAAATAAATAAACTACGATTAAGGATGAGGTGTGCCGGGACACCGGCAGGTAAGCTAGACCTCACACAAGTACTATTAGGTGATGCAACAACATAAAGTGTCATCAAGAAGAGGAAGAAGAAAAGCAAACAGTTACAGGGAGAGTAGACATTTCACCTGGGCATCTTTTACTTTGCCAGGCTCAGGTATCATTACTAGAGCTTAGGACCCTAAATGCCAAAGTGTGCAATATCCACTCTCCCTCAGAACAGCTCAGTAATTCAGTTTGCACAGATCTTACACTCAGTAGCACTCGTTACCAAAGAAGTGATCATAGTGAGAATATTTCTACCCTTGTTGTCTTGCCTGCCTTACCGATTTCATTTGTGTTACTTTTTTGGCTATGTTTTTTGGGATAGGAGGCTCCTTGGGCTTTGGCTTTTCTTTTTTTTTTCATATCACTTGACTTCCACCCTTGTGTTTCTACTGCAATTACACAGCCCAACCCTTCTTGGAAGTGCAGGCAGCTAAATTTCAGCCAGAGCGCCTGTCAGGAGCAACACCCTGGGACAGCACTGCGACCAAAGAGGGCACGGGGACAGCCCCGCTGGCAGCTCCCAGGAGCCCCTCTCCATGCAATATCATAGAAGGAAGGGACCTTAAACATCATCCAGTTCCAACCCCCCCCTGGGCAGGGACACCTCCTACCAGCCCAGGCTGCCCAAGGCCCCATCCAACCCGGCCCTGAACACCTCCAGGGGTGGGGCAGCCACCGCTTCCCCGGGCACCCTGGGCCAAGGCCTCAACACCCTTATGGTGAAGAAATTCCTCCTTATGTCTGGTCTAAATCTGCCCCTCTCCAGTTTATACCCATTGCCCCTAGTTCTATTACCACAAGCCTTTGTGAACAGTCCCTCCCCAGATTTCTTGCAGCCCCTTCAGGCGCTGGAAGGTCACTATAAGATCTCCTCGGAGCCTTCTCTTCTCCAGGCTGAACAAGCCCAAATCTCTCAGCCTGTCCTCGTATGGAAGGTGCTCCAGCCCTCGGCTCATCTTTGCAGCCCTCCTCTGGACCCGTTCCAACAGCTCCATACCCTTCTTGTGCTGGGGAGTCCAGGAACTGGGCTCGATACTCCCGGTAAGGTCTCACAAGAGAGGAGCCGAGGGGCAGGATCCCTCCCTCGCCCAGCGCACGTTGGGCCTCCTGAGCTGGGAGCGCTCCCTGCCGGCCAGCGCCGAGCCCCGAGCCCCCCGCCCCGGGCGGGGCCGCGCTCACCTGCTCGGGCTCCATGGCGCGGGCGGCAGGCGCGCAGTACAGGGAGATGGCGGGCAGCCCCTGCTCCATCGCGCCGGGGAGGCCGGCAGCGCCGCGGCCCGGGGAGCCGCCCGCCCGGCAGCCCCGCCCGCCGGGGCGGTGCCTGTGGGGACCCGGGGCGGCGGCGGGGGCTTTATAGCAGGTCCGAAGCGATGGCTGGAGTGTCCGGTTATTTACAGGACAAGAAGAGCCACTCCTCTATCCTGTATCCTAGAATTGTTTGGGCTGGAAGGGACCTTAAAGATCCAACACCTCCCACCAGCCCAGGCTGCCCAAGGCCCCATCCAACCTGGCCTTGAACACCCCCAGGGATGAGGCAGCCACAGCTTCCCTGGGCAGCCTGGGCCAGGGCCTCACCGCTCTCATGGTGAAGAAATTTTCCTTATATATCATTACAAACAGCTTCCAAAAAATTAGTCTGTAGCATAGAAGGGTTTTTACGCCCTTTATAAGTCCTGTTATCAAGAGCCAATTATTAAAGTCCCAGGTAAAGCACAGACATACCGTCTTTACAATTATGCTAGCAGACAGCAGAAAATACACCCCTTGTGAAAGGGTTGTACTATTGAATGTAGAATTACAGAAACACATGAATGAAACAATTGGAGGAGGGTTATAACTGGATGATCTTTAAGGTCCCTTCCAACCCAAATTATTCTATGATACTATTCCATAATTCTCCTATTTTAGATAGTAGAGAACCCAGCATCCTGCTTTAAAACAAGGAGGAATGACTTAAAACTGCAGAGCAAAACTAGTAAGGGTGCATAACTACCTCTTACCCTTAGCAGAGTCTACATTCTGCTTAGTATGGACTGGTTGAAATATGGCAGCAGCTCTTGAAGAACAGCATTAAATCATCAACCAGCCAGCTTGCTCTCCTTTGCCCCTACTGTGACTACAGCAGCTGTGCAGCAACACTGAGGTTAATCTTTCACCTCCTAGTGCAATTAGTTTTTGCACCTTAGACAAGTTTAATAGACTTAACAAGTGTCAGAGGAAAGGTAAAGTCTATTAACCAATAAACCCATGCCTATGCCTCTCCATGGCTTGTTGTTGTCCTAACAGTTAATTGTCCAGCTCCTATCACACAGCTATCTATTGACCACTATAAGCTTCCTCTTAGCTGGTCACAGAGACTCAAGAATAGCAGCCACAAACAACATGCATCCTTTGCCTTAGCTGCAATAAGAGGATATTTGTTTGAACTGCCAGGTCCTCCTTTTTCTTGAAGGAGTAAAATAATTCCATTAAGCCTGTTGTTCTCGCTCTTCCAGTATGATTTTCCCTTATAAAGGCAGCAACTGATAAAGCATGCACCAGCAATACATGATTGTTCTACAACTAGTGAAGGTCTTCCAATTTTACAGAACTACCACCACCTTCCAAAAAACCCAAACATGCGCCAGATACCTATTAGCGTGTTGGATATCAAAGGTATTGGCATCCTGCAACCACAGAAGAGGGTAACTGCAAGATGTCACCAATTTTGAAATAAGGGTGCACTTCAACAGAAATAAAGGGCTGACCTTTTGCCCATTACTGTTGTCCATTGGCTCCTTCTAGTGGCCTTCCCCGGGTGCTACAATCACCTAAACCTTTTCTTACCTACTTCGGGTTCTCAGCAGAAACTTCATTTAGTTGTGTCCAAACACCAAACCAGAAGACAAACTTGTCTGAGCAGCAACAACAGCTTTCAGTAAGAAGTATGCAGAAAGGTAGACCTCATTCTGAGTATTTCCAATGATGTTTGCCTCCGTCTTTCCAGGCTTCTTGAATGCCAGAGGAAAATAAAACCTTTTCTGCAGATCACCAAGGTGCTGTGGGGAAGGACGACAAGCAGCCTGAACCAACATAGGGGTGCTAGGAGAGTTGTAACTCACAGTGCTTGCTGGCAATTCTATAACATGCAACTTTTTTTTTTTTTAACACATTATTATCTGCAGGATCCAGAAACACAAAAGAAAATAATTGCCCACATCCCCCAGCTTTATAGAACAATTATATCAGAGAACTTTATAGGCACTCCCATACAGTTAAACTCTCTTTTTAAGTGCCTCCAACATGAAACGCTTTTGTAAACTTGAGTTCTTTAGCCAATTATTCGAAGCAGGCTCCAAAGTCTTCTACCTGGCACTTTAAGGTACTGCTATCTATTTCTTCCAGCATATACCTTAGAAATAACACATTTTAAAGGAAATGCTTTCTGAACTTGCCCTTGCCTCTGCCAACACATGATTAGTGACAGCTCTCTCCCTGTCTAGTAGCAGTGAAAGCAGTTTGGAAATTGTGAATTAAAGACTGAGCTGCAAGATATATGATGAATTTCTAAGGAAGAGTTAATTGTTGGTAACTTGACAGTCTGACCAACCCTGTCCAGAAGCACAATGCTTCACTATTCATCCTCAATGTGCTCATTCATGTTTGATTTCTACTTAACTATCCACACTCCCCTACAGACTGCATTCCAAACGAAGATTTGCTGCTCTTTGCTGGATGGTTTTGTATACTGCATTGGCTTGTACAGCTCAAGAACTGAAAACACTATGAAAAAAAAGCTAAGGCTTTTTTATCAAACACACACTCCACTAACTAGCTGAGGACAGCTCCCTCACAAGCTGGTGCTATGCAAGAACTCATTCTTTCATTACATTTGAAGAACTAAGATCCAAATTAATAGCCTTTTACTTGCTAACACTTTGCATAAACTGCAGTGCTGTGGATATATGGCATGCCTGAGGATTTTCCAGTATACTCCATACATTGCATACTCACCACTAATTGTGCAGAAGATACTTCTACATTACATGATAAGTTAAAGCACACCTTGTTTTACTAGCACAAGAGCATAATTGCTTGTATAAGAAATTCACTGTCCATTGTTAGCTGACACCTTTTCAAAGAATTGTCTGGCAGGACACACTTGTTTTAATTATTGTATTTGATTTTTATCTTACCTAAGCAAGAGGTGAGTGTCTATTTGCAACTGAAGCACTCTACAGTATATTAAAATGAACTTATTGCATACTGCCTTGCCTTAAGATAAAAGTGAAAGATTTTACCATATTTGTCAAGATGCATGCTGGATTTCAGGGTTCATCTAGTCTACCTAGTTTCTAAAAGCGCCTGTGATTCCACCCCTTTGAGACCAACACTGTAAATTGAAATATTAAACAGAAAAATGCTAGAGGAAGTTAAGATCACATTGTAGCTTGAGTCGGGGCAGTGTGTTCTGTCAGAAACAGCTGTTTTAAGTTCAGCACCAGCACAGAATTCTACCTAGTATACATTAGAAATTTTCCCGATAACAAAATAACTGCTTAATTGGCACCCTGGTATGAAGATGATCTTCAGTCTATGGGACAGCTTAATATCTGCATACCTCTGTTTTAGTCACTTCATTCTTCGTGTATAGAGAAAGAACAATAAAACTCAGGAGAACAAAGTTTTACACAAACCTAAGCACAGCACATCTACCTTCTGAAAATGCTCCATGGAGAATACCTGAGCAGCACAGCACATTTCAGATACTGATATACATAGTATCTGTACCAAACATGATTTAGAACAGTCACTAGAAACAAATCAAACTAAGGAAATCTCATTACATACTCATTAATGACAGTTACGGAAGTACTGAAGAAACAGGCCATCCCCTTGTTTATAACCACTTACATTTTATTTTACAGTATATTTGTGACATTTTATGTTACTATAACCAAAGTTCAGGGTTGTTTACAAATATAATGGCTGCCATTTGATGTAAACAATTAAAAAGCGTCTCTAAATATTAAACTTTTACATTATGATTTTGTTTTATTAAATTGAATTACTCTTTGTGCCATCCATTAGTGGAGGGGAACTAATTTAAGCAAAAATAGTTTTCAGAAATCAGATGTAGAAACCGAGAAGCCTGAATAAGATTTCAAAAGACCACTCTATTCCCATGACTGTAAAAAGGAAGAAAGCAAATTCTTTCACCAAAGTTGCAACAAAGAGTCAATCAAGTCCATTTATTATTAAGGCTTCTTTACATATTATTGAATCCCATCATGCCTTTCATATTCCCAGCAGCACCTTGTTGAAATTGTCTCATCATTGATTGCAATCCTGCCATGCCACCTGCAGAAAATAAGTGAGAGCATAGATGTGTTAATCAGCTTTGAAGCACAGCTATCTATCTTGAGGCCTCATTACAGCACACTATTTCAATAATACAGATGTAAAAAAGCTGATGACAAGTTTAAACAGCTGACAAAACCAGACAACTGAACAAGTAATTACAGAAAGGTCTTCAAAATACTAGGCTTAAAGTAGGCTTTAAGGTGAGATAACCTGTGCATTAAGATCTAGACAAAAACAACCACCTTGAAGGGATGATCAGTTAGTAAGGTTCAATTATAGGAGTGTCTTTATTAAATTTCACAAGAGCATCTTCATTTGAGGCAAAATTTAGAAGAGAAGGGAAATGAAGCTTAGGAACGGATTTGCTTTACCAAACCATGCTTCAAGTCATAACTTTACTATTTCATCAGATACCACTGGTAAATGCAAAGCATTCATAACCTAGACCCAAACTTCTGAGCCTTGTTAGAAAACCTAGAAATACTTAATACTGATATTTAAGACAGATTCTCACATCACCTTTCTCAATTCTATATTTCAAATGTTCCACCATAACTGCTACTCCTCTCTTGAAGCTGTAAAAAGCCCACACATACCCATATGATGAAGAACTCTTGGATCCATCATCTTTGCCATCTGTTGGTTCAGTTTAGCCAACTGAGATGGGTTTACATTCTTTGACATATCACCACCTAAAAAGAAAAAAATCAAAGCAAATCATAAGAAAGTTGATTAATATATATAGGGTTAAAATAAATCAGAATTTTACCTCCTAATTCTAGATTCAAATCCATTCAAGTCCATGAACAAAAGTTACATCAGCCACTTGAAAGTATTCTGAGGATCAACAGTCCTTGTGCCCCACAACATACAGAAGTGTCAGTATTTTAGTAATGAAATTTACACTGACAAAGCCAAAAACACAGTAGTTTTCACTTGCACATTAGGTGTCATGAAGAGCAGTGCAGTTCTTGCCAGTTACATAAAAGAGCTTTCAAACATCATGAAAATGAGTGAGGTACAACTTACTTTCTCCTCTCCCAACACTTAACAGTATTTTCACATTCCCTCTGGGTTCCCACATCAAGTGACCTCCCACTGAGTTAGTAAGTGTTGGTTTGGTTTTTTTGTTTTTTTTTTTTTTTTACCTTTGAAAAGCCCTTTGATGCCTCCCATCTTTTTCACCATCTGTGCAAACTTAGTGTATTGGGTCAAAAGCTCCTGAACATCTCTGGTAGAAACACCTGAGCCTCTTGCTACTCTTTGGATTCTTCCTGGCTGCTTACTGAAAACTTTGGCACCATCTGTACTGTCAAGTTCTGCAACAGCAGTGTGGGAAAGAAAAATCCATTCAGTTAGTGACATTAAAATCTGTCATAGCTGGTAGCAAACTTGTTCTCATTATTGTTCAGAATTTTGAGCCAGAGAACAAAAACCTAGTTTTAGAAGTGATAATACAGAATTTTACACAGACGGAGATACAGTATTCTAGGGAACAGTATTGAAAAGCTGCTATGATCATTGGAGAACAAATCTTATGAGGAGCGACTGAGAGAGCTGGGGTTGTTTAGCCTGGAGAAGAGGAGGCTGAGGGGAGACCTTATTACTCTCTACAACTACCTGAAGGGAGGTTGTGGAGAGGAGGGAGCTGGCCTCTTCTCCCAAGTGACAGGGGACAGGATGAGAGGGAATGGCCTCAAGCTCCGCCAAGGGAGATTTAGGCTTGAGATTAGGAAAAAGTTCTTCACGGAGAGAGTGGTTAGGCATTGGAACGGTCTGCCCAGGGAGGTGGTTGAGTCGCCGTCCCTGGAGGTGTTTAAGGTTAGGGTGGATGAGGTACTTAGGAGCATGATTTAGGGATTGGTGGGAACGGTTGGACTCGACGATCCAGTGGGTCTCTTCCAACCTGGTTATTCTGTGATTCTGTGAATCACCATGCTAGAAAAACTCACCTGAATAAATAATGCCCTCTCACCATACTTGGTCTTAAGCCCTATTAATGGGTTCAGCACAAGGGGAAGAGCATAATTCTGCAGCAAGACTTAGGGGTGGATTAGAAACAACAGACCTTGAATTCCAGAGATCAGGCTACATTACCAAGTAAATTTGAGGGTGGCTAGGCAGACAGACACCAATGACAGATTAAAGATGAATGTAGCCTTTTAAATTTCAAGTATAGCGTTAATTTAAAGAGCACAGCTACCGTATGAAAAATACATTAATTTCCAATACAATGCTTGAAATTTGCACCTATTCTATACCTGACAGAGCAGCAACAGGCAATCGTCAAGTTATCTCTTCAAATATTTAGACTAATTCAGACAGTTTGAGACATTTTGCCACTTTTAAAAGTGACAAATGCTTCTCATCATTTTCTGTCACTGTAGATACCACCAATTTATTTCAAAAAAAGATCTCTGTAAATAAGCTTGTTTAACAATGGAGGGGAAAAAAAGGGTGAAGTTTGTTTTACCTTGGTCATTCATACTGTCCATGATGGTCATCAGTTTCTTTAGCCTTGCCATAGATTCCTGTTCATTGCCTTTACTCATGAAGTCAGTTCCAAAACCAGGAATCATACCCTTGTTTTAAAAAAAAGGAAAACAAAACACTGTGTCAGACTAGGCATAGCTAACTTCAATTAAAGAGTGAAAAATACAAAGAGCAAATTTTAGTACAGTAGTAATGTATTGCATTAGGCAAAGTTTCACCTTTTTGAAAAACAAAGCACAGATTAACTTCAATCTCAATAAAGAATGTGAAGTTTACAGCAGAAGTTTGTCAAATATAAATGAAAACCTAATAAAATTATTTTTGGGATAACTAACCAAGATCTGACTGAATGGTCCCATTTTCATGATGTTCTGGAATTGTTCATACATATCTCTTAACGTAAATTGACCTGAAGTAAAACAAAAAAAGAAAATTAGCAAAAGTCACACTAGCAATTTGGTCTTGCTGTCCTTTCTCAGTTTTTCTTCATATTTTAAAGACAAATACTATCCTGCATATATAAGAAGATAAATAAACCTCTTCTCCACTGTTAACATGGCTAAACTGTTTTAGGTGGCACACACTTAAGCTAGTTATTCCACAGTTATAGTCCAAGAGACTCATCACTCAAAAAACATATTTCAATTTACTTGCCTGCCACACTTAAAGAATAATCACAAAAGAAGTTACTGGTCTGCATATGTAACGCAAATTAGCTCAGTGGTTTACATACCAAAGAGCCTATCATTATTAGGTAATAACGATAATGGTAATACCTCTGCTATTCAGGCCTCAGGAATAGCTTACCATGTTTGAGCTTTTCTATAAGTGCTTCATTATCATCCAACTTTAACTCATTTACTTTATCTATCAATCCTTCAATATCACCCATACCTGGAAAAAAGAAACAGCTCTGAAGTTAGCTTTAAAAAAAAATTACACTTTGACTTTCTACTGTCCATTTCAAAGTGTCCTTCAAGTACAGTTTATATATAGTACTTACCAAGAAGCTTGCTGATGAAAGGCTGTGTTTTAAAAGGTTCAAAGTCATCTATGTGTTCGCCGGTCCCAATAAAAATAATAGGACTCTTTGTGGCAGCAACCCTGCAGAAAAAATATTTTATGAAATGGCCTCTCACATCCCACCCATCTTTCGTACCACCTTTAAACATAACAAGCTTGGCATCATCAACACAATACATCCTCTCAGAAGTACCTTTCTTACTCTTCAAACTATTAATGCAAAATCATCCAGCATTTAGGATGGGTAGCTGGAAGTAGTTGACAAGATATTTCCCCAATTAGTACTTTGTGAAGTACAAACTCTGCTTTGAAAAGTCATGAACAGAAATAGAAGCTGTTTATTTTTATCACCAAGTTTAAGAAACTCAAGAAGAAAGAAAAGTGAATAATATCCACTTTATCCTAATATTGGGAGGCCAGATGATACAGGCATTGATAACTTTTTCTTCAAGGTACCTCCAGCAACAGACAATCTAATTTCCAACACAAGAAAAAAAAGCAGACACAGGAAAAGTTGGAACCGTTTCACCAATCACTGGCACTAGCTTTTGGATGAACTCAGCTTCCAGTCTACAGGAAGTACAGCACAAACACAGCAGACGTAATGCATACAAGCACATGATGACCAGAACAAGCTTTTGGTATTTTCATTTTGCTCAAGTTGAGTTTTTCCATCACTATGCTATAAAAAAACTGTCACATGCATTTGCTGCTAAGAACTCCAACATTTAAGACCAAAGCCAGATAGCAATTTGGTAAGTTGCCATCAGCTAACTTTGACTGTTGCGACAAATCTCAGCTTCAAGCAAACTGTAACACTGAAATGCAGCCGAAGATGACATGCCATCATAGAAGGCATAAGATAAAATGTAGTATTTTCTAGTCAATAGTCTGTCAAGATACAGTGTGAAGTCCAACAACAACGGAATTCAGGAAAGTATGACCACAGACTAATTTTTTTACCAAACTGCTGACCACTGGCAACCCAAAACTTTGATTCACATCACTGTTTTAAGGCTTTTAGTTATGACTAGCTAGAGGTTTTTCCCTTTTGGAAAAAAATCTTGGCAATTAAATGAAAAGCAAAGCTTTTTAAGTAAGCCATATCTATTACAGCCAAATTAATAGATTTGGTAAAACCTATTATGCAAGATGCAAGAAATAGAATTTCCTGATGCTGTTCTCTGAAGACTGATGTGTGACAACACACATTGCTCTATTGGAAATACATCATAATAACAGACTCTGACGGATGTTAAATACCAACAACTGATTACCAGAAGTAGGGCAAGTTAGTGACTTAAATCTCAAATTCTGTGCAGTGACAGTGACACTTTCACAGGACAGGTTACTGTGAGACATGAACACATTTCCTGGTTACCTATGCATGGCCAACATCACAATACTTACGCACTAAGAGCTCCACCACCTTTTGCGTGTCCATCAAGCTTAGTAACAATAACAGAAGCTACATCTACTTTATCTTTGAAAGCCTTAGCTTGAGCTTCACAAGCTTGGCCAATGGACGCATCCATCACATAAACAATGTTGTCTGGTTGCTGGGAGAAGAGAGATAAACAAAATCATCACTTACTGCTTTCTTAAACAGTGTTCACGCATCATGTTCAGTACCAGAACTTACTGTTATTGCAGTATGTAAAAGCAGTGCTGTTTAAAACAAAATGGTGATTGGTTTATGAACAATATTGTCTAAGGACCATTTGAAACCTCTGACCCTGCATTCCTATGTAAAAGACTGAACTACAACACCAACAATAAAATGTAATGGATTTGCAGTTATCACTTATATTTTGAGTGAATTTAGCCAGTATCTGGCCCAATAAATTAACTGGTATCAACAAGCAATTAATGGCTTACATCTTCCATTTGGTTTTAAATTAAGCTATAAAGACATCCATTCCTGTGAAAATAAGTTAGCCATTAGCAGGAGCTTTGTGGGAAATGTCATATACTGTCACTGCAAGATCACAGAAGCAAATAAATAGCCAGACATTTTAAAACCATACAAGAAACACCAGCTTCATTTACATATCACAACTGCTTAAAGTTAATCCAATCAACTTCTGTTTCAGCGCAATTATTCCCGACTATCAAAGAAAATACAGCACACAGCTACAGGAAACCAGATCAGACTGGTTCTTTCATCTAATTTCTCAATGCAAAGATCCTGAAAAGGAAAAGTTGAAGCAGGAACAGAAGTCTAGTTATGTATAAGCATCCTTGAATTACAGATACAAGAATTAAAACTGACACAAAACTATCAAGCACTGATCATCCAGCCCTTGTTTATTCATATCCATCTGTTATTTCTAATATATTCCAGGAATTAAAGAGCTGATGCATCCTGGAGCAGTGAAATCCACACAGAGCATTAGGAGATAAACATAAATTATTTATGGTCAAATTACTACAACAGAAGTTATTGTATTATTGCTTGAAACTACTCACTATGGCATTAGCAACTTGTAACATCTCTTCAAACAAAGAGTCTTCCTGTTTGTGACGTCCACTTGTATCAACGATGATTATTTCAAAGTTTTCATTCTTAAATTTCTCAACACCTTCTGAGGCAATAATTACAGGATCCATTTCTGTATAACTGATCACAAGGAGAAACACATATATACGCACACAATTCTTTGTTCCCAAATAAACCAATTCAAGCTTCCATCACTTGACCGTACACTTGTCAAGTAAATCTACCTGGATTTCAAGGGGGACTCTCTTCTATCAAGCAAAATTTGATTAAAAATATGTCTACCTGCCCTTACTCTTCAGTGAGTTGAAACACAAAGAGCTGTCTCATCTGCTGAAGACTGCATTAAGTTCTACTAGCCCTTCTCTGAAATAAGATTTAACTGAGCACTTAGACAGTACACTTCCAATGCAGCTGAGGGGAGTTATTTACCACTTCACAAAACCTACTTTAGATCCACTGCTGCCCCTACTTGACAATAAAATGAAGAGCCCAAAAATCATCTCTTTTGATCTGAAAAGCGGAATATGTCTGGTAAAGGCCTATGAACAGCTACCTGCTGAGAGAATATTCCAGGGAATTATCTCCAGATGCCTGATCTCTTCTTACACTATCCCTACCTGCTACTACTGGCAGACACTATACTGAACTAGGTAGAATTTTCATCTGATCAGAGCAAATATTATAATAAAACCTAAGTAACTGGACAACACTGAATGGGGCTTAGTGCGAGATGTTCAATAAGGAATACATCATTGGAGCCGAATCATTCTCCAAATCGATTCTAAGAAATACTTACCTTCCATAAAAGGGAATTCTTGCTTTTGTGGCATTCTGCTTTAACTGGTCAAAAGCACCTGTAAGATAGGTACAGTCAAGGAGCTACTTAAAAAATCCACAAGTATTGATAAAGAACCACAGCATTAAAGACCATATTACCTGCTCTGTATGTGTCTGCACATATTAAACACGTCTTCCAACCTTTCCTTTGATAGAAGTATGCCAGCTACGAAAAGAAATCCAAACCAAGTAGTTATAGCAGAATCCTACTAGAAAGCATGACACCATATAATAGCTGATAAGTCACTGAAGTGCATATAGTGGACAGAAAAATCAATCCAGCCTTCCTGTAAGTGCGACCACTTAGTAACACTGTACAAGTATCAAATGTTATCATCCATTATTTACAAAAGTTATACAAATAACTATTAGTGGGGAGATGAAAACAGCTGATGGACTCTGCTTCTGATTTTATCTTCCTGAGCTAGGAATGACTACATATAATTCTAGTTCCCTTTTAACAAACTCCTAGATTCTGCTTAATGTACATACTGCACATGGGACGAGCTTTTAGAAATTACACAAAGTAGTAAGTACTTCAATACTAAGCATTAACCAAAGACAAACTTCCAAAATATAGTTCACCCATAGAAGCACTAGAGAAGTTATGAAATCAGAGCAGTGATATATTCAGTATAGCCTACGTGTGAATCTCAGAAGCTAAAAAAAATGCGTTAGTCTTTCCACAGGATGATTTTTCCACCCAACCACCATCATAAATAGGTTACGCCATGATTCAGAGTATTCTTTTTTAGGCTCAGAAATACAAATCCAAATGTCCTCAATGGATTTAGGGCTGGAAAAGGTTTCCTACCACCCTCTCATACTTAACTGAGATATCTAACAGAGGCCAGCTTCCACTGGTTCCCTTAAGTAGGTAATGGAATGACATAAAGTCCATTCATAGTACTAGTCTTAAACCCAGTAAACAAGGAATAGAAGAATTTTTGTTATCTATTTACAGTATGATTTCATCGAGAGTTTAATTTAAAAATATCTTGAAGGAAGCTCTACAAACTGTAAATGGCCCTAAGAGAATACTACTTTGGACATTCATCTCTACCTTGTACTTAGTGCTTTCCTGCTAATAGAAACAGCACAGATCACAAGCAAATCTCAAAGGAATCCAGTGACCACTGCTCCTCCCAATTAAAAAAAAAAACCAAACCAAACTTGTAAACAGATTCTGTTCAAGTTACCTTTGAACAGGTTGTTGTTTTACCACTTCCTTGCAAACCAACAAACATTATAATATTTTGTTTTCCTTTGGTAGGTGTCCACGCTTTGACTCCAGGATCTACAAGCTATAGAACAAAGAATATATGTGGCAAACCTGAATTTCAGAAGCACAGAACAGTCAGTGTCACAGTCATACTAAGTGCCTGTTTTATATTCAATAGCCCAAACCAATTTTTGCATGTTCTAGTCTTATTTGGCTTAGAAGCTTGCTAATTTACTGTGAATAACAACCCATGCAAAATACCTATAGTATATAATGTTATGCATAATAATTCTGTAACAGTAACAGTGTTAATTTCTTTCTAACACCAAGCACCAAAATCAGGGTAGCCTGTATGTATGGCACAAGTACAACACAGAACTTCTGGTGAGAATCCTACAGCATCAAAGACATTTTAGCCCTGCTGCCTCACTTGTCAAATGAGTAGAAGGAATAAATTCCAAACAGCCATCTTATGGGTGGGCACAGACTACAGAAGAATGAAAGACTATATCGTTAACTGGAAAGAGAACAGAATACTGATACCCAGGTGTGTATTTGACCAAGCAGGCAGATTAAAGAGAAGCGTTGCCATGAACTGCTGGGCTGTTACTTTAGACTTTTTCAAAGGCTAATAATAATTGCCTTGATACCCAAATGAAAATTTGTTCAAAGGCCCGTTTCTGGGACAACTAAAGACAGCCCAGAAGCTGACATCATTTTACCCATATTTTGCCTTTAAATTTCAATTTAAGAGTAAGAGTCAGATGCCCAGGAAGTAGTTTCAATCAGGAGAATACTAGTGTTTGCAATAGTAAGCAGCCTCACAACAGAAAATGTAACCGTAGGTACCATACAAGAACTTTAAAGCTTGGCTTGCCACTGTACTACTTGCGCAGCCCAGGCCATACAAGAAAAGTGACACAATAGAGAATTTTGAAGTCGTACCTTCACAAGTTCCTTAAAGACAGCATGCTGAATCATTTTTCTTTTGTTAAGGCCAGATGCCATTTCTTCAAGATCAATTGCAGACCTAAGTTTAAGAAAACCATAAAGCACTAGCATAACTTAAAGCATCACTTTAATCTGGTAATGAATTAAGTCTTTGCAACTGAACAACAATGTCTGCCTTGAGTTTTCAGATACGATGCATTTAAGAAGACACCTCCTCCCACCCTTGGAGATGTTACTTCTGTATGCAGGACAAACCCAGATTTCTGAAACAGTTGCATTTTTCAGGCTTGCATCTACTCAAATTACACATCTGAAAATAGCCAAGGTAAACAGTACTGGTCATACACACAGATCTATTTATACCCAGCACAGGATGAGATGTCTCAGAAGTAACAAAGAACTTATTTATCATACCACCACAACAGTTTTTGAAAGAAGACTGTAACAGCCGTTGCTGGCTAAACTTGATGAAGATTCTTTTGATGGAACTGGCTAGATATTTGGTTGAAACTATTTTCCTGTTAAAGGTAAACTGGCTGCATGTAAAAACCATATAAAGGTAGGAGTTATTCTTCTGTAACCTCAAATTACAACTTTTACAATCACTGTAAGTTAAATGCATTTTGATTATTTCACTTACTTGACATTTTCTCTGAGTTGCTTCACAAGTTTAATATTAACATCAGCTTCCAGTAATGCTGTACATACTTCTTTTAACATAGCATTTAAAACCTTTGGAGTATAAAAAAAATGGTTTTACAATGCACAGTATTGTCCAGGCCAGTATTAGTTCAAAATACAAATAAGATAAAATTTTTATGATAAAAGCAAGGCTTTTACAAATTGAATGCATAAAATAAGTCTACACATTTTTCCTATGTATATACAATTTAAATTTGAAAGCGTAATCCTGGAAAAGAAGGGCCCTCAATTTGTAATATGCACACTAAACTGAAGTAATATAGATCATTTCCTACTGTATTAAGGAAAACAGCAGCTCCTATAGTAGCAGGACTTCTTAAACTTCCCAATGGATATTCCATAGAGAGAGCTTAATGGAAAGCCACAAAAGAATCTCAACACAACACCATAAATAAAAGTATTTGACACAGTGCCATCAGCATTCTCAGCAGAAACTAGACTGCTGCTCTGGGGTATGCCTTTTAGGCAAACAGGTGCCTCTGTTAGAAATCCAGTTTAGTAACTAAAAGACTTTTCAAAGTGAAAATTTCAACAAAAATATTTTTTGAAAGTAACACCTGCATAAATGGCCTTATTCACACAGCTTGAGATCTTGCACGAAAATAACTTCTAATGCTGAAAAACATTAACTGAATTGTATTTGAGTCAATTAAATATTTGTTGTCTTCCAGCCGAAGATTTGTTAAAACCTTTCCTCTACATGCAAATTCTGATCCTACAACCCTCAATACATCTACTTTTTAGTTACTCTAAAAGCCACCTATCTGCCTACCTAAAGGGTTTCTAGCATTTATTTACTCAGAGGCGCTTCTAACCCATCACATCAGTCAGTTTTCCATCTTCCTTTTCAATCCATATTAACATAAAACACTTATTTATAGTTCCAAGTTATTAAAACAAAGACTACACCAAGTCAAACAGCTTCCAGAGCCACACACTGTATTGCCTTGAATATAAAGGCAACAAACATAACAATCCTTACATTTTGGACAGCAAAGTTTACACTGAGAGCTATTCATTTGTCCATGCTTCAGCTTTTAGCAGCCCACTACACATCCCCGTAGTCTGGCTGCAGCCACACAAATGAGAGCACCCTACGCAGTCTCACAGCCTACCTCCCACCCCAACTTGGGCACATATTGCCTTCTCCAGCATTCAGCTCCTCAGAACACACATCCTTGTAAGTGCAGCCACCAGGCTTACGGATGCTTTGATCAGGGGACCCACTATGCCCAAGGTGACTACACGTGCCTAAACTTGCTTCTAAGCTTTAGGAGTACCATCCAGGGGTTAAAACCTCTAGCTAGAAAATTTTACTTGAAGGAAGAAGAGAGCCCAGGGATAATACCAGCCTATTTCAAACTTCTCCTCAGAACTTTGCTTTCTAAACGTTAGTGCCATCACATACGTATGTTACATACCTCTTCATTGATAATCGTAGCATTGCTCAGTGAGCGTAATGCTGAAGTTATTTTTCTTCCAAGATCTGCTAGAACCATTTTGGCAGCTTCAAGTAAAACTCAGAAGAATCTGGAAAGCAATTAAAAATTAAATTTAAAACTCATTGAAACTATGCTTTCACAAATTAATTATTCTAGTACCTTCTAGGTTAAGAAACCTGGTTTACATTCCAGAAAGCACACAAGTTTCACTTTTTTTGTTATTTTGCCCAAAGTTAATTACAGGGTATCCTAATGACCTACTTAAAGAAACCACACTGCATTTAGGAAGCATTTCACTGTCTGCAATATTTGCACATTGAATTCACTGTGAAAGAACAGTCAAGACAGCTTTCTTTCTGGGAGTCTAACTGTTTTTTATTTTCTTGTCAGCCATATGGTAACGTGACAGAAATCAAGCAGAACAACCTAGAAGTTCTACATCCTGCAAACACAATGAGAGCAGAAGCAAAATACTTTGCTAGCAAAACTGGACATGATCGATCAGTTCTATTTTATCTATCTTACACTAAAATGAACTGAATTTCCCATCTCAGTAACTCTACAAGCATGCTGGCATTTTAATAAGCAAAATTCACACTGTATTGTTTAATGGCTTTATTGCAAAACCAGATTATTTTTCTTCACTAGTCACAAATCTTACATATAAGCCTAAAGCATACCACAACTTATAATCAGGAAACAATAAAAAGTTAATTTTTTTAAGGGTATGCATAGTCTAGTCAACATGCTAAACCATTTCATCTCTTGGAGGTGTCAACAAAAACAGCAATCTAAAATTCTGTAAAAGGGCAACCCAACACTTGTATAAGGAGAAAAAAGTTGCAGCACCACAGTTGCTGCTGAAATGGAGCACTTCAAATTCTTCTTGTTTATCTTCCAGTCTCACAATTGTTTTCTCATACCCAACTGAGACTACTCCCTTACTGAGAGTTGCATTCAGAAACTCATATTGGAATTCCTCCTTTATAACTAAAAGCAACATTCCCAATGACAAGAGCCTTTGTAACCAAAGCAGTTGAGAGTTTCCAAGATTTTCTAGACTTTCCTCCAAATGGGTAGCGAGGAAAACTGACAAGAAAGACCAGTTCATTCAATAAAATGAGGAATACATCATTAGCTATATTCGTATTTAAATTAAAAGAGAGTGCTAGATAAGACAGAAAGAAGCCGGTATACACATTGAGATTTATTAGCCGCACAATCCCCAAAAAGCAAGGCTTACAATGTGTTTATAAATAAGTACAAAGATTTATTCCATAGTACATAAAAGAAGTCACCCATGTAATCATACCTCCTGACTGCTTTACCTAACTGGAAGTTAATATTGCCATGACATCAGCAGGTTAAAACAAAAAAAATAAACTACCAGTCCAGCTCCTCCAATACTGAGGCCACAACACTGCACAGTCTCCAGAAGTTTCAGAAGGTGTAGAATAAATAAAGTCAAAGTACAAGCCTCAGTTGCATCAAATGATGCAAATAAAGTTATTTACACACTTTAGACAATTCTGAAGTAACAAACATTACCATGCCATCTCAATATTTCATAAAAAATTACTCTACACTTCCTAAGGAACTGTAAAATATTTGCAGATCAGTATACTAACAGATACAGATGTCCAACATCTTACTTCACTGGAAGAGGGTTTCTACATGAAACCTGAATTAGGAAAAATCCAAGTCTTCCTTATGGCACACACAAGTCCCATTCTTGCAGGCTAATACTGAAAAACTATTATCATCAATATGATCTACCAAGGAGCGTCAGCAAAACAGGTTTTCTTTAATATCTTCAAGATCAATTTCCCCTGAAAATCACAACAATGCAAAAAAATCCCCTTTAAGCATAGCAATGCATTTCAGTAACCTTTTTGCTGCTAAAACCTCAGTCACGGACAAAACTTCGCAACACCACTTGGATATGACAGTTAAGAATCTGACAGCATGACTACACACAGCAGCCAAGTTACCACTCAATATTTAAAATTGGTTTTCATAGTTCCATGAATATGCAGATATAGAAAGCTTCCCTGCAAAACTCCAAAGCTTCTTCCAACAGCCTTAAAATAAGAGTAATGAAATTACTATGCTAAGGAGATGAGTTCAATCATTTTGGTGTCAACTGCTTTCCCTAACACATTAAGGAACTGTAAGCCATCAGAATTATTAAGGGATGCCAAGTACAGAAATCACTACCATGTTCACAGCATCTGTAGTTCTAAAAGAACTTTTTAGCTCTGATGCAGCACTCCACAAATGCACTGACCAGGTTTAAATCTGGCAGGGCCCCACACTAAAGCCTGGCTGCATTAAGCAGGCCTCATGCTGAGCAAGGCTGTGAGCTATACGAAATCTGAGCTGCCTCCAGCAGAAGCAGCCTAGGCCCCTCCGCACTGCACTCCCAAGTCATCGTTCCACTGCACAGAGCCCCAAGACCTCTTCATTTGCTGCTAAAGCGCAGGCACTTAAGGAATAAAGGGGCAGCAGAAATAGTGGGGCTTTATAAAGCCACAGCAAAACAGTAGTGAAACAACTTTGAAGAAACAAACTGCCTATATCTATAGTATAAACCACTAACCAAAATCTGGTTTGCTAAACTAGCAGTACTCTTTAAGGCACAGAATTTTTAAAAAGTAACAACTTTAATCGAAGGCAGTTGCTTAAACAGCTGTTTATAAAATTAACAGCCAATCAAATGATAGCAAACAAGAAGAATAGTCACTTAAAACCTGTGTAACAGAGTTATATTAAAATATATGCATACACAGCTCACGATGTACGAAATCCTAACATAACAACTAAAGAAAGGGCCGATTCACAGCTGAAAACAGCTCGAGCTACTGTAGCGACATCAACCCCACCTTACCAGCTCCCACCTTCTAAAACCAGATGGTAGAGGGACAGGACGGCGCCCTCAGAGCCGCCGCAGGCACCAGTACCTGCGGAAAAGGGAAATCCCGGCCCCGCACCCCCAGACCCATCCAGAGCCAGCGGACGGCACCGCAGCGGCTCCGCAAACCGGGGGCAGGACCTGCCACCAGCTCCCCATGGCCCGCCCTCCCCGCCAGGAGCGGAGCTGCCTCACGCCAGCGACCCAAGCGCTCACCGGGAGCGCGGCACGGGACCCAGCTCAGCCCAGGCCGCCTCGGCGGGGCCGCCCGCCGCTGCCGCCGTTCCCGCTGGCAGCGCCGGGAAGGTAGCGGCCACCACCACCCAGGGAAACGTCACCACTCGCCCTCACCCCGCGGCCCACTCTCCCTTCCGCTTCCGGGGCGCGCGAGAGGGCCCCCTCCCTTAAGGTGGTCCGGGGGTCGGAGCGAGGGCCGGCAGAACACCGTGCGAGGCTGAGCCGCCTTAAGGACGAGGCGGGGGAAAGGGCCGGGCTCGCAGGGCGGGGAGCGGCGGCTCGAGCATGCGCGGAGAGAGGCGTTGTCGGGTCGGGCATGCGCGCGAGGCCCCCGTCGGCCGCGCCCTCCCGTACCGCCCCCCGGTGGGCGGGGGCGCTCGGCGCTCGCGCTGGGTGGGGGCGCCGCGCGCTTCATCCTTCCCCCCGTGCCCCCCCCGCTTCCCCCGCGGGATCGTCCCGCGCAGGCGCGGCGCGATGGAGCTGGAGGCGGCGCGGCGCGCGGTGGCGGCGGCCGTGACGGGCACGTGCGCGACTGCCCTGCCCCGCCTGCTGCACTGGATGCGCCACAGCAGTAAGCGCGGCCGAGCGGGGCCGGGCCCGGGCCCGCCTCTCGCTCCGGGGCGCCCGGCTCGGTCTGGGCCTGTTCGGCTTCGCGGCGTGGTCGCGGTCGCCTTTCGGAAGCAGCGGTCCGAGCCGGTTTGCACACGCTGCTCTCCCCACTCAGCGCCGGCCTAAGTTAACATTGGATCCTGCTGACTTTCTTGGTTGCGCCTCGGTACACACGTGCTGCCATCAAGCATCTTCAGTCCCTGAAGGGGCTGCGGAAAGCTAGGAGGGGCTGTTCACAAAGGCTTGTACTGATAGGATGAGGGGCAGTGGGTATAAACTGGAGAGGGAAAGATTTAGATCAGACATAAGGAGGAATTTCTTCCCGATGAGGGTGGTGAGGCCCTGGCCCAGGTTGCCCGGAGAAGCTGTGGCTGCCCCATCCCTGGAAGTGTTGAAGGCCACGTTGGATGGGGCCTTGGGCAGCCTGGGCTGGTGGGAGGTGCCCCTGCCCAGGGCAGGGGGGTTGGAACTAGATGGGCTTTTAATGCCCCTTACAGCCTGAACTGTTACAAGATTGTGTGATCATGCGATGAAGGAGTGAAACACAGGTCAGTGCACAAGAGTATTAATTTGCTGCTGAACAAAAATATTACATGAAAAAACCTGAACAGAGGCACTGAGGCTGTAGGAACGTAGTGCCATGCTGAATAAACTGACTAAAGGCAACTTGGTCTCTGGGTGTGTTTGCAGTCGCCTGTTGCAGATAAGTATCTTGAAGCACTCCAAATCCAGTCTCAAGCAGCCAATAGCGTTTGTGTCACATTTATTAATCATTGCCTCTTGGGACGGTAAACCCACTGCCTGGTGGTCATGCGCTGTGTGGGAAAAAATTGTCACACGATACTTTATTTCCTCAAGTTGTGTCCTGTTGTGCTAGCGTTGTTCAGGTCTTCATTCCAGCACCTCCCTTTTAGGGTAGAAACATCTCCCTAAGCAAACACAGGGGGGTTGTGCCACAAAGGCCAGCTATGACACCCAGAAGCTGCCCAGCTGTCCAGGTACTTGAAACTCCCTGTTGCCCTGCGGTTTGGAGCTCCCACGGCCGCTGAGATGGAGAGAGGCTGAGCGGGCCCTCTGCTGGCTCTACGGGAAAGGAGACAGCCGAGAACACAGCATTTACCCCCCCTGGGTGGGCACCCAGCCCTCCCACCTGCAACAGGTTCTTTACCTTGAAGGGCATCACCAGATGTTTCAGAGCATCTGCGAGTCATCTGTCACAATTACAGTGGAGATGGGATTCCCTGGGACTTGAAGGCTGAGGTTCAATGGATGTAGTGTTAATTGTAACACGTGATTATTTTCTCACATACATATACACGCGTGTATGTGCCTACACATATGTATGTATAGACATAATGGCAAAGCAATCTGCTATAAGAATTATTTCATCTCAACATTTTTGAGTCCTTGTCTGGTTGCATGCTCTGTTTGCTAAACAGCGCTTGGGTTACTATCAATAGTCTTGTTAGAAGTGGTTTTCTTCCACCCCGTATGCTCTAATTTAACAATTTCGTTGAATTTGGTGTGCAATAATTCACACTGCCTGTTCACTTAACATAGTCATTAGTTCCTTCTACACTATATTAGTTTGTATGATGTGCATAAAAGGCATTTTCAGCTTACTGAGTTGACACATGGGAACTTACTAGTGAAACTTGAAAATGCTAAACTGTTCCAGTTAGGAAATGCGTACTTACTTTTTTCTTTACTTTGATTCTATGATCATGCTCCTGCTCTCCCAGAGGAATTTTTAGCCAAATTTATGTTTTATTTATGTTTAGCTGAAGTTTATGTAGACTTGCAAAAATCCTTTGGCAGTTAATAACTTGTGAATAAATTTTTGTGCTAGAGCTTCCAAAAATTCACATACTTTCTGTGAGAGACAAGTATGCTGAGGTTCCTAGCCTTTATTAGATTATGTGATCTCTTGGATATTTTTTTCTGGATTTTAATGATCTAGATCCATGCCTAATCTTTCAGTGAAAAGAAATATACATTCTTTCTTTATAATTACTGTTCATATTTAAGATACAAGCTAAAGTGTAGATCAGGTTCCAGATTGTGAACTACTCTGTGCTTGGTACATCTGAGCAATCTTTGTCCTATTTTTATTTTTTTTGCATCAGTGCTGATTGCTGCAGTATGGATGTCATCTTAAAAGTAACATAATTTGTTTTGTAGTTGCCATCCAGTGGCTTTTTAGCTCATGTGCTGCACATCAGAGGACAGAAAAGACAGGATATGTTGGGCAGTCAGAATCAAGCAGCTGAAGTAAGGAGTATAATTTAATCTTTGTAGTCTCCTTGACTGGCCATCTTCAGGGTCTTTTTTTAAGTTTCTTATGTCCATGATATTTCATTGTCTTTGTCTACAGGCTTGTGCTCTGACCATAATTTATACTAATTTATGCTTCTCTATCTTTTTCAGAAAAAAAAAAAAATCATTGTTAGTGTCCTGGCTGGATGCTATACATTTATTTTCTGATAAATGAAGTTGCTCTTTGGGCTTGTGATTGTATTTTGCCAAGTGCTGATGCAGTATAAAGCTATAGGTAAACACATTTGTTCCCAGAAGTGTCATTTGCCACATGTGTGACTTAGGACAATTTTATTTCCCAAATTACCACACTTGTTGAGAAATTTAGAGCCTATAGAATTTGTTGTCATGCTGGTGCTTGTAGAAGTTACCAGTTTCTGAGTCTGTTGATTACATTTTCAGTAGAAGCATTAATAGTTTTTGTGCTGTCTTGAGGTGCTGCAGTCTTCTTCTCTAACGCACATATAGAAGTATGTGTACATGTAGGTGTACCATAGATGACAGGGAATTAGAAAGCTTTGTGCCAGTCTACAAGAATTCTTCATTGTTATCCAATTAAGATATATTTCATTTATTTTTTTGGTCATTAAACCATTGATGTTTTTCCACTCTGCTTTTTTTGTATCACTGTGTCCTCCTGGTTTATCTACAGTTTTCTTTTTCTTTACACAGAGTGAGTACAGGACTGGACTAAAAGAAAGAGCTCACTCTCTTTACTGGTTTTATTTTCCTGCAGCATTGAACGTAAGTAAGCAGAGGCACTTGTCCAGGTCACTTTCTGGTACCCTTTTTGCAATTTCCGTGAAGCTGCAAGTATTTTGGGTGATGTGCTCAAGGCCACACTCTTGATGACACTTCTCTTCATGTTGTTTCTCAGCTGCTTCTGTGGCTGTATACTGACAGTAACTTTACTGTGATTTTTTTTCTTTCAGAATTGTTCCACTTGAATAATTATACTGCCCATTGTAACACCTAGATAGTGCTGTAGTAATTGATAGCTGGTTGGACAGAGGATAGTGAGAAGCTGGTACTGAGGTTTCCGCTGTACCCTGAATACAGCTAGGGAATTTGGGGTTCTCTCTGTGCAGAGAGAAAATAGTTTTCTGGGGAACACTAAAAGTTACCAGATCTCTGTTCTACACAGAAAAGAAAAGCCTAGTCTTCAGCAGTGCAGATGTAGGACAGAAAGAGATCTCTGATGAATAAAAGAAAAAAGTTGTAGGAATGGGGGAGGTAATGTTCTGAATGAAGAAAAATGTAAGCAAATACGGATGGGAAATGGAAACAAAAATGGCATCCTCACAGACAAGTTGTTTTTCTGCGGTGTGTGGGTTTCCCCCCGCCACCTCCTACTGCCATCCTATTCCTGTTTCTGTCAGGATGTTGAGCTTATAGTTTTACTTCCAGCTGAGGAGGACTGGGCATGGTTCCAGTGTTTGCTATAGTCAGGCTTTTTTCCTCCCTCATGCCTCTCAAGTGTACATGCAGCCTTAGAGTAAAGTCCTGTATATAGTGGTTGCCCTTTAGGATCAGTGTTGTTGTAAAGATGGCCTTATCTAATAAGTTAGCTTAGTTAGTGTTTCCTGACTCACGTGCTCTATGTATGGATGGAATGGTACTGAGAAACTTTTTCCAAGAAAGAGCCAGATTGCTTCACAGTAAAGCAAGTGAACTTATCTAAAGCAGAGACTCATGTATGTGGAACTGAGAATACGTTGATCAGATTCTCACTCTAATGATTTCTGACTAATCTTCCTTAGTAATTACGGGAATGTAAGCATATGCAAGATGCTGTTAATTTTCTTTTTTGAATTAATACTGAATAAAATAACCAGTCATGCCTTTTCTTTTTTTTTGTTATTGCACATTTTAGAAATTCCAGATCTTTACGCATGATGGAAGACGACATTACTGGTTTAAAGCAGCTGCTTAGCAACACTGCTTTGCTGTTTCGCAATCAGCCAGCTCTTCCCACACACTGCAGTGAATGTACGTCATTTCACGATGACTTGCATTCCAGCTTTTCTTTTGAGTTAGTCTTAGATCTCCAAGAAGATGAAATAGTAAGAGTTGGAAAGTATAACAGGAATCTTTGGTGTCTTAACTGAAGTTTTTTCTAATGGGATGATTAATGCTTTAATATCCATCTGCAATAACCACGTTCCCGAATTTCTGCCTAAGAAAACTTGGTTGAAGCCCAAGAGCTAATGCAAACCACTTGGGAAAACCTTCCTGAAGATCCCCCTAAGTTGTGTCCCAGCAGATATTATATAGATTCTATATAAATGGTCATATTCCCTCATAGTCCTCCACTGCCTAAACTCTTATGAATTTTCAGTAGCTGGAGAGGTTGCATTTGGTAAGAATGAGTGCGCTATCTGTATACATGAACAGAGATACAGGAATAAGGGGAAGTAAATACACAAAGTCTTATTTCAAATTCGAGATTAAAGTCACCAAACTGGCAACTATTGAACACTTTTGCTGTACTTAGGGCTTTAATGCAGATGGCAAAAGCCTATGTCTCAATTCATGTTACTGAAGTACAGATGAAATTATGAGACCCATTATGGTGTTTCATTGACCGTTGTAAAGTCTTGAGATAGATTTAAGAAACACTTTTTTCAGCAGGGCTAAAACTGACCATTCTAATACTAGCTTTTCAATTTTTTTTTCAGTCATGTAATAGTAAAATAAGACAATTCTAGAAACTTTCTCGATTCTACACGTTTCATTAGAAACATTTAAATATAAAGCTAAAATTTCAAATTTATATCCAGATCTGAATTGCTGATTGTTTGTACAGGGAGGTATTACTCAAACAGTCGTTGAATAATAAACTGTTGCAAATCCTCTAAGTTAAGGATAAAAAACTGTAATAAGTACTAATTAATTTTTTCCTCTGTGTTCACTTTTACTGGGAGCAAAACAGCTTTCTAAGAGACTAGCATTTACTAGTCTAGGAGACTAGGAATTACTCTTGTGACCTGAAAGTTGAGGGCAGTCAGTTATATAAGTTCAGGCTTTTAAAAAGCAGTGAGAGAGAAGTATTCAACAAAATTAACTGGACCATGCTGGACATGATGCTTTAGTACAGTATTCTGTTTATGAAGAAGAAACAACTTCTCATCATACTCTTGGGAACAGACCAAGTTTGTCCAGCTTTTTCTGTTGTGTGCTTTATGATCTAGGCATCATCATGTTCCCAGACCTGCTAGATAAGATTATCAGATGATGATTTTCACAAGACAAGGATAGGAAATAGTATAGGTAAAACTGGACTCTTTTACAGGAAATGGTCTTTATTGTTTCCTTTCAATACTGTTGCCACTGCAGGTGGAACTAAGGTGGAATGAGTCTTTCTAAAGGATGAAAGATGGGATTTCTGCAATGTAACAAGTATAGCATGCAATTTTGTTGTCTGTGTGAAAAAGCAGTTTAGTACAGGGCTTCATATCCAAATTGGTATAAGTGATTTATCCAAGTAAAATATCCTTTCAGAAGAGATCAAAATAGTGTTGCAGAGCCATATTAACTGAAATTTATTTCTTTGTTAAAATTATGCCATAACAAAAGTCCTTTCCTCAGCTGTTTGGTAAACATTTTAGTTACAGGATGTTACCTCTAATTTGATGAATCACCAACTTTGGGAATTGTCATTAATTTTCTTTTTTTTGTGACAAGTGATACTGCTACATAAGAGGTCTAACGAATACCAAGTACTTTTAAGTTGTTAGTCACTGAAACTTAATAATGGTGGGGAGAACTAGTGATTGAAGATAGGTATGTGACTTACCTTGTTTAAAATTAAACTTTGAAGCTTCTTTAAATGTATCCATGTAAAACACTTAAAGGACTAATAAAATGAGCTCTGGTTATACTCCTATTGGAAAAAGAAATTGCTAAGTATGCTTAGAGATAAAAATAGTATTTACAGTTCCTGAAGAAATTAGTATGCTGAGGTCACAGGTTGCTTCTCAAGTTGTTTAGTCACCTTTTTAGGTGAGATTTTCTCCTTGACCTGTTTGTTCAGTATCCTTAAAAAAACACCAAATGATTAAATTAACCTCATATTAAGCAACACGAATGTTAGTATTTGCTTTTTACTTCTGTGAGTCTGCATATATGTCTGGAAGACCATAAGCTGCTTGCTGTTACGGTTACCTGTGCTAAATCCTCTTCTCTCCACATGACATGAAATCTTTTGTTGTCATTTGGAAATCATACACTGTTCGTCTTCAATCATGCATTTTGCAGTGCCAGGATGTTCAGATGTTGGCATAGCAGTACTCTCTTATCTGATGTGAGGCTTTGTGATGTTTTCTTAGCTTGTGTTGTATTTGCTATAGAAAGGCTGAGCAGCACCAGGGTGTTAATTAGGTTTTTTGCAATGTGTTAATTAAATTTTGTAAATGCATGTTGAGTAGATCCAGTGGAACCGGTTTTTGAAGTAAAATACAAACAGTGCACTCAGACTTCCTCCATAAACAACTGATTGTGATTCATCTTGCAGCATTTCATGAACTGTATGGTTCTTTCCTGGTTAGTTCTCTGTTCAGTGGACAGGGGTTGGCTTGTACACTCTCTATTTTGTATGTATAACAGGCACTAAAATGACATAAAAAGTAGTTTTCTGGTTTTGCTTCTGCTTTGAAGATTCTTTGTAAGCTAATGCTGAGATTCTCAAGAGTGAACAATTTGTTAAACACAAGGGTGGAGTTGATAAAACTGTACCGGTAGAGGCAGAAATGTGTATTTCCATATTTGGCACCTGCGTTCTGTTCTTGATGGCAATCTAAATATTTACATACTGCAAAAGTAAATGAGTTATTGTGGTAGCTGTTGCTGTTTCTTGCTTTGATAGGAACAAGGTGACTCTCCACATTTGAGTTCAGTCACAGACCTTACACGCAAGTGTGGAACATTGTGTGTGCATCTTCTGCTGAAGTTGCCATTTTGCCATCTCAGGAGGAGAGTGTTCATACCTTCTTCTGGTTTTTTTCATTCCTGCATGCTTATGCTTTACAGTATTAACTGGTAGTTGGGAAGGAGCATTTCCATTCATCTTTTTTTTTCAGTACCAGTGCTTCAACAGTTTTTTGTTTGAGCTGCACATGCATTGTAAGATTTTCCTTAGGACCTGTTTCATGCTAGGCATCCACAAGAACTGGTGTCGTACTTTGTTCTGTAAGAAGAGTTCAGAGGGCCCCGTGTAAGACGATCAGTTACCACAAGTATTGTACAAATGGGAGTAAGGGCAGGGAAGGGGTATTGTGGATTTGAGGTAGATGTATATGCTACCTGTCTCCTACTAAAAGTATCCATTTCTCTACTGCATAGCTGGGAGACTGAACAGCCTGGAACAGTCCACCACTAATGTTGGCCAGAAAAGGTCAAGCAGGCCATGAGGGAGCAGAACCTATTTACTCACTAGCTCTAGGAGAAAGGGAGCTGAAGTGCTGCGTTTGCAGTGTGATGTAGCTGGCCTGGTGGTCTATGAATGCTTCCTGCATTTCATTAAACACTATATATGAATTTGATACTCTTAACAGGCAGTATAACAGCTGGATGAGCTTTCCTGCATAGTAATAGTATTGTTTTAAAGCATGTGCCAGATGTAGGGGCTTACTGCCCACAGGCATTGGTCTGTACAGCTGCTAATATCTATCTAATGCTTTCTACTCTATTGTTCTGTCTGTAGCATGACTTTTCTCCTCTTTGCTTCTTCTTGGATGTTACCCACCTCAGCACACTCTGGCTCCTTTGCACTCTGAGGGCCTCTCATGGTGATGATGGTCCCAGTTAAACAACAGTTAAATCTGAACACCTTTCCATAATCTCTGGGTTTACCTCAGTACTATGTCACATCCATAGTCATTTTCCCTGGGCTGGTGATTAAATCACTCACTACTTCTGGGATGTTCACAACTAATCTGCAAGTTGTTGGATTGACTGTGAGGTTAACAGAAGACGGATACTCATTGGAGGTTTCAAATTAAAATGCTGACAAGCTAGAGCTGCTGCATTGCACCTGTTGTGTTGTTCGTGCTGCTGCTGTTGCAGCTGCCACCTCTGTCCCTCCTGTGTCCCTCAGTGCAAAGTCTTCATGTCTTTAGGAGCTGAGGTTCTAGAGAACTTAACTGAGAGCTCTTTCGAACAGCAAATTGCCTTTCTGTATTATAACAACTGCTAATGGTATTGTGCCCATCAGGGCCTTGAAGCGTTACTACTATACTTTTAATTAATAATATACCACATATGTATCAAGGGAATCCAGATGATTTAAAGTTTCTGCTGCCTACTATGGGGAATTGAGGATTATCTATTGGAGTCAGTTTTGGGAAGCATTGAGAGGAGCATTTATATTTATGCTCTAAAAAGATAGTGTTTTGCACTAATGAATGAGGGTTTCTTTAATCATATTGTTCTCACTACTTAAGCAAAACTACTGCTTAATCAAAAAGCATTTCAGAAGCATTTTATAGTTTAAAGTTTAGCTGCTCTCTGTTTCATATGCCAGCCTTAACATTTTTCACTGTTTCTAACATTGCCTGTGTTCCACAGGGAAGATTAAATATATTGGCATAGAGAAACTTGTAGCATGTTTTATAGATTTATTTTGAACCTGCTTGCCATCAAACTTCTCTATACTAATGTTCACACCTGGAACAGCAATACTAACAAAGATTAACTATTTAAAAACACCTCTAAAATCTTCTTTTGATGAGTGATGCACATATATGTAAAAACCACACTCCCTGCCCAACATGGCAGCAGTCTAAATCGAACAAGAAACAAACCAGAAGAGAGAACACAAACGTGTCTGGTTTCAGACAAGAATCTATAGATGGGTTTGGTATATTTTTTAGGATTAGGTTTGCAGTTACTTTTTGTTGTGTGCTTTTTGTTTCTTTTACAGGTATGTAGTTCCGATCTGTAATGTGCCTTTATCTGGAACCAGTTCAGTGCCCTCAAAGCAGTGAGGTGTCCACAAAAAGGAATTTAATCTTAATTCTTTTTTTTTTTTTTTTTTTTTTTTCAGAAAACGTGACAACAGGAACAGAGTACAAGCATACAGTAGATCTCATCCTGAATGTCAGTTAGGAACATCATACTCTGGAAAGAGAGCTGCAGTGAAACTAAGGTGTGTCAGCAGGATGTCGGCTGCAAGATTAGTTAGTGCAAATAAACCTTTATCAGGAGTAATGTGTCTAGTTTTCAGTAGTGCAGGTCATAAAGGATGAGAGAGTCCAGAAGATCCAAAAGGGAGTGATGATGATCAGACTTCTAGAAAAAAATGCAGGAAAGAGCTGGTTAAGTGGATCTTGTTTCTTCTAGAAAAGAAGATCAATGAGATACATGCTAAATCTTCAAAGAAGTAAAAAAGATGCTATATATGGGAGAGGAACAAACTTTTCTGTTTCAATTGCATGTGGGACAGAGAATACTGAATTTAAATTGTGGCAGATGAAATCTCGATTAGATATTAAGGAAAACATTCCTTTCTGATAGTAAGTATAGTCAAGCACTAGAATAGACTGCTAAGGGAGGTTGTGGAGTCTCCAGAAATAACTGACTTTTTTGAAAATAGTAGTTCTGAGAAGTAATGACACTTATTATTGATTCAGCCTTGGAAGAAGAAAGGGTTGGTAACTTTCCAAGGTTCCCTCTCCATCTTCCTTCTATATGTCCTAAAAATATATATATATATAAAATGTTAAAGCAATGCAAAGATGCCCCAGAAAAATAGCAAGAATTTACAGTGTGGCTTTGCAAAACTACTATTTTACATCCACTCGTATTTTCTTTTACGTTTGAAATACTTTGATAGTTTAAGTCATGTGAAATGTATTGCAAGTTGAACTGTTGAACTGTGCATTATCCCTGATTTTTTTTGTAACCACTTTATTAGAAAGATGGTATGTATAAAAAGAAACTTGTATTAAAAAAAAAAGTCTGCATCCAGGCAACTATAAGGTTTGTAATTTCTCCAATAGTTCAAAAACATCTTTGATGTTTTTATATCTTAAGCTGAAACAGTATCACTTTGGTGGCAACCCAGACCATCATATGTGAGTTATAAGTTTATAAATATGAAAATAATCTGAGATTTCAGAACAGCACTACGTTTATTTTAGGTGGCAAAGTTATTACAATCCAAACCTGTCATTGGCTAGAAAAGCTAACAAAGGCTGAAAAATGCATTTCAAATAAAAACCTCATCCATCTGGTTTTGTTTATGTCTTGCAACTGTATTATACCGGTCATCACTTAGCCTGTGTGATCTACATATGATTGTCCAGCGGTTTTTGTTTGTCTTGATTTATAGATGACTTTGATGAGCTTGTGGTGAGTAACAGTGATGTTGTGCTCAAAAATATCGCTGAAGATTTGCGGAATCATTTACCCATCGAAGCAATGTTTAATTCAGAACATCAAGCTATGCGGAAAGTAAGCTAATTGTTATGGTCTCCTTTTGCTGAACCACATCATTTGTTTGAGGACTATGCTGATTTCAGTTTTAGTAGTAGTTAGTAATAGAGAATGAGCATTGGGTTGAGGTATAGGAAATCTCAGTTTGCTTCTCAGGTCTGTTGTTGCATGATTTTGTGATCCCAAGAAAAATTGCTTCATGGTTCTTAATATTTTGATCATGAGTTATTTGGTATAGCTTTCATTCCATGTGGTATGGCACCTGTCACAGTGATTCTTCAGTGCTACCTCCATAGCCGCCTTAAAGAAAACAGAAATACAGGCCAATGTTTTGCTGTTGCCATAACGTAGGCAGCCCAGGAATAATTTCCAGCTCCTTTCAGATTCTGATGGCTCAGAAAGAGGTAGGCTGTGAGTCCTGTGGGAGTGGAGAGCACCTTTTCTACTTGAGCTGTCAGTATAGGTGGAAAGTTAACACATTTCCTACAAAAACGGTGTGTGGCTCTTAAACAGAAAAAGTGGATTGGCAGCAAGGCTGGTAGAGGGAGGAAAGAGGAGTAGGAGGATGAAGATTGTCCCCCTTGAAATGATAAGAAGGCAAGCATCCCAGCTGGTATGCTTTTGATTGAAAACTATACCCCTGGTAATCGGAGTTGTTTCTAGACTGAGGCATAAGGCATGAAGATGAAAATATTCAGCCAGTTAAAGTTGAGAAGCAAGATTGCCCTTTCTCCAGAATTTAAGTTACATTCTCCTCATTAAAGAGGAAAAGAAAAAGCTTCCTTTACTCTGTGCCTCCTCTATAGCCAAGCAAGCACTATGGAGACAACATTCACAGCAGGTCTCCTACTCAGGTCTTGAAATGAGCTTGCTTTCCTTTGTTGATTTCTATTTACTGGTTACTTAGTGGAATTTGACGTGCAAGATTTTTATGGCTTAATTTTGATTAGTGACTTTTGAGAAGGGAAAAACTTGGATCTCGGGGATTTTGGAAAATGTAGGATGGTGGGACAATCAACTGTGTAACAGCATTGGTGAAATTAAGAGGTTTCATTAATGGCCTCTTCTCCCAAGTGACAGGAGACAGGACGAGAGGGAATGGCCATGAGCTCCGCCAGGGGAGATTTAGGCTGGACGTTAGGAAAAAATTTTTCACAGAAAGGGTCATTGGGCAGTGGAATAGGCTACCCAGGGAAGTGGTTGATTCATCTTCCCTGGAGGTGTTTAAGGCAGGGGTGGACAAGGTGCTAAGGGGCATGGTTTAGTGTTTGATAGGAATGGTTGGATTCGATGATCTGATGGGTCTCTTCCAATCTGGTTATTCTATGATTCTATGATTATGCCCTTCTTAGGCTGTATTCCTCTTCTCAGATACGCCAGCATCCACTGCCCATGATTCATGTTGATGCATTCCTTTATGATGATGATCTCGTTGATTCATTGTGTGAGGAGGGGAAAATGAGTAGGAGCTACTGCACAGAGTGTGGCTCATACAAGACTGCATCTTTAGGTAAGTGCTTTTTTGGGAACACAAGGAACAGATTCAGTTTGATTGAACTGGTTTGTGCAGTGACTCAGCTGGACAACACAACATCAAGCTGATGGAGGACCTTGTCCAGACTGGAGCAGTGCACAGGCCAGAATGATTCCCCATAACCAACAGAAGGAGGCTCCTGCACACATAAGTCGAATTAATTTGCAGTGTATGAGTGACCCTGGTTGCCCACAAAAGCAGGGTTGCCCCTGGAGGGAAGAGCCAGGGCTATGTATGAAAAGGAAGATGGAAGAGGAAGACAGTACTGCAGGAGTCCATGCAGTAGCCTCAGACTCCTCTCGCATGCTGAAAAGCAGTAGAAAGCAGCATCTGTCTTAAAGCTTGTGTGTGGTGTGGTATAGGTCAGGGCTGTTGCCAGTATGGCATAGGCATTGAAGGAGGAATGGTTTATGTGGGGAACATTCCTTTCCTTAACACCTTGGAGTTAAAATTCAAGCTATGTCTGCTGATAAAAGCGTTTGCATGAACTGTGTTGAGCTTAGGTACCATGTTTCATTTTTCAGTTAAACAATTCCAAGTTATTTTGTTTTGTATTCTTCAACATATGTCACTGTGCAGAAAAAAGTAATGCAGTTTCCTGAAGGATTTCAAAATTCTCCACGTAATGGAAGGAATTCCCAGACTAAAGAGACTACTTGGCAGGCTACCTCTGATCTGCAAACCCTGGTTTTCCAGAGTCCCCAACACTACTTCAGGCAGGAAACCATACAGGTTTTCAGTGGTGATAACTCTTCAGATTAATATTTCATTAGTTAATAATACAGTAGTTAGTACTGCCCACCCAACACCTTTGTTCTGTTCTTATTTCCCAGAGTTTATTTCGCATTCCTTTTCCCTCATGGAACTGAAGTTTCTTTATCAACATGTACTGCCTGACCTGACAGGAAAGGTAGTGGTTGACGTTGGCTCCAGACTTGGTGCAGTGCTATTTGCGGTAACTTCCAGCACAGGAATTCATATTTTATTACTGTGACAAACATTTTCCCTCTTCTCTGACTGCCTACTCTTGTTACTCTATCTTGAATGGGTCATTCTTAGAGGCACTTCTCATGTGACTCTGAATGGTGTAATGTGCTGTTTACTAACAATTTCAGTTCTTATTCTTTCACAAGAGGGAATACAAATGATCTTGCTTATGGAGAAGGAAAGTCAGTTGCCTGACAGAGTAGCATATTGCTGTCACACATGCTGCTCTTTTGCTAGTTCCTGCTCTCTCTCCTTTATGAGTAAGTTTGTCCTGTATGCCTTGACCATTTCTATAAATAGTTATGTTAAATTCTTTCATGAAGCTGACAAACTGTTAAATTATACAAAGGAAGACTTTGATATGAATTTGTCTCCAAAAACATATTGTCCTGCTCTGTGTTTTAAAATGCCCATAAAATACTTCATCGAGAAACCTGAGTGCAATTTTGATTGCTTTTGGCATAGCTGGTGCAGCATATGGCCAACAGCAATGCAAAACACGCATTACAACTTCGTTACAAAAGTCAATGGCTGTTTAGGGCTCAGTCTTGGAAACACTTGAGCATGTAATTTTACTCATCTGAATAATCTAATTTTAAGACTACTCAAATGAGGAAAGTTACCTCCATTTGTAAATATTTGCAGCATTCAGTCCTTAAATGGTAACACTTTTGCTAGCCTGGATTTGTTTTGGAGTTCTTAAATGCTTATATTGTTATAGCTTTTCTACTCTGAGTTGAATGGTTTGAGAAAACATTAATAATCAAATTGTAGTACACATATCTCAGATATTCTGTGCCATTAGCATTGTTTGTTTGCCTTTATTGGCAAAGTGTAATTATGGTGTACAGTGGAGACAATGGCACTTAAAGAAGTGTCTTCATTAAGACCCTGTAGGCTCAAGTATTTGTAGTTTTCTTTTTTTTCCCTAATGTCTCCAACAACTTTCCAGAATCTCATTGTGAAGCTGAACCATTGTTTTGGGCTTATTATTAAGGAATAATTTATCTTTTTTTATACATTACCAGTATGAAGCACCTGAAAGTGGCAGTAATACAATACTTAGAGGTGCTGACAAGGACTCCGTACCAAAATATCCCATAATATAATGGTACATTGTCCTCCATTTTCACTTACTTTGACTATGTGTTTTTTGTTTATCTTGCTGTTTTCTTCTTCCATTCTTCCAAGAACAAAAATATGCAGAGTCTTCCTTTCACGCTATTTTTATAGCTTGTTTGTACTGCTTTTTTTTTCCTTCTTAGACCATTTTCCATCGGTTTTGCAGTCGAAGTGAAGTTGGAGCTTTCCTTTTCTTTTAATTATTTTGATGTGCCTTTTGGATCTCTTATTCAAATTCATGAGATGGGAATTTGTAAAATTGAAATTTTTCAACTTGTTTTAAAGGCATCACAGTTAACTAAATTTCCTTTTCCTGGTGTAGGGTTATCTTTACAGCTCAGCATCCCAACTGCACGGAGTAGAAATTAATGCAGACTTTTGCCGTTTTCAAGAAATGGTGATTACAAAATACCAGTTCATTGACAGAATAAAGGTAACTAAATATGTGGTTTAATGTATGTATTTGTAACCACTGTGTATTAGGTGTCTTGTTTCTGAGTAGCTGGTGCATCAGCATTCTGAGAAGTTGTTTCTGCCCTTGCTTGTTTGGATCCTAAGCAAAGGCTTTGCACTGGGAAAAAAAATTCTCATAGCAGAGAGGGAGAGGGAATTATCAAAATATGATAACATGTTGCTCAGCCTAAATTGCTTAGCCTTTTTCTTGAAGGGACTTACCTACTGGCTCACACAAAAAAGATATGTCTTAGCTGTTTCTCCCAGTGAAATCAATTATGTTATTGTCCCTAACTTCAGGAAAACGGAGTGATGAAAAACAAAACTTAATGTCTGTTTCATTAAGGTTAGCAGAAAGATGTTTGTAGGATTTGCAAATTTGCCTCTTAAGAACACCTAAAGAACTTACTGGTATTGGTATTTCTTCTTTTGGAATGCCAATGTTTATGTACCTTCCACGAGAAAAATAGGTTTCAAACAATGTGATACCGTTATGGGAACCATTTCCTCAGTCCCATTATGGAAATAACTACTACTGTTTTAATGAGAAAATATATACTTTTTTTTCCTTTCTGGGCAATACCAAATATTTTGTTACTAGCAAAAGTTGGTAAGCAGACTATGCTAGGTAGAATATTGGCTTTAATCCTGTGTTATATGCATGTGCTGTTGAGGGGAGTCATGCAAACTGCTGGGTGTGGTCATTTCTTGGGAATTTAAGTAACTGGTTTTAAACTAGGAAGAAGTAATAAACATGAAATATTTAACACAGGGTAAGCAGTATCATTAGGTTGCCTAATTCAATCCCAGTTGCTGACAGTTATCCATAACTTTTTGGGGTTTGCATCTGTTTTGTTTTCATAACAACTTATTGTGATGACATTGAAAGTGCAGTTAGGAACTCTGTCAGGTTAATTTAGTGGAGCTGGAGATGCATGCTTTTCACCCTTGTATATTCTTTATTATAAGCCTTTTTGGTTTTCCTTCACACCATGTGATTCTGCTGAAGTATTAATTTCAGAGCATAAAGATAAGAAGATAATATGTTTTCAAAGCAGTGCCTGAGGACTTAGCTGTTTAAGTCTCATTAGATGCTAATTTAGTCACATGACTCCTAATATCACACTGCTTTGAACATTTCAATCTTAGTTTTTTATTTTACCCCCCAAATGAATCCTCTCTAGAGATACATACCAGCTTGAAAAATAGTCAGAATCTAGTTGCTGATAATAAGTTACGATGCAAATTTGAAAAACTTTTAAGAGACCCTTCCTGAATAATGTTTGGTTTTTTTCAGGATATTCTGAATTTTCCTTAGAGCATATTCCCAAAGGACAGCAGTGTGGAATGATATCTTAAGTAGCTAAATCTCTGAGAGAACCATATATTTCTTTGGTCAGCATTTGGTTTGTTAAAGTACATAGAAAGTTGCTTGGTATTGTTTGCCATTTGAGCAAACACTCCAATGCTGGGAGGAAAGTAAACATGTTGTCAGATCTTCAGAAACTTGAGACTTCAATTCAGAAATTGCCTGTTATCATGAAAGGCAACAGGGCAACAGGGCTGTTACTGCCACTTCTGTTGTTCCAGCACACAGCCAAGCAGGCCAGGGATCTGATCCAGCTGAAAAAGAACACAGGAAAAAGGGGTATTTGGACTGGAGCAATACCTGGCTCTGGCTAATGGTGTGGCCACACATGCTTGTGTGGTCCCATATACTTCAGTAGGAATGTGGATGTGTTTGAGGAGAGTGGGGTGCTGAGGTCACTTTAGGTCAGCATCATCACCTGCTCTTTAAATGCAGACTAATTTTAAGTTAAAGATTAAGTATTATTAAAGTCAAGGAAACATTAACACATATTCAAAGTTTCCCAGTAGTTTAAGCATCTTTCTGAATTGAGGCTTAAAATGTTAGGACCACCATTAGTAGGGCATTAAGAAAGTTTAGTGCTAATCATGACTTCTTGTGCTGCAAGAAGTCTGCTGGTGGAACAGTCCACCAGTCACTTGCGTTTAGATTAAAGGGCTGCTGCTTGGTTTTTTTGTACAGAAATAAATTCTGTGGTTTTGTTATTTTTGCCCCTTGAAAACAGAGTAAAGTAAGATGTCTTCTTGGCTTCAAAAAATAGTGACCGAAATCTTGCTTACAGTTTAGGAAAATCTAGGTATCATCTGATATGTGAGTTCTGGCAGATCTAGCTGAGGCATGTTTTGCCCCTGGCTCTCTGTTCATCCTCACTACAGGAGGCTGTTGCCTGTGTAATAGGGCAGCAGTCAAGCTCTTATCCATAATATCTCTGCTATCCCAGTGTATGGTCTTTTCATTTTAATCTGCAGTTAGCAGTAACTTTGTGCAGAGGATACGAGGCGACAACCAGGACGTACTGTATTTAGGACTGCTCATAGTGGCCTGACTAGTCTGTCTTTTGCTGCTGAATGCTTGAACTTAATCAGCTGCTGTACTGCTGCAATTTACAGTGCACTGCTTTAAGATAAATTTTAATGGTCTTAAAAATGGCTAATTTTCATGAACTAGTGGATAAATAGTTCAGATGTCCACATGATAGAGGTGGAAGTAGAAATTTGACCAGTCATTCTGACAACTGTTCTATTTCTCAATGAAGTGGAGTCTTCAAACACTAACTTGCCGGTTCTGGGTAAGAACACAGTTGCTCCTTTCTACTCATTACAGGCAGTGGTGAACAACTTGACATGGTAATGGGATAAGGAGATAAAGCTGTTTGTTTTATGGAACTGGAGCACTTGCAAAGAACCTGTAGAATATAGTTCTCAAAGATGAAATGCTGTGATGCCTAATTTTTTATGAATGGTTGAGTTTGTTTCTGTTATTACTGAGACTGAAATATTTGGCTATAATTGCAATTGCAATAATGTATTCTGATAGCATGAACCAGAGTCATAAACTGTGGCAACTCATCATCTTTTCTGCGCTTGAACTGTTACAAGTTGCAGGGGTGTTAGTATCTGTTTCCTCTATCAATCAGAACAAAATGCTTTGTGTGTTCATTATGAGGAGGAATATGTGGTTTACTCTCTCAACAATTATTACTATATTGTTAAGTGGGCAAAACTTTTTTTCATAGATAAGTGTTTTTTATCTTCAATAGTAACATCCAGCTATCCTTTCAGAATTAAGAATTCATTTTTGCGTCAGTCCAGTATTGGAAGGATTTAACAAAATGTGAAATGTTGAATCTGTCAGGTTAGCGTATTTCCAGGACAACCTAGTGATAGGTCACACAGAAAAGAAAAGAAGTTGTTCAATTTTCTGTCCATTTTCAACATACAGAGATGCACTTTCAAAAGTATTTTTGGAATGCAAGTAATAGTCAGATTGCCTTTCTTTTCCTTATCCCTTCCAAAGATGTTTCAATTTACGTTTCTCCTCAGATTTAGGATGTGATGTATTTCTGCGTGTTTAAGAGGAAATCAAACACATCTTGTCAGAGTGTTAATGAGCATCCACATTCTCATGTCACTATAATCTCCCCTGTTTGAAAATTGCATGATGTGCAATTAAATTATTTCTGGTAGGTGAAGGTAGATGAAATCAAACCAGCTATGGTGACTGGAGAGGCAGTTATTCAGTAATGTAAAGCACTTGCTGTCCTCCCGTGCCACTGAGCATCCTGTCTTTCCAGTATTCCCAGTCCAGGTATGAGTTGTGAGAATACAGCTGTCAAACCTGGCTCTGTAGTGTCTTTTCTAGCTATAATCCTTTTGTATAGTAACCCACTGAGCCCGTGAGATGTCTTTTAATATCCTCAATAAAGCTTTAGGTAGCTTAGCTCCTTTCCTGAAATCAGTGAGTACTTGTGATAAAATACAGGTAAGTGAAATGTAACAGCCATCACACACGTCATCTCCTCTTTTATGCCAAAAGTCAGATGTAGTTTATTTCACTTAACGTAATGAATTGAGTATTTTAATTAGAGGAGATAAATCTGACTTTTATTTTTTCATTTTTTAAAGCGTATTCTGGTTATTTACTTCAGTTTTATATACTATAAAGTGGGTGAAATACCTGTCTTTTGTGACTGGTTCAAAATGGTGGTAGCAGGTGCTGTATTAGATTGATAGGCTTCATGGCTACTTGAAGGCTCTATTTGTCTCTTAAATTAATTTATGCCTTGTGAAATTTTTCTCCCTTAGGTGGTTCATGCAAACATCTGTACTCAAGCTTCACTTCTTCAGAAGGCTGACGTTGTTGTAATGAATAATGTCTTTGAATATTTTCTTGACAGACAGGAACAGGCCAGGTAAACTATGTGTCCAAACAAGTAATCTATTTCTTTGGCAGTGTGTGCGTAGCTCTGAGAGTTATGGAAAACCTTAAGGTTGTGCTTTTTGAAAAAGCCACATACATAAATTACATAAGGAAATTGTTTTAAACTGCCTACACAGAATTGCTATACTTAACTGCTAAGGTGTTACAGCAGTTGTTTGTTGTTAAACCCACTAAATGCTGTTGCTTTGTTTATCCAAACCTTGCCCTGAATCATTGCACTGAACTGTTAAAAACAGTATCTTGGTGTTAAAGAATCTGAAATTACTGTATCGGTATAAAGCTTAATCTTCAGAAAGAAGACAGGTCACTGATTTGTAGGTCAGAGTTTTAATACAGATGCACTGCAGAACATGGTTATTAACAATATTTCTAATGTATCTTCATAAAGATGTGGTAGGAAATGTGGATAATGTTTTCTTTCAGGTATAAGACACTCACATATGAGGTTTTGCTAATCCAGCACTATCATTTTAAAACATAAATAACTTCACAGTCCAAAGCTACTGTGCCTTTAGAATGGGCAGTCAAAAAAAAAGGGTGCTTGTGTCTCCACTATCCCACCAATAGTCTGACATTCACTAGCAGTTTCAGCTAAGGCTTGTCCTGTTGCCCTTGATACCAGGCAGTAACATCAACCAGGGAGGTACTGAACAGATGAGTGAAGGGCAGTGGGTGTTTCGGATTGCCAAGAGATTTGTTTCAAGGCACCTGAGTGAGAATTCATGTGATTCTTAAAGAACTCAGGGGTAGTGGTTTAATGTTGCATTAATACCATGAAGACAAATGGCATATGAAGAATGCTAGAAATTAAATTCTTATCAGTCTGAATTGCTGTGTTGTGCAAAATGATCTGACTTGCAAAATGAGAAAAAAGGAATGCTGGGGGCTATATTTAAGTACTCTGATTGTTAATATATTAAGAGGAGTATTTTGTCAGGACTGTGAAGTACGTATGTAAGGAGCAGTTTGTTGTTAAGCTTAATAAAACAGTGCACTCAGAGACAGGATTTTCTTCAAAACCAAAAGTTTAAAGGGACCGAATATCAATGTATAACCCTAGTCCAAAGTGAAGGAGTTGACAGAACAAAATTATGCACGTATATATCAGAGTTAAAAAGTTAACAAAGTCTGACATCGTAAGAACACATATTCCCTCCATTTCTAATACGAATCTTGATTTTGTTCATAAAATTTATTTGTTTTATTATGTAATGACTAATAAGCCTGCATGACCAGTCTTTAAGCTTAGTCTGCCTCTGGCCAATAAACTGTAAAAATGTTAGATTAATTTTATATAAAATGTATTTTTTTCTTAAATATCTGTGACCTACTTTTAAATATGTTTCAGAGCTTGGGAATTTATTGCTTATAATGTAAAGAAAAAAGGGTCCTTATTAGTGACAGTTCCAAGCCTTAAAGACTCTCTCTCAAAGCTGCAGGTAAGTTCCCTCACCTGGTCTTAGCCAACGCATTTTGGCACTTACTGTGAAAGTAGTGGTTTTGTAGTTTATGTTAGCTGCTTGCCAATATTGCTGTGAGGAAGGATATGTGATTTTGTGCATAGATTATAGGATGTAGGACTCTGGATTCTGTTTCCAGGTTGACCACCAACTCATTTTCCTGTACATTTATTGTCGCCAGCTGTAAAATGGAAATCCCAGCCTATATCAATAGGCTGCATAAATCATTGATTAGCATGTGTATTATTAACAATACCTTAGCTGGGAGGTTAAAAAACACCAACAAAATGTTAGCAAAGCCATATTATGATTACAGCAAGTCTTGTGGTAATCATATCCACTTCCATCAGACTTCTTGCAGGTATAGAGGTAGAACCTCAGGAGTACAGATGTATTTATAAACTTCTAGAGGCAAAACCTTGAAAGACTTTCTGTATTTAGTTCTGCATTTGCATATTGCCTTGAAACATGACAAACTGTTTCATTACGCCAGTGCAAGAAAGGAACATATTAAAAAAGGACCATTCCTGAGTATACTGTCTTCTGACCTGCTGTCAGCATAGAAAATGACTCATAGCATGTCTAAGATGAGTTGTTAGAAGTACAGATTAGAGAGAGATATTGTCTCCCAACTAGCCAAGCGATTACCATCAGGCATCTTGGATCAGTGACATAGCTTTAAATTGCAGCTGGGAATAAACAGGACAACAGTGCAGCTTCCAGGGGTGTTGAATGCCCTGTGCTGCTGCTGTTGTTCGCTGAGGAGTAACCACTTCTGATGGACCTGTTCTGTTTCTGTTCTGCCATAGGTCATTAATAGATTACAGTTATTAATGTGCATGATGCCCAGACAAATTATGTGAGCTGGCTTTGGTTAGGGAGCAAAATGCTGATCATACATGACAAGGTTGTTTGCGAAGTGGCTTACTCGCCTTAGTAGTCTGCTTTAGAGAAATTGAATCACTTGTTGCTGATGTGTGGAACAGATCCTCAGCCCTAGGAGCAGCAGTGGTGTTATTTGACCTTTTCTTGCAGCAAGCAGTAGTTACAAGGCAGCTGAGAAGTCGTTTGTAGCCTTAATACAATACTCCTCAGGTGTAAAATGAGAAAGTACCTGTGGTTCTTCCATGATAAAGTTAGATGCTCCCTCAACACTTCCGTCAGAATGTTGCCCTCTGATCAGGGTGCTTAAGTCTTATACAAATACATATAAAGAAGCAGTTATAATGTGCTAGCAAAATATCTAGACTATTGACTGAGGTAATTTTTAAAAGTTCTCTTTGTTCTCTCCTATTTAAGTTAAATGTCATTTCCAGGAATGAATTTATCATGGCTGCATAATTTGGAATGACTAATCTCTCAAGTTATGTATTGTCTTCTTAATGTTGTACAGACCTGAAAACTCCTACTATGTTTCTCAACACTGTGTTGATTTGAGGATCTATGTTCATTGTTTCAGACAGATACACAGCTCAGCCAATGGGTTGAAGAGGTGCCACTGAACTATGATGTGTACATGGAAAAGGATGTTGACAGAGAAGCACTTGAACAAATACATTTATATAGGATTCTCTAGTATCTGGAAAAATTTACTTCTATCCTTGCAATATCATATATTTTGGATCTAAAATGAGTTTGGATTGATTTGTATGAATAAATTAGGTCAAAATTCTTATTGTAATTAATGTGAGTCATATCTGTGGTTTGTAATGAAAGAGTCTTTTGAAACAAGTTTTCTTATGGAGGCATTCTGTCTCAACAGAGTACATTGGCTTTTAACTAGGAGGTATCCTCATGGTTAGATATTCATAGAAATGTTAGAAAAAGTGGCTACATACTGATGCTAAAAGAGTTTTTGTTCACTAACATTTTACACTGCTACTGTTTCCTAAATATATCCAACCTAAGAATAGCAAATCATTCATGTGAATGATAAGAATGAAATTAATATAATGTTACTTAAAAGCTGCAGTACGTTACAATTTGCTGTTTTGCTTTGGTATAGAACATTATCATCAGTAGTAATATTTATTATTTAACGGTATTGTCTTTAATGTTCGTCCTGTGGAATTTGTAGGTTTTCTTTCAAGGGTCTGCTTGATAACCAGAGCATCTATAGGCATTGGTTCTGAGAAGCAGGTTCTTCCATTTAGTTAGTTGTCCTTAAGGTGGCTATTAATATAAAATACTGAAAGACATTGAGGATTTTTATTGAAAATTAATATAGCAACTCTGGGACTACAGAACTCTGTTGCACTTCCTGCACTTCTGCTGGGATGGTAGGAAGTGTAATAAGGGGTTAAGAAGCTGAAAATTCTGAACAGGTGTCACGGCTTAGCAGAGGCTTGGTGATGGCGTAAAACACTGAAAATTCGTAACAGAGCCTCCTCAGAGAGAAAAGATCCACATACGCCCACCACATTTATATTTAGATTTTATGTTCTAAGGATGTGAAGTTTTTAGTCAGCTGAAGAATGTTTTGGGTGTTAGCAAATATTAAGAATCCAAGTGCAAAAATCTAAACTTCAGGAGTTTTGGACTGTCTGTTGGGAATTTAAAAACATTGTTAAAAAGTTTGCTGCACAAATTAGGTCTGGTGCAAATGGGAAGACTTTAAATTGGATTTCAGTCTTCAAGTGATTGATAGGTCAGTGAACTTGATAATATATGCTGTAAGCAAAAGAAGAGCAGTGGCCATTAGGCACTCACTAACATAGTAAGGAAATGATATTGTAGAAAGGGTAGTGAGTTTTAAGAAGTTTTATTTTTCATGGTCTGTTCAGAGCGGAGAAGAATGTTTTAACTTGAGTGGTACTGAACCACTGCCCAAATACTGTGTTAGATGTATTCTTCATGCATTTTACAATGAACAAAAATGGAAAGCTTTTCTTAAGATGTTTATTTTATTAAAGTACGATAGCTGCACTGTTGATTACTTAGTTGTCAATGAAACAAATGCCCCTAGAAAGGGAACTTAGGTGAAGTTAAGCAAAGGGGTAGAGGTAATGCAAGGCTAATAGACCTAACAAGGAGAGAATGAAAAATAAGAAAAGAAATGCATGTGCAATTCAGAATGAGGAAATGAGCATTATAGTAATCAGTACAGTGCAGCGTAAGCTGTGACTGAATTCAGAGTGTATAAATAGGCTGCTATAAAAAGAAAACTGACTGGATCTTAAAAAGCTGCTTTATAACCCTTCTATCCTGTGAGAAGAAGACACCATGTTAGAATGTTGCTTGCGTCCTCTGAGGTCTTGCAAGATGTCTCAGATCAATTGTAAGGACTTATAGCTCATGATATTGGGTATAATCTGTGCCCTGCACCTTGTTTTGGTAACACAGGAACTACAGCTTTCATTGCAGTTGTTTCCCCTCTTCATGCTGAGTCTTCAAATACTTATTTTGGGTGTTGATCTCAGATAAAAAAAAATTTAATAGACTGGAGCAGATCACCAGCATATTTAACAACATCTGTATCCTCTGACTCTGGAAAGAGCATGCATGCATCTGGAGCTCATATGCAACAGAGGGTGCAACAGGGAAGCTCCTTCTGTCTTTTTTAGACATCAGGAGAAGCTCGAGAGGTGAGTTCAGCTCTGTCTTCCTTTCCTGCCTTTAACAAGTCCTCAATTTAAACCCACACCCTGACATGTTCACAGAGAAGAGGTGGTGTAATTCACTTTGGTTTTGTTAAACTGATACTTAAAAATACAGCTTCTCAGTCCCTTTAGACATCTCTTACTAACTTTGCTTCCTAGAGCAGGAGCTTATAGGGCCCTTCTTAAGGATGTTATGAACTGCTCATTTTATTTGCTGAAGAGCTAGAAACAACTGGGGTGTGTAAGAAGGTATTGATTTGTTCCTTTCCCAGCTTTAACTTCTGGTATCTAGCCCCTTTTAGCTCCGTTATAGATTCCCACAAACAAAAGGAAGGTGCAAAACCCCATGTCAGAGTGGCACATCAGTCCTCTCTGTATGCTCAGGAGGCCTCAGATGTGAGCTGAAATCCTCCTGAAAGTGTATGTATTGCCTCAGCTCAGGTTTTCCTTGTTCAGCTCAAGGAAGCTGCTGAGGGTAGGTATATCCAGCATGTGAATTCTTGTTCTCAGTTTTTCTACTTTACATTGATTGAACTTTTCTCTGCCTCAGTGTCTACAGTGAAAACAGAAATAACAAATCCAGAATCAGAGAAAGGTTGTGAATCAATTGAATACCAGTTGCTTTAAGATTGTCATATAAAAAATGTTAAACAGCCAAGCTGTTCTTTGTAATCTGACCTAATTTAAAAGACATGAAAAGCAAAGAAAATGTCAGTACCTCTCTGAGATAAACTTTCTGGCCCTTTTCTTCACAAGACAGCATTGAAAAGGAACCCTAGATGAACCACTATACTGTGTTGAAAATGCATAAATAATTATTTCCTAGTGCCCTGAGTTTTTATGCTTATTGCTGTTAGATGATCACTGATGTTGGGAGGGTGGGGAGAAACAAACTCCCGGTGGTACTCAGATTTTTGGTTTTGCATGCAAGGCAGCTCCGTGACAGCTACCACAGATGGCGTGGTGGCTGCTGCATGCTGCCAGCTCCTGAGCTGCCTCTGCCCCAAACAGCTCCTGGCTGCATGGCCAGTGTGCTACATCTTCCCATGAAAGACAGCTCTGCCTGTGACCTGACAGAGGTACTAACCCCAGCTATGACACCAAAACCCTGTGGTCACGCACAACTCATAAATCACAAAATTTCACATTTGTAGGCCTGATTTAAAGAAATTAATATGAGGGAGCTGCGCATCTGCAGTGCTTGTAATCACTGGGAGCTTCTGGCACACAGAAAACAGCTCTGCTCTTCCCTAACAGCATAACTTTCTTTGTAGTTCTCTGGCATCTGCAGCGTGAGCTATCTGGAACTAAATCCACCGAGAACTACTGTAAACCAAAGCAGACTCTTTGGATTCACTGTAATAGGGCAAAAACTGTCAAGCTGTAAGAATGATAGATTAACTTTGCAAACAGAAAACATTGCAAATATTTTCTTAGGTTTCTCCTGTCTCTTGCTCTTCTCAGCCGTCTCCTCTCTCTGCTCCCCGTGCCTGGACCCGCCCGTGGTGCAGCAGGAGACGCGCAGAAGCTCCGCCTGAGTAGGGCTGCAGGCTGCCTCTTGTCACCATTGCTGGAAGACAGCAAAAGCGAACGTAGCTGGTAACTTACTGAGCATCTTGAAGGGATCAATGCTGGCTGGAATAATGATGGAAGTGTTTTTAAGAGGCTGCTTCACGCTCCCTAGGAATTCTTGGTAGGGACTTGAGAGAAACAGGCAGGACCAGCTCCATCTCATCTTGGGCATCACAACAGACCCAGGCTCCGGCTCCCCATCCTCGGTAAAGCATGAGCTTGGCGTGCACAGTGCCACTGCTCATTGCCAGCATTTTAACAAACGGCCTCTCAACATTAATCCTTGGGCTGTCGTAAACCCTCTGCAGTAGAGAGGCTTCTATTTGTAGACATAAGTGGAGAAGGAGACAATGCTGTTTGGCCAACAAACGCATATCTGTATTAAATGCTCTTTATGAAATAGAAATGTCTATACTTCCAATCATTTGTTATTTGAAAGCAGATTAATGTGGCCAGTGTTTTGGGGAAGGAAGAAAGATGGAGGATCATGCTTTAATATATATATATATATTTTTTTTTTTTTTTAATTCTTGTAACTCAGTGCAGCTTACATCTTCTGAAAAAATGATGTTAGTATGGCCCTAGAGATAAATCTTTTGTGACAGAAACAAGGTAGCAGTATGCTTGAAGCCTTGGAGCTGATCACTTCCAGAGTCCCTTGTAGCTTTTGACATAGGAATCCCCGACAGAATGCATGCTGGAGCCATTTCCTGCTTCTCTCTTCCAGTAATGCCAACTAATAGATCTTAAAATCCAGACTCAGAAGTTCTCTATTAGTTGCAAGTCTTTTCCGCTACACATTTTGCATCCCCTCCTTCTTTTCTGCTGCATGACATTCCCGCCCCTCCTGCCGCTGTGAATACTTACCTGTAGACCCTATTTCAGGAATTTTTGGATTCATGCTTCTCAAGAGGCTCCTCCCACTTCATGGGACAGAAAGTAGAGGAAAGCATTTTTCATTCTTCATCAAAGGGTGCAGCAGAGTCCTCCTGGGCTCTTCTGATCTGCCTCTTTCTGTGTGAAGATGGCTGCGAGGGCTCACTTTTTCATCATCTGCCCCAAGCCCCACCAAAAGCTTATGAGGCAGGTGGGGGAGACAGAAAGCTCAACCGCTCTCCTCCTGCCTCTCCACTGAGCTGTGCTCAGGTTAGCAAGGCAGGTAGCCAAAACTGTCAGCCTGGGCTGGAAATAGTAAGGGTGGTGAAAAGTTGGCAGGAGATTTCATGCCAAAATTTGAAGCATAATATTTTACCAGAGTTGCCAGGAGCCCCAGTAGAGATCAGGCCCTGATTGTCTGCAGTATTGTTTGAGCATGTGTATTGTGTGTGTGTGTGTATATATCCATGCACAGAACGAGAATGCTTATCCTCAAGAGTCTACTACGTACATGGACAAAGGTAGAAGAAAGGAAATACTATTTCCTGTCTTCCAGATGGGGCATTGAATTTTGTGTCCTTATTGTGACTGTGTAAATGAGGTAAGTGCACACACATGGTCTGCTGTGGGATCAGCGAGTGCACTTTTTGTGGTAAATATAATCAGGGATTTACAATTGTGAGCATGAAAATATACAAATAGCTGTTAGAATAGTCTCTGTTTCAAAAATGACATTAAGAAGACAATTAGTGTGCAATTTACTGGGGAGGGAGGAGGGAAGGGGAACGTCACTGACAGCTTCCTGGCAAAACGTTTAACACGCTAGAATACAGGCACCAAGCTGACACAGATAAACATTGCAAGGGAGCTGGTGTAATAAAAAGAAAGTTTGGGTGGAGCTGCCTGCTTCCAACTGCTTAAACAAAGAAACAAACAAAGGGAAAATTAACAATTTTACTAGTAAGTTAAACAGAAAGTTAACAAAACATGAAGCTTAATATCTTTAAATGAAACTAAGCATGATGTTGCAGAAGCCTTGCCAGCTAGCTAGGGCTGGGTGCTGAGAAGCACTGTTCTAGAGATAATAGAGTACTAGAGATAATAAATGCCTGCATGTTTTCTTCCAGTTCCAGTTCTGCGTAAGGTGTGCAAGCAGAGGATGTGCATAAATGGGTACGTCTGCTTGGTAATTTTGAAAGCATTTTTAATAGTAAGTACTTTTCAGTTAAGAACTGTGACAATTAGGGAAAAAAATTACTTAAACTACTATGATACATACCTGTACTAGGAGTGTCTCTCTTCAGAAGTCTGCACAGGAGCATCTCAGAAATTCTCCCTAATCCTTTCCCACTTGAGCACGTTAGAAAGACTGGGCCAATGACTGATAGGTCATTCTCAGAGCTCTGTTCCTGCCAGCACAATAACCCAGAACATCAACACAAACCCAGGCAAGGAGTGGGTCATAGAAAGAATGCAAGGATTTTATAATCAAAACTCCCACACATGTACGTACAAATTGTGGTGTTGTAATACCGTGAGTCTGCAATTCTAATGCACTTACAGCAGTTACTAAGGACCTCTACTGCCTTGTTAAAACCTGTGCTCCAGAGACTGTCTCTATTTCAGTGTCATCGAGGTGTTAGCCAAAAATTCTGAAGCTGTGGAAGATTCACTGTGGAAGAGACAGCTCTAAAGAACACACGGCTTTTGGACCTCTTTCGGGAGAGGGCTGATTGTGGAGTGCAGTTGATGTTGTTGGCCTTTTCTTATTTTTTATTGACTCACATTTTGGACCTTATTCCTATTTGTCTTTCAGTGCCAAACAGAAATTACTATTTAGGTCAAACTGCTGTTTGGTACTAATAGAAGCAGACATCAGTTTTGTTTATGGGTTTCACAGCTACTTTTCAGAGTGAAGAGCCTCTTTAGGCTACTGTTGACATTTAGCCATGGTGATGATATACCAGCTTTTAGTGCTACCTCTGCCACATTACTTACATATGTGCAGTTATTCAGATGTAGCTAATTTTTGTTCGTGCAGGCTCCAAGTACAGCATCTTCTCTTCCCAGCTTCTGCTTTTGGGTCACCTCCTGCCATAATATTGTCCTGTCTCTTTCCTTCTCAGCTGTTCTTACGCACTATCTTGCTCCTGCCTTCTGGCCCATCCCTGGCTGCTGCCAGCTCTGCCGCCATGCAGCTCTCTGCAGGCCACCCTGACTCACTGGGCTCTTTCTTACTGTCGTCCCGCTGGGGTAGTCGTGGCCGAGGGGTTAAGGCGATGGACTAGAAATCCATTGGGGTCTCCCCGCGCAGGTTCGAATCCTGCCGACTATGGCCGTAGGTGTTTACTTTGCCAGCAGTGTGCCCAGGTGGCCAAGAAGGCCAATGGCATCTTGGCTTGTATCAGAAACGGCGTGACCAGCAGGTCCAGGGAGGTTATTCTCCCTCTGTACTCAGCACTGGTGAGACTGCACCACGAGTACTGTGTTCAGTTCTGGGCCCCTCACCACAAGAAGGATGCTGAGGCTCTGGAGCGAGTCCAGAGAAGGGCAACAAAGCTGGTGAAGGGGCTGGAGAGCAAGTCTTATGAGGAGCGGCTGAGAGAGCTGGGGGTGTTCAGCCTGGAGAAGAGGAGGCTGAGGGGAGACCTCATTGCTCTCTATAACTACCTGAAGGGAGGTTGTGGAGAAGGAGGGTGCTGGCCTCTTCTCCCAAGTGACAGGGGACAGGACGAGAGGGAATGGCCACAAGCTCCGCCAGGGGAGATTTAGGCTTGAGATAAGGAAAAAATTCTTCACAGAAAGGGTGCTTAGGCATTGGAACAGTCTGCCCAGGGAGGTGGTTGACTCACCTTCCTTGGAGGTGTTTAAGGTGAGGGTGGATGAGGTACTTAGGGGCATGATTTAGGGATTGGTGGGAATGGTTGGACTCGATGATCCAGTGGGTCTCTTCCAACCTGGTTATTCTGTGATTCTGTGATTTTTTTAGTTGTATAGATAACAAGAAGGAATTGATCCTCTTTTACAGTACATATAGGACATACAGTCCAACACCACATTCCTTTCCTCTGAGCCACCATGGTCTGCCTCTCTTGTTCTTGCCTTTTAGCTTTCTGTTTGGTTTTGTTTGGTGGGGTCTTTTTTGGTCACATTGCATCACAACTGTACATACAGCTTGAGTCTTAAAAGTTTTAACAGTGACAAGTCTTTGTTTAGTAGCCAGAAAGAGGTATTTTACTAAGACTTAAAAGCAGACCATTCAACCTATAGCTACTAGCCTTTCAATAATGTGGATTTATGGGGTTTTTTTGCTGTCCTGTAACTACATTGTTATGGTATCCAGACTTGGGATTATTCCTTCGTGCTTCCTGCACATGGTTATAAGGGCATGAAGGGAGTGGTGAAGACACTGCTGGTCAGAAGCTGGTTCCTTCCCTCCCCATGCAGGTCTTAGTGGCGGTAAAGGAACCTGGCAGAGAGGAGAGCAGACAAGCATCCTGTATGTGTGGATGACATCCATGCTTACAGCCTAGATTAATTAGCAGAGCTATCTAGGCTCCAAAACAGGTCTTTCCTGCCCTTTGGAATGGGCTTAACTCACTGCTGTGGTTACAGCACAGGACAAATAAGGTGCCTGGTGGTTGCCTGGTGAGGAAAGTAGCAATATACTGTTCAAGAGAGAAGTGACAAAGCCTACAGCCCTAATGTTGACCTGAGCTTAGGGGTGAGGCCTGTTCAGCACCGAGCCCTTTCCATCACTTGCAGTCCTGAAGAGCCCAACCCTCTGGTGCTACTGTCAACTGGGTTTGCCAAGTCAGGACCCCTCCCCACAGCCTCTCACTTTGCTTCTTGCAAGACCCACCCTGACCCTCCCAGTCACCTTCCCACCTTTATTCTTCCTACAATATTTTCAGAAATGTGTGTGGGCTGTCCCATTACCTCTCACCTCAGTAAGGGGAGTTGGAGCGTGGAGGTCAGCAGACTGGGATTTCTTTCTGCCCAAACTGGTTCACCTGGATGCTGGTTCCCAGCCAGCCTCCCTGTGCGGTGGGAGAGGGGCAAGGCAAGAAGGAAAAGCAGAGAAATCAGGATCAGCAAGACTTGATCTGAAAGAATTAGGGAAAACTGCTCCAGACATGCAGGCTGCTGCGGGCTCTGGTTTCTGCGTCTGTCACTGGGAGCTGGGGTGATACACAGCTTGTGGACAGCTGTTACTCCTCTGGGTGCTCCCAGTTCCCAGGGCAATTTTAAGGCAGTGGGCATCAGGGGCAGATGAAGAGGTGTAGATTAGTGGGAAGGGGGACCAAGGAGCCTGTTGCCAGGAGCAGGGCTCTGCCAGCTTCAGGAACTGGCAGCACCTGATGTGGATGCAGCATGGGATGATAGCTAGCACTCCTCCTCCTGTGGGGAACTCTCAAGTTCTGTCCTTCTGCTGCTATGCTCATTGGTCTTCACCTGTTACCTGTGTTTTCCACAAAAACTTGTTCTTTCCAGGCTGGCTAGGAAGAAGGCTCCTTTCCATCTCCCCTGTGCAGACCCTGGTACCTGAAGGAGCTCTCCCTGTGAAGCCCAGGCTCAGCCTAACACTTTTAACCGCCCCTAAAGACAGTGATTTTCAGAAGCTGTATTTATGACCACACATAAATTAGATACAGATTGCTTAATTTGCATAGGTGCCAGACACAGAGATGCACAAAACTTGGGAGGTATGCCCAAACAGAAAGGGGGTGGTTTATGCAAGAGGGAGGAGATGGGGCCCATGTTCATGTTCCTGTAGTGATTGCTTCTGGCAGGGCAAAAAAGGTTTACTGGAACCCAAAAACTTTCAGATCAAAGCTGTGAAAGGGCTTTAAAATCCATTCTGCTCTCTGCCTGCACTGCACCAGTACTCTCTTACACTTTGCTTTAAGCAAAAACTTTCACTGTGGTCAAATTATTATGCATGTGAAGAAGCATCATGTGGCTGTGGAAGGTTTTAGCAAATCAACTGAGTATGAGACATGGTTGGACTCTGTCAGGTTTAGCAGTGTCAGTTACACATTGCCTACCTCCCTTCTCCTCCACTGTGCTGCTAGGGGTCACTGGCTCTGCACTAGTGGTGGCCAAAGCAGGGACTTGCTGCCTCAGCCCATGCAGTCCCCAGGCCAGGCTCTGAGGCAGAATCACTCTCACCAGCACCTGCTCTCATTTTCCTTGCTGCTGGAACAGGCAGCACAGGAAGAGGGTTGCAGCAGACACAGGGGAGGCAAAGTTTTAAAGATTGCTGCTGTTCAGTCCAACAGAGCCCATCTGTCAGAGCCCTTACAATGCATTCAGTCCCAGGATGGAGGTTTCCGTTACAAACCAAACAGCCTTAGGCTGATACTATTAAGGTCTGCTTATAATGAACCAAAAACTTGGGCAGGGACCCTTGGCCAAATCTAGTAGGCAGTTTAATGCATTCACACAAACAACTTGCTGCTCTTCTCTTCAGAACTTAACTGACTGGGTACCACCGCCCACCCCTTCCCATTCACAGCCCAGTTTCAGCTCAAGCCAGTAATAAAGATGAGCTTGTGCTGAGGCATCAAGCTGTAAATGAGGACATCCCTCACAAATGCCTGAATCCTGCTCTACTACCTGGAAAACAGAGAGTAACTTTTCACTACTCCAGTACCTTAAACCTTTATGAATAAAGGTGACATTCAGAAGGGGAAATCCATCAGAGCTCTGCAGACTCGTCACTCCCAAATAAAAGCATCAATGTTGGATTTAAGAAGGCTTAAATTGTTCAGGTTGTCTTCATGGCTTTAGCTGATTTATCTTGAGTTTTCAAGTGGGAACATGGCAGAAATTTGCTAAAGAGCCAGTGGGAATTGCCTTTAGGCAAAAGGTCAACGACAAGTGAAGGCACCTGTTAATGAGTGAGGTTATTTTACATCCTCTTTGTTTTCATCACTTCTCTTAGTTAAGCAGAAGACACTTCGGAAATTTTGTTGTCTGAGGATGACAGCAGATTGGGGATGTGGTTATCTACCTCCACTTACTACACTCAACTCTCCCTCTCAGAGGCTGAGTGGGATGGCCAGAAAATAAGGGAGGATGTGGTTTCTGAATTCTGAATCATGATAGTTTCCCCCCCAATACTCTTATCTGTAGTAATTAAAAAATCCCAGCCTAGTAATTAGACAGTAGCTGGTCTCAAGCTCTGTGGGCCTTGACGCTACCTCCTTAAATTTAAGGACTAACCAGGGTCATCAAATTAAGGGTTTTTTTAATTAACAGCTCTACTAAACTGATACTCAATTGGAGGCCAAGCTGAGTAACAGCACTTTAGAAGTCATTCTGTTATTTCCAATCCTGTTTCATTTCTTCCTTGGGAAGCTTTAAGTCCCATACCAATTCTTTTGTAAAACCTTGCAGTGGAGTCAGACACAGGCTGCACACTAGAAATGGATAATGTGAGGGAAGATACTCCAGCAATTTGATCTTTGCTGTTTAACCTGCCTTACAATGGAGGACACATTAGATGACCTTCAGAGATCCCTTCCAGCCCTATTTTTTCCAGTCTTCATAATATCTATGGAAATATGATGATTAAAATGAAGTAGGTGCTTCTTGCTTCCAAAGATTTATTTCCACTGGGTAAACTAATTAACTACACGTGTAACAGGAAAAAAAAACCAAAGCCAAAAATACACAAACCCCAAAACAACCCACAAAAAAACTTAGGAGGCTTCCAGAACCTTAAATATGTACCTTGGAATAGCTGAGCTCTATTTCAGATAATAGAGATGTGATTGATATTTCTTCTCAGATCAAGCTAGAGCACTTGGAAGAGAACGTGTGGTAGTTTGTCATTTTTTGTCCTCGTCCTGCCTGGCCAGAGTTTCAGTTAGTACTTGGGTCATTTCCCTCCTGTGCCTGAGTAACAATGAATGAATAAAACGGCAAGTGATTAGCGCTGGTTCCTGTTGGACCCCAAGAGGTGCCTTTCAAGATCTCTCAGCAGACTTCAGCTCTGTCTAGCGACAGGATTATCTCATTCCCTGATCAAGAACATACAGAGATACACCCCATCTCACAAATATTGCCTATGAGAATTCATGCTTACAGCCTGAAGTTCTGCTGTGCTATGAACTAACTCCAGCAGTATGCACAGGATCAGATATTGGTGTAATACCTCATTCTCTCTGTAGTTTGACACCAAACTCAAATTCATTCATACATCCAAGCTTCACTTGGTTTAATGATAACCTTGTCCAGTGTTTTCTCAAGTTAAAGATTAGCTGACACATATGAACTGGTAGTTACTGTAATATTAACCTTTTTCCTGGGTACTTCTCAGCTTGTCCCTGAAATTAATCTTCAGTCTTTGGACCACTCTTGACCTGAAACCTGAACAATACTAAAACGCAACAACCTCAAATATTGTCACAGCACATCTTAAACTGCCTACATCTCATGGAAAAATCTGACAGATGCCTACTTAGAAATGGTTTGGTTTAGGTATGTCATTCTGCTTTGTTTCCTTAATACATTTCTATGAAAACAGGGTTACGGTTTAGGATTTAATCTTCTGTGTATTCCTGACTTCAGTCATAATCTCTGTCCTCATCAAAATTAGCTGGGACATCATCTTCACAGCACACACCAGATCTGAAAATGATCTTTTGTCATTTTTTTTCTGTAAAGAACTAAAACCTAAAGCAGAAAAATAATGAGAAGAGCCCACCTTCATTTCACTGATGTGTCTAGTGTGAATTGATTTTGTGATATTGATTCAAGGAATACTGTCTGTAAGCAGTTCTGTTTTGTGCATTATATTAAATAGTAAAAGGGATCTGGGTGCATATATTTATAAAAAAGAGTAGTTCTTTTATACAATTCACATAAGTGTCAAGAGGTAGTGCTGGTTACAATACTGCACTTGTTTCAATACTGCACTTGTTTTTCAGTACTGTGTTCTCACTAGAAAAGATTATAATAACCCTGCAGTTGTCTTTTTCAGTGCAGAACAGCACAATCATTTGAACCTTACTGGGAAAAACCACCCCATGAATTTCCATAAATAGCTGAAAAGCTGCATAACAAAGTGAGTGAAAGATGCATTGTAATAACATGCAGAATAAAAGAACTAGCAGTTTATACCTAAGGTTACGTGTTCATTACGGGAAAGTGGATTTAAATTCATTGTCAGAATCCTGTCACCTGCCCTATCCGAAGTGGCACCTTATCTTATGTTGGTTTTAAGGAGGTTGTATTTCAGCTGTGAAAAAAAAGAATCCCCAAATAAGCAAACACAGTCTTTCCTTGGAACGTTGTTCATTGTTCCTTGCTTCAAAAGTATTCAGGAAACGATGAAAACACCTATACCACAAATCAAAGACAAGACTGTGATAGACAGGTGACCTGACCTTTCGCAGGGACAAGCAGCAAGGAGGATTGGAGTGGGCGGGTGTGAGGAAGAAGGGCTGTGCAACTCCATGTGGAAAGAACTGCATTTATGCATCTTTCCAGAATAAATTCTGAGCCGCGTATTCTCCAGTCTATTATGAGTTGTCTGCTAATGCCTGAGGGCTCACCTACCTGATGTTTTGGGATTAATTTAACTGTAGATCAGTTCAGCAAGAGGCAGCCATATGGGTACAGGCTACAGTGACAGAAGCACCGCTAGCCTAGTATACCTGCATCCACTCTAACAGGGCATGAAGTCATTTTAATGATATTAATGAGTTAAAAATATTACAAAAACATGTTTAAATCACCCTTGAGAGCAAAGATAGGAGATGAGGATTGAGCTATCTTGCAAAAGCTGGTTGGAATACTTTAGTGTTAATAGTGCTGGTACTTTGGAATAATCTGCACTATAGCTTAAAAATAATTTGGTACACCTTTCAATTTGTTTCAGTTGTGACTAGCTTGTTTGCAGCTCCCTTACCAACATGTGGCTGCTTAGCAATAATTAAACCCGAACCTTGTGAAACACATTTATTCAAGATGATTTCTTAGAAATCCGAGCTTACCATCAGATGCTTTAGCTTGCCTGGTATCACAGCTCAGGACTCACGTCCCTTGCCAGAAAAAAAAAAAAAAGAGCAATACAGATAATTTCACCTGAGGTCTCAGTTAGCATTTTTACCACCATGAAATGCTCCAAGAATTAAAGGATGACAGAAAACTCCCCCAAATCACATTTTAAAAAAACATTTTCCAAAAATGACTATGTTAGAAGATTTTATTGTCACCAGAAAGCCTCTGTTAATCTTACAAAGCATCTGCAATGAATAATCTTCCCCTCCCCCATTCTTATTTGCTGCCAGAAACGGGTTATAAATGCTCAGTTGAAAACTCTGCCAAATTTTGTTTTGAGGCACTCTGTTGTAAATAAAGAATATTTCTATTAATTTTTGGTACAATCACTCCAGATTTACGTGGATGCAAGTGAAAGCCAAATTTTGCCTGAGTCTTTCAGCTGCCACTCAGTGCCCTGGTCGGCACCAGAACTGCCACCTCTGGTGTCAGGCAGGGGAAGGCAAGTGCTTGAGCCGAGTCTGCCCATCATTTAACAAATTATTATAAACAGATTTGAACAAATATTTCTTTGCAAAACAAACTCGTCAGCAGGCTTCAGGCTGTATTCTCCTGATGCATTTTACAGGAAATAATATCAAGTTAGCTATTATGAAACTACCCCCTCCTCACACACACATAATTGCTTCCAGCTTGCTGATTATTACCCTTTCCTTAACTGATTGAGTGAGAAGAGAAATAAAAATATCTCCATATAGTGGGCCAAATCCTCATCTGGTATAAATCGACATAGCTCCATCAAAGTCAATAAAACCACGTTGATTTACACCAGTCGAGGAGCTGATGCACTGTAATTTTTTTACTTGCTTTTAAAAATAAAACCTTATGTGATTGTGTAACCATTATTGCAATAGAAGCCAGCATTTTCTTTTGTGAAGTCAAACACGTGCCCTTCCTTTGACTTTCAAACATTTTCACTTAGATAGCCCTTCTATAGATTTTTTTTCCTCACCTTCTGGCAGAATGCTCCTACCACACACTTTACTGGGCCAGCGTCATGATAATAATTCCATGGAATAATAAGTGTAAGGAAAGAAATGCTACCACTACTCCTTTGCACAAAAGAGGAAGAAGGGCTAGCTAAGCAAAGCAAAAGATAAGAAACTTGTTTCTCTACTGACACTCTCTCTGATTTCCACAGTGCTTTCCAGGTAGCCAACATATATTAACTGGACCAAGCAATTCATAATTCCTACCCAGGAAAGACAGTACTGTAAATTACTATTAAAGATTAAGTTTCTTAAATAATCTTTTAAATTCTATGGCAAGACTTACTACAAGGCTTACTAAAGCTGACAGAAACTATGTGCTCTGCCTGGACAAACTCAGATTTTTTGTCTGTCTTCGGTCTTCAGTAAGGGCTGTCAAACACATGGTGCATTTTTGGGGAACACTCTGTCTCTTGTTCTGATCAAGAGCACAGAGAGATGTTCCATGGTAAATCTTTTACATCCATTGCAGGGGTTCTAGGCATTTCAGTGTGGTATATTGTCGAAGAAAGGTCTGGCCTTTCCCAAAAGTCTCATTTTTTTGACTAGTTATCTTGATTGATCTATATATTCAGGAATTCATGATAATTTCAACAGTATCCTGAAAAATCTGAACAATTTTATTGTTAATGCTGACATAGTTTTGTATTGGTTCAGCAAAAACTTTTAAGAAAACTTTTATTTATTAGCTCTTGGTATTTAGCAGCCCCTAATAGCATGTTGGTAGTTTTATTAAAGTTAATGGTGATATTTGCAGGATCATAGCCTTTAATTTCCAATAGGTTTTTGAACACTGTAACAGATTAAGGTGTTGCATTACCAAATTATGTTGTGAAAAATCTGTGCAAGATTAAGTTCACTTTAAAATGCATATTCCATTGCTTTGAATAACAACTTGAACATCATTCTATGATGTCTGGAATTGCAAAGACTGAATCAGAATTCAGCCACACATTCTAGTCCCTGTTTTAACACATGTTTTTTAATTCATAGGCCAATCTGAAATGCATTCAGAATTGCCTGGAAAACCTTTTATAGGAAGATGTGAAAATTTCTTCATCACATTTAGTAGGTACCACTGCACAACTTATTTTGATTTGTAAAAGATTGCTTATCTTTACTAAACTGTGAACCCTTTACTTTGGGGACCCTGCTTTTACTGTAACCATAATTTTGGATTGCACCCTTTATTTTGTAATGAGAGTTTGCCACTTGGTTGAATGAAGGACAGAGAAGTTGATGCAGAGGAATCCAGTTCAGATCCTTCATTACCTGTCTGTTTCCATGGCAAGATGTGACTTGAAAACATGATTTAATCCCTGGAGAAAACAGTGGTTTCCACAAACACTCTATAAGCAGGTATTTATAGGCAAACACTCTCCAGATCTGTGCAGAGGAAATTAAAATAAAGCACAAATTGGCAAACACTTCCCATTCATTCAGGACTGAAAGAGTGGCCTTGTCTGCAAAGAAAGGTGGTGGTAGATCTTGCCAAATCATTCTGTCACATGTAGGGTAGGAGAGCCTTGCATAATACGGGCAAGAAGTTTCAAGTCCTGCTAGGGACAGACAAAAATTATTGAAAAAGTCAGATCCTGTCCTCCCTGATACTGATGGGGAAAACAAGTCACTCCACAACAAAACCGCACTAAAAGACAAGGAATGAAATAGGGTTTTATTTAGCTAGGAAGTGCAGTCCTTCAGAGGGCTGTAGTTCAGGCTTGCTAACTCTCATATGGAAGTTACCAGGGCTGCAAGGAGACTTGCTTTTGAGCTGCCAGTTTAATAACCAAGAACAAAGAGGCTGCTCTCTACAAAGCTGAACCCTGATTCCTACATGATGGCAAGAGCAACCCAACAGTCATAGAATCATAGACTTACCAGGTTGGAAGAGACCTCTTGGATCATCGAGTCCAACCATTCCTATTTGCCCCTAAACCATGTCCCTGAGCACCTCATCCACCCATCTCTGAAACACGTCCAGGGAAACTGACTCGACCACCTACCTGGGCAGCCTGTTCCAGTGCCCGATGACCCCTTCTGTGAAAATATTTTTTCTAATATCCAGTTTGAACCTCCCCTGATGCAGCTTGAGGCCATTCCCCCTTGTCCTGTCCCTGTCACTTGGGAGAAGAGGCATTATCACATGGCAACATCCACACATGTGAGGCTTGAGTTTTTCCTGGAAGTCACAAATTGTTCTTTGAGGAGGTTGTGTCAGCCAGTATTGAAATGAATGCTTTGGATGCTGAGTTTCCACAAACCATTTGCCAGTGGGTCAGAGACTGGAGACCTGACCAGTGCAGTGCCCCATTTTTTGGGAAGCTTGGCCTCAGCTCTGATTGCTGAAAGTTTGTCAAAGCAGAGTTCTCTGAATGAAACACTTCAAGCTCAGAGTTTGTTTCAGCAGAAAAAGCAGATCTAACCAGCTCCAACCAAAGTTCCTTCCTCCGAACATAAATCATATATAGAATAGGTGTAGAAGATTTAGGTAACACCTCAGACATGTTTTTCTTTTTATCTGCAGAAAAACCTTTATTTTATTCTAAAGTATGACAACAAAGATTGAAAAAAAGTGTGGCACTGCCTTGCCTTAAGCATTCTAAAGCTCTCTGGCATCTTTAGACTGGATTCTTGGCTTTGGAGACTAGAGAAACCTGAAAATGGACTGGATATGAAGTCAAAACAAATTCTTACCCAACTTGCTTTCTTCCACAGAGTACTAAAATATTAAGAGCACAGGTAAATGATGCTTGGATACAACCCCCTTTGTTTGTGTGAAGTTGCATTTGTCTGTCTGAAACCAAACTAGATGGATAATTTTGCATACTTTACCTTAGTGATTCTGAAATTTGAATAAGATAAGATCACAAACAAGTAAAAACACATGTACACTGAAAGATCAATATGTTTCAAAGTAACAGATGAGAAACAAATTATTCCTGTACTAATACAACGAAAAATAGGTTTAGGGATTCTGCCAGGGCTGATAATATTACTAATAGCTAAAGCAGTATTATTAGTAATATAGGCTGCCTTTATATTTAGATGTTAATCATGCCATCAATTAGAAATAAGGCACTCAAAAGGCTGATAATCATAAACTGCCACATTAGGGATATTTTAAGCTTCTCAGTCTTTGCATAATAACTAGATTTTAACAACTCACTCATGCTGAGGTCTGCTCTTTCCATTTACCATTTTCTAATGTTTTAGTTGAATTATTCAGAGTAGCTACTCTCTTGCTATTTTTAAGTTCAGGACTCAAAGCCATTGTCATTGGAGAGTGGCAGAATGCTAACTTAATCACATTCAGATCTATACCATGCCTTACATCAGAAATCTATTAATAATTAGCTTATACTAACCAAAGTCTCTTCTGCTGGTGGTGACACATCTTAAAAATATTTTCCTCTGAATGAAATCTGTATTTCTGTACTGAATTATCAGTCACTGTGAGCCACTCTTTTGGTAACCCTTACACTTTGCTGAAACAAAACACTCACTGCCCTAGAGAAACACCTGAATAAGCCACGCTTAATATGATACACATCAAGAATAAGTTAATGCAATAACTGAAAATTGTAGGCTAGCAGCAATATAAAAATTTCCTTTGCCACCAGAATCTGACTTTTCTTCTTTCAGTCTCTAATTTCCTTAGGCCATTTAGGAATGGTGTAGCACTCAAGTACTCGACTCTTCAGAAATAATCCTCGAGATCCCCAGACTCTCTACCTGGTTCATAATTCACTAGGACAGAACTAAACATCTCCTGTTTATGCTTCTCTCCATATGCTGAAGTCTTCTAAGTGCTACCTTTGTCTAAAAGCAAACCATATATATACTATAAACAGCTCTGAATTTATCATAGAATCATAGATTCATAGAATAACCAGGTTGGAAGAGACCCACCGGATCATCGAGTCCAACCATTCCTATCATAGTACAGAATTCCCTGGATTCTCATCACCTCAGCAGATGATTGACTTTTTAAAAAAGCTATGCATGCAATAGCAGCGTCATCCTCGCTGCAGGTATTTATTTGGTCAACAGTGTTCTTTAGAGAAATGCTGTGTTGACAGGAAAAGGGACAGGTTGTTGAGTTATGAGGCTGTGGAATGATTGTGGTAGGCAGGATGCAGCAGCTATGTAAAGAGCTGTAAAGTAAGACGAGTGTCAATTCAACAAAGCTGGGGTGACTCAAGTAGCATGTTAAGGCATACCATGCAGAGACTTATCTGCTTAGTTCTACATAAAAGTATTAAAACAAAACAAACAAACAAAAAATAACAGACCAAAAACCAACCAAAAACACCAAGGAAAAAACAAGGAAAAAAAACCCTTCAGAAATCAGCAGAACTTCATCTCCCCAGTGAAGATCATACTAACATTACTTAAGATGGAGTTTGGACCAGAGGCCTCAATTGAAAATATGTGAGAAGCTCCCAGTCCAGTTTCTTTGGCGTTTATGAGACAGGAGAGAAGTGCTAATTAAGGCAGCTATGTAACTGACAATGGAAAATCCTCACATATGATGTTACATGGCACAGGAAAAAGGAGAAATAAATAATGACCTACCTTTTAACCTATTCAACAACAACTGTAAATATTTTTATCTACATGCCCCTGAACTTCCAACTTTAAGTTCTTAGAAGTTTTTAAACAACTGTGAAATCCCTTGTTACTTGCCATTACCTTTGAAAAATCAATAACCACAGCCATTCCAGAAAAAGAAAAGCAAGCTGGCAGCTGAGTATACATGTTAAAAGGGACATTTAAGACCAGATGATCAAGAGCAGCAGTTGGAAGGGATCAGGGCTGGAAGCAAACGTAAGGTCAGGGACGGTAAGTGGCACTGGAGGATACAGAGCAGAAACGTGTTGTTTGAAAGAAGGTAAAAACTCTCGTAGGAAAGTGCTAGGAACCTCAGACGCGTAGTGTGTAAAGCCACCATCATTTCCAAGGGATTGGGGCTTTCTAGCCTGGAGAAGCCCGAATGAAACATTAAGTCTGGTCCAATCTGACAATTTTTATTAGAATGTGGCCTGGTTCTGTTCTAGGAAGACTTAATGGTGTTGTGAATTGACCTATCACTTCCAGGTCAATAATTCCTAATTCTGTCTTTCCCTTGCGTTGCCAACTGTTATCTCCACACCTGGGATCCTTCAGTGGGAGCTTTTTTAGATCCCAGAACTGGTATCCCAGTCGTTCTGAGTTCCAGTTCCTCTAAGTCCTTCTTGCTCCTCTAACCCAAGCCAGGACGTGCTGTAGCCGTCTCCCTGTTTGCTCCGCCAGCAGCCATGTACCCTGGGGGAAGAGAATGCACCTCTAGGGAGAGGCTGTGTAGTAGAGTTGGAGGGTGGTAGACTCCTGTGAAAAGGAGAAAAGGACCAGCCTTTGGAAAAGCAGGAACCTCATTCCATGGCTTCATGCCCAAGGCATTCAAAGGTTAGTCCTGTTGTAACAAATTTTCTACCCCGTGGTAACACTGTTCAGTGAGCGCAATCAGTACTTGTGTTAGAGCTCTAAACATTTTCCACTGAAGTCATAGAGTTATAGAATAGTTTGGGTTTGAAGGGACTTTAAAGATCATCCAGCTCCAACCCACCTGCCATGGGCCACGGGCAGGGACACCTCCTACCAGACCATGCTGCCCAAGGCCCCATCCAGTTGTGTTATACTAGCAGATTGATGGCTAAAACCGCTGAAGAGCTGTATTCAAAACAAAAATAAAATAAAATGTGACATTAACAAAATCCAAATGGAATTTATACAGTAATACAGATGTGGTCTTTATTTTTTCTACAAAGTTTAATGTGGGCCTAGCTTGAAACATACCATAGTATGCATTACTTGGTATGAATAAGAAAACCACTTATGACAGAGTACCCAATGGCATCTGCCATTACAAGTTACTTAAAAGCATTCCTAAATTCTATAAATACCCCAAGGAACTGCGACTTGTTTCTTCCCCAAAAACTTATTATAACATCAGAGCAAGCAAACTTTTGATATGCACTGCTGCTGTAGAACTGGATATGACAGCCCAATACTGAGCTGTGTTTCTGATTGATAAGAATGTACTAATGCCCTTAAAGTAATACAAGAAATTTACTTTTCCTAATGATCTAAAGTATTCTAGAACTAGGAATTCTAGGAAGCTGTAACATGTCCAAAAATGTACAAAAAACCCCCAACAAGCTGAAAAGGGCAACATTAACAGAAATGTTAAAAATCTAATACTTTTTAAATGAAGTGGTGAAAAGCAAGGTGAAATTCATCTTTTACAGATAACGTTTACATACCACTTTCTTTGCAGAGTGTCAGAAAGGAGAGTCAGATGAATCATTTGGTGCATAATCTTTTTCTTATCTTTTCACAAGACAAAGTTCACATGAAGCGATAAGGAGGTGCAGCAACTTAAGAGAAGGTGAGTGTCAAAACAATGAAATGATTAGAAGAGTACATTCAAACAGGTACCTGTGCTGCCTTTTAATTGTTTTGGCTGTCATGTCTTTACTGCTATTGCTGCCTGACCTTCCAAAATATGGTACAGACAAAAACCCTTCTTAGCAAAAGGGTTTCATGCACCTGCAGGTACAGATGACAGGACATGATAATCACTTAGGCCACTGATCCAGCTTTAAATGGGCCCAAATCAGCGTTTTTCTTAGGTGTCCTTGTTCCGTTCCCCTTTCAGCTGAACTTGGAAAGAGACTACACCCACATTTGGAGAACCTTAGCTATCACTTCATTTTGCTAAGCCAGGTCTGAAATTTATGTTGTCCCTAAATAAAGTGGGTTTTTTATGTGTTACTTACTACACTTTAAATGACTACGAACCTATCTCTGCACTATTTAGGTTGCTTACTGTACTGGCAACCAAATTAGTTTAGTTTGAGGGTGTGAAGTCCTCTTTTCCTTGAAACTGATATCAACTATCTCTTAGGTGCACATTGAGTGTTTTGCCCTCTAAACCATTGATTGTGATAAAAAGGGAAAAAACACATTTTCTTTCTGGCTTTAGAATTTATTATTGGAGTCTTTGAATTAGTGTGTCTATCAGGAGGGCAAAGGGGTAGTACTAGCTCTAGCCCTTCCTCTAAAGTCTTTGCAAATAAATGCACAGTAAGCAATTTCTTATTCCCAAATCCCGTGCCTGGCCTTCAGGCCCATTCAATGCCCCAAAGGGCTCTTTCTTTCTCTTTTTTCTTCTTTCTCACACAGTCTAATACCCAGTCAGCCCCAGGGTTTGTAGCTTGTTGTAAAATGGCAAAGGTTTAACATGACTCTAGGCAACAGGAACAACATTTCTGTCCCCTTGCTGCAGGCAGCTGCTAGGCAGAGGGTTAGTTTCTTGTTCTGCTTTGCTTTGGGGCTGACTTTTTATTTTTGTTCCTAGAGGCAGTGCCTATGCTCTTAATTCATTCACATCAGCCTGGGAAAATCACATTTACTACCTGGACACTTCTTGCTTGGGCCTTCTTCATATTTAACACACTGTTTTGGAGAGCTGCTACCTTAACATTTCCAGTTATCGTTTCATAACAACCTTTGGTTATCCTGAAAGAAGAACCAGTAAGTCGGTCAGCCATCAAGTATATCATAGAATCATAGAATAACCAGGTTGGGAGAGACCCACCGGATCATCGAGTCCAACCATTCCTATCAGACAGATGAAAACCCTCCAATGTTGATTATTAAAACTTTTCAACATATTAAAATGCTGACTCTTCTTTATTACTCAACAAGTTCTTATTACTTCCTCATCAGACAGAAGCTTCAGAGTGTGTTTGTGTGAAACAAGTAACAGGAACTCCAATATGATACCTGGGCTGATTCACTGGAGACCAAGGAAAAGCAAATGTGCCTGAAGCCTATCAGTAATAGTAAGGAAAAAAGAGGAAAGGTACAGTGAACACCTTGTTTAACTGTCCTGGGGTTTGTTTTCTCCTTTAATGAATTAATCAGCTGCCTGTAGCCCAGGGGGAGCAGTCCTGAGGCAGAGAGGCACTGCAGAGCCAGTATCTGCTGCCCAGGCCATTTGTTTCTTTGCATATGTTCTGAAAGTCAGAGTTCAGAAGTAGGGAAGCACAGGCTATCTCAGCAGGTCTATGCTCTGCAGAGCTGTTTCTGGAGAAGTGAAAATAGTTATGGCCGAGGCAGTTAAGCTGGCTCTAGACCTGTTTTGACCTGTTGGAGTAGTGCCAAGGAACTGGCTCAACAGATATATTTTGTTTTCAAATTGCGTAAGTGCAAGTAACCTGCAAGACTAGATTATTTTTTTTAGTACAATGGTTAAGTTCAGATAGGATTATTTAAATAGCAGCTACAATAGGACACATGTAAGCGTTTTTCATTTTACCTTAATCACCTTCCCAGGTGCTGCATCCTTGCTTTGGGTTCCAGTCTTTCAGCTGCTCAAGTGTTTTGACATACTAGACACCACTGAATCACTACAGATCCTCCCCACAGTGGGGTTGTGTGTGTGTATTCACTTGCTCTTTCAGAAAATCTGCATATCATATTCATCCATACTGTTGTTATTAGAAAAAATAACTGGATTTCATAATGAGCTAAAGAGTAATTTTAGTATGATTGAACTTATGGGGGTAACAATCCTACTGGATACTTTTTTATCTTACTGCTCAGTCTACCTTCAACTTCCTTAGAAGTTCGAGCACACTAATGTGCTTTTCCTCTCACGGTCCTTTTCCAAAGGCTTTGGAATATATTCAAATGGGGAAAATATTGATGTCTTGAAATACACAACTGTCACTATTTAGAAGTAGTTAATAAGTTACATTTAAATGTAAAGAAAACTGTGTAAGTTGGCTGTCAGGGCTGGATTTCAAGCTTTACTAATACTTTATGAGGAAAGCATATTGTATCACGTATTTCAGATGCTTTGATGCAAATCTCCCTTTTGTGGGACAGGCATATACTTACAGCAGTCATCTGATAGAGAATTAGGCAGAGTTCTTGCACAGCCAAACTCTAGACAAAAGGAACATAATTCCAAACAATGCTAAGACTAGTCTATGCACAAAGCCTGTGCTAGCTCATCTAGAGTACATTTTCTGTCTACTTAATCAAATACCTTTGAATACCTGTGTTAATGTGCTAATATAACATTTACACCTTGTTTCTCAGTGTGTCCACCTGATAGTTCACACCACAGACGCTAAACTGCTGCCAAAAGTAACTCTGGTCTGCATGCAAAGCTCACAATACATCTAAGAGTAGGATTTAGGAGTAGAATATGATAAAGGAGGAGTGAGGAAAGTTCCATCCTGCACTCCCTAACACCAAAACCACAAAGATTTACAGGGGCTATCCTTCTCTAAATCCTTATGAAATTATAGTTTATAAAATAAAGGAACAGAAGGAACAGGCTCAGCTTTGTAAGGCAGGATGGTCACATGCACAAGGGCTAGACACCACAGAAATAAGAAAGACTAGTTCTACCAATTAATTCTCAACAGGCTGAGAGAATTGGGGTTGTTCAGCCTGGAGAAGAGAAGGCTCCAAGGAGACCTGATAGCGATCTTGCAGTATGTGAAGGGGCTACAAGGAAGGTGGGGAGGGACAGTTTACAAAGGCTTGTAGTGACAGGACTGGGGGCAGTGGGTATAAACTGGAGAGGGGCAGATTTAGACTAGCCCTAAGGAGGAATTTCTTCACACTGAGGGTGGTGAGGCCCTGGCACAGGTTGCCCAGGGAAGCTGTGGCTGCCCCACCCCGGAGGTGTTCAGGGCCGGGTTGGATGGGGCTTTGTGCAGCCTGGGCTGGTGGGAGGTGCCCCTGCCCAGGGCAGGGGGGCTGGAACTGGATGATCTTTAAGGTCCCTTCCAACCCAAACTATTCTATGATTCTGGTTTAACTGAAGAAACTAAGTCCAAATAATTCCCAGCAACATGTTGTTGCTCGACCCCCACTGGAACCGACGATATTCACGCCTCCCGGCAGAAGGGCCTCCTAACTCCCGAGAGGCCTCACGCTCGCCCCGCTCCGGTGCCGACCCCGCGCGCCCGGCCCAGCCCGCTACCCGCAGCCCTGCGGCCTCGCGGCTCCCGCGCGGCGCGGCCCGCCCCGCCCGCCCCCGGCGCCACGTGCCGCGCGCGCGCAGCCGCCACCCCGCGCGCCGCCGCCGCCAGGGGGCGCCCCGGCAGCGCCCGTGGGCGCAGTGAGGCCGGGGCGGCGGTCAGCGGGCGCGGGACCGCGGGAAGGATCGGGGTGGAAAGGACCCATCCAGTTCCAGCCCTCCTGCCATGGGCAGGGACACCGCCCGCCAGACCAGGCTGCTCAAAGCCACATCCAACCTGGTCCTGAACACCTCCGGGGTGGGGCAGCCACAGCTTCCCCGGGCAGCCTGTGCCAGGGCCTCACCGCGCTCAGAGCGAAGAATTTCTTCCTCGTGGCTAGGATGTCCCGGTCCCCAGGCCAGCGCTGAACTCCTCTTGCTTTGGGCAGGCGTGAAGGGACAAGTTGGGGCACGAGAACAGCCTGATGCCCAGCCCTTCCTAAGGGAAGCCCAGAGCTGTGCCTGGAAGGTGCCACCGTCACCGGGCAATGTGGCAGTGCCTTGACTGTCAAGAAGTGGCTGGCGCAGGCGTGACCCTGGCTGCCAGCAGACTCATCACAAGACGTGCAGTTCCAAAAAGTGTTTTCAACAGCACCAAACTCTGTCCAGGTCCCACTGACAGTCCAGCCTATGGAGCTGCTGCTGGCCAGGGTGGCAGCGTCAGCGTAATGCCAAGGTACAAATTGACAGCAGCAATAAGACATCCCCAGCAATGTTCACTCATTCACATGGTTGCACTGAGCCAGCTGGCAGATCACCGCTTGTGTTTGCCTCTGTAGAGTCATTTGGAAAGGCACCACATTTTTGTAACCAGGTTTTATGTGCATATTAAGAATTTGTCTATTGGCTTCTTAGGTGGGCTGTAGCTATGGGGCTGTTGTGGAACTCATCAAGAGCCCGACCATCGGTGCAGACCGGAGCCGTGCTTCCTGGTGTACCTTTCCCCTTCCTCCTCCCAGTTTTGTCCTCCTGCCAGGAGATTCCTTCAGACTGTGTGAATGAAGTATTATTTCGCGGGGGGGGGGGGGCAGAAGAGTTTTAAACATTTTTATCCATGCATGTATGCATGCAATATGCGCAAGCACTAGATAATGCTGAGGATGCAACTCCTTTTGCAGCTAAACTCTCAGTTGTGTAACAGGTAAGAAATGGAGAATTGAGGTCATTGCATGGTTAAAAACCTATCTATGAAGCAGGAAATTCTCTCACTGAACTTTAGTTTTGTCACAGAGGCACAACACACCCACTCACAGGCATAAGAAAACAAAAATCAAGGTAGTTTAGGGCAGTGATGGGAAGGCACGGGCAGTTTTAAACCTGATCTGACCTTTTAAATCTTTATTCTTGGTACTGACTTTAGAGGGGGTACTTACCAAAATAAGGCGTAAAAGAACAACCTTGAATGCTTTCTCCTTTCCTCATTATTAGCTGCATTTCTGTCACTGGACCTGAGAGAGTTAGTGGTACCGAGTGTAACAAAGCTCTTTTTAAAGGTGGGGTCTAACCCATTGTATCTATTAGGGACCAGACAGAGCTGTAGGTGACCTTCTTTCCCCCTAAAAAGAAGGCTTCCAGTTAAAACTAATTCCTCATTTCTTGGGGGATAATGGGACGGTCGATATGGTGTTTTAAGTGTCACTGCCCGTAAACCCAGATTTACACACAATTTTTTACGATATTCTGTGATTATGATAACTAGGGTACAAACTTCTAAAAAAGATTTTAGCCTGAACTATTTATACCAATTAAACCTTAAATATGGTTGCATTTGGAGATACATAACCACAAACTGCATCACTAGAAAGTATTACTATAGAACAATAAACTCTGTGGATGTAAGAATTCTTATAACGTTATATCTATGTCCATGCTGTGGTGATCACACTGAACAAGGTCTCAGGTACTACAACTTCCATGTCTGAAGGTAGTCTTAGGATTGCAAAGTCTCGCCTTTTCTTTTTGTATTGGAATGTCTTGGATGACTGGAAATTATACTGAAAAATTTTCAGTTCCTAATTCAAATGCTGAATTTTTAACAATTAAATTGTCTCACTTGTTGTGGTAAACTGGTACCAGTAACAGAAAGGTTTACATTTTCTTCCTTGCTTTGGATGCTTAGCAACTGTATGGTAACACTCTTACTAACTTTCTAGCTGTCCCAAGTCTTCCAAAGCACACACAGGATTTACCAGCTCTTAAGTTGTTTTTACTTTAGTTCTGCTCTGCGCACATGCTTTACAAACACATTTATGAGTGCCTGCCTCTTAAGAAATGTAGAAATTCTGTCAGTATCTCACTTCCTTTTGGGTGTGAGGCCCTGAACATGAGGCATTCTGGGACTGCAGCTTCCACCTAATACATGCCTGTCCTTGGATCAGTGGGAGGAGGGAGAATTATCATGTAGGCTGAGCCTCAGGAGTTATCCTTTTGGAGGATCTCCCTTGAATATAGTGTTCCCCTAAATAATACATTCTGTGGCCATGATGTAGTATGGTGAACTCCTCTCCAGCTTTAGGACGCAGCACACCAGGCTTGGATGACTGCCAGCACTCAGTTAATACAAGCAGTTATAGAAAAGCAGTGTCCTGCAAAAGCATGAAATCAAAACTGCAACTCATTTTGTAGCCAGGATACGCTACTGCTTTACTCTGGCCCTCGTCCTCCTGTGCTGAAGTGATGGCCAGGGTTGAAGCACATGCAGGAGCATCATGGTGGGGCTGTTCCACCTGCACACACCACAACTCACACTTATGTTGTCAAGTGGGAGACATCGAGCCAAGCTGAGGCTCCAACAATTACTGACTTCTTCAACTCTGCTCTTATTTGGCATCTACCATTGGAATAGTGCCTAGATAGTTAATTTATTTGCTTCATCCTTCATAAAGCCTTATATGAGAGATGAGTAGCAAGACAGAAGAAAATAAGGTAGGAGTGAAAGGATTCTCATATGAAATGGATAAGTAAGTCAGAATACTAGTCACAGTCATGAATCATCACATTTGTCGAATGAATAACACTGTGCAAATCCAACATGGTGTGTATTTGAGCAGAATTATATGTTTTAGATTGGCTCATCACTGTAATCTTGGACTAACTAAGCCAGATGAGCTACTGGGCCAACTTCTCTTCATGTGCTCCTCAACAGAAACTGCACTGCACGAGATCTCTTTCAGGTTGTTTAATCTCAGCAGTAATAAAAATAGTTGCTATCGTACAGTCACATAACAAAACCATAAAGTTTGAGAGTTCTGAGTCTTAAATTCGACTACATAAAGAATATCGCATCAATTCAGATCCAGATTTTCCAGCAGGCTGATGCAGGATATTTAATTCCATTGTAAAATGACATATATCACTCCAGTAGTAACAATGTGCACGTGTAGCAAAAGATAGCGAATTCTCCCATCACTCTTTCAAAATCATTCATCAGTCATCATTCATTCTAAATATTGGTTAGCAATGAGAAATTCAGCATATTTTAGTGTCAGAAAATTACAGTAGTGTCAATATTCTGTATCCTGTAAGAAAGAAAATGCAGTACCAATCCTCTCAGACTTTAAGCTGGTTTCAGAGACACTATTAGGAAATGAATAGTGGTTTCACAACATCATTTTATCATTTTGTAATCAGGTTAGAGGCCAATCATACACGGTCACTGCTGCAAAGTAGACAAGGTCAGAGTTCCTCCCCACTAGTATAAGGTTTTCAGCTAAAATACCTTTAATAGCCTTTTCTGAGAGAAAAAGCCAAAAAAGATATGACTAAGGTAAACTTTAAAGGAACATACCTCTTCACTTCTGGAACTGCATAGAAATTAAACATGCAATATTCATTACAAGCAGTGAGAACTCTATGTCTAAAGCCTATTAAACAGTAAAAAAAGAAAAACAAAAAGATAGAATGCCTTTCTGTAGAATAACTGTGATGATATAAGAAACATGCTGGTGCTCCCCGAGGGCTTTGTTAAGGGATGGGCCTTGCTGTGGTGGATGTTATTCAACCTTTGCCATAAGCGAAGCAGACTCTGGCTGTGACTTACTGCCCTCTGTGACAGCAACAGACCCCAAGATTATGCCTACGTTTCCAACTGTGAAATGCCTGGGTTAAGACTGCTAAGAAACTACCAAAAATATGACTATGCCAAAAATTCACTTACTACAGGGATTGATTCTTTACCTTTATTTGTGACTCAGGTGAAAGCGACAAGTGTTGAACACATCCAGCAATCCAGAATAAGGAACCTCCTATCCTTGTGGTTACAGAACTGCTTTAAAAGCATGTTGAAATACAACTAAGCTAGAATGAAAGAAAAATGAAATGCATTGTGAAAAACCATCTGTACATCTCTTCTTTTTGACTGAAGCATGTTATTTATAAGTGAGTATGTTATTAAAATCTAAGCATAATGCTTTAAAGCCAGTAAAAGACAATGGACCAAATGTTAACTGTTACCCACAGCTGGAGTGGATTGATAAAACCAGCACATTGTCTTTGCTCACATAGTTTAAAGTCTAAATACAGATATATAATCAAAAGAGTAGATAGGCTCAGCAAGGTGGCGGAGAAAGGACAAAAGGTGGAAAAAAGCTGTATTGGTTAGTTATAAAATGCGTAATCTGATTAATAAGATGGTTTTGTTGGGTGCCATATGCTTTTAAAAAGTGATCTACAGTTTGTTTGCATTATGGGAACGAAGAATTTTCAAAACAGCGTTTGGAAAGAAATGGGATGATACTATCCCCAAAAATCTACTCGGTGCATTACAATGGGTCAGTGTTCACATATGTGTTTTACTTCTGCTTTTTCACATGCTCCAGTAAACTGAGAAAAAGGTAGAGATTATTGATAGTATGTCATTTGCCTGGACAATTCGCTAGCAATCTATCATCTACCCAAATAAGTACATTTTTCACATTTATGCTTTCAACCACATGTTTTTTACAAAAATTAGAGTTGAGAACCCAGCTGCCATTTGAAGTCCAAGAAAGTTGCTTATGAACAAATCCGATGAATTTTTTTTCTCTGACTTCAGCCAAACTGTGAGAGAACAAAGTGGCAACTTTGGGGAGAAAATAAAAAGAACAAAACAGCAGGCGAGCAAGTGGCTACATGTACTCTACAGAAAAAAACACTCCCAATTGCATGATAATACAGGTAAAACTAAGTAAAATGTTTGCTTTTGCATGGTTCTAAGCATATGATTTGGCCAAACATTAGTTATTCCAATATAAAGTTAGGTGTGACTTTAAAGTGGCAACACTCTAGTAAAATAATTCCATGTGCTCTACTTGTTCCGGAATAACAATAGTCACATGTGGAATTATTTGGTAACAGATATACTTTGGAATGTCTGAATAGATATTTTGGAGTATCTTTGTGTAAAGCAGTTTGTGGTGTTTTAAAGACAGGAAGAAACAGAATAGGACAAGGAAAGGAATCTGTGATAAAGCAGGGAGGAAGTGAAAATAAATGGAAAAAGTTGCAAATTGTGAGAAGCTTTGAAGAGACACCTGGGGGGCTGCCCCAAGCCTGAGCTGACAGTGTCCCTAGGAAACTGTTCTAGCCTTGTAAAGCATAGACACCAACTGTTTTATAAGATTTTATGTTCCCAAAACAACTATTTTTAAAGTTATGAATGAGAACTGCTACCTCCCTAGCTAGGGAGCTCAGCTTAGAATGGCTCCTAGTGTATAAGTCATCTTTTAAAAAGAAAGCAGCTGTGTTTTGCCACTTTGTGGCAAAATCCACATCAACAACCTCACTGAATGTCATCAATAATCCCATTCTTTCATCTTGAATCAAAACTATACTTTCAGTGATGTGTTAAAACCCTCAAATCATTGCAAAATCCATTGCAGTGTAAAAATGCAATAAATATTCATATGGAAGGAAATTAACCTTTTTTTCTGTTTTCTCAGAATTAATTTCCATTGAATTCTCAACACCCGCTTAGTAGACATTAGCTGGTGTCATAAAAAATTGTTCTGGTTCCTGCTGACCTTATTGGAAGCAGCACCAGAGCCTGGATTCGTGGAATTGAAAGAACAGAGCAGTATTCAGAGGTGAAAACTAAATGAACTGCTCCTCTGTATCCTAAGAACATGAAAACACAGTGCAACCCTACTACTCAGCGAGGATCTGAGGATCTGTTCACTGGAAAATCACCGAGGGAATAATGACGGGGGAAGAACAAGAGGAGGAGGAAAAGGTGAGAAGAAAAGAGAAAGAGGGCAAGAGAGAGCAAAAAGGGAAAGGGAATTTGCTTTTGATGTCACACTTCTATCAACTCATGCATTTTTCATGGATACCAACTAGGGCTAAAATAATGCTGTGCTGACAATCTGAGCATGAAAAAGAAACAGCTAAGTTCCCAAACACCATGATACTGACTTAAAAATAATGAGAGTCATGAAAATATGAAACTCGATGCTTTTCTCTCCTTTCTAATTTGTAAGCTTTTCAGGTCTGCATATTCAAGGTTTTCTCTCAAACTTGAGATTTAGAAATGCAATTACTTTTAAGGAGACTTGAGGTTCCAATTTAATCACATCTGCTGAAGAGCTAGAGCTTAAAACAAAGCTAAGTGTTGCAAAATCTCACTGTAATCATAAGAGCTGGCAACACTAAATGTCATAACCATGGCACACTGTACAGTTTTGATGCACAACGGACTAAAAATTACCAGATGTTACGTGCAAGTGCATTAACTCAAGTTGCATTTGTGCCCTCTGCTAGAAAGTAATTAAAAACTGAAAGTGAAGCCAACTAGCAAATGAAAATAAACTGGTAGGACTCGGGAATTAACCTGTTTTGTAGCTCAAGCTTCATATTTTCTAAACTTAATCAGAAGGAGCAAGCATTAACATTTCTCAGTGCTTTTGATTAAAAGCCGATCACACTTTGTTTAAACAAATTAATTCATGAATTGTACGTAAACTTTCTTTCAGGTTTCAGTCCCACAGGCTGCAGCAGCGCCGATCGCTGCCTTTACTTGCAGAGGTAAAGAAAACAACCTGTGCACAGGTGCAGGGAACAGCATGGGACCTTCGTTTGCAGGAGCAGCGTTTTAAGTTGCAAACTTTAACTATTTAGGTATCAGCCTTCAGGTATGATTCACCTCCGCATTTTTATAGCATTTGTACTATTATTCTGTAGGTTTTTCATGCAAACGCTGGACCTCGCTATGATAAACAGCCACAGATGTGGACTTTCTGTGGGTTTTGTATGTCTCCGAGTTGGCTAGCGCTCCTAAGAACACCAATTAACAGCCCGGTTCTAATTACGAACGGCGCTGTAAACGTGGAAAAGTAGGAATCCCAGGCACATCATCCAGGTGCAAAAAGAGATCCGCTGGCGGTGCGTGACAGGGACAGGCGGCTCCGGGATGGCACTGTCAAACGCCGGAGGGAAAAGCCGGCAGGAACGAGCGAAGGGAGGTCGGGGATCGCTGCGGTACGAGGTGGCTTCGATCTGAGAGACGCGAGCAGCCGGTCCGGGCCCCGCAAGCCCCGCACCGCAGCTGCGGTGCGGGGCTTGCGGGGCCCGGGCCCGCTGCTAATTCGAAAATGGAGGATGCGCCGTCTCAGCCATTAATTAATAATGTAGCTCGCTGTCTTCCTGTGTGACACACGCTGGAAGGCACCGAGCGGCCAATAAAGATGTAGGGGAGAGCGAGGGAAGGCTCCTCCCCGCAGCGCTTCCTGATTGAGGGCTCGAAGAAGTAGATCAAAAACTTCCCAGGAGCCGGTGTTGGGGGGGGTGGGTGGGAAAGAAACGGAGGAGAAAAAGGAGAAGAAGGAGAGAAAGAGGAGAAAAAGGAGAAAAAGGAGAAAGGCGACGCGTTTCGCACCGGCCGAGAGGTGGGAAGGGGGGAAGGAGTCCCGGTAAAGCGGAGGAGGGCGAGGAGCGGCCGGCGCTGCCCCCGCCGGGCGTTCGCATCGCGCGGGGGCGACCCCGGGGCGGACAAAGCGCGGGGATCCCCGCGCCGAACGCATCGAGCGGCCGGGGCGCGGGGCGCCGCCGCTGCCACCGCCGCCTCCTCCTGGGCGTCACGGCCCCATTGTGCGGCGGAGGCGGGCGGGGGCGGGAGGGAGGCTCCGCCGCTCGCTCGGCGCGCAGTCCTAGGCAGGCAGCGGCGTGTCGGCACACAAAAGGCCGCCGCCGCCGCCGGCGCTTTCTCCCGCTCCTTCTCCGGCGCCCCCGGGGGGAGGGACGCGCCGGGCCGCCGCTCCCTCCTCCCCGGGCTCGGGGTTGGGGAGGGGGGTGCTCCCGCCGTCCGTTCGCTTTTTCGGTTTTGTTATTTGTTTCCCTTCCTCCTCGAAGCGGGTCCCGGGGCAGGAAGAGAGCGCGGAGCGGGGCGATGCCGCTGCTGCACCGAAAGCCCTTCGTTCGGGAGCAGCCCCCCGCCGACCTGCGGCCGGACGAGCGCGTCTTCTACTGCAGGGTCACCAACGAGATCTTCAGGAACTACGAGTAAGAGACAGACCTGTGCCCCCCCCCAGCTCCGTGGCCTCCCCCCTGCGTCCGTCTGTCCGTGTCTCCCCCTTGTCCGGTTGTCGTGTTCCCCCTCTATGTCCGTGTGTCCCTGTCATCCACCCCCGTGTCCGTGTGTCCGTTCCCCCCCCGTGTCCGTGTGTCCGTTCCCCCCCCGTGTCCGTGTGTCCGTTCCCCCCCCGTGTCCGTGTGTCCGTTCCCCCCCCGTGTCCGTGTGTCCGTTCCCCCCCCCGTGTCCGTGTGTCCGTTCCCCCCCCCGTGTCCGTGTGTCCGTTCCCCCCCCCGTGTCCGTGTGTCCGTTCCCCCCCCCGTGTCCGTGTGTCCGTTCCCCCCCCCGTGTCCGTGTGTCCGTTCCCCCCCCGTGTCCGTGTGTCCGTTCCCCCCCCCGTGTCCGTGTGTCCGTTCCCCCCCCGTGTCCGTGTGTCCGTTCCCCCCCCCGTGTCCGTGTGTCCGTTCCCCCCCCCGTGTCCGTGTGTCCGTTCCCCCCCCCGTGTCCGTGTGTCCGTTCCCCCCCCCGTGTCCGTGTGTCCGTTCCCCCCCCCGTGTCCGTGTGTCCGTTCCCCCCCCCGTGTCCGTGTGTCCGTTCCCCCCCCCGTGTCCGTGTGTCCGTTCCCCCCCCCGTGTCCGTGTGTCCGTTCCCCCCCCCGTGTCCGTGTGTCCGTTCCCCCCCCCGTGTCCGTGTGTCCGTTCCCCCCCCCGTGTCCGTGTGTCCGTTCCCCCCCCCGTGTCCGTGTGTCCGTTCCCCCCCCGTGTCCGTGTGTCCGTTCCCCCCCCGTGTCCGTGTGTCCGTTCTCCCCCCGTGTCCGTGTGTCCGTAGCTCCCCCCCCCGTGTCCGTGTGTCCGTAGCTCCCCCCCCCGTGTCCGTGTGTCCGTAGCTCCCCTCCCCGTGTCCGTGTGTCCGTAGCTCCCCCCCCCCCCGTGTCCGTGTGCCCTTTCCTCCCTCCCCCCGTGTCCGTGTGTCCATCCCCCCCCCGGTGTCCGTGTGCCCGTTCCTCCTCCCCCCCCGTGTCCGTGTGTCCCGTGTCCGTTCCCTCCCGGGTTCCCCGTGGCGGTGCGGCCCGTGCGCGGTGGCGGCCTCGGGACGGGCGGGGATTCCCCGTCAGGGCGTCGGGCGCGCGCGCGGGGGGGAGCGGAGCCCGCGCCTTCCCGGCGGGGAGAGGGCGGGTCTCTCGCCCAGGGCAGGGATTCCCCTGCCCCTCCTCAGATCGGGGATCCCGCGGCCCCCTCCCCTGGCCGGGGAGCCGGCCCCTTCTCCTCCCGGCTCTCACGCCCCGCTCCTCTCCTCCCGCCGGGGAAGTGAAAGTTGCGCGGGCGGGAGGCGCAGCCGGTAACGGGCGCCGCAGGCTGCCCCCCCCACCTCCTGCGGGGCCACGGCCGGGGCCGCGTTCGCCCCGCCCCGCGAGCCGCCGGTGACCCGCGCGGAAATGGCGCTGCACCTGCCGGCGGGGCCCGGGCCGCCCGCCCGGCCTGCGGGCACCTGTCCCGGCGGGGTCTCGGCTCCGGGGGTCTCTCGGTCCCCTCTCCCTCCCTCTTCTGTCCGTTGGTGTTTACTTATCGTATACGAGGTGCTAGAACGTTAGAACGGTGCGGGTTGGAAGGGACCTGGCCTTGAACGCTTCCAGGGATGGGGCAGCCACAGCTTCACTGGGCAGCCTGTGCCAGTGTCTCAACACCCTCAGCGTGAGGAAATTCCTCCTTATGTCTGATCTAAATCTGCCCCTCTCCAATTTACAGCCATTCCCTGTCATCCTATCACTACAGGCCTTTGTAAGCAGTCCCTCCCTAGCTTTCTTGTAGCCCCTTCAGGTATTGGCAATCGTGAAATCGTTGCACGGACAGTCCCAAACCTGCTGCTGCTCACTTTAGCGCTTGTGAGAACAATGGATGGAAAGTGTTCAGCCAGACTTTTTTTCCAAAGCTGATAAATGTGTCTTCATCCCCCAGTCTGATCCAGCTCCATCCCGCCTACGATGAGGCCCCTGTATCCAAACTCACCTTTTTTTTTTCTCCTGAAGATGTGCAGACTAATGAGATTAAATCTGAAATTCTTTTCATTTGTAGCATGTGAAATTGGAGCACACCTAAATCTTTATCATGTTTAGGCTTGTTTTCCTTACTCAAATACGCTTTACCTAATAAAATGTTAAAAGAAGCTGGATTAGGTAATTTTGGCGGGTAATGCCTTACAGTCTCCTGGATGATAGACTCTCAGGGGAAGGGGGCTGTTGGATTACCTTGTTGGAAGATCTGTAAGGAGCATTTTCATTACAGCGCGTATAAGAAACTAATGAGCAAGATCTGACAGTCTCTTGTTTTTGTAGGAATTATGTCCCCCTCCCCCAACTTCCAATATTTTGAAAGCTGCTTTTCTGGTTACAATTGTTATTATAACGTAATTAGATGACTGTCATGCATTTGTTGACACTGCACTGAAGTACACTTCAGGTACATGTAGTTCTGTCATAATTCCAGCATGAAAAGTATCCTTTTAGAACATCTTTCTGCTCTCAGAGGGTTTGGGAAATATTTTAAGTACTCTGACAGACTTATTTACACTGCAAGGATGTCACTAGGAAAAAGTAGGGAAGACCAAATTCCATATTTAACCAGAGTTCATGAATTGAAGAGGTAAATTTAGACGTGTTCACACAGGCAATCCCTAGAAATGTCAGTGAGTGGTTAGCTTGGAGATCAGGGCTTGGAATATGGTATTTCGGACAACTGCAGAGAACTCTGCTATGCTGGTTTTTTATGTATGTGGGGTGAGGATTTTGTTGGAGGTGGGGGTGTTTTTTTTAATTCTGGCTTTTATTAAGTTGGGTAAAATTGGTGCTTTGTATTGAAAAGTTTAGTATTTTTTACTTTGCAAAGTGTCTTGCTGCAGATGAGTAAATTCAGATTAATGTTATTTTTTTGTGGCATAATCTACTAGAGAATTTAGGGTCATCTTTCAGCAAATTTCCAAGGTGCTGATCCTCATCCCTGTTGGTTGCAAAGTGATGCTTCAAATAGTTAATGTCTTCTGAAAATGTTTCCCACTCCTTTGCCTGAACAAGGGCAATTAGAATAATAGGGATAGGGAGGGCTGCTTTTTAAAAATCGTATTAGGTATTTCATGGAAGGAAATGCATATTAGCTGTTCCATTGTCTAAATCGGGCTTCTCTGAGTCTACTTTTGCAATAGCAACTTGCATTTTTTTGAGAGAAGCATTTAAAAGTTCTGGAGTCTGACAAGATCAGATGGGCTGTATAGATGCATATGGTAACCTGAATTCACCCTCTTGCTAAACTATATGAATGCTTTTAAATACTATAAAAGGTTAAGACTTGTTTTCTTGGTTTTTGGGTTTTTTTTTTACAGGGCACAAACTCAGTGTTGTAAAGCTTCTTTTATAGCCATGAGATGAATACAGATTGTGTATTAATATTACTCTTGTCTATATAAGACATCATTATGCTAGTGTGAGGAGAATTTGGCAAGACTAGTATTTTGTAAAGTGACTTTCCCGTTAAAAGTGTATTTCCTTTTTACTCTGAAATACCATCATGTAATTTTGTAAGCCCTTAGAAGGGGGTGCAGCGAGGTGGCAGTGTTTGATTCTATTTATCAGGAGTAACAGGAACTATGGGGGCTTATGTTCTTCATGTCGGCTTGTAGCCCAGGCTTAGAGGGACAGACCCGGGAACAGACAAACGAGAGCCTCTGAAGCCATAATAGTAACTGGAAAAGCAAGTACAGAGGGTGCGTGAGATACATGGGATACACCAGAAACACATTTAATCACCAGTTTTTGACACCTTGCCTGGAAAGTTAATAGCTAATATAGAACCGTACAGTGAAAACTTCCATAAAATATGGGAAGCTTTGCTTGTGAAGATGACCTGAGAAAGAAAATGATGACTACTATAGATGCAGTGGTAGGAATGTTTCTTATTCTAAAATACAGGGCAGAGGGAGAAGAGCAGTTTTGCATCTTCAGAACTTACTGAAACTTCTTTATAGGTTAGCCTGTGGAATTCCTGGTTACAGTCAGAAAGAGATCTGTTCAAAAGGCTTTTTAAGGTGTCCTTAGGTGGATTTTTCTGTTTTGTTGAATAGAAACTCATAACTAGAAACACATTCCTTAATGCACAATTCACCTGCAAATATTAAGGAATGTTAGGTCTCTTTCTCAGTTTCGTTTGGTTCTTTTGTGTGATTCTTTGTAATATGTATTGTTGACCATTTCTGGTGACAAGACAGAGTATGAGAACACTTTTGTGATCTGGAATGGCAGAGTTGGTGTTCTGTGACTCCTCTCCGATCATAGACTAAATAGATTATATGTTAGAGGCTCTCATGGGGGCTTCAGGATATTTTTCCTCTTTCTTAAATTTCAGTTACTTACACAACTTTCTCATATTTACATCCTCTGATACATAATTATTCTTTTTAAGAAAAAGAACTGCCCCATCAACTTGTTTTGGATATATGCTAAGAAGATAAACGAAAGTAAACATTCTTGAAACACACTAAAATACAGTAGAACTTGGACTCAGTGGGAATACTTGATCAGTTCAGGCAAAAGGCATCTGCCATTTCTAGGCTGGATTTTTATATCCACTACAAGTGCAGTCGGCACAGAGGTTACAAGTAATTTATTTCTACCTTCTGTTAATACACTGCCTCCTGTCAGATACCTAAAAAGTAGCAGCATTAAACTACTTCTGAATGATTTGCTGGCTAACTTTGCTGTTTACCTTACCTTGCGTGGAAAGCTAACTATATAATGTAAATGAGAAAAAAGACATCCATCTGAGAAGTCAGCATTAACTACTGCCACAAAGACAGTTCGGTTTTTGGTCCCTGCTCCTCAGGTAGTTGAGCTGATGTGGTGCTGCAGTCCTGTTTGACTTCTAGCAGGCAAATGCACTTTGTGGGTTGTATGAACTTCCTTCTCCATGTTGTCAAGAGTTAGAGATCTTGAAGCAGTGAGGAAGCCCGGAACACAGGTCATACCCTAGGTAAAGATGTAGATAAGGCTTCAGATGCGATGTAGCAGCAGATTCATTTGCTGTGCTAGATTCGTGTTGAATATGGAATATAGTCGAGTGCATTATTTCTCCTTATTAGAAGAGAAAGGGTATTGCTGGTGCTGCTGTTCTCTTGGTTTGGTAGCTGTTGTGGTGTCTACTCTTTGTAAATCTTTTTGTGGAAATGGATGTGCACCAGAGAGAAACAGGGACAGAAAGAGTACTATAAATACAGTATACAGCTAAACTGTTGGGATTTTATTTTCTTCTCTCTCAAACGAAGTTAAAATGAGATGATTAAAACATTGCAATAAAACTGTGTTAACAGACCAAGCCAAGGATGGTTTTGATGTGCTATAGGTACTGACTAGCTAAAGGCAAATAATGCTTTCAGAATTGAAGGTAATTTTTTTTTTTTTGCACATTTCTTTTTCTTCCCTGTAAGTTGGTGGGGCAGAAATCCACTCAGAACAAAAGAGGAAATGAAGGAGAATGAAACTAGATACACAAACTACTCTTGTATGCAAATGGAAAGATGTTTTCCTCAAATATGTTTCAGTTACAGTAATAGCGGAGTGCTGTACTTGTAGTAGTCATGGATTAATTTTTTTTTGGAGAGGTGTTGATGGGGTTTGGGTTTTTTTTTTAGTTGTTCTCCCCCCCCCCCCCAAGTTCAATGCTGTTGCTTTAAATAGCATGACTGCCTGGTGTCCCCTCACAGAGAGTAACAGCAGTTCTTAAAGGGACACTGTCAGCATCAACCTTAGTCTCCTTCCCTCTCTGCTCTCTCTCCCCTTTCTTTCACTTCCTTTTCCTTTCATAATTTTTGAAAATTATGTTCTGGTATATTTTTAAACAACTGTTAATGTGGCTCTCTCTTTCCTGGCTAAAGGTAATTATCAAACACCTCTTTTGTAAGTGAGAAATAAAAATATAACAAAACAGCTGCTTGACTATTTGCGTAAATACTTCATCTATCGAAGTCAGTAAGACTACTAAAAATTATTGTAAATCCAATACAGAAGTATTGAAATGTAGGGCACGAAGAGACCTAAGAGATCATGTTTTAAGTATTCTGTCACCTTTAAAAAAAAGACTTTTTTGTCTAACCTGTTCTTTAAAATGTTTAATTAACTATTTTGTACATTAAAGATACTGATTCTCCATGGTTCACAGCAAGAAAAAGACTACTCTGTCTTATGCACAAAGAATGACTGAAAACCATACATCCTTCATATACTGAAGAATAACTTCTCTCATTCTCTCTCCTTTTTTCTTCTCCTTTTCTTGTTTAGAGTAAGTGAACGCAAATTCTTTATTACTTATGGGTGTTGGCTTTATGTACTGTATTAAGTAGATGCAGGTGATATGCAAATCTGAAATTTTGTAGCTATTAAGTATTATTCAAATAAAATATATCTTCCTCATCTTTTCCTCCTTCCTGCAGTTGATGTTCTTCCTAAAGCATCTTTCTCACACAGAGGAATCCTGTGCTCATACAGAAAGGATTGTCTGAGCCAACACCCTCCATTGTCCTCACATCTGGAATTTCCATTTTCATTTACAAAATGTTAGGATTCATCTGTCTGTCTGTAGTGAACATCATCATCTGTATCAGTCTGACTGATGCACATTCGCCAGCTGGAGTTTGCAGGGAGCCTGAAAAAAACCCCTTGAAATGTGAACTGTCCAATTATTTAACTCTATTACTAGAAATTATTTAAACAGTACTGCCTTCTTAAAAATGGAACACTGTGCAGTGTGATTTGGTTTTTTTTAAGGGAGCAAAACTTTAGTGTAGGTATCTCATTTAGCGTGCAGTGTTCCTAAAGTCCTGCGTGTCTGCTTTGAAATAGGTGTGCTGAAGTGGCAAAGAGTGGAACAATACTCAATTTGTCATGTTGTGTTGTTGTTTTATATTTATAAATAATATCCCATTACAATTTTTTAAAGGAAGGCAAGTACAGATCATTATCTGGGGCATATTCAAAGATTGCTCTGCTGTCCAATCACTGATCCATAGTAGACTGTATGTTTTAACATGGTTTTTTGAATAGCAATGTCATCTACTTAATCTAAAAGGTATTTTAACAAACCTCTGTTCTTCTGATACCTGTCAAAATTAACAGATATTGATTAGTGAAGGCTCATCATTCTTGATTCCACCATAGTCTAGAAAGCAAGCAATAATAACAACATAATTTTAGCATAACTAGAAATAAAGGGAAGGAGAAGAATCAATATTTGCTAATGGAATAAGAGGAGAAGAATCTGTAGAAAAAAATAGTTCAATGCTTTCTCAAAGAGCAATGAAACAGTGAAGGACTAAAAACTATTTAGAGAACCACTTGACATTATTTTTTTACCTCTCCCATATTTTCATTTGTGAGCTAGGGCACTCAAAACCAGACTTGCTAAGTTTCAGCATGTTTCTGTGATCTTAAAGTTATTTTATATTTGTACAGTTTTAGACTCCTCCTGCAAATATTTGCAGAGGATGTGAGGATTGTATAACACTTACTAAGCTCACTGTGATTATTCTTACACATAATGCTTCTTATATGTGAATATTTGTTTGCAGCACTTCTGAGTCTAGATGCTCTGTTACTGTAGTCTGTAGTGAGAGGAGACTTCAGTTTTACGATAGTGATTTACCTTGCCATGGTTGAAAGTGGTAAATAACCCATGATTATCTACAACTTGTACGGGAGTAGAGCTGCCTTTGCATTTCAGGCTTATGAAAAAAATTTGCTGCTGTATCAATAGTGAGTATTTTCAAAATGTTAGTCAGAACTCAACTGTTTTCCTTCTCTCTTCCCCCACCCTCTTTCTTTTCAGTGATTTTTTTGAACGCACTATTCTGTGCAACAGCCTTGTGTGGAGCTGTGCTGTCACAGGCAGACCAGGACTCACATATCAGGAAGCACTGGAATCGGAGAAGAAAGCCAGACAGAATCTTCAGCGTTTTCCAGAGGCACTCATCATTCCAGTTCTCTATTTAGCCACCCTTACCCATCGTTCCCGACTTCATGAGATCTGTGACGAAATCTTTGCTTATGTCAAGGATCGGTATTTTGTTGGTGAAACAGTGGAAGTAGTTAGAAATAATGGTGCAAGGTAAGTATATTTAAAAATAAGTATGCATTTCTTCTTGTTTGGTGTGGGTGTTACTTCTATGTGCTTCATTTAAACCAAAAATTAGCATAATAAACTCCAAGCATATCAGAAATGAGGTGTGATGCTTAAGCTAGTGATACCATTACTGCTCCTACTTGCTTTAATTAAGAGTGGGATCATATTGCTGGGCTTGATATCTCTTTCCTTAGCTTGGAAGCAGCTGTGAAGGCAGGACAGTTCTCTCAGTTCTTGACACAGTGGTTTTTGAGTTGGAATGGTGGATTCGCAAAGGCGTGTCAGTCTTCTGGTGTATTTGTGTGAAAGATGTGTTGTTTGTAGAATTAGAATGAATTAAAAATTCCATGAAAGTTTTGCTGAAATCATCCAGACTGCAATTAATCACGTGCTATTTTGTGTGATTAGAATGGTCAAACTATAGAAAGCTAAAAAAATGGATGGAAGTTGGATTTTTGTTTTGAAGTAGTGACGAAAATGGTGAGTGTGTTCTCAGAGAAGCTGGGAAGTAATTCTGAAGTGTTGTCATTGCCTGGTATTTAGCATGGTTTTTTTTTTCCCCACTCAGTGTTATGCTTATTCTTATACTGATCTATACATTGCTAGTGTTTGTTATCTTATACTGATTAAAAACGTGGAAAGCTTCAGATACTTTCTGATATCATCGGTACATGTGCTCTGTAATGTAAGTTGTTCTACAGTGTGTAGCTAGTTTGAATCTTTCTTTAAAGCAGCTTCTGGCAGGGGACTAGAAAAGGTCTGTGTTTACAGTTTCACCTAACTTGATTTAAAATGGGAAAGATATAAACATGCTCAACTTGGAAATACCTGCAGAACATATGTTAAAGCCTTTTTGGCTGTTGCTTGTTGGTTAGTTGGGGTTTTTTTGTGGGGTTCTTCAGGGTTTGGAAGTTTTTGTTGGTGTGTCCCCCTCCCCAGGAAGGTGCCAGCTTACACTGAAGGGTAGACAGGGCACAATCTATTGGCTCTTGTGAGTAGCTTGAGGTCTCTGCATATAATCTGGTATGTATTGGGTGATAGGAGTGGGCTGGTTCAAGATGGTTATCAGAGAATATAGGTATTCTGTATGAGTTGTTTTAGTAGTTGGTCTAGATGTTATTTAAGGCAAATTTTATCCTTTGTTGGTAAGAAAAAATATTCTGATGTGCTGAAGAAGTTGCAACGAAATTGGTATGGTCATCTACATCAGGTTGGTTCTTAAAAGAAAAGCTTTTCTTCTCTTCCCTGCTCTATTCTTTTCAAGCAGTGAAGCCTGATTCTGTAAAACCAGGACAAAAATGACTTTTGTAGGCTTGATGCTTTCTGTGCAGAAAACCTACATCTAAAGTTTGTTTCTATCCTTCTCATCTTTATGCTTTTCTAATTACAAGACTCATGTTACTACTAGTGCTGTATTACTTTTGCTTAGAGAATAAAGTGTTCTCTTCTTTCCTTTGTTCTTAACCAGCAACCTGAATGTTATGAACTATCAGTGTAGTTCAGCTGTTGTTTTTCATTTGCTCAATGAAATGCCTTTGTTATCAATCTTTGAAGATTCTATCAGTTTCCAAATTAACAGCAAAAATGGCTGTAGAAGAACAAACTTTTTCACCAAGAACAGCCCTCCGGTTGTTCTTTTACTTTTCTAAACTCGTAGCTAAAATATTTCTGCAAGTGTACCTTAGACTCTTAGAGCTTAAATGAGAAGTAGGCTTATACTCGAGTCTGTTTTGTGTCTTCATTTTTTGAAGTTCAGCATCTCCTTCACTTTTCAGACCATCATAAATCAGTTTTGAAGTTTGCCCTAAAAAAAATGTTTTCTACTTAACGTGCAAGCTGTGTTCTGTTCAGATAGTCATGATATGCTTGTATCATAAGGGGAGAGCTATTATTTTTTTACCAGTGTTTGATTCAGTCTTCTTGGCTATTCAAACATGTGTTGAGATAAGTATTTAACAATTTTGTGTTGATGTTCTGCTTTCACAGATCAATGAATTAATAGAGTTAATAGAACAAAAATAATAGAATAAAATTAATAGAATATTATTTTTTTAAGTTTTTGGAGTGTGCTAGGTATCATTCAAAATACTGAAGATTCAGATCAAATTATTGCCATCAAAAACTAACCTGTTAGAGATTGTATGTTTTAAACTACGTAAGTATGAATTTGTCTGGTAAAATGAAGCATGAAAAATTCGCCATAGCTGACTGTATGCCAGTCATACTCTCGACAAACGCGTAGCAGAGAGCTAGTTCAGGCCTTTAATACTAAATGCAGGAAACTGTGAATAAAATGGTAATGCAGAGGTTTTTTATGCTTAGAGATACAAAATAAAAGAATAAGAAATGGGAGGAGGTGAAGCATAGTTTATTCTTCTGCCCAATTAACAGTTGAGTTTGGCCTATATTTTGAATCCTGTATGTTGGCACTTAAGTGTACCAACTCATGTTACTTGTACATAACACAACTGCTCAACAGAGATTTGCGCATGTTTGTATTGTGCAGCTATATTTTTGTGATCTTCTCTAGCAAAATTGGTCACAATCAGTCTATAATGTAATAGCATCCTATGAGACGAGCAGAATTTGGCAGATCATGAAAATCCAGTTGTGTTGTGGTAGTGTAAACTGTTCCACTGCATTTATGTCTGAAGATTTTTGCATGTGTAGGCTCATTTGTTATATGAACTCCCCGCATCATTTAATGCAAAGCCTACAAGATACTGCATGTGTAACCACAGATAAAGGAAGGTTACTCAAGCAATTTAAGTATTGATACTTGTAATTCTTAAATTTGCACGTGTAAGATTCTCGTAGGATAGATTGCTTGATGCAGCTTTCTAGATTTTGAAAAAAATAAATGTGAGGGAACCCAAGGACTAGAGGGGTTAACATTTTGACTTAATGTATGTGTTTTTATCTTGAGCACATGAAGTTCCGTAAGCAGTGGGCAGGTGATCAGAAAGGGTAAGAGGGCAAGGGCTTTGTGCAGAGGCTAGGCCAAAGAGTTTGGGGTTTCTTTTGAGACTAGTGGTTCTTGTTTCCAACCAACTTGTTCTGTTTGTTGCAGAATCTGATACCCCTTTGCTTTTCGTGATCTTGTGTCCCTATTGGACCCTTCTGCTTTTTAGCCTTTTATTATGCTGCTCAGTTTTGAATGTGACTGCTTCCGCCCTGTTGCTGAGGTCTGGTAGGAGGAACTCGGGGAGTTTGGAAGATACTCTGGCTTCCTGTTGTTTTGGTATGTCTAGTGTCTTAACAGCCCTTATCAACCAGAAAGAAATTGCAGGGCAAGCCCCTCAGTCCTATGATGTGGTTTGTTCATTCAGTCTCTGAAAATGTGTGCGTTCTGGTAGTCTAGTAGAAGGAGGTAATTTTGCCTGCTCTTTAACTCTTTCAGATGACTTTTTGATAAAAAATAGCCATCTCTTTTGGTTTGTGTGTGTCCAGCTTTTCTGTCCAAACCGGGACTGAATTTTCTGCAAAGTGCCAGCTATGCTGTGCTTTACAATGTGAGGTACTTGGATTCACAGATGACGGATGGTAGGAGTTGTACAACAATGTTTTTTCTAGGACTGTCTTTGTAAAAGATAAAATAATTATTTGAACCATTGTGTAATATAGACAGAAAACTTAATTTAAGTTTAACATTGGCTGAGTTGCAAAGGAATTGAAAATGGATGACACTAAGTAATGTTAAATTGCTGTTTATGGAAAGTAATTTATTGAAAAAGACATGGAAATTATTAGAGATTTTGAGGGGCGATATCGGAGCAATATTTCATGTTAACAGTGGTCAATTAAGATGTAAAATAAGCAGTTATTGTTTTAGTTCACACTTTATTGAAGCAGGGGAAAAATATTGACTGCATCACTGGAATTGCTTCTTATATTTGCTTTTCAGGACTTAAATTTTAATACCCATATGATACTAGTTGGCCTTTTGTTTTTCCGCAAGGAATGACATCTCTTGCAGTACTCTGTTCCATTTGTTGCTCTCTTAGCACAATTGGTACTTAAAATATTAAGTATTATTGGTACTTAAAACTTGTGAAATTGATTTTTAACATCTTGGCATCTGAAGGCAATTACCTGAAAGGTGGAGCTACGTGGTGTGGAAGGCCCACCTGAAGTAACTTCAGTGCATACCTTGGACCAGCCAAATAAAACTTACAACTGTGAAACTTACTGAGTTGTAGGACCTGTTCCTTTCCCACTGAAGTGGGAGTGTGCTTTTGCTTTTTTTGCCCATTTTTCTTGATTATTTTAATTTGTCAGGGGGAAAAACTAGATTTAAAGCATTGTAAACGACCGGTTGTGATTTATCATCAGTGTTCTGAGACTGGGTGCTATCACAAGAAATAATGCCTGTCATTAGTAGGGAATACAAGTGAGCAGTGTGACAATTAGTTAATTAATCTATAGGCTTGCAGCTGACTTGAACAGTGAAGAGATCTGAGGTTTTAGGTTGGACAACAATAGCAGATCTTCAGCTCCCCCTCCCCCGTCCTTAAAAATAGCTGATGGGATGATGCCTTCCCTTCCCTGTGGAGGGTGGGGGACAACTGGTTGTTGTCCAAACATTAGTATGGAACTTAATTAAAACATCAGCCACCTGCAGACTAAAATAGATTGCTTAAATTAGATAGTGTATAAGAAGGAAGAAACCATACTGAATGTGACAGATGTGAAAAAAGGAATATATGTTTTTTCATTGGATTTGACCACTAGATGACACCACTGCAAAAGAATACTTGCCTTGTATCTGTGAGCAAGCAACACCAGAATGCTTTAAGAGGAAGTAATTTTTTAAAAATAAATCTACTTACAGAAGTAAGAGACGAAATTCTCTGTTAAGTAAATTGCTGCATCTGATCGTACATGAGGTATAGGTTAACATGTTTCTGTGCTTTGGGTGATCTGATGTTGACTGCTGCCAAGCTGTAGGAAACATAGTTAATCGCGGAACAACCTTGTCTGTAAGTGAAACGTATTTTTTTTGCATCAATTGTTTGGCTGGTGTCCCAGTGCTTTAGGGCTGTTCATAGTGGATTAACCACTGCATTAGGCCTATTAAAAGATTTGCATACTGTTTTCATCTCTAAGTCTAAACTGTGGCGCCATAAGTGTGTTGCTCACCATGAGTATGCCTAACTGATACAGGTTTAGGATGGTAGAAGATAATCGTTCTAAGAGATAAGGTTATAGCTAATTTCTCAACTTTCTTATTCAATCTGGCAACAAGGTATCGCTTGCTTATATAAATAGGTATATATGTGTGTGTGTATTTGTTTTCCGAAGTCAGGATAAGTTAATATAAGACCACTTGGTAGTGTCTTCCATATCTAGACTCTAACAAGTTACAATGAATTTAAATTATTTTCTAGTCCACCAACAAGTTTTCCCCTTTGACACAGGCATCGAAGCCGAGTGGATGTATTGGCACTGGAGCTAATGTCTGCATCAGAAAGTTATGGTGACTTTTGTAGTGGTGAGGCTTAAGCATAAGTTCCTGCATACAAACAAAGTTTCTCACTTTATTTTGAATTTTTGAATTTGAATTCCAATAGCAAAGTTAGTGCAGTGCTTATGAAGCAGCATAGCTGGCAGTGCTCGAGAGCAGCTTTCCTATTCATAACACAAGTGCAATTTGTGCTCTTCCTGCACTGCTGTTTAAGGATCAGTCAACTCCTGGCCTGGAAAAATCTCATTTAAGGAATTCACTTTCCACTGCCCTTGAGTCCTTTGGGATATAAATATATTTATATTTGACCGATGGAAGCTATCAGGTGATGATACCTGGGAGAGAACCTATAACTCCTTTCTTATCGATTCTTGAACAGCTGTTGCAACTATTTTTGGGCACTGCCAATCTCTGTTAGCTCTAATTTCTCTGCACAATCTCTACTTTTATAGTTACAAAACTATGAGATTTGGTTCGTTTTTTTTATGATTTTGGGGGTTTTTGGTGTTGTTTGTTTGTTTATTTGGGGTTTTTTTGTAACTCAGGACAGTACTCTGTGAACTGCAGCCTGTGCAGTCAAACCAATGCAAATACTGGTGTTATTGTTAGTGCTGTACAAATTCCACAGGAGACAGCAGATGCAGCTACTGTGTATACAGGATTCTCTTGTGCCAGGCTAAACCGTGCTTCTTACTTCTGTCTTTGAAGAATGTAATCTCACCTGTAATTGACAGACAAATGAAGCTAAAACTCAAAACCAGGAGCTCTTAGTTTGTTTCAGAAAGCCATCGTGTGCAGAAAACTTGTCTCCTTGTTATGTGCTTTTGTTTTCTGTGCGCATTAAACTGTACAGTTAGCTTAGTAAAAGATATCACTTATTCCTTCAGATCTTGTCTTGCTTTTATCTTTCTAATTACTTTCAAGTGTATGGGAACTGTAAAAAGGATTTTGAGTTACTGTACTTATCTGACATTCACTCCTTAAAAACTTACTAAAAGCTGACAAAACAGAATGAGGCCATAGCTTTTTGGTACTTACTGGTACTTGCTACAATAGCTTCTTATGTTACTGACTCTTTGGGTTTTCTGTGTACAACTAACTTTATGTACTATTAGAGTATGCGTGCTATTTTAATATAGGCTTTTGGAAAGCTATGCTTTCATTGGAGTTTTTGTTTTAAAAAGTGAGTTTTCATTTGCATCTGACTTACTGATTATTTTATTTCTTTATATTAAAAGTTGACCTCAAAGTATTGCACTGCTCCATTTGAAACAGTCTTCTACATCGAAGGGATGATTTTTGTCTGTTTATTATATAGCGTACAGGGGCACATTTACAACTTGTCTGGGCCTTCAAGGAATCTTCTTTTTTGACTTGAAATGAGCACACAGCAGAGTAGTAGACTATTATCACAGTAATTAGTGCCAGCCAGGTCAAAAGCTATAGTGCAGAATGCTCCATTGACAGGCATGTGATCTCTCCTCTCACAGCTTGTAACTCTAGCCTTGGCTGGATATAAAGGCCTACTCAGCATTTAGGAAGAACTTCTCTGAGCAAGTGAAAGTGCCAGTAATTGTAGGGTCAAGGTTTCTGTCTGAATCATAGAATCGCCAGGTTGGAAAAGACCCACTGGATCATCGAGTCCAACCATTCCTATCAAACACTAAACCATGCCCCTCAACACCTCGTCCACCTGTCCCTCAAACACCTCCAGGGAAGGTGACTCAACCACCTCCCTGGGCAGCCTGTTCCAGTGCCCAATGACCTTTTCTGTGAAAATTTTTTTCTTAATGTCTAGCCTGAACCTCCCCTGGCGGAGCTTGTGGCCATTTCCTCCTGTCCTGTCCCCTGTCACTTGGAAGAACAGGCCAGATCCCTCCTCTCCACAACATGACATCCTGGCATAGCTGATTTTGGCCTGTTACATAGGAGGATGCAGATTATCTTCTTCAAAATGTGTTCTTCTACTGCTGCAGTGGAGGTAGATGGAAATAGCTGCTTGTCCTGCAACTCATAGCTTGTGTACATGCCTTTGAGTTGCTGAGCTGAATGAAAGAGAAATTGGCAAGTAAGCTGTACCAAAAAGAAGGTTCTGGGTTTTCTTTGATCACTCCCATCTTGCATTACTGATGAACTTAAAGCATGCACCATGTTTTGCCAGCTGCTTGTGTGTAGTTTCCCTGAGACAGGCTTTCCTGGTATCCCAGGGTTCACTTCTCTAGATGTCACTGTTCAGTTAGGAAGGCCATCTGCTAAAATCACTGAGTTACTCCAGGAACTGTAGTGTCTTGGGGCCTCTAAGTGATGGAGGCCTTCTCCTTCCTCCTCTGCATCTGTCTGTGGCCAGTATTTGCCTCTTGGGCATGCTCTAGTTCTCGTCAGATCCTTCAGTGAGCTGCGTGAAGTAGCTGATAGGACAAAAACTTGCCTACCTCTTCACGGTGGGTCGCTGGTTTACGTTTAGGGCTTTTTTTTTTTGTTTTTTTTGTTGCAACCTTACCCCTTTCTCCCCTGCCACGTAAGTGAATTTAATTTAATATAATCAATAAATGATACTGAGTGCCAGAGCTACAAAAAGCAAGAGCCGTACAAAGTACATGACTGGAAGAAAGAACAGCAAAGGAAAGGCCAGAATTGTTTTAGAGAGGCGGATGGATTTGGTTTTCCAGAGAAACTGTGTCTGGTGCCTCAGACTTGGCTTAGTGTCTCCTGGTGTTAAATTGCTGGGGTCAGTTACATTCTTCCACCTATCCAACTGAACAGGCCTACTCAAAATCCATGGAAATCAAAGGATGATCTCAGTTTTTTTCATTTGAGAGAGATGATGTGCACTGATAATTAAAAAAAATTAAATTGGCGGTACCTCCTCTTTGTTTGTGTTTAAACTTTTGGGCTGCTGTATTGTTGTTTTTCTTAAAGAAACAACAGACTTAATCTTGTAGGCAGAGCACTTCTTGGAACTTTTGCCTTAACATCAGAGAACCTAAAGAGCTTGGCTTCCATGCTTAAGAAAAAACAAATCTGTGAGCATAAAGGTCATCTTTGAGATAGGTCAGAGGATGTGTACCCTGTTGTTGATAGCTTGTAGTCCAGAAAGAGGGAGGAGCTGGAGTACAAGGTAATCCTTCCTACTGTTCTACCTTTTGTCTGTCACTATCTGAGCTAGAGTTGCTGGGCCTATTGTGTAAAAGTTCATGATGACTTCTTAGTTTATCTGATGGTTTTCTGAATACTTTTAGCATTCACTTAGTGTGGCTGTAAGCTTTTTCACAATCTGTTTTGTTGCCTGAAGGAAGTACTTCCTGACTGAGAGGGATATTGGAGTATGTAATAATTTACTTTAACACGGTGTCTTTTTAGATTGAGGTGCCCCTAGTTCTTATTTTATGGGAAACAGTGAATGTGATTTGAATTCAACATAAGCTCTGTAAAGATCTTGAAGTGTCCTTTTTTTAGAAAGTATTCCAAGTACTTCATTTGGTGGTCTTGCTTCAGCTTTCAGCTCTGTTTTATTTGTGTATTTTATGATATAAAATTAAGACTTGTAATAAATGAACTCAGGGAATTATTAGGTTATCAAGAAAAACAAACCTTAGTTTGTACTGGAAGCACAGTATCTTTGCCTCTCTTAGCCCAGGGAATTGGCTGCTACTAGCCATGACTTGACTGTAGCAAGGCTAACAAGTCTTAATTCATAGATTATTATTTCTTTAATGCCAGAAGAAAAGGTTGTATCACTTTCTTTAATCGGTAACCATTACATTTCATTAGATTATGCTTTTATTGAGCCAGGTAATATGTATTTTGCTTGACTCCTTCCCCAAAGATTTCTAGTAATTATTTAAATGAAAGCATAGAGGATAGAGAATCACTTGCTTTCTGTGACAGCTTGTTCCATTAATCATTCTCCTCATTTGGTAAGGAAAAGGGAAAAAAAACCCAAAGAAATGGCAGCTGGATTGGGGATTTCCCTATTTACTGAATCAAGCATATAGAATATATCTTTTCCATTCCTATAGAAGGAGATTTGTTATCCTGTAAATTACAGGGCTCTCTAATGGACAAACAGGTAAACGAAGCATTGTTAAGATGCTTGGTGACTAAGTATTCCAGTCTTTTTGTCCAAGGAGGCTGATTTGATTTCGTGTGTGTGTGTGTGTGTGTGTGTGTGTGTGCGCCTCTTTGTCCTTCCCTGGCTAGGGATAAGGCTGGTTGGATGTAGCGTTCATGTGGCTCTTCGGCTGTGACTGCACATTTGGTGTCTACGCGCCCCCTCTAGTGCTCCTCAAAGGGTAAGCGTCAGAAAACTGTCAGCAGCCCTCAGCGTTGGTGTGTTTGATTACTTTCTGTTAGAAATTAATTTAGAAGTGTGTTCTAAATTGACTTGAACTCTCTAGGAAGTATATTTTATAATTTGGAACGCAATTCTAAGTAGTCTTTTTAGCAAGTGATCTTTGTTGAATTTCAAAAAATGGCTTAATAATACACATTCTGGCATGCAGTCAGCTCCATGTTATTTAGTATGAAGAGAAGGCTGTGATGTTCCTAATGTGGGAAAAACAAGACAATGCAATGACAAACTTTTCTCCTAGGACTTGGCCAGAGTCTGGTGGTGGGCCGGACCTTAATGAGCCTTGTTGGACTTGGACTGATTTTGTGAACACTGGATTCTGTCTCCATTGCTTACTTGGGTGTTCTTGGCTCTTAATGCAGAGTCTTTTTGGATTTGCACAGTTAATTAGCTTGAGCTGCCCACACCAGGAAAACACGTCTTCCAGACCAGCCAGCTTTGGAAGTGGGACTGGCTGTGTTGGAATGGCAGCGTGCCTGCGGTCAGTCCGGTGGACTCAAGCTGCCTCTGCTTGCAGGCAGCTCTGGTGTCCCAGTGTATAATTAAACATTGGTCATGTTGTTGTCTTTAGGAATATATAGGGATATTAATGAGTGGGTTTTTATTATTATCTTTATTTTTAAATAACATATCCTGTTGGAGCATGTTGGAGCTTACCTCTTGTTGGAGAGAGGCTTGGGGAGGAAAGCTACAGGCACTAACTGCATTACTGGCCCTAGCTAAATTTGCAAGTGAAAACTACCTATGATATTTTAATTTTCTCCCTCTGCCCTCTTCTTTTCTCTACCTTGTCCCGCCTCCCTTCCCCAATTTGTGCAGATTTTGGATAGTACTGTCTGCTTGCAGAAAGAGGTGTTTAAAAAATATTTTTACCTTGTTCCCTTTTTGCCAGTGTTCAATTCAGACAGAAAACCACTTAGAATTTGTCATAAATTTGTTGGGGTTTTTTGGTTGGTTTGTTATTAACTTAGGTGTGATGCAGTTCAAGCCCTGTGCTTCATTTATTCTCCATTTTATTAATTTCAAGTGGCAGTGTTTGTTGCCCAGAGAAGAGGTTTATTATGTATTCTTTCTCCCCCTACCCTTTGAGTTCTTAATGGTAGTTTGTGACAGCATTCATTGACTGCAGTAGTTAATTTTCATGAAGCAGACAACTCTTTAGGAAATGAAACTAAAAGATACGAACTGTGGAATTCCAGAGAGGGGTGAAAGTTAGTGGTTACGAACCAGCATTAGGTTACCCAGCATGAAGTGTCAATTAATTATACTTTTAATATGTAGTTAATTCTGCCTTTCATAACCAGCATTCAGGATGGCAAAGGGATAGACTTGTTTTGTCAATTGTGTGCATGCCAGATGGAGCCTTAATATGTGTCACCAGATAAATGGGCCATTATTAAGATTAGATGCATAATGATCATTTCAGCCTTGTTTATTTAGGTCATCAACAGCAGAAGATGATCTCTTATAAGTAAAAATGCTTTGGGATATGAAAATCTTTTCCTTTTCTTAGACTGCTGTCAAAATAAATGTGAAATGCTTGGTGTCTAGTTTTGAAGTATCACATTAAGTTAACTTCTAGTTTACTTAAGTGAGAACTTGGAAAAAAAAATCACAGCCACACATAATTCTGCCAGTGACATGATTTGTTGTACTGAGTAGTGAAGCTGATAGCTGTGTAAGCAGATGAATTTTTTAATTTATTAGATGGAACTCATTAATATTTTACCTAGTATTTTAGTGCAAGGCTCTTGGGTATTTACTTATTTAGTAGACAATGCAATGTTCAGTTGTATATATATATATATATATATTCTTAAAACAACACCTGCTACAATTTTAGACTCCTTGCAGTAGTGGAAGACTTTGACAGTAATAAATGTCTGTGTTTTATTTCAGGTTGCAGTGTAAGATTTTGGAAGTCATTGCTCCAGCCCATCACAATGGAATGGTGAACGGCCATGCTAGCAGCACTGATGGAGATACAATTGTCATCAGCGACAGTGATGACTCAGAAGCGCACAGTAGCTCTGCGCAGAATGGGTAAATAATACTTCTACTTTATAAAGCGCTTGGGCTGAGCAGAAATGACTGAAGTGAACTTGGCAGAGTCTGACCAAACCAAATTTTTTGATCTGTATGGGTTGTGAGTGTTCAGCCAGCTAAAGGTGACAACCTGAATATTCACAGGTGCCAGTTAAGCTGTGTGTAATCCAGCAGAGAATGGTGCATTATGAGAAATGGAGTACCTACAAAATGATCATTATTAATCTGTGTGCGATGACAGTGTTTCTGTGAGATGGTGGAAGAGCCACATATGTCTGTCTATCACTAGTCCTCTCTGTACTGCAGAAACTGTCCTGCTATAGCTTGGAAAATAGAGTCACATTTCTACGGTCTGGTACTACCTAGCAGGATGTATTATTTCACTTCCATCATGGGGCTCAGAGTTGAGATAGCCTTATAATAAGAGGACATATTCTTAGTGGAACTCTGTGAGAAGTCTTTCTAGAAACTTAATGTGTTTGTGTCCAAAATATAAAAACGTACAAAGCTTTCTTCATTGTGCACATGTCCATTTAAATGTATACTATTGTATTTCATGGATTTGAGTATGATTTTAGGTGCAGTGAAACAGTACATGTCTTGTTTTAAGGAACTGCTTGTAGGCAGGAGTAGCTTAAAACGTTGAGTAAGAGTGCTCTTGGCTCTAATTGTGGTATTTAATTTGGAGCAACCCTTTACCAACCAGCAACTGAGCTTATATATGTAGCTTATCCTAGCAGTATAATGAGAAGAAGGATTTTTGTTATTCACAAGCATAATGAGGGGATTTGAAGGGCCCCTATCTTGTATCTAGTAACACACAGGGTTTACATGAACTGTCATTGGCTTTGAGATGTCATGTGGATGCAGAAGTTATTTTCATTGATTGTTGCATGAAGACTTCCATGTTCTGACATTCCTTGAATAACTAGGGTGGAGCTCCTCACTAGGCTAAGAGAATAACAGAAGATAAATAGGTTTTAATTCTCTGCTGTCTCTTGCAGATAGTGTCCAAGTTGTTTGTGAAGAGGTCCTACATATTTGTGAAATTAAATGCCTTTTCTGTGTTCCATAAGGCATACGGCATTTGGGAGGAGGTTGTTCTTGGAACAATGCAAGTGCATATAGAGCTGACTGTAGGATTGATCTTTTTATATTGCTGTCACTTCGATGCATGCGGAGCTGGTAGTAAGACTGAGTCTTACGCTCCCAGTCAGTCTCTGGTCCTACTCACCTGATACTTATTTTGACAAGGCAGGGAAGGGAGGGAAAATAGTTTTTCTCATAAGATTTCTCTTTATAAGAGAATGTACGGATTTTTTTAAACACTGTTCTGTGGCATAACTAACATTGATGCTGAAAGCTTAAATTGCAAACTTATTACAGCTTTAAAATGCTTACTAGAAGTTCTAAGCAGGTATTTTTGTGATGAATGTGAGCGTCTAATAATGCTCCACTTAGTTTCTACATATATTCTTGGTATGTGCAGACTTCATTTCTGTGATTCTGTGGTTCATCCTTCAGGGACTATATTTTGCTGCTTATGTAGAAACTTGGATGTGGAGAGTATGGCTGTTACTTCCCTTGGGACCAATGTCAAGTTGACGTGCAGAACCGCAGTTCTGCCTCTGTCTGCACACTAATCTCTAGGTTTTGAGGCCCAGCCTTGGTGTAAAGCTGCAGTGCTGATAAACAATGGTACAGCAGATGCTTGGTGTGTTTGTGAGAGAGGGGGAGGGGAGCACAAGCACAGATTGATGGGCCATCTGCAAATATTTTTCCTAAAGAATCTGTAAGGCTAGAGAATCTTAACTGAAAATAGATGTAATTAGAGATACCAACCTTTCTCTGACCCTATTCCTGTCTATGTGGGGCAGAAATAGCCACTCTTTCTGTACAAGTGTTGCTACTGACCTTTTTTATTGTGTTCTGTGGTAAAAACTGAGGTTGTACAGAGAGAAAGAGGCCAGGATGCTCTCACTCACTCTGGTACTCCCTCAGAAAAAAAGGCTGCTTTGAAAGGCCTGGGTTAAGAAGCAAAATGTAGCAGTTTTCTAATATCTTAAACCAGTGGTGCTATGCCCCAGGACCCTGTGGTATCATAGATTAGCAGTGTTCATACTTTAAAATGGTAGACCTGGTGGTAAAGTTGAACTCTTGCATTCACTTTAGCACTCAGCAGTAGACTGGAGGTTGAGGGGCTTGTAAAGCCAGATGCATACAATACTAGCTGCAGCTTAATTCAAGGCATTCCTCCTGCCAGGGCTACGAGTAATGTGAACTATCAACCACATCAGCAATACTAGAAGAAAAATTTCTCCTTGGTTTGCTGGCTGGTTTGTGGCAGTACACTTTGGTGTGTATTCAGTTTGAAATGAAGTACAGTGTTTATTTTGGGGAAGGCTTAATTGTTTCTGTAAATTTTGGGATGCAAGCAGAAGTAACAACGTTTTTGAAAATGATGCCATTGGAACCTTGTCTTTCAGACTTCCTTTACCATCTTCAACCTGTTTTTTTGCCTTCATTTGGAGAAAAATTGTGAGCAGTGTATGTCAAAAAGTGCAGTCATAGTGTGTCATTAAAGCTGTACAGTGTCTTCGGCAGAACAAATCTTTCCTTATCTTTCTCCTTCTGTTTCTTCCTCTCTCATCCCCTTTGTCTAATAATGACAGTAGGTGTTAGTCCACTTTGTATTGTAAGGCAAGGCCAGAGTACTGGATCAAAGGCTGCTTAGAATTTTCATCAAAAGGTTCAAATCAGGACTCTTTTGTAAAGTGCTGTTGTCTTGTCCTTGGAGCAGTATAACCAGCATGCTGTTAACAGTCTGCAGGTTGCTTTATTTCCACTTTGAAGGATTAGTCAGATTTCAGAAAATATTTGCGGTTCCAAATGGGCAGTTGTAATTGCTTGATATGAAGGAGCTTGGCAGCAACAGCCTTCAAAGGTGTGCAGAAGCCAGCTTTTTTATCAGGATCGACATACTGACAGATTACTTCTATGTAGGGCTTGCAGTGAAGCATAAGGAGACCATAAATGATTGTGTTCTTTAGCTAGCGTTCTTCAAAGGGGCTTTTTCGATTCCCATACTTAGTCAAAGAGAAGAAGAAAAGCCACTGCCTCTTCTTTGAGGAGGACAGCATTCATTTTGTATGCATACCTGATCCTCTAACACTCAGTATTTTTCTCTGCAGTTTTTCTAGGTCTGTTAATGCTGCAAGATATAGGTAGATCCAGCAAGACTCAGACCAGATAATGTAGGTAGTCATGTCCTGGACAAGGCAGCTCAGAAGGACAAGGTCTCAGAAGCTTCTCAGTAAAGCAACCTTTAAGACCATGCTGGCTGAATACAGTGCAGCAGAACCGTAAGCAGGAATTTATACCCAGGTAACCTGGTCACTGTGCCAAAGTAATTGAAGGACTGATGAGACTATTATCTGTTCTTGGTTCAGAATAACCTCATTCAAAAGGTGTAAGACACTGCCAGGTGCTAGGCATGTTTACTTGAGTGCAGTAGAAACTGGTATAGGGTGAGTTGGTTCCTGTTTTCACCTAGGAAGTTACAAGATATTGTGTATTCTTTCTTCTGGATCTGGTGGTCTGTCAGAGCGGTCTTCTGAAGACTTGTAGGCAATCTCCGCTGCAAGATGGGTGAAACCTTTGCTGTCTCTTACATGTTTGATATTACACTTTATGAAGTAAAATATGACAGAAAAGAATATTATTAATTTTATGCCAAAGTGACTTGCCAATCCATATAGCTTTTAAAGCTTTCTACATGTTGTGAATGACCTTGTTCTTCCTCTTCTGCACTGAGCAAAATTTTTACTTTAAATTTCGGTTTATGGAGGAAGATTTCAGGAATATATTAACTTCTTAGGATAATATTTGGAAACTCAGAAACTAAGCAGAATAAAACTTTGTTTGAGTATTAGCTTAGGGCTATTGTATACGATCCACTGAAGGCAAGAGAAGGATTTATTCAAACTAAAAAGTAAAGGTTAGCAATACAAGAGATAACCATTTGATTATTCTTTGGGCCCTGCTTTCAATTAGAAGACAGTATTGGAACTGAGAATCTCTTAAAAATGTGTAAATAAGCTAATACGCTTTTGGTCTAACACTGGCACTCTGATGCCTTTTATTTTGTATCTGAACATTCTGTTGGGGTTCTTGTTTAGCTTTTAAGACTAAAGGGGTGGAAATGCAGGGGTGAATGGTTTGTATTTGATACTATCCAGAAATTCCTGGTGACAGGCTTCCTTACTTCAGCTTTCCTGTCTTGAAACTGAATATGATTATGGAACATAAAGTCATGGTACGACCAAAATATAGGCAGAGGGGTTAAAATTTTGCTAGTGGGTATACTGAATCACTTTGTTTATACTCTTTCTCTGTTTTGCTAATCTGACTAGCTGGGTAGGTGGTGTTTATACTTTTTCTTAAATTGGAGTTGACCTGAGTGAGTCAACTTTAGACCAACTTGGATAGCTTCATGCAAGACAGACAGTGTGTATCATAGTGCTTATCACTACATCCAGTAGACGTGTTGCTGTTTCCAAGTCTAAACCTTCTTTTCTGTCCTTTATTTTGTTTTTGAGTATGTTGATCATTTAATTATTGTAAGCTAATTTTCTCCAGAATTTTTCACATTATTCTCATCGAAAAATGACGCTAACTGTGGATAAGTACTGTTTCTTTTACACTTCATTTGTATGAATGAATGTATTTATTATTTGGCATCTAAATGTTTGATATCTTTGGACTTGTATTTCATAGAGTTAACGGGGGGAAGATAAGAATTCGGGCAGATTTCATATTCAACAAATGTGCAAAGTGCAGTTCACCACACTTTGTGTGTGTTCTTCACGGGTTAAGGAAGAGCAAGTAGTATATTGATTCATTTTGTTTTGTCATAAGCTCCACCTTTAAGCATTTTGTAAGTGCCAGAAGGACTGAGAGTGATGATAAGATGCATAGCTATAGATATTCTAGTTCATCTACGTAACTTCTTCACCTTCCCTTACTGATGAAATAAGAAAGATAGTGGTTAAATTCTTCTGATAAAGCAATACGACCCTTGATTACAAGTTACGCCCTAGATGAAGTTAGTTCTACTGTTTAATAGCAAAATGTAACATTGTTTAAAGAAAATCTTAGTAGTTCAACTCTGTGAAGTCTGTCTATAAATATGCCGCGGTATTTGAAGTATATTGTCTAGGGCAAAACTCCTTTCTTTGTATTTTAAAGGAATGAATTTTAGTTTTATGACACGCGAGACCTGGGTTATTATCCTCCTAGGAAAAGGTTTAAGAAAACAGTTACTGTTACGTTAAAACGGAAGAGTATTTTCCATGGAGGGAAAAAAATCTACTATTCTGCAGCTGATGTGTACTTTGGTGGGGGGGAAACGTGTAACTTGATAAGCATTTATTTGAAAAGGTAGATGCATTGCTTTGTGATTCCTGGTATTTTTCAGAATGTCATTAGTGTTTCTTCTAAACTGATATTTCAGAAAAATATTCTGCCTGCTATTTATTAATTTGGCGATGTGATCCATAGCTTTATGGCTACTGTATTTATTTTATTTAATTCAGTCTTTTGGATTCCTTCATAATCATCATCATCTTTCTCCTGCTTTGCAATTGCCATCATGAGTACTGTAAGTATTAAAGAGGCAATTTTCTGAGGTATAAGGACGTATCATTACTTGTCTCCCTCTTTGTTCTTCCTTCCTTTCTCATGTCCCATATCCCTGATAAGAAAACCAATATCCCTGATCTCTTTTCCTCCCCTTTGCAGGAACTGGCTTTGGAGATATAAATCTAGTGTTGGAAAAGTTAACAGAAATGAATAGGCCCTCTTTGGTAACAATGGAAGTTGTAGACTGTGTTAAACATGGCTGGGAATTTTCAAGAGGTGCATTGTGTTTACATATAAAAATATTAAATGTGTACAATGGAAGGTGTGTTGTGATTGTAGTTAACGCTTTAATTTTTTTTTTTTTTTAGGGAGAAGAAAGCCATAATTGATCCTTCTTTGTTTAAATACAAAGTTCAACCTATTAAAAAAGACCTATATGAAACTGTTATTGTTAAAGCATCTCAACTAAGGTAAATATTAGTATATGAAATTTAAAATTGTACTTTAAAACTGTGAGAGTTGTGTAGGTCATTGTAAGATGGTTTTGGTGTAAACCAGCATTTAAAAATAATACATTAGAACTACTGATTAGAGGCACAGTACATAATACTGTTTCACAGACTTTCTGTAGTAAGGAATCCAAGCTTTGGTATTAACACAGATACCAACTCCTTACAAGTCTCTGTGCTGGCACACAGATGAGACCTGCTGTTACTTTTAATAACTGATGGAGTAGATGAAAAAAGTTTGAGAACCCTAGTCTGTAATATTGATGAACTATTGGCAGTGCCTCAGCCTGACCAAGCATGTGGGAATTCACCCCTTCTCGTTTGTTGGCTTGAGACTTCGTGCCTGTAGCTCTCGGTCTGAGAGATGTGAATGCTGCTTGTTCTTTTTGCTTGTTTGTTTTCACCCTCTTCTTGAACAATCAGACTTCAGTTTTATTTGGAGATCTTAAAAGCTACTGTGATGTTTGGAGGATATAGCAGGGACAAGTGCGGTTTGTCTGTATATACATGTAGGAGAACAAACCAGGATCTTCAAACCAAAAATTACAGATGAATAAAACAACTGTTCAAGAGTTACTTGGGTTTTGTTTTGTTCATAAGGAAATTTTTAATTGATTTGGGGTTACACAGAGCAGCTATTAGTTAAAATAATAAGGTTGTAATTTATATTTAAGAAAATGAGAAAAAGGATTAATCATATGATCTGCGACATGTGTTTTTTTCGCATATTATCAGCTATACTTCAACAATAATTACAGATCTTAGTTGATAATGCTACCTTTCTTTCCTCATACAGCCGGAGGAAACATCTTTTTTCTCGTGATAGACTTAAACTTTTTCTGAAACAACACTGTGAACCGCATGATGGAGTCATTAAAACTAAGGTAAATAAGAAGGAATAATTTTCAACATAGATTATTGACCCTATTCAGTCTTTTTTTTGCTTTTCTCTATTAGCTGCTCCGAGCTTGTTTTTCAAGCTACATCAAGTTTAGCACTTTGTAAGTACATTATATTGAGTTAGTGTGTGAGTTTTCAAAAATAAAAGGATGCATGCTACAACTTTTTCTGTAAAAAATTTTTCTGCATGTCAGGTAGAGTATAATGATCTAATTTCTTCTTTAGGTGCCAGTTTAGAGAAGTTCCCCAAAATAAAAATGGGAGGTTTTAGCTTGAAAAATGTTATTTATTAAAACATACTTTTGCTTAGTCTAACACAAATTGTTTTCATTCCTCAAGGTATGCAGCTGGTATTTCTAAAGTCAACTAAAAATTAACTGTCACTGTTTTGCTGGAGTCAGCTAATAGTAATCTGTTGCAATGCTTTTAGCTGGAAAATAATTTATTGTAGTTTGAATTCAGTCTCCAGTTATTCAGTGAGACAGAAGTAGCAAAGAGTTCAGATGGCGGGAATGGGCTTTTGGTGAGGCCTTAGATGCTGAAGATGTTAAGATGCGTATTTTTGTCCTCTTCTGTGGAGATATATGGTGATACGTCATACAAGTTCAGACTAAAGCTTACATGTTAGTCCACGTGAGATGACTTTGAGAATTTGTTTCCTTGTCCTCAAGGAATTGAGCAGCTTTTCCTATGCTTACCAAGTAGTCAGCAATTTTCCTTGCCTTGCTTACTGTGCCACAGGAGATCCTGGACTCTTTCACTGTGTATTGCAGCCTTGAACCTGAAATTTTTCTTATCTTCATCTTGTTTTCAGAAAGCAGCATATTTGTTTATTATGTCTTGTATTTTGTGGATATGTTTAAAGAGGAATCCTCATACAGCTGTGTAACTGCTCATTCTGCACAGGAAAACTGAGAGATGAGACCATCAATGAGGGTCTGAAAAGAAAATAAGAAGGCAACTAATTTCTAAATAAGTTTGTAACTTCAAAGTCTGTCTCTTTTAAAGAAATGGAATAGGAGAAAATATAGCTGAAAGGGGTAACCGCCCCCTTCCTTATGCTTGTTAAGGTCGTGTCCTTGATGTGATACAATGTGCTGAGTCTAGTGATCTGTTAGTGATGCTTTCTGGTGCCTGAGGAAAATTGTTACAATTTTTATACCTATGTATTTGTCATCTTTGCTTTGTCTGGGCATTTCATGGAATGTCTCCTTGTTCCATTGCCGATTGTCCTGTTTGTCTCCTTTGTATCTTCATCCATATCTGTTGATTTGGGCAGACTTCCTGAAGTCACCAGGTTGAGAAAGCAAACTGGAAAAGAAGCTTTGATAATTCAGAATGAGAGAAGTCATGATTTGTTTTAAGTATGGTAGGGAATTACGTGGTTCATTAGTAAATCAAGTTTTCCAGCTTTCTCTGTCAGAAGTCATTTTCTGCACACTTCAGTGACTTGCTAGGAAGATTGTGTCCAGCTATGTTTTTCGAAAGGCATATAAAGAAATAAAATCTTACCAAATGAGGCCAAATTCTATTTTGAAATGTGTGCTGCTTACATTATTATCCTCTTGGTGGATTAATTCTACAGTTACATTATCTTAGAGTTTTATTTCTTATTCTAAGCTAACCAGTTGTGAGCCTAGTTACTTTTATTGTCTTTGTGAGTTAATGATTAATTAATTAGCTTATATTTATGAATTTCACAAGTAATATCTGTTTTCATCTTTCTTGCTAAGACAACATCAGTTGAAAAATACAATCTAGCAGAAAAAAGTTTCTCCGACTTCTTTCCTGACGACCCACCCACATTTATCTTCAGTCCTGCAAGCAGACGGCGAGGGAGACCTCCAAAGAGGGCATCTACAAGTCTTGTAAGTAGTAGCATTTTTAATTCTAGATAAGGCACATCAGTGTGGTTTTAAAGGTTTTCTGTTTCCTCTGAACTTTCAGAACAGTTGGAATACAAGGTTTGTGTTATTTGGGTTTTTTTGTGGATTAATTGGGATATGTTATATAATTGCTATTGAAGTATTATAGATTGCCTTTATAGTTAAGCTAGTAAAAGGGTCCATACTTGATCCATTAATTTCTTATTTTTGTCTTTATTATTTCTGTGATCCCACCAAGAAACTAGCTTTTCAGTGTGTTGTGAAGGTGCATAGAGATCTTGTCCCTTTGGGAGTAATTAATAAATAATTTCCTAAAAACCTTCAGTTTGGACTCAGATAAGAAAGTGTCACTTGCCCTCAGATACAGTTATGTCACTTATCTGTATTTAAACACAGTGAAGCTTAGTGCTCTAAAATCCTTTGTTTAAAAGAAAACTGGAACAAAAAGTTTTGGGCTTTCTGCCTTCCTCCCCAACCATTAGGCAGGATGAGTAGTTAGCATATTTATGGGAAACTCTATAGCCTGTTTTTATTCTTGTTTTAGAGAACTGTTGAAAAATTGTGAATACCTGCTGCTGGTCATTTCACTGTAGATATTATGTTCTTTTTTTTCCACTCCCCACTCCAATTGCCTATCAGGAGGACAAGATTACAGCTGAACGAAATACGCAAGGAAAAAAAAGTAAAGTAGCAAGGGAAAAGATGAGGTTCCAGAAGCAAAAAGAAGATATGCAGGCCATGGGTAAGTTGAGGTTTAGTCCTATGACTAGTAGAACCTGTTTTTACAGATCTGAGAGCAGGCCATAATTACAGTATTTTTGGGGTTGTACCTTTCAAAGAGAAAATGTAGTAAGAGTGCACTGTACTATTGCAAAGTGCTCCTTCCAGTGGTTGGAATGTTTTCCCAAATTTTTTTTTTTTTTTGGATTTTATCTGGAAAAATGTAGGAAGCTTGCAGTCCAGCTGTGTTGATTTCTGTCTCTGATAAATAAAAATTCTTGCAGAAGTTGGGGTTCTGAAGTGTGTCTGCTTTTTTGCATGTTTAGTGTCTGCTAGTTTATGTGCTGGAAATGACAACACAGAACGAAGTCTGATCAACATCAAAGCTGCTTCTTTTCTTTCATAACTACAGCTTCTAGAAGGCTAGTTAAGACACATTCTGGGTTAACCTTATCTTTATGTTATCTTATTGCATCCCAAGCCCCAGTGCCTTTGAAACACTTTCAAACAGAGGAGTAATCGGGCTTGAAGTAAGTTGTATAAAGTGGAGATCAAAATGTATTTTTTATATTCTGCCATCTTGCTAGAAAGCTGTTAACAGCATGTTGATGTTCAGACTTTGTAAATGCTTTCTTCCCTTTGTTGAGGGCACAAAATGACGATGAATGCATCAAATAACTAATAATTAAAAAAAATCCCTTGGTGTCTCACTCATTCTGTGTATGCATTTTTGGCCGAGTATTGGCTCACAATTGTAAACTTTTTTTCCTAAAGATGCAGTTTGTTATTTTGAAACCAGCAACACATTATACTGGTTGTTTGAAAGTTCAATCCCATCCAAATGATAAGTACGCTTTCAAATATACTATATTAACATAATCAAATATTAATTTAAACATTTTACCTTTTAATAATGTTTAATCGGAATGGCAATTACTGACACTCATAAAGTCTCTTATAAAGAGCTGCTGTAGTACTGCACTAATGATGTAAAATAGTAACAAAATACCAAGTACCTTGAAAAATCGGTCTTCTTAGTCTGTAGAAGTCTATGGGGGATCAGCTTCATTGCTCTTGTTTGCTTGGTGAAAGCCATGCTCATATGTGTAGTAGCCATCTATAAAAGCAGTCTAGCCCATTTTCAGAATTTTATCGGATGTAATCAAAATCTCTTTGAGTGCTGTGCACGTGGTAATAGAAGTAAGGATTTTAAAAAATTTTCTTCACTTGTTATTCTAGCTTTCTTGTTTATTCAGTGAAAATGGTAAGCCTCCCTGATCCCCTTTTATTTGTTAGCCTGTGTGTAAGTAGACAGACATTGTGCACAGAAAGTGGGAATTTGTATCCTGCTGTTCTTCTGCCAACAACTACAAAGAAATGTGGATCTCCTTAGGCAATAACATTAATTACCAATTAAAGTTCAGCTTCAGCTGTATAACAGAAGTAAAACTGTCACAAAACCCACTGAAATACTAAGTAGGTTTCAAATGTGTTGTCTTTTCAGTAATTTAGTAATAATTAAATATTTAAAGATTACTTATTTAAAAGTTTTTACTATCACAAATATATCATGGTTGTATGCCACGCCTAGTTATGACATGCTTTTATTAAGCAGTCATTACTAAATATCTTGCTGTAATTGTATGATGTTGGAATCAGTTCTCATTTTTGTCACTTGATAGAAAACAATAAACAAGTAGTAAACTTCTGTATACTCATAAAAAGAGAAATCTGAGTTTATTACAGTGATGACAACCTTGTAAAACATGTATAACAGTTAGGCTTAAAATTCTGATTCTCTAAAGAACTTTCAAGTGACTGAATTTCTGGTTGGCATAGAAACAATTCAGTCTTCCTAACAATATCTTTTTCATATGGTAATTATAAAAAGATCAGTCTATTTAGCACAGTTAAATAAAATTAACATTTTACAAAAGAAAAAATAACTTTGGTTTGCTTTTTGGTTTTTTTTCTTACATAGCTTTTGAAAAAGCTAAATTAAAACAAGAGAAAGCAGATGCTCTAGAAGCTAAGAAAAGGGAGAGAGAAGATAAAGAAAAAAAGAGAGAAGAATTAAAGAAGATTGTGGAAGAAGAAAGGATGAAGAAGAAAGAGGAGAAAGAGAGACTCAAAATAGAAAAGGAAAAAGTAATGCATTTGCAGTATGTGTTTCATATAGGAACAGCATACTGGCCTTCTAGTTTACTTTTTTATTAGTTGCTGTCTGTTTCAAGTTACTTTTCTGTTACCAGTTTTCAGTTCGTAGAAGTGCTCTTTAGAAGAATAGGCAGTTATAAGATATGATTATGCATTTGTAGTTCTGGATAATATTCTCTGTAATTATAATTTGCAAAAAGTTCACTTTGAACTTATAAAATAATGTGGTGGGAGTTTTTTGTCAATAACACGTGACAGTATTTAGTTGATGGTTGTCTTCTTCATAACTGTTAAAGATCGTACTGCACCAGATTCACAGCATCTTAAATGATTGTGAGTTTACTCACTTAAATGATTGTGAGAAACTGCTAAATAACTTTTTGTCACTTTGAATATGAAGAAATTATTTATTCCACTATATTTTACCACAGCCACATCCACAATCTGTTTTGATTGTCTTTGTTAGTGGTAGCTTTCAGGAATACTTACATTTTTAGATATTTTTCCTTGCAATTTCCATTAAAAAAACAGCCAACCAGCCCAACAAAACCCCTTGTCTAGCAAAGTATCACCACAGTTTTAAATATTTTTGCCTATATGATCTTACAAAAAATGAAAATTATTAGATTATTCATTCTATTTAAATATGGTTTAGATTTATTTTTTAGTGTTTTTGAAATACTAAGTGTCAGTTCTGAAACTATAATAAGGTGATCTGACCGTATTTTTTTATACAATTGTGACTCTCTTTTCAGGAAAGGGAGAAGCTGCGTGAAGAAAAAAGAAGATATGTGGAATACCTGAAACAGTGGAGTAAACCTAGAGAAGATATGGAATGTGATGACCTTAAGGTATGACTAAACTTGGAATACATCAAGCTTGCACTTTACAGGGACCCGAGATATATTCCCTGATGCAGAGAAAGATCTAGATCTGATCTGAATGCTACAAGTTGGGAATCACCTGCTGTCGTGTAATTCCAAGTGGTGATGCTAATAAGATCGTCTCTATCTGCATTTTCCTGCTCCAGAAAAACTTTACAGTCCTAGTGTGCAACAGGTGTATTTTTAAAGCACTGATCTTGCTGAGTGAAGGGTTATTGAATATGCCTGACTCTTCTGTTAAATACACAACATGAGCTCACCAAGAATAAATCAGAATTACTTAAAAGATTTGAGTAATGAAGAAATGAAAATTGTGGCTGCAAAAGGTAGAAAGGACATTAGCTTGTTACTGCCCATAGCATTCTTTTGATTTAAACTCTAGCAGTATCCTTGCTTAACAAGCATGTTTCTGGATGTTTGTGGAAACCTAGAGAAGGTAAAAAGAATTTGCCTCCCAAAGAACTTAATGTTCTAAACAAGAGTATAGTGTCGCTGTACGTAACAGAAGATTGTCTAATATTATACATTTATATACACTTTATGATTAATTTTGACAGGAGATAGCAAAGAGGAGGCAAAATTGTCAGAAACACAAGGACCAATGTTTATTTGAGATACAAAGGGAAATATGACAAAAGTGCAAAGAGGACAAGTGCGAACAGAGGAGTGTTACATGAAATGAAGTGATAGCACTGGTTGGGAGGAATATGAGAACTGAGTATGTTTGCAGGAAGAGCTGTATGGGCCCTTGAAGATGAAAGTGAAAACTCTTGGCTGTGTATAGAAATGGAGAAGAAACTGAAGAATGGGAAGACTGTTGTCAAAACCAGAGGAAGCTGTGCAAAACAGTGCTGTTGTATTTCAGTTTGAAAAGAGAGAGGGAGAGAGTGTGAGAGTAGTATCATCACTACAGTGAAAATTGATAAGAGTATGAATAAACATGAGTTTAAGTGAGGAAGCAAGAATAAAAATCCACCCATAAACTGCTTTTCAAAATCTTCCCTTCTCAGGAAATGTGTGAAATATCTTTCTGTGCTCTTCTGAAAGCACAGTACTTGGCATTCTCCTTGTTAATGTTTGTGAACTACCACCTTTATGTAAAGGAGGCATCCTTCTGGACATCATGTGATTCTCTGCTAAGAAACACTAGTTGAAGACAAATCTCATAGTTGCATTAAGAGACTAATTTGAAAAATCAAGCTCAGTGTTAGATGCTGTCATCTGTGATTTGGAGGTGATGTCTCTGTCAAGTGATCTTGTTACATGGTGACATCAGCTCCCTTTAAAATGTCTTCAGCTATCATAACTGCCTTGCAAAAAGTCAAACACACTGTCATTAGATATGATCTTGCATGTCCAAGTATTAGATGGGTGTGTTTTTCTGTGAATGTGTTGGGTTTTTGTTTGCTTGTCTTTGCAAGCAATAATGAGTATTTTCTTAAGGATATGTTTATTTTTGCTTGTCTGGACAGTTCCAGCAAACTTAAATTAAAAACTCTTGTGAAATAATACAGGTTTATAGGAAAAATCTTGACAGCAAGGGTCTCTAACTTGTAGTGGATTTTAGTTCCTTTAAACAAAGATAGAAAATTGTTCAGCTTTGCAAACAATAGTAAACTTTCATCTCAAACGATTTATGTCCAGGTTGCATGCTCTTTCGTTTTAAAGCTTAGTACTACAACAGGTGTTACTGTGATGATTGATTACGTGTCTTGCAAAACTATTTGAAGTAAAATGTAGAGAAACCCAACAGATATACTCCTTAGAACCATAGACTTTTCAGTTTAATCACTCGTGTACTCTGCAGAAACCAAACACAATACTAAGTTGTCCCATTTGGATTGCAGGAACTTCCTGTTCCAATGCCAGTGAAGACAAGACTTCCTCCTGAGATATTTGGTGATGCTCTGATGGTTTTGGAATTTTTATATGCTTTTGGGGAACTTTTTGATCTTCAAGATGAGTTTCCTGAAGGAGTGACTTTAGGCAAGTTCTTGTTTATGTGGCAGGGTGCTGCAATTTTGTGGTGCTCTTCTCTTAGCAAGCAATCAAATATGTTAAATGCACTGAAGTACCAATGCTACAAATTTTTCTGTACAGTTTTAATATGTCATTGCTTACATGTACATAACAATCCAGTTTTCTCTTCATAGTTAATTTCTGCGTTGTCTATAAAATCAAAATTAATTTCAGTGTAGAAGTTGTTAATCTACTTACTCTCTACTTGTAGTTTTACTTTTGCACTTACAGATTAAGAAAATAATGTTTTGTCAGCACTCTTTCTGACAGCATCACCTAAGGAATATTTATAGTAAATTATGGTAAAGTAACTTGATTAGCATACCTGAAGGGGGAAAAATGTTTTCATTCTTCAGTACATAATCATTTTCCAACTTTGTGGCAAAAGTGACACTTCTTAAACTTTATTCACAGAAGTGTTAGAGGAAGCTCTTGTAGGAAATGACACTGAAGGCCCACTGTGTGAATTGCTGTTTTTCTTCCTGACTGCCATCTTTCAGGCAATGGCCGAAGAGGAAGAGGAAGTGGCCAAAGATCAAATAGCTGATGCTGAGACCAAAGGTCAGATCCTTAATTTTACTGCTGAAAAACTGAAATTCTACTGGAATTAACTTTAAACTGCATGATTTTTGGAATTCCTTTGTTTAACCTGGTCTTATTATGCATGGATATTGTATGTAAATTGACTTGTTTTTTCTTTTATCGGAAATTAAAGCTTTAAACAGGGCATGGAGGGTGGGATCTTGAGGCAACAGAGAAAAAGCAAGGTCATTGTTACTACAATTGCATTCAGCAAAGCATAATAAGATTTTAACAACACTTGCTTATGTTTTGGAGATGGGGAAATGTGGTCTTTACCTTCCTCCTCCTTCAGCACTGTTAGTGTTTCTCCTGAGGGCCTAGAAACAAGGCATTTTCCTAAATCTTCTCGAAGGTCTCTGTTTGTAGCTATAACAAAAAAAAATCTGAATCCAACTGAATTAAAAAGTAAAACTCCCCATCATGACTGTAATGGAGAATTCTATATTCATTGTCCTTCAAGAGTTAAAAGTATGCATCAGCACCTCCTAGATACTACCCGATCTCTGTTTTTCCAGTAAAGGATTTTGATCACTCTGCCTTTGGCCTTCACTCTAAGGCTGAAGTTGCCCATGTTTTCGGAGGCATTTGATGTATGCTAACCACTGGAGAGAAGGAGTGCAGGCTTTGTTCCAAATTTATGTGGTCAGGGCCATTATGTATGTGTCTTCATCCTTAGCAGACTGGTTTTGTCCTGTATTCAGGCAATTCAGACCACGATGTGTGAATGCTCTAAGGCTTATGTTGCAGAGTGCTCTACCTGTAAAATCCAGCTGATGCTACAGAGTGCTTTGCAGAGGATTTGCCAATAAGACAAACGTAATCTCTGTATCCCATTTGCACAATTTTGGGTTTTAATGCCTTCAGAAGGTCCTTCTCCCTTACTTCTTTTTTTTCAGCTCAGCTATTACCGTGGATCAAGGAACTGATCTGACTACTTTATGCCCATTGAGTATCTAGTGATGGTCTCTCAAAACAGTGTGTTGTTGTAACTGAGGAGGTAGAAGGCAGCATTGGGTTGCATCACAGGGTCTTGAAAATATTTTGAGATGTTACTGTTGTGTGTACCTTCTGTGTTTTTGAATCTGAGATCTGAGACTTCACCTAGTTCATTTGGCTTCTGCAGGGCTCGGTGGAAAGGGAAGGCAACCGTTGCCACACTGTTGTTGATCAGTACGTCCTGTGTTTATGGACTGACAAATTTTGCAGTCTAAAGGAGCAACACTGATCCTTCCTGCTAGTCTTTATTTCATTAGAGATAGATAGGAGCAAAAGAGCACTCCTTATTTGAGATCAAGTGTTTCCTATAGTTCTTATCTGAGACAGATGCATGAGGTACAGGAAGGTTCCTTTTAATTCCTCCCTTGAAGACTGAGCCTATTCTCATGCTTAAGCTTTATATCCAATATGTAAAATGTCTTTACATACAGCATTGATGCTATCTTCAGCGGTAGATGCTGCTTTTGTTAGTTGAATAAATTTACAGGTTTGGTATGTTGTTTACAAATACAGATTGTATTTTAATAAGTGTTGAATTAAACTTGATCTTTTAACTACTCAGAACATTGCCTGGGCAATATAAGCTAGGATTTCATTCTCAGGTAATCGTAAAATAGTTGATTAGATAATCTATTATTCATAGGAATGATCAGGAAAAAAGTGAAGTAACTTTCAGGTTTTAATTTTACTATATAGGGATGGCAATAGCAAAAATCTGCTGTTTCACTTCTAGTTCAGCAGAGCTGTGGGCAGGAAACTTTATCTGTTCTTTCACCTGCCTTTGAGCTTTTAGGCATCTTCTTTACTGTAAAAGAAGTACATGTTCTTGGCTTTGAAATTCTGACTATCCAAACTAGTACTAGTCAGTGTTTGCTCACTTAATTCTGTACAGGCAGTGTTTCTGCAACAGAATAATCCATGGGTTGGAGGATTTTGGTTTGTACAGTATTTTTCCAAACCCCATTACACAGATACAGTGAGAGAGGAGTTGCAGCAGCTATTTTTGCAATATCTGGGTGACCATTTTCAGACAACATCAATCATCATACAAGACTGTTGTGGATTTGCTTTTTATGTAGTTTTGGTTTGCATTTGTGGGTCTTTATTGACTTGGTGACTGCTTAATGGTTTGGACTTGAGTAAAGTGAAGCTGTTGAAACAGCATACAACATTGAGAAAGTTCTGCCAGCCCTCTGGAGAAATACCTGTAAGTGCTAAGGAAGCTTCTGTCTAACAAACAGGAATTTTGCTGTTAATCCCTTTCGCTGCCTTGCTTTTCTGGTCTGTTTGCTAATGTGTGATGCTCCTTTTTAAATGCAGATGTCTGTTTTGGTGAAATATGGTTTCTTTGTAATGCCTTAGTTATTGTATTTGTGCTAAACAGTAAGGCTATATCTAAGTTGAAGATTGAAAGTATATAGTGAACGATGATAACCAATATCAAAATGTCTGATCAGTTTGGAAGGTCTTCCCTAAAAATAAAATAATCATAGGAGATAGCAGTTCACTTGAGGGAATGAAATATAGATGTTCTTGTATTGTTACTGAGTTTTGCTTTCAAGTGTGTTTACAGATTTGGGTTTGCTGCCATTTATGTTGTTGTTGTGCATGTTTTGTGCGTTGTGGTTGCTTTTATATGTAAGGGAGAACAGCGTATAGCATGTGGTGCATGTCTGTAGCTTTTAGTTGGATTTTTAATATAAAGATAAGTAAATTTTAATTCAGATGTTGGATTGAGTTTTGAATACATTATGCTTTTGTAAATACTGACCCTCTTTTTGCTTTCTCTGCAACTTATAAAAAAACGGCTTGCTTTCCTCCCCTCTACAGTACAAGTTTTAATTTGCACTAGAATAAAATGTTTATTTCCTTAAAGATTTAACAGAGGCTTTGGATGAAGATGCAGACCCCACAAAATCTGCACTGTCTGCAGTTGCAACTTTGGCAGCTGCATGGCCCCAGTTACACCAGGGTATGTGTGGGTTTCACTTCGTTTTGTTACTATTCTTATTTTGCTCTGTATTTTAAAGCACTTTTTAATATTCATGTACGTTTAAATGTCTATATAAAATAACTGTTCATTCTTCTCAACTGTAGGCTGCAATTTGAAAAACCTGGATCTTGATAGCTGCACTCTTTCTGAGATTCTCAGACTTCACATTCTAGCATCAGGTGCTGATGTAACATCAGCCAATGCAAAATACCGTTACCAGAAACGAGGCGGGTTTGATGCTACTGATGATGCTTGCATGGAGCTGAGATTAAGTAATCCTGGTCTCTTGAAGAAACTTTCAAGTACCTCAGTGTATGATTTGTTGCCAGGTAATAACAGACAGTAGTGTTAGACTTGATTAGATTGCTCATGAAGTGATTGGTTTTGTAACTGCTTCAGATCAATAATGTCAGAATTTACTAATCACAGAATAATTTATGTTAGAAAGGGCCTCTGGTCACCTAGACCAGCACCCACTCCTTATGCCCAGGCCCCCACAAGCAGGCCCCACCAGATCAGAGATTGTAGAGCTGGACAGTCTCATTACTTCTGTGTAACTTTTAAATTCCATTTTAAAAAATGTTAGCTTTTCTTGCAGAAGGGGATCTTCCTGGGAGAAGCATCTGATCATTTGATTCAGCCCATGCTTTTTACTGCTGTTCTGGTTTGAGTCTTCTGTTTGTTATTTGGAAATGGAGAAAAAAAACAAACCAAAAAACTATCTACTGTTCATTTATCTCTGTTTTGAAGATAATATTGCATTTTAGTTCCTTTTTTTCGTGCTTAAAGTTAATACATTAAAAACAAAGGCTTGCATCTCTTTGCAAGTGCAGCTGCTGCACCACAAATGTTTGACTGCTCACTTTTTCTTGAATGAGAAGCAGTCTTCAGTCTGGAGTGTGTAAGAGTAGGGCGTATTTATCAGTTGTATAATGAAATGTATTTGGTCTGAATTTTATTAGGAGAAAAGATGAAGATCCTCCATGCCCTCTGTGGGAAACTGCTGACTCTGGTCTCCACGCGAGATTTCATTGAGGACTCTGTTGATGTGTTACGACAGGCAAAACAGGAGTTCAGAGAATTAAAAGCAGAACAGCATCGCAAAGAACGAGAGGCAGCAGCAGCAAGGTAAAACTAGAATATGGAAAGCTAAATTTTGTTGCTACAAATTAGCGTGATTCTTTGATTGCAAAAGACATATGAGAAATAATAGTAGTGTTTGTGTTTTATTTTGGTTTCTTGACACCCTAGATGGGAGTGAAACTTCATAGTGCTAAACATTATGCTTTCCCATGTTACTGCTATTTTTTTAGATGATGTTGTAGTAGAAAAGAAAAAAGTGTGGCCAGATCGGACACTAGATTAATTGCAACTGCTTTTCTATATTCTGCTTATTATTAGGATACGTAAAAGGAAAGAAGAAAGGTTAAAAGAACAAGAGTTAAAGATGAAAGAGAAACAAGATAAACTGAAGGAAGAGGAGCAAAGAAATCCTCCTGTAGAAGTATCTATTGGGTATGATACATGCTGTTACTGTGATTCATATGGTATAGCGCTTTTCAATTATGGGGCCAGACCTTGCCTGTCTAGTTTGCATTGACATGATGATATACAAAATTAGATTATAGTTCAAGTGTATAGCCCATAATGTTGATATTATTTTTCTTGCTAGTGCTCTAGAATTGCTTTATGAAAATGATTTTATCCAGTACCTGAAGGGGCTACAAGAAGGCTGGGGAGGGACTGTTTACAAAGGCTTGTAGTGATAAGACTATGGGGAATGGCTGTAAACTGGAGAGGGGCAGATTTAGACTAGACATAATGAGGAATTTCTTCACCATGAGAGCGGTGAGGCACTGGCCCAGGTTTCCCAGGGAAGCTGTGGCTGCCCTGTCCCTGGAGGTGTTCAAGGCCAGGTTGGATGGGGCCTTGGGTAGCCTGCTGTGGTGGGAGGTGTCCCTGCCCATGACAGAGGGGTTCGAACAGGATGGGCTTTAAGGGCCCTTCCAACCCAAACTATTCTGAGATTCTGTGATTCTTTTGAAAGCTTAACGGGTTTGCCTACTGGCAGGAGGGCAGGAGACACCTGCAAAATCTTTCTTTTTTTTTTTGCATTACTTTGTCTTCCATTGATCTAATGTTTATGAATATCTTCATAATAGACCATTTTGGTTCATTTTCTAATTTGCGGAATAGGTCTTATCTAAACTAGGTAATACTGACCTCACATAACATCTCATAAATCGGATTTAGTAGTAGTTAAAAAAAAAAAAAAGTCCTGTTCTATCCCTGGTTATTTTCATAAAACCAAGAGAACTATGCTTTGAGGTGGTAGGATTCATGTACATGTAGCTGTAGAGGATTCCACAAAAACAGCTAAGTGTATATACAGCATTATATCTTTACCTGCTTGAGGAAGAAGTTAGTTACATAAAACTGCTTATGAAAGGTGAGCATGGCCCAAAGACGTATTTGTGCTGTGTTTTTGAAACTATTATTGAGGAAAAAAATACGTAGAATTTAATTATATTTGGTCAATAACGGAAAAATGTGTAATAAGTATTTTATAAAATAGTATCCATTTTGATGAGGAAGCATTTCTTTAGTCGTGGAAAAAATAGTTGAGGTCGGTAGAACTATGTACACTAATGTGTCTCCAAAAAGGATATGATTATAGTAACACTCTTCAAATGAAAGTGTGACTATTGAAGAGCAGGTTTTAGTCTCTAATATTGAACTTTGCATTTACAATTCAGTGGGCTGCTTCTGAATTTTAGTATATTCTATGATTTAAAGTTTATTTTATAAAAAGCATTATAAGTCTTCTACTAACTTAAATAATTCTGAGAGGAAGATACTGTTTGTGTTGAAGATGTCATATTGTATTGTGTTTTTTTTTCCCCTTTCATTCAGCTTTTAATGCATGGTTAGTCAGTTAGTCAGCTTTTGTTTATCTTATTGTCAGGGAGGAGGAACGAGAAGATCTTGATACTAGTACAGAAAGCAAAGAAATTGAACCTAAAGAGCAAGACATGGACACAGTGACAGAGGATGAAGAAGAGCTGGGACCAAACAAAAAACGAGCAAGAGGTAACACATTAATGTATTTGTTCATTTGTGTAAATGTGTGCACACGCACACACGTTTGTCTGCACTCAGTTTTACAGTAAACTTTTATAGTTTTAATCTTTCCTGTATATTGTAAAAGGAGAAGAAAGAAAGCAAAGCAAAACAGAAAAAAACCAAAACCAAGAAAAAACAATCCAAAACCCAAACACAATCAGGTGCATTGAGCTGGATTGATGTAGTTCTAGCGTTCATCTGTACGTTCTTTCACACTTCTGCTTCTTCTTACCTTTCATACTTGCTGTCTGGATTCCTCTTTTTGTCTGAAAAATCTCATTCCATTGCCTCACCAACCATTACAGTTATGAGTAGTGCACTCAGGGAATTGTAGGACCCCGATTTCATGGAGTATGGTGTGGGTTTGATTTTTATTATTAGAAAGCTGCAAAACCAACAGGTTTTTAAAAAGAAAATATTATATTGAGTGATTTGATTTAGTTTGCCCTTGTTAATGATGCAGCATGCCTTCTGTACAAGAATACAACCAGATTTATCCCCAGATTTAATTTCCCTAGCAGTGTGCTAGTAGGAGCTGTGTTGCAGTAAATGGCACAGCCTGCTACTTGTAACTGAACAAGGATATCGCCAGAGGAGAGTGAATTGTTGATGACTTTGTGCTGCTAGCCCATCTGTATCTGTCCCCATGAAAGCCTTGTGCTAGCATCTGTGCCAATGAAAGTCCGGAATAATTGTGGACTTCAGATTGCAAACCTCTTACCGTTTCTAATAGCATATGGGAGAGAATTGTTCAGTAGTACAGGCTTGTGTGTTTACTACAGCTTTATGGCAGCAAAACAGTGAGGTCTTAAACAGAATTTCAGGTTTCTCCAATGGCCATATTGAGATGTTGTGCCTACAGGACAAACAAGTGTTATTTCATTCCTATAACTGGAAGAGTTGAAGGTCACCCTGGAAATAGGTAGATGTTCATTCCTGACAGCATCTTTCATCATTACATGTGTTAATTACAAGATTTCTAGATGACAATCAGGACCCAATTCTTTGGTAAACTAAGATGTAAACTGGAGTATTTTCAGCTAGGACAAGTTAAGGGAAAAAAATGTTGGTATATCTAGTTTAAAAAAAAAAAAGAAGTTTAATTGAGTTTGCAATAAAAGCTTATATAGGGATTCTGGTTTTGCTGGTGGTCTTTGGGGGAGTTCATCATTTCGAATAGGGTAAGTTTAGTCCAAAACGTAGTTTGTATTCAGTAATGAAGTTGCTAGACTTTTACTTTGTCATGATAAGATGTTTTCATAACGTACTTCTAAGTTCTTAATATTTGGGTTTTTTAAATAGTGTTAAATGACAATGTCAGTAAATGAGACTTTGATTGAGTTTCTGCAAAGTGGAAGTACCCTAAAGATGGCTTCCTCTTTATTGAGGGAGGGGGGTTAATCACTTGAATTTTTCTTTTATACAACTAGTACTGTTTCTTGACTGAGCTGGTGGTCCTTGACAGTGTAAGTTTAGATAAGCAGAAAGGGACAGAACCAAATCTCGCCCTTTACTTGAGTTTTTGGTTAACTATCATTCTTCTTCCTTTAACTTTTAGGAAGAAGAGGGAAAAATGGATACAAAGAATTTACAAGACAAGAAGAGACCACTTGTGAAAAGAGTGAACCTCTAACTGCTGAAGATAAAGAAGCTTTAAAACAGGAGCAACAAAAGAAAGAGAAGGAACTATTAGAAAAGATTCAGAATGCAACAGCCTGCACAAATATCACCCCATTAGGTCGTGACCGCCTGTACCGACGCTACTGGATTTTCCCCTCTGTTCCTGGACTGTTTATAGAAGAGGACTATTCTGGTCTTACAGAAGACATGTTGTTGCCTCGAACCTCTTCCTTTCAGAATAGTGTACAGTCTTGCACAAATGAACCTCAGGTATTCAGTAAAACTGGAGAGTCTTTGAAATCCTCTGAATCTACCTCCGATGTTGACCAAGATTCACATGCCAGTGTTGTTGTAGAGGTGCCAAGGCCAGTATATAAACCAAACCGTTGGTGCTTTTACAATTCTCGGGAACAACTGGACCAACTCATAGAGGCTCTCAATTCCCGAGGACATAGGGAGAGTGCCTTAAAAGAAACTCTTCTACAAGAGAAAGGTAGAATATATGAACAACTAAGCAGTTTTCCTGTGGAAAAATTCCATATTCCAGGTAAATGAAAGGTTCCTGATCTGAATTTGCTTCCACAGCTGTAATTGCTGTATAATAGTCTAATAACCTCTAATTCTCTTTCAATTGTAATTCCTAAGAAATAAGAATAATTCTTCAGTGTTGTTTCATTCTATGGAAAACAGGTTTGATATTTTTCTTTTCCTTTTTCCTAATGGAACTTTGTGGTGCTTTTTGGTGTTCTGTGCTTAAAGAAAGCAATAGATTTTTTTGTTACTTCACTGCTTAGTAAAATGGGATTGGCTTTTAAGCAAACATCTTTAGGGAGCAATTTGAGCTTTAGGAAAAGACTAGATGGGGAATAAATATTAATAGTCTGCTAAAGGTAGATCTTAATATTGATCATCTGATGTCTGTATTTCCTGTATGGTGAAAGAAAGCAGAAGATATAACACTGGAGACAGAAAGATCAGAACGTGATGCAATTACTTTTATTTTGATTTGTTGAGTATGAAATTTTTTTATAACATTGTATGTAATGCATGAAATTATTTAAAAACCTTTCCCTTGTTCACAGTAGGACAGTAATGATACAGGGTCATGCGAAAACATTTACGAAGAAAAGTCACGTAGTGGTATTGGTTATGTGGGTTAACCTCAGTGCAGTGGATTCTGTGATACTATTCTTTTCTATGTTTGTTTTTCTTTATTGTTTTCCTTCTTTTGGCAGAGGCTCACTACAGGAGGAGGAGACATCTGCAGAGCTCTGTTGGGTTTTATGGGTTTCAAAATGTAGAAGTGTACTTAAAACCATCCTGGACCTAGGATTTAGGGGTTTTTAATTTTTCTCCTAGCCAAGTATTTTGCCATTGTTAACTCAAATCACTGATACAACCCTGCATACACAAGCTTGCAGCTGGCTCATTTGTGGTGTGTTGGTGGGTAGAGGCTATTACCAAAATGAAACTTCTTAGGATGATGTTTAAGAAATTGCATTTTGTTTTGAATTATGCCAAGTTACCTATATTGGGGCAAGGGAGAACTATTTACTGCTTTACCCTGGACTGTGTATGCTAGGGCATGTTTTGAACTCGTCAGATACTAATAAACCCTAAACCAAGTTGCTGTTTCTTTTGGTGCAAACAAGCACAGCACAGAGTTTCTGCATAGTTATTAAGCTTTATTTGGAGGCCTTATGGCTATGTTTGTGTGCTTTGGTGAGAAAATATATAAAATTTTCTGATAGATCTGTATTTTCTGATATATTCTGGTTCCTTATTTTCCTAGTTCTTTTATCTATATTTTGTGTGTTGCTTTCTGCCCTGAAGCAACTTGATTTCTGCAACTTTAGGTTTTTTCTTTTCTTTCTATGTTGTAACTGTGGAGTAACATTGATTAAAAAAAAAAGACAGCTTTGAACTTTGCTTTATTATAGGGATCAAGAAAATCCAAATGCATTAGTCCAGTAGCAGTGCTGCCTTGTCATTGTGATAAGCAATGACAAGCGGTCATGTGTAGCTCACTTCAGGGGGAGCCTTACTGCAGTGGACTTGAGCTGCTGCCCTATTGCCTCCGCTCAAATGACTTGCAGGACAAGTGAGAACTACTCCATGATTCTCTTCTGCTGTAGACTGCCCTTCTTCCTATTCCAATTCCACTCAAAAGAGCATGGAAATAAAATTAATGTATGGTATTGCTTGGTTTTATTCTAGTATCTGTTAGGTCTCTTTCATTAGTTATTTGTAAGACAATTGCTCCTGTTTCGGTTTTTCTTGAGAAACAATTAATTTATTTTTTTTTAAAACCCAAACTGACATTTCGCACATCGAGACATGAGAGTATGCTGGTATGCATTTTGAGAATATTTGCATAGTTACTTTCAGATACAGGGATTATTTCTGCAATTGAGAGTGTCTTAGAGATTAATCCTGTACTTCCTTAACAATGTCTTTATAGCATTTTTTTATTACATGCCTCTGAGTTCTTGCATTTACCTCCTCATCACTACCTCAACGGATTTAAGGACTATCCTGTGAACAAAAACTATTGCCATCTATGGAGTTTTGCAAGCACTAATTTAGGATCTGGGCATACTTTTAGCTCTTTCCTGTGTGAGTTTTTGTGTGAATTTTCAGTTCTCTTGCAAGGACGTCTTTGCTTGACAACCCATCATCATCTCTTCCTTTCTTTCTGTAAATTATCTTACTGTCTTTTTCCTTTTTTTCCTTGCCTTTAATTAGAGGACAGTCTAGTCTCTGCCTCATCTTTATCTGTTTGCTTTGGTTTAAAGTTAGGTTTTTAAGTGGGATTATATCTTGTTCTGTTAGTTTTTGCAATTGTCAACTGCACATGCTTGTTTTAACTGTTGCCATGATAAAGATGTATGCAGGAAAGAAAACCGAGGAGTTCTGTACAGTTACTGCCATCAAATACTAAAAATATTCAAAATGCGACTTTTCTTGGTGTTTTTTCTTCTTCTCCTTGCACTTAAAGCTGTTGATTATCTGCTGCTTTAGAAAGCATTCTAAGACAAAAGAATGGCTTTTAAATTGACAAGAATTTCTCATCCTGTGTGTTGGGATGAGTGGATACTAATCTGTAGGTCTTCCCTTAAAAGTATACTCCACTCTGTTGGATCAGATCTCTTAGTTGGCACAGAGATGTTGGCAAATGTTACTACAGGAAGGGAGTTTTGAACAAGTGTTTTTTAGTTTCTTCAGCCCTTGTACTACCTTTGTCTTCACCAGTGGCTACCTCAAGGAACAAAATCCGCTAACACGAAGCTACTTGGTGTTCTTGCAGACAAACTTCAAAGTGACATCAGACCTCCCTCAGGACGGGGAAGGATGCAGAATGCCCATGATGGATCTCATGTATCTGCAGAGAAGCAACTTGAACTGAGGCTTAGAGACTTTCTTTTGGACATCGAAGACAGGATCTACCAAGGAACCCTGGGGGCGATTAAGGTATGTGTGAATTGTAGCATACCTAGGAGTGTGGTGGTGCCGTCGAGTCTGTAACTTAAATGAGAACTCTTGCTTGCTGTGGGTTTTACTGAAAGCATGATTAAAGTAAGCGTAGACAGTAGTTGGCACTAAAAATTTGTGGCCTTTGATTCCTTAGAAACTTCAAATTTGTATGTTTGCTTCAGGTTGCAGACAGACAGTCTTGGAGAGCAGCCTTAGAACATGGGCGGTATGAGTTTCTGAATGATGAAAACAAAGAAAATGGTGTAATTAAAACTGTGAATGAAGAAGCTGAAGAAATGGAAACTGATGATCAAGATAAGTTTATTGTGAAAGACAGGTAACAGCTATGGTTTAAAAAATGACTTTTGCCCTGTGAGTTTTATAATACAGCTCTGTTTTTTCTACCTTTCGAATTGGTTTTGCCCCTCAATTCTTTGGAATGGTATTTTTGAAGATTAGCATTATAAACTGTGAGATTTTTGCATTGCTGTTTGTTTTCTATAGATGTTGTTCTATAAGACTAAGACACCAGTTTTTACAGCTTGTGCTATTCGGATATTCACAGAATCACAGAATAACCAGGTTGGAAGAGACCCACCGGATCGTCGAGTCCAACCATTCCCACCAATCCCTAAATCATGCTTCTAAGCACCTCGTCTACCCTAACCTTAAACACGTCCAGGGACGGCGACTCAACCACCATCCTGGGCAGACTGTTCCAATGCCTAACCACCCTCTCCATGAAGAACTTTTTCCTAATCTCAAGCCTAAATCTCCCCTGGTGGAGCTTGAGGCCATTCCCTCTCGTCCTGTCCCCTGTCACTTGGGAGAAGAGGCCAGCTCCCTCCTCTCCGCAACCTCCCTTCAGGTAGTTGTAGAGAGTAATAAGGTCTCCCCTCAGCCTCCTCTTCTCCAGGCTAAACAACCCCAGCTCTCTCAGCCGCTCCTCATAAGGCCTGTTCTCCAGCCCCTTCACCAGCTTTGTTGCTCTTCTCTGGACTCGCTCCAGAGCCTCAACATCCTTCTTGTGGTGAGGGGCCCAGAACTGAACACAGTACTCGAGGTGCGGTCTCACCAGTGCCAAGTACAGAGGGAGAATAACCTCCCTGGACCTGCTGCTTACGCCGTTTCTGATACAAGCCAAGATGCCATTGGCCTTCTTGGCCACCTGGGCACACTGCTGGCTCATGTTCAGTCGGCTGTCAACCAACACCCCCAGGTCCTTCTCCTCCTGGCAGATTTCCAGACAGGCTTCTCCTAGTTTGTACCTCTGCTTAGGGTTGTTGTGCCCCAAGTGCAGGACCCGGCATTTGGCCTTGTTAAACCTCATGCCGTTGGTCTCAGCCCAGCAGTCCAGCCTGTTCAGGTCCCTTTGCAGAGCCTCCCGACCCTCCAGCAGATCGACACTTCCACCCAGCTTGGTGTCATCTGCAAACTTGCTAAGGGAGCACTCGATGCCTTCATCCAGGTCATTGATAAAGACATTGAACAGGGCTGGACCCAGGACTGAGCCTTGGGGAACCCCACTTGTCACTGGCCTCCAGCTGGATTTAACTCCATTTACCACCACTCTCTGAGCCCGGCCATCCAACCAGTTTTTCACCTAGGAGAGTGTGTGCCTGTCCAGGCCAGAGGCCGACAGTTTTCGAAGCAGAATGCTGTGAAAAACTGTGTCAAAGGCTTTACTGAATTCCAGGAAAACCACATCCACAGCCTTTCCCTCGTCCAAGAGTTTAGTTACTCAGTCATAGAAGGTGATCAGATTACTCTGGCAATTACACTACTCAAATATTACACTACTCAAATTGTCCATTAATTGCCAAATATGGAATAAGTTAATTAATATTAAAAAATTTAAAATGAAGAGAAAAAACTAGCATGGCAACTTTTGTTTTGTTTTCCAGAATGAAAAAAAAGAAAACAAAAAACCCCACCAAACAACCAGAAAAAAAAAAAAATCACCCCCACTTTGTGGAATGAGTAGGAGTGTTTAAAAGGGAAAAGTGGGAAGGGTAGGAACGTTTAAAAGGGAAAATGATAATAGTAACAAATTGCTGGTTTAACTGGCCAATGTACCTCTTCATGAGTCACAGCAAGAACCATCAGAGCAGCAGGTTGTGGTCTGAGTTAGCCTTTAGCACTGCAGCAAGAGAGAGATATAATCTTACAGCTTTATGAATGATGGTCCTTCTGTACAGCAAGCTGCAACATAGTGAAAGAGAGGAAGCCTCGAGTCGTGTAGCGTTACAACTGTAAAAGCGTTTAGTTGAGTTTCATTTGTTGTTTAAACAAATGTTTGAGGCGGAGGTGGGACTCTACAGTATATTGGTGTTTGTGAATCAAAATATAGAAACTGAAAACTTCACAGAATGGTTTGGGTTGGAACGAGCCTCTGGACATCATCCGGTCCAACCCCCTGCTAAAGCAGGTCCACTTGCAGCAGGTTGCATAAGTATTTAATTCTTATAAGTTACATACTTTTCAGAAGTACAGATGTAGCTTAATTTACTTAATAAATATAAAATTGTATGCCTTGATAGGATGAGAGTGTTGAAATTTTGCAGGAAAAAAGATTTAATTGGAGGTGATCACTGCATTAATGTAGTGTTTGTCTAAGTTTTTGACTTTTTCTGCAGATAGATTTGTGAAAGCTGTATTTTGGATGAACTCTTGAGTGCTGTGCTGGATGTAGGGATTTAAAGTTCTCCTAAGATTTTTTTTCCTTTTTATTTCAGTTCGGCTGAATTAGTATTTTCATATAAGACTGCCCTTCAGATCCAAGTTCTCTAGTTCTGTGCAAAGTAGACAGGGTCGTCCTTCTTTATAGTAATTACAAAATGTATAGAAATTTGCGTTCTGGAAACTGTAACCTAGAAATTTTCCACCACTTTAAGACACTAAAATTTATCTGTCTCCAGTTACCTGGGGCACTTGCTCCATTGCCAGCCCTCAATTCAACTGCAGAAGCTCGTTGCTTCATTTATTTTCCATTTAATAGTGACTCTGTCAAAGTTTCTGAAAAAAGGACTACTTTAATAAAGTCTTGCATATTATAACAGAGACAATGGGATTCTGGAATCGTGTGACAGATTGCTTTTTGATGCTGGGCTCTTTATCCACCTCAGAGCGAGTGACATCTCATTAAAACCTTGGAGTTTGAATAGCGAAATGTAAATAACTACGCAGGTTTTTTCCTGTTTGCTTTCAGGCTCTTGAAATGCTTGTGACTGCATAATACAATGAATAGCTTTTAAGCGTAAAAAAAAGAACAGGGGCAACCAAGAGCATTGCTTATTCACCAGAACAAAGCAGAATGCAGACAGTCTTTATTAGTATTTTTTTTTTAATAAACTCTAAGTAGAAATTGAATTTTATTTTATTAGTGTGAGTTGCTCTCCTGTGCTACACTTAATCTTCCAGAAGCACAAACATTAACTACACTTTTAAAAGGTTACTTAGTCTTTGGTGAAAGAAAGCTGTTTTATTAGAAACACACCCTCTTTTTTTACTTCTTACATGAAGAATTAGTAATTTTGAAAACTCTTTAAAGGATGAGAACATACAAGTTAAACAATTTTTTATTTATCATTCTAAAATTACTTTCTGGTTTTATTTAATTTATTTACATTTTTAAAAAACTTACTAATTGTGGGGATATATGTGGCTGAACTTCTGCAGATGGAAGTTTTGTAAAAGGCTTCCCTTCACTAGCCAGTGTTTTCACTGAAGACTTACTTGGAATCTCTCAAACTAGCTGATGGATGTTGCATCAAATCTTCCAGAAATTTTAATAATTGTATTGAAATTTTGTCAACCACAGTTCTTGAAATTAAAGCTGTTACCTAAAGATGGCTTAACTAGATTAACTACACTAACTAAGCAAACTTGAAAACTGGGATAACTAATCAGTTATCTGTCAGCAGTACCTGTTCATGTCCATAGTCCATACATGTAAATTAAGTGAAAATAAAAATCCATTACAGATACAGACCTGTACAAATATCTGTGGTGTTAAATTCAAAGTGTGGTTAAAAAAAATGCATTTCTATTCTAGACTCGTTGGGTTAAAAACTGAAGCTCCAAGTGCTGCATCAACAAGTACAAGTACTCCTCAACCAGTCAATAATGTGGTCCATTACTTGGCATCTGCATTGCTACAGATAGAACAAGGAATTGAGCGCAGGTTTCTCAAAGCGCCTCTTGGTAAGCTTTCAGAATTGAATCTGTATGTCTCCAGTTCTGTGTAGGATCCTGTAACAAACAAACAAACCCCCAAAACACATGAGCACACCCCCAACCCATTTGCTTCTTCTGTGACTGGATGCTTTAGAGGGACATCATGTTAGTGAGAAGAATAGATAACTAACCTGTTGCTATGTACCACTGAAATTTAAAGACGTTAGATTGTCACTTTATAAGGCCACAAATAGTGAGGAAATATTAATACTTTTCTTGTTCTTCTGCTTGTCCTGAATTACATGTATTAATTAACAGCATATTTTACTTTTAAATACATGTTTGTTTAACCTGGATCATTTCAGTGATCTTGTTTATGTGGCTCTACAGTTATACTAGTGTATTGGGAGACGAACTGTACCATTAGGCACAAATGAGTGAGCTTTTAGGGGTAATACGCCATAATTCAGCATTACTGTTGAGCCCAGTGTATCACGCCACTATATCATAAATTTGGGGTTTGTGGTTTTTAGATTGTAAAAATGTATGACCCTTTTTATGTTGTTTCTGTGGAAGCAATATAGGCCTGGCTTCTCTGGATCACCTTGTTCAGCAGGAACAGTATATATACAGTAAAACATAGTGCAAATTTACATTGCAAACTTTCAGATCCTCAGGTTTTGCGTTTATGCTATATAACTTGGAAATACAAGATTGCGAGAAAAACTTAAACTAAAGCACAGTTGTAGCTCAACTTTAACACACATTCCTTCTTTCAATTCCGCTGAGCTCTGTGGGTGAGAGAGGGTCCAAACTGCATGGAGTCACTTTGTTTTTCAGTGATCCCATAGGTCTGGATTCCTTAGGGTACTTTTGCACTTCAAAACTGGTATTTTGTATCGGAGAAGTGTGTAAAGGTGGTTCGTCCTTCCCAAAGCAACTGTCATGGCCAGGCTTCCCTTCTGGATGCCGTGCTGTGAATGAGCTGTGCTCTATGCTCGAAGGAAGCTCTATGCTTTACTTTTCACCTGCAAATGCACTGCGTGATTTACCGGCACAGCACATACAAGGGATCCTCCAGAAAGGGAGCTGCTACAAGTCCTGTTAAATTAGTACGCAGTCATTACCAGAGGAGAGTGGAGAAAAAAACCCAAATCGTTAGGCTCTTGCAGGTTTTGCTGTGCTAGTTGAAGGTAAAAATGTAGATTTTGATGTATTAATGCTAGATGTTAGTGCCCCATGGCACAGTTGACCTAAAACTGTTTCTGCATCTTGGCTGCTCTTGCATAGTCTGATGTCTGGATATCAGTTGCAACTGAAGATGAATTTGAGCAAGATTTGAGCAAGAGACACTGACTCAGGTTCACTCTCACAAACTTTGGTTATCAATGTGGTGACCACTAGAAAAAGGGAGATGCAGCAAACAGTAGAGGTGAAAGGGGAGAGCATAGGAGAACTTAAAACCTCAGCTGCGTAAAAGCTTTTCTTGGCTAAGTATTTTGTCAACTCAAGTATGTCTGTCACTTCCAAGCCAGGCACGATACGCCTTTTTTCCTGCTGTATGACTAGATTTACAACTTGTGTGTGGGAGAGTTAATTGACAAGTACATCTAGCATTTGTCATAGTTACTCTGCGTGTGCCAGTTGTAAATGCAGTGTGCAGTATATACCTCCATTTCCAAACTCTCTCTGAGAGAGCCTTGGCAACAGCGTCTTACTGACAGCTGTAGGTTTTCTACAGTGTGCCCTGAAGGGGAAAGATGTGGCTGTTAGTAGGTTATGGCCGTAGGCTGAGCATCTGCAGTTAGAGGAAAAGGACTAAAAGAAGAAAAAAGAAGTATCCCTGAGGTATTGGAGATAAAGTTTTTTGGCAACCCTCATGTGTCTTTTTGTAGCAGTACAAACTCTACCATAATCTAATGAGAGTTCATGTTTTTTGAATGATGGTGGGGTTTTTTAACTTGGGAATCTTGTTTTCCTGTATATATACTGTGTGACAAAGAAAGTATATAGGGAAAGCAGTCTCATGTCATTTGCATGTCTTAAATCTCGTATGTTCGTTTACTACACTGTGCTTGTGCATCTCTTCTGCGCTGCAAAATGGTACCACTGTAAGATTACAGTAATGCATTGAATATGTGTAGCTGAGGGAGCACGAAGGATCCCAGGTCTCCTCTGCTTTGGCTTTACTGCCATAACCATTAAGGAACAGTGTCAGATTTCCTCTTCCTTGCTTTACCTTTGGTGCCAAGCATCTTGTGTTTTTGGTTGGTTGCATAATGGGCTTCTCTTAGCAGAAGGTGAGTCTGAATGAATGCAAGATTTTAGTTTTGTCGCTGCAGAGCTCTTGGAGGAGTTGCGGGTTTGAGTGGCTCGGTAGTAAAGGAAGCTTCAAGCACACCTGTTTGCTGCTGAATTTTCTGTCCTCTGGGCAGTTAGTTATATGAAAGGTGCTCTGACTTGGGAACTTCTGAATGTGACCAGAAGGCGCAACTGCAAATATCAAGGAAACCTGTGTGTGTTTTATGAGGCGTACAGCAAACTCTACAGAGGTCAAGCCGGAGTTCCGGATGCAACCCTTTCTGGATATAGCTCTTCAGTGTTTCAGACATATTTAAAAAAACCAACAGTATAAAACTTGCATAATCTTATATTCAGCTTAAGCTCCCCAGCTGGGAACAGTGTCTTTGCATGCTACCCATAGCAAGTTCTGGTTTTGAGTTTGCAATTTGCATACGTATAACAGGCAAATAAAAGTTCTTTACTTAGCTTGACAAGGAGGTGTTAGTACCGTTGCTAAACTTTTATTAAAGGGTGTTTACTGCTTCTTGCTCAGGAACTGTCTTGTGCTCAGAACTGTGAAGCCTTCTTTCATTGACCCCTCTAGGAGGTGGCCAACATTACTGTGGACTCTAACAGAAGTCAGGTTTTAGTTTGTAACCAGAGGGTTCTGGGTTTTGTTTGCTTTTTATATATGGATCATTTGGTCTGCACTCTTTTTCTAATAGGAGTTTTTTTATCATTGTTCCAACTACATAATGGAGCTATTCCCTAAACAAAATGTCTGCATATCTGTTTCTAATGTTAAATCTGACAAACACAACCTTTTAGGCTGCTTTAATTACTGCAGGAGTGGCACCATTGGAAGTCAGGCAAGTGCTAGGAGTTCTGTTTTGTTAGCAATACAGGGGACCACTTCGGGTAAAAAGAGTTACCCTGCATTTCTGCTTTAAACTGAACTGAACATACTTACTTTGTCATGATTTCAGTTGTTACCTTCACAGCAGAGTTTCTTTTCTCTCTCGCCCCCCAACTTCACTCTGTTCTGTTCCTATTAGGGAATGGAGCCATGCTTAGCAATTTTCATTTTTCACTCTATTTATAGCTTCTAGTACTAAAGACAGCACGATGAAATTCAGTGCAGTCACTGCCAAGTTTATCCTGGTGGCCTCTAGGGTGCAGAGCAGACAAAGGGACCCAGCACAGCAATAAAAGGACCAGCTGCTCCTTTCTGCTCCGTTTGCGTTCTGAGTCTCTATCAAGCTGCCAAAGCCTTGCTGGTGGTTCTGATAAGTTTAGAGTTGAAGTGCATACCAAATATTCAAGTGAGAGAACAAGAAAAGACTGATACAGAAGATAGTGATGCAAAAGGAGATCTAGAAATCCCAGAAATGGCACCCTCTGACTAGAGTGGCTAGATGGGCACTTGTCTTCTGTTGCGTGGTAATTAAATGTAACATGACTTGAATTGTATGCATTTCTTAATTATGACTTGTGTTTTAGGAATTCTTTTGTTACACATTGACTATGAAAATCTTGGGTTTTCTTCATTCAGTCTAGCTCAAGGTACTCTTTGGGGATAATCACCAAAAGGAGTTGCAGCCTGCAGTACGTGTTTTTCCTGCATAAAATCTGAGTTAAGACAAAAAAGCCTGGGTTTTGTGGTTTTGTTTTGTTTTTAAATATCTGTTTGATGGAAACTCCATCAAACAACTTCTCACCTAAAAATTGTGTTAGATGGGGAAGAAATAGAAGCCATTTTTATTGTGAATTTTGCTTCTTGTTTAGTATAAATTACTCTGACTTACATTTCAAAATCCTTTGCAGTGGAGAAGCAGGTCTTATAAATTCTTATTACATAGATGTGAAAATTGAGGTATAAAATGATGAAGTGATTTGGTTGCCCTGGAGTTTAGTGAGGCAGCCACAGGAAAATCCACTGTTTGCTGTACCTTGTTCAGGACTTCAGTCATCAAGCATCCTTCAGATTTCCATACAAAAGGTTGGATTCTAATTCACGGGAGCACCTTTGTGACTGGTACAGGGAACCATATAACTTGTGCCATGCACTTCTTGCAGGAGAAAAAAAAAATTACATGTCTTCTATCATTTTTATTTGTCTTTGTTTCATTCCTTTCTTTCTAGATTTTGATTATTTTTGTTTCCTGTACTACAAAAGACATTTCCTTTTCTATTCATAATTGTGCACCTCATAGTAGCATCCAGCATCTTCCAGCAGTGAACTGGGATAGAATTAGCAAATATGCATGCTTTGTTCTTTTGCTTTTGTTAGTTCCATGTGGAATTTCATGAGCAGAGGTTGCAAAGGTGGAAGTGGTCTAAGTGGTGTTTTTTTTCTAATGAAGAGCTTTTCTTTACTCTTCAGAGAAGGCAGTCAAAGAAGGTACCTTGCTTTTGGCGCAGACAAGGTTTACTATGGCTTTTACTTCCTAGGAGAGCAATTTCATCATTTTAATACTGAAAAACACCTCTGCACAAAAATATCTTGAGTATCTTGTTTTGCATAGACAGACAAGCTAGTTCTTTTGGTCCTTGTGGACTGTGCCCATAAACTGGCTATATTTTTGAGGTGTTAGGATGTTTCTGGTAGCATAGACCAGAGAAATTGTCTGCTGAGAGAGAAACCTGTGGTCAGTAAGCTGCTCCTGTAGCCATTTGTACCAGAGATGGGCAGAAAGGTAAGGGAGGGTAGGTTTAAAAGCTTTCACTTTAAGCCTTCTGTTTATAATGAGAGTTCAAGTAAATCCTGGGATGTGCAATTACTCCATGCACATTATTCTTTTGCACTTCCCTGCCTACCTTTTTCCATGTGCACATGTTCAGAACCGCTGTTACAGTTACATTTTTGGACTACACAAGTAAGGATTATAAAAATTAATTGAAAAATAATCTGTCATGCTTCAATAAGGTATTTCAAATAACTTTTATGAATTTAATGTTAGGTAATGCAGAAGATGAAAGGAACCACAAAGGGGGTAGAAAGAGGAAGAGAGTGGAAGACAAGACTAGTCAGAGAGATGGTAAATTTTAAATGTTACTTGCATTGCTAGAAATTAGAAAATATTAAATATTTTATCAGAGTTTTTTTTAACTTTACTCTAGTAATTTTGTAGCCAGTTCCTTACATTGAAGGCACTGTGGTATTGAAGACAGATATTGAAACACAGCCAGTAAAACAAATACAGCTCAAAGTTTGATTTTTTTTAAAGAAATATTTTTTAACAAGTTTTCTGTACCCAGAGGTAAAGAACTATATTTTCATTTTATCACTTTATGGCAGAAATCTGCATGTTCACATAATCCTCTTTCCCTGCCCCCCTCCTTTTAATACTCCTGCTTTTTTATAGCTTCACAGCATTGTACAATTGCATATCCTTTCTAGAAATACTAAAATGGAAAACCCTTCCCTGAACTCAATTAGCTATTGATACGAGTGCATAGATCTGTCAAACAACCTCATTTGCATTTGTAGCAAGGCTTGGAGGGCTTAGCTGACAGAAGGGTATCCCACTGTGCAATGTAGAGCTGCTCAGACACAAAGGAAGAGGCTGTTTCTCCCTCCAAGTTAACAATATAAATGAGAGAGATGATGGATGGAAGAAAAAAAATGTTATTCTTATTTTACAAATTGGTATCCAAAACGGCAGGTATTGCTTGGTGTGTTCCGTTCAGCAGCAGGACATGCTGAAGCAGTTTATGGTCAGTAATTTCTATATCTATATTGCAACTGCAGTTTTGCAGTGCAAATATTTGTTGTGTAGTGTGGTGAACTATACTGGTGAACAAATCCGGGCTGAAAATAACCACAAAAAGTAATAATGCTCAAGTTGCCATTGTCAGCAAAAGCAATGTTTGCCAAACTATATGTGTGTGTGTGTATATGCACACACATGTGCGCGCGCCTAAGGTAAAGTGCCTTTACCCGAGTTATAGTAGAAATCTGCAGCAGAACTGAAGTGGGTCTTGCTTTAGTCTAGTGTCTTGACAAGGGATTTTAATTTTCTTACTGAATTTTAAAAAATACTTTGATAGCTGCACTGCAGTGCTGCAAAAATGACCTTATCTACTATCTTTTATAAGACCGAACTTGAGACAGGAAACCTGAGGGCAAAGTAATATGAAATTTTAGGAAATCCAGATTTATATACTTATAGTTCAGGAGTGGCTATATTTTATTTATGAAGCTGTGTTGCCTGTTTATCCTCTGCCTTCTCCCATCACTCCCATCACTTTTCTTGTGCTGTTGCTAATGCAAATGTATGCAAGATTAGGCAAATCCTAGCAGCCAGTTGATGAGAAAACAGAAAGGCCTTGGGAGGAGATCAATTAGTCTCCTTTTTGTTCTTTTGTTTTATTTGTTATTAGATACTTTCTCTTCCTGTTCCCGAGGAGAGATCATTTGGCAGTCAGGTGGATCTTAGGCCATCGCTGTGCTCACTACAACTCGTGCAGCAGGCAAGGTGGTATTTTATACTGGAGGTATAAATCAGCACTGACTCTGTGCTGCTGATTCCTGGTGCTTATAGAATATCAAGCAAACAGTTACGTCTCAACCAGGCCAGCCACCCAGTCTGGTTAACCACACAGACTTGCAGGTTCTTGTGAAGGTGGTATACAGGGCAGCGATAAAGGCATTGAGGCATGGGGAGAAGGGTTAGAGGTTGTCTGCTAGAGTATGCTGGGGTAGGAGCAGATGCAGATGACAAGAGCCCTGTAAGCTGTTTTTTTGCCAGTGAAGTTTGGTTAATGACAGGTGCTTTTTTTTAAATGAAAATATTTGGGGATTTCAAAACACATACATGGGAAAATAAATTGGGAGTGGTTTGCTTTGTTTTCTTTCTTAGTCGTAAGTAATCTTCCATTTCTACTTTATAAATTGAATCAAATGATTAGGTTTCCAGGTTGACATGTCCTATGTGTTTGCAAGTCCTAAGTTCATTTGGTATTCAAGAGTAAAATCTAATGGCTTCAGCAGCTTGGAAACTTCAGGAGGTGCTGAATTCAAGTATTGAAAAGATAAGACAAAGGTTATAGTAGTATCCAAGACAAAGGTTATAGTAGTATTCTAGTTTACTACTACTATCTGTTTGAAAGTCAGAGCCTGACCTCATAGTCTAGAACAACCTTCATGTTTGATAAAGAAGTTTGATCATCCTGCTTTTTCTTTTCTCTTTCCTCAATTGCTTCTTTAATGGAAGATGCCAGTGATGGTGGACGATCCTATAAAACAGTTTTGGATCGCTGGAGAGAGTCGCTTCTTTCTTCTACCAGCTTGTCCCAAGTCTTCCTTCATCTCTCTACGCTGGATCGAAGTGTCATCTGGTCTAAGTCCATCCTCAATGCTCGCTGTAAAGTATGTCGAAAGAAGGGTGATGCAGAAAGCATGGTGCTGTGCGATGGCTGTGACCGAGGCTATCATACTCACTGTATCAGGCCCAAGCTCAAGGTATCTGAGGAGAAAGAGGTGCCTCCTTTATGCACAGAACTTGGGTAGTTCTTACGAGTTAATTGCATCTCGCTTTCTTTTTTCCTTTTCTTTGTTTCTAGGTCATTCCTGATGGAGACTGGTTTTGTCCAGAGTGTCGACCGAAACAGCGCTCTAGACGCCTCTCCTCTAGACAGAGACCTTCTGTAGAAAGTGATGAAGAAACTGCTGAACGGCTAAGAGAAGGGGGAGAAGATGCACACTATGGTGAAATGGGACAAAGTGAGGATGAGCACTATGAAGAAGAGCAAGTTGAGGAGGATGAATCTCAAGAGGAAGATGAGATAAGGTAAATAAACATCTACTAAAATGGTATCCTGCTGAAATTACATCTTGATTATTAGGTGGAGTAATTGTTCACATAAGCAGATACCTTAAAAATCCATTCTGAAAAACATATTTATTTAGAAAATGACAGCCTGTTATAAATTTGGCTCTTACTGATGGGTTTAATATTAACAAAAATTAGGTCTACTGGACTTAGACTCACTTTCAGGATGAAAATTCCAGCCTTGGATGTGTGGGTGATAGATGACCATCAGAACTGCCGTTCTGTACGACTACTCTTTAAATGTAAAGTGGAGAGAGTTTCAAACAGTAAGGATTTTCTGGAGAAAACCTGCAGTTGTTTTTATCCAGTTTTGAGTTTGGGGGGACTGGATGGATACAGTAATGAAACATGAGGTTATCCATTCGCAGTTGTGTGATATTGGGATGACTTGAGATATTCTGTAAACAAACAAAACAAAAAACAAGCCAACAACAGAAAAGTCCAAACCAAAACCACAACCCGCTGCCCTCCATCCCCAAACCAACTGACCCAAAAGCCCTAAACGACTAAATAATCCAGCATGATAATTTCAGTCAAGTGATGAATTTGGTATGTGTGCCAGGAATGTAAATGTTGAAGGAAACTTTCCCTATCTCTGAGTCTTTTTCTTCTTTTTGGTAGTCTTTTGAATTGACTGAAGCAAGATTGTTTGCTGCTCTGACATTCGGGATTGAATAGTTGGAGAGAACTTGCATCTCTTTGAGAAATAAATGTCTCTAGGATATTCCTTCTCTCCTGTAATGGAAGGAGAGTCTTGACTATTAGTTATAAATGCAGATCAGAATATAACTTTTGTGCTTGGTGGTGGTTTAGAACTGCAGTTAATTTATGTAGCTAATACTGTTGTTCAAAAATCTTAGTAGTTACAGTTGCTGAGAGACATAAGTGATTTAAAGAAATTGATGGCTGGAGCTGGTTCTGCAAGCACGTTGCACAAGGTGCAAGGATGGCCAGAATTCTGAGCATTTCTTTAAAGTATGTGCTACATTGAGTATTGTAATTCAGAGACTTTGGAGTAGTATTTAAGATAATGATAATTGGATGACTACATCAGCTTGAAAGCCAGCTGATTATCAGTGAAACCTTGAATAGTTTGCTTTATAAATGCTGAATTAGAAAACTGAGGGAAAAGAGAAGAATGGAATTTTTGGCATAAATAAACATAATTGTTCGCTTTTTCTAGCCCATCAAAGCAAGGAAGACCCCAGGTCAAGTTTCCATTAAAAATGAGAGCAGCCAAACTCAACAATCCATTCTCAAGTCGGAACTGCCAGCGTCAGGCAAGATATGCTTCTCGGAGTCAGCAACACACACTTAAGCAAACTGAACCTTCACCTAAAGTGACCAGGAGAGGTTTAAGAAATATAAAGTCAACCCCTCCATCAGTGACAGAGCCTTCTTTAAGACTTAATAGCCGGACCACTCGTCAGAGCCACAGTTCATTACAAGCAGATGTATTTGTGGAATTACTCAGTCCTCGAAGAAGACGAAGAGGAGGAAAGAGTGCTGATAACACACTGGAAAGCAGCCCTTCCAATTCTGTCGGATTTAGAATTGTTGATACTCCAGACTCGAATGAACGGCTTAGGAAGTATCCAGTTTCTGGCTCAAAGCTTTCTCTTCCTGTTACCGAACCCAAGAGAAGAGGCAGGAAACGACAATCCACAGGTTAGAGAAATGTGTTTGTCCAGAGCGAAAACCACATTGTCTTCCTTGCTTAAACGTTTGTGTGATAGCGTGAGGGGACTAGAAGTGGTGGCGGTTGGCATTTTTACCACTTCCAACATGAAAGTTCCTTCTTTTGCAGTGACAGAAGTGAACCATAAAAAAAATCTCGGTCATGTAGGGAACAAATACTTTATTTGCCAAGGAGATTTACCGTATCCATATTTGAAATTTCTTATTTGCATACAATGTAGAGCTAATAAGTGGATAGAAAGTGGAAAAGTGATATTTATGCGTTAGCCTTATAAGTAAACATTGCAAATGCAGATGTTCAGTTATGGCTTTTATGGTTTTGCTGTATTGAACAGTGAAGAACACAGATGAAGGCAAGTTATTGAAATCTGGAGTGCATTTGTAAAACAAGAAACTGCTACCAGAAGAAAAATGTTGTGTATCAGTATAGGGCTGACAGTGTCCTTGCTTGTTAAGCTAATACCAAGTATTTGATTGCAGGGAAATACTTGGAAAGCTACAATAACCTTTTAAAAGCAAAAAAGACCCAGTGTGAGACTGGAGTGTAAAACAGCTTGCGCCCTAGTGTGGCAGCCTTGTATTCTGCACCGTTTCTGTCCTACACCATTGGGAGTGTCTGGGCTTACGCACTAACCACCCTGCTGACTACTCCTGAAAGCAGATAAAATGACTCTGAATAGAGGTTTTTGGAAGTGGAAGTTACAAGCAGGCAGCTTATTCTTGTTTTCTCACATAGGACTGTTCTTTCAGTGTTTAACAAATTGTTTTGAAATCAGTGAAAAAATCCTTTCCAAAAATTAACGTAATGAAGGAGAGTGGACAGGGAAGCCAGCTAAAGTTCTGGTACTTAGCATTTTTTACTGCAAGAGCGACATGTAGTGGTTAATAACAAGGCTGTAGTATAGTCAGTACCTAAAGACAAATGACATGAGTTGTGGCCTGAAATTACTATTTTAGTGCCCAAGAATAATGTGGGGGATGGGTTTTTTTAGTTTTTTTGGGGTTTTTGTTGTTGTTGTTCTACTTGTCTACTTGTCAGGTTTTTGTTTTTACCTGTGGGGTGTTGCTTTCTTTTTCAGAATCATCTCCTCAGGTGTCATTGAACAGGAGAAGTTCAGGACGTCAGGGGGGAGTCCATGAACTCTCAGCTTTTGAACAACTCATAGTGGAACTGGTACGACATGATGACAGCTGGCCTTTCATGAAACTGGTTTCCAAAATCCAGGTAGGTGGCTGTAGATGGAACGATAATGTTTTAGTGTCATGTTTGCTGACAGTAAAATTTGGGATTTTATAGCATTGCCCAAACAGCAGTGGGATTCAGAACAACTCTTGCTTTTCAGCTCAAATATTTGGTGCCAGAAATAACTTTTTGAATTGATGTGTTACTGGAAAAATTTTAAATACGCTTGCCATCGAGCATGTAAAAATGTAAAATGCTTTGATTAGGGGAAGATAAAAAAGCAACAAAAACCCCTAACCACAAATAGATCACAGGTCTGCTATAGGTAAGCTTATGGTCATTAATCAATCAGTTGAATTAATCTTCAATTTATGCATAGGTATTTTGAAACCAGACCTGCAGTAAATAAGATAACTAGGTAGGAATAACTTCACTCTAATGTTCACTGTAGTGCAGTGTAGATCATTTCTTAGCTTAGTTCTTAAGTTAATTTCACTTTTGTTTAGATTTTAAAATATGTGATGGTAAAGTAGGTACCCAAAGCAAGCGCTGCCTTAGAGGCTTGTATTACAAGTGGAAGTTCCCAAATCACCTCTGATTTTCTGCAGGCTGTGCTGGCTTCTCAGTTGTGAGCCACTGCTGGAACTATCCTGCTCTTAACAAAGTGTCTGTCATTTCCAAGCCCTCTGGAGCAACTCTGCACAGACATTCTTGCAGGATCTAGAGCTCAGTATTAAAGCACTTTTTTAAAAATAGCAGTGGTAGCTGTTATGTGGAGACTTAAAACTCTGAATTCAGAGTCACAGATAGCTGGAAGGATTAACCTATCTGGACAAAAAAGAATGATGTACAAACGTGAATGAAAGTTGTAAGTGCAGAGGAGGAGAGGAATTTTGAATGAAACGAAGAGTCATGTCTTCCCATTAGAGTACAGGAATTACACTGGGAAGTGCAAGAGTCTGGTGAATGCAAGGAAACTTCTTAAGGAGGGATGGAGAATTCAACTTAATATTGACCCTGAAAATAAAGTGCTAGAATTCGGTGCATTCCAGGTTGCCTGAATCAGTCACTAAGGGATAAGCTGTGTATAGTTTGGAAAGAAAACCTGTACCTGAGTGACCCAAATTTTCTTCATCGTGATAGAAATTTTGGTTTAAACCTTTTGCTGCATTTAAGACAATGTCAAGAATACACTGAAACGATTACTGCACAGCAAGTCAGAAAGAAAAATGACAATTTTTTTTAGTACTCATGTAAACAGCGATTCTAAAGGGAAAGGAATGAAAAATGTGTCAATCTAGTTCTATTTCTCTGCTAATTCATTCTGTAAGTTCATTTGTTGGTTGCACGTGATACAAGTTACAAGCCATAACCAAGAACCTGTTTTTTAAAACATACGATGGTGCGTGTTGGGTACCTTTTCTTGTAACAAAAAATTAAAATCCTTATATTTCACCCCCGCCCTGTTTTGTGAGTGAGGGTCATCCTAAAGTTTGGTGCTTATGTGGAATTCAAATTCTGTGATCTCAATGATCAGTGCCCTGAGGGCTGGGCAGTCCTTTTCCTCTCCTGGACATTGTTCTGAGCAGCTCTTTGTCTCTGGTGCTTACATGCTGCATCCTGCTTACTGCAGAAAGGTTCGCTACCTTCTCTGCAACACAACTAAATGGAATCTTAGGATTTCATTTCTCTTGCAAGACAGCAAAGAGTAGTGGAGTAAGAATGGTCATTGCTCGTGATTAAGAAGCTTTTAATATTGTAATATGTTACAGGAAAATGAAAAACTTGAAACTCTTGGAAATCATTTTTTCACTTGACAGATGGTAGTAGCTGAAACACCGTAATGCTTATCTGCTCAAGTAATTTCCTTACAGTTGTTCACGGGGTATTTAGGATTAGATTTATTCACTGAATTGCTGGCTAATGTTTGTTGTGGTCTGCTACTTTAACGATGTAAAAATTGGAAAAACAATACCTGAAAACTAGTATTCAGTTCAGCAAGTGGAGATAGTTGCCTGGGATTCATCTGTTTATTTTATTAAAAAAAAAAAAAAGAAAATTCTGCTAATCCATAATTTGCTCAATTTTTTACAGAGATGGATTTTTAAGCTTCCATTTGTTTGTTTATGAATAATTCTTTTTTTTTCTAAAGGTACCAGACTACTATGATATCATCAAAAAACCTATTGCCTTAAATATAATCCGTGAAAAAGTGAACAAATGTGAATATAAGTTAGCATGTAAGTATTATTTATTGAAAGATGTAATGAAGCCTGTTCTCTCTTTAAAATAAATTATTGTGCTAAAATGGAGCTATGTCAGAGGATTAGAAAGCTTGAAATTGTCTTTGGTTTGGAGTTTGTGGTGGGTTTTGTTTCGTTGTTGTTTTCTTTTTAAAACAAAGAGCATTTACTAATACTTTTTAAATAAGATTTGTTGAATGTAGTTTTTTCACTACCAAAATGCATGATGTGAAGAGAGATAAGATATGAGTAGCTGAGAAACTGCTGGTAATTTCTGAAGCCTTTGGTGTCAGTGAGTGACACTGATGAAATATTTAGAAACGGTATCATTGTTACTGCTTGGTTTGTCTTTCCTTTATTGATAATCAGAAAAATTTAAGAATTTTTACATGGCGGTTCTCTAATATAATGACAGAAACTTGACGCGTATGTAAAAACATTTTTGTGTTACAACTCTGTGTAGGACAATCACTGTACTAGTTCAGTGGTGTCGTAGTACTTTGTCATGCTGCCTTCTCATGACTTGAGATGTGCTAAATTAAGTAATTTATTTTTTTATGTACTAGCGGAATTCATTGAAGACGTTGAGCTGATGTTTTCAAACTGCTTTGAATACAACCCTCGTAACACAAGCGAAGCAAAAGCTGGAACTAGACTTCAAGCTTTCTTCCACATTCAGGCTCAAAAGCTTGGACTTCCGATCACATCTGGTAATGTGGACCACACCGCTCCTGTGGCAAAGAAGTCACGAATCTAACCTCTGCCTTCTAAAGGATTTTTTGAGGGAATCTTATGTTCATTAAATGAAACGTTAAATCACGCAGTCGTCATACCTGTTTAAAGCAATAACAACTGTTTAACCACCTTGAAGTGTGGCCTGCACTATATTCTCAATGTAATATTAAGCACTCAGGAGAAAGTAGGAAAGATTACCTTTGCTACAGTTTTTATTCAGTGTCTAATAATTTTGATAGATGTACTGGATACAGTACTGGTTTACAGAGGTTTTGTACATTTTTAATACATTCATGTGTCCAAATATCTTCCAGAAGTACATTGCTTTTTCCTGCACCAAATGACTTTGTTTCATCCTGTAGATTTTGTAGGAGCTGTGGTATTTGGGGCTTTATCAACTCAGATAAAATCTTCTGCTGTAGCACAGTTGAAGAAACTGTGTGTGTTTTGAAACTTGTTTGAGCATATCTTCTCAACACTACACATGAATGAGTACAACTGCATATCTTTTTAAGTACTGTACCAGTGCTGGCTGGAGGTATTCAGTCTGAATTTATTAAGTAGATATTTATTTAGCATTCAAAGTAATTTGTGAATTTGTTTTGTATTTATAAAATTTGTACTTGGAGATTAAAAACAACAAAACCCAAGAGAGAGTTCCATAACTTTTTAATTTTTTCCCCCCAGTGTGCGGGTTTTTTTGTTGATGTTTATTTCCATCTAACTTGATCAATCAATAAATACCTTCCCATGTCCCTGGCAGTTCTTCTAGCAATGAGTAAATTTACAGGACCCCACTATAAGTTTCTACGAACAACTTTGGAAGTGTACAAATAAAATGACACATTTTTCAAAGTATTTTGAGCTTCTGGCATTTCTTTTGAGTTACTGCTGCACCACCTTCCTCATTAATTTACTAGGATAAGTTGCTGGAGAGATCACAGCAGAATTCGATTTCAATGCAAGTACCTCACCCAGCACTTCTGGCACCTGCAGCCAGTGGGATGCCTGGTATCTCAGTGATGCAAATGTTCATCACTGAGTAAGGAGTAATGCAAGAAGTGTGTGTGTACATTCTATGGTTCTTTGTTAGAAAAAAAGATCCTAAGGGATGTAAAAACCTCATAGCTTTGTTCAGTTGACCAGCAGCTGCTTTAAACTATCTTCACTATCCATGGTAGTTTTACTTCGAGTAATTTAATATACATTTATTAAACTCTGAGTCAATAGCTCTAAAACCCTTCTAAAACCAGTTCTGCCCACTGGTTGTATGCCATACTCTGACGAAACAGGATGCAGCAGAAGTTTGGGAGTAGGAGTGAAGAAAAACTGAAACGTGAGGCTTGCTACTGCAGCACAAACACTTTTCTCCCTGTGATTCTGATAGCTTTGTTGGAGCATTGAGACTTGATGTTACAGGCCAGAACGATCGCTTAAGAGCGGCAAGAATGGGCATTCCCTTCAGCCTAGGGAATGGATGGGGATAGACAGGAGATGGATCAGTTTGGTGTTGGACTTCTGTTGGTTTTTTCATTTCTTAAAAAAAATAAACCTAAGAATGAAAATGAGGAGGGTATTGTTGGGTCTGTTAATACTTCGGCTTTTATGTGAGCTTTTCCTTGTTCAGCTTTTCCTCTGTCCAGATCAAAGACACATTTCTTGTTCCCACCACAAAAAATGCCTAATTTCCTAAGGAATGTGAGCAGCAGAAGACTTATTTGCAGACTATAAGTTGTATTTGAAATCCCTGGATCTGTGTAGTCCCAAGAGGATGTGATCATCCCAGCTAGCACATTGGAAAAACACTAGTGTGATTTCTTGTTCACGCGAATAGTCCCCATTGAGTTAAATATGAATTATTCTTGGGGGCACAGTGAACTGAAGTCCTGCTGTGGCAGATACAATTTAAATTGCTAGTCCCCAGCCTACCCCCACCTATTCATTCTTATGTGTCTTTCTCCAAAGTTATTTCCTTCAATAGCTTCCCCTCGCCAGCGCAACTATCATTTTGAGTTTGGGTGGAGCAAGGGGAACAGTTTAACCCTCTCTGCTATGAGCCAAATTACCAATGTGTCATTAGGTTTACAAGTCTAAGGTTTTCCTTAAATGTGCTGAAGGCAAAATACAGACAAGTGTCCATCTCACGTATTCATAAATCATAGACTGGTTTGGGTTGGAAGGAACCTTACAGATTATGTAGTTCCAACCCCATTGCTGGGGGCAGGGATGCTTCCCACTGGCACAGGCTGCTCAAAAGCCTCGTCCAACCTGGCCTCAAACACCTCCAGGGATGGGAAAGCCATGACTTTGCTGGACAACCTGTTCCAATGCCTCGCCATCCTCACAGTAAAAAATGTCTTCTTAATATTTAATATAAATCTCCCCTCTTTCAGCTTAAAACCATTACCCTCACCCTTTCTGCACTCCCTGATAACGAGCCCCTCCTCAGCTTTCCTGTAAGCCCCCTTTAAGTACTGGAAGGCTGCTCTAAGGTCTCCCTAGAGCCTTCTTTTCTCCAGGCTGAACAACCCCAACTCTCACAGAATCACTAGACTGGAAAAGACCCACTGGATCATTGAGTCCAACCATCAAGTCCAGCCTGTTGTTATGTGGGAGGTGCTGCATCCCTCTCATGGTCCTCAATTGAACTTGCTCTAATCCACATCCTCCCTGTGCTGAGGATTCCAGAACTGAATGCACTACTGCAGGTGAGGTCTCACAACAGCAGAGTGGAGGGAGAGAATCACTTCCCTCAACCTGCTGGTCACATTTCTTTTGATGCAGCGTGTGCGATGCAGACCTGCCTGTCCCCAGCCCTCTGTTCCTTGCAGTAGGCTGCCTATGCTGGTACTTTCACTGTGGCTTTTTAAGCTTCAGTTCTGCTTTCTCAGATTTATGTCAAGATGTCTCTATGGCTGTTTTATTTCCCCCATGCACACCCCTTTGGAAAATGGGGAATGGTTACATGCCTCCCTCCTTGTCCTAGGGGCTGAGATATTGTCTACCTTTCCCCTCAAGCAAACCGGTGTCTTACCAGGATCAGCCACCCCCTGTGCCGTTACCACCAGGGTAAGGGATGTGCAATGTCTGGGGTGGGGGCACCAAGCCAAAGTTTCACAAAGGTGCAGAAATGGATATGGCCACAAGCTTTGTCTCCAATTCAGAGGCCCTGGCTAATCAGGCTGCACCAGCCTCTTCAGGAAAACAGACAGTAGGCTTCTTGGAACTCCAAGTCCAGCATCTGTCCAAACAGCATTTTGAAAAGATCTGATCGTGATTCTTCCCCTTCTTGGTAGCTCCAACATACCTTAACCCTGAAAAGTGGCCAGAGACTGTCCTATGAGCTCTTTTTCCTGCTATGCAAATTCTTCCACTTTGATTCAAGTCAGGGTTAGGAATTACTGAGAAACCACACTAGGCACTGTCTTGTGATGCTCTTCAAACATAACTCTTTCATAACTGTGAGGCCAGTTCCCCAAGTGGAGGTACTGGGCTCTGACCCAAAGGATTTTCTCCTCCAGGAAATCATGGTGTTTCCTCAAGCATAACTTGCTCACCTCCTGGCCACCACAGACTGCTAAAGATGCGGAATACAAATCCCTACAGTGGCTGCCATTGTTAGAAGCTGCCCTTCCTACCCAAGCAGGACAAGGTGGAAGGAGACGGCCTGTTCTAGTGCTGGGTGTAGCCGTGTGTGGTGATTGCAGTCAAGCTGATACTGGCTGTTCATGCTGAAGCGTCAGCTACCAGCACCAATGTAGTGAAGGTGTTGTGCCAGATCCCTTCACGTGTGTTAGGAGACAGGGAATCACCTTGACGGGCATACCCAGTGTCAGATTCACCTGCTGGAAGTTTAACTTCTGGAAACCTTTAACAACGCTGGAAAGCTTGAGTTGCTTTGGCAGACCATGTGACAGATGTGAGCCAGCACTCTGTGAAGGGCTTGGGCTAGGGCCACCAGCTGGATGGCCCTTGTGTGGAGGGTGAGGTCTTAAATAGTGTAGGAGAAAGCACATAAATGCTAGCATTAATAGTAAAGGAAGATGACCTTAGCATAATGTTAGCAAATATGGGCATTAGAAACCAGCAAGAAGCAGCTGAAAACCTACAGACCTTGAGCAGCCCAACTTGCTGCAGTCACCAGCTGCCCCACAACCAGCCACCTCTGAACCTACCACAGTCCAGAAGAAGAGATTCTGCTATGGACGTGTGCAGGGAGCAGATCCCTGAGGACACAGACCATGCTGGAGTCCTACCCAGCATCATGTTGCTGCTGGACTGGTAATCTAGTACTTTAGGATTTAGGGGATTACATGTGTGGTTTATGATTTTTCAATCATTGATGTAACCACTGAATTAACCATCACCATGCAACAATCTTGTATCTTCTAGGGTTTATTTGTCTAACACTGGTCACGTTGCCTAGTGTGGATCGCTGTCATAACTAATTGCAACAATTCCAGCTAGCACTTCTTGAGGCTACCATGGACTAATTCTGTTTAGACTGGAAGTCACCAATTCTACTTTAAAAAAATTGCCAGTGTTCAGATGACTGCAGGTAGTTTTCTGTACAGCATCTGGCTCAGCACTGCAGCTCCAGGAGATCCCTCCCTGGCATTGCTAAACCGCCGGCTTTGTTTTCACAACAGCAACTTCTTGGTCTAATTCTGCAGCGGCACTCCAGCCAGCTTGCTGTAAGGAGGTATTCTGAGATTCTCAGCCTGCTACCATTGCCTTCTTACTCCTGCCCTTCATCAGCAACCTACTTCCTTTAACTTGGTGCTTCCTTAAACAGTGCTCTGTTAAAACTTTGCCTTTAAGTACACAGATTGTACGTATGTCTGGCATCAGGCCTGCGTAACAACCTCTCTTGGAGCATCCCCAGGCACCACCAATAAGAAGGTTTCCCATTTTCGGGCAGTCAGGTTTGAAAAAGTTTGGATTAAGAGAAATGCAAAAGGTAAAATGACTTCTCTGCAAATCAGAAAAAAAAGAAAAATGGATAAGTGAAGCCGTCAGCTTGGTTCTCACCTGCTTCCTAATAGTGATGCTGAAGTCGTACCATCCCTAAAACGTGTCTGTGTATTTGTAAATGTATTTGTGCATATGTGTGCAAAGTTTTGTATTTTTTATAGCTGTAAGCCCCGACTATAGAAGCTACGCTTAACATTCCTGAATGTGGTACTTATGGAAAAGGCTGCCCAGGGATGTAAAGGTTGCCTCGTCCCTGGAAACATTTAAGGTCAGGTTGGATGGGGCTCTGAGCAACCTGATCTAGTTAAAGAGGTTGGACTAGATGCCTTCACGGTCCTCTCTGACCCAAATTATTCTATGATTCTATGATTCTAGGACTTTATGATTCTATTCTATGATTCTATGTCTTTAAAAGGTGCATCACCATTAACTGGGAAAGTGCTGGTAAAACTGTGATATACTCAGACCGTGAAAAGTGCTGGGAGCAAAGCCCAGTTTCTCCTGCCTTCCCCTGCTTAAAGCAGCATCCACAAATCCGAACTTCAGTGACAAGGTGTGCATGGGTCTGCATTTATGCTTGGTTTCATTTTTTAAGTAATCAAACCAACCTGATGTGCTGTTGGTGAAACACTCTGTCCTCAGCCAAGCACCTGCAGCTCCTTTCTGGCAAACAGATGCTTTTCCAAACCAATAGTTTTTAATATTTGGAGTGCATTAAAATCCTAAACATCAGTATGAGCTACACTTGAAAAGTTTTCAGTGGCAGAAGGCTACAGGCTGCATATTTTTTTCCATAAAGTGCACTGATGCTGACTTTGGGTTTGTTTCTCTACTGTAACATATCCATTTCCTGGGGTTGTAGCACATCTTTTCTGGAAAATTGCTGAAACTAATTTTAGATGCAACTCCATCTTTAATTTATATTTTTTTCAGGTATGAAAGAAGTAAAAAAACCATGTTTTCTGGTCCTCCAAACACAGGATTGCATCATTGCAAGAGGCTCTGGGTAGTACAGGAGGCTGGCCAGGGTCAGAAGTGTTTGGCCTCATCTGAGAGCCCCTCACTCTTTGCCAGAGGGGAAAGAAAGCAGTAAGCACGGACACTCTGCCAGTGCCCTCACTGCTGCTCACAGAGCATATCCAGCTGTTCAGGTCACTCGCTTTTGATGATAGAAATGTTTGATTGGGCCAAGTTTCCTATGAAGATGCTACGTGACAGCATGCTTGGCAAAGCGCTGGCTGCTGCCCACAGAAGATCAGCTTTCACTTATTCTTCTCTACAGTCATTCGCTTTTCGTTTCTTAGATTGGTTTCAACAAACCATGAAAGAAAGGGTCTTTATTCTAGTAACAGAATCGTGCCAGCATCTGCATCTGTGTCGCTGCACAGAACTATTTAAAGTGTGTACAGCCTGAGTTAACAGTGCCGTCCGTGGAACTGAAAACAGCATGCTTACACTACAACACTCCCTGCAATAAAGTTGTCTCATAGAGGATATTCCTGCTCTGCTAGGGTAATACAGTCTGACTTGAGTTTTGTTGATTTCTATTCTTATTTTACCAATTTATTTAGGCTTTAAACAGCTGTCTCCAAGATTAACAGTCCTATAAGAACATATACAATAATCCATGTGCTTTTCTGTTTTCCTTCCCCAAGTGCCTTACAGTTGAAATTCATTCGGTGAGGAAGGGACTTTGAAGAGAGAGGCTGCGCTGTGGCTTGGCTGCTGTGAATCATGTGTTCGAAATGGCAGCAATGTGAGCCAGGATGCTGAAACGTTTGGGGTTTTGGATGGCAGTTCTGCATTTGATTCCGGGCAGCGTGGGGATTTGCCTGTGGGATCAGGGCTTCATAGCTGCCTTTCGCAAGCATTCCTGTACAGATCCCACCATCAGAGTCACATGCTGGGCCCTGCAGTCCTGGCACCACTCGAGTGCTGCTGTTACCAGAGGACACTTTTGCACTGACCAACGGGTCCCGCCATCCAGCAACAGTTATAAATATTCCTGTGCCCCTGCCATCCTAAAGCCCATCCTCAGCCACCAGAAAGTGACCTCAGCTCATGCATTTATCATGTTGGGTTTAGCTAATGCTTTATTTTTAGATTGCTATCGGAAAAAAAAAAAAAAAGTAGATTTAAAGGCAAGATAAAATTTTTAAGAAACATGCTTTGTGAGGAGGTTTTGCAGTGCTTGAATAGGTTTTGTTTGTGCCTCTTGTTTTTACAGTTGTCTATCTTTGCTTCCAAGAGGTTTCTTAAAACCAGTCCTTAGGTTAAACCTTCATGAAACAGGATTTCCTTCCATTCACATGCAATGCGGCAAACTGAGTCCTAGGTCTGTCTGCAGCAATTTTAACAGTATTGAAACTCAGAACCACAAATGTCTGTTCTCCTTTTTGTCTGGCCTTTGTGACTTCCAGTCTAAAGGGGCCATATGAAATAATCTCTCCTGTCCTGGCACTTTCGAGATGGCTTTCTGCACCTCCTGGGGAGGATTTGATGCTTTCCCAGTTATTATTTTTTGTATTGTGGATTTTTCCTTACATCTCACCTACAATGTCACAGAAGTGCTGATCATGATTAGAAACCATCCCTTTTCCAAGGACCTTATACTGATGCAATGATATAACCCCAGTAGAAGGCGAAGTACGGATTGATGAAGGCTCGTAGCAGAAACAGGCCAAGGCTGCAAGATTTGGGATTAATGGCCAAAATCTGCATGCAATGTGTGTACAGTGCTGCTTTGCACTTGTCCAGCCACAGTAAAACAAGGATTTCTTGTCCCACCAGGAACCCTGTCTGTCTCAGGCGGCTCATTTTGGGGAGGCTCTTTTGTAAAGAAGAGCATAATAAAGTAGAATCATAATATTCCTTATGTGGCAGCCTGCCCCTTCAACTTCTTGAAGGTCTGCACGCATCTATCCAGAAGGGAAAGAGCTATCTGAAATCCTTGCCACCTTTTCCTGGAGGCACAGCAGTTTAACTTGTGTCATCTGCTGAGATGTCTGACTACATCCGAACTTTTGGCACTCGTCCTCCTGCAAACCTGGCTGAAGCCATTCAAGACATGACCCCTCCCAGCTGTCTTCTGCTGAGAGGAGTCACTGCTCTGTGGCTCAGAAATCAAATCAAGATGAAACCACTGTTATGGAAGTTGTGGATATAGATTTATTTTGGTGATGCTACTATTCTCCTTACTCCTCCTTTATGTAAGTTTTATTACATATATGTACTAAACTTTACATACTGTGAGCAAGTGTAGAACCACCAGTTGAACCACTGCACAGAGTAAGAACAGAGACCACATTTTTAGCTCCATTCTGATTCTAAAAAGAAAAAAAAAATCTGCTTCTGTGCTGTGGGAAATCTATTGAAATCCTAGTGTAGGAGGCAGCAGTATTTGACTTCCTAAGCTTGGAGGGAGAAACTTGGAGACTTCCAGCATAAGGACTATCACTTAATTTGTAAGACATGGGAAAAAGAGAAAAAAATTGCTGAATGCTGCTGAGGCACATGCACAGCAAAAGGACATTGCAGCTGTAAGAGAGATTTGGCTAGAGCGAGGCATACAAGAGTACTGAATAGACATTGTAATAACAGACAACTTTCTTCTGGTGGCAAAGGCAGTAGATTTTTGCCATAAAACAGAAGAGGTTAGCAGGTGGTGAAATTGCTGTTGAGGAAGCACCTCCTGGGAACATTGTGTTGATTAACACCTGGGGGTGTTGGTTGACAGCCGACTGAACATGAGCCAGCAGTGTGCCCAGGTGGCCAAGAAGGCCAATGGCATCTTGGCCTGTATCAGGAACGGCGTGACCAGCAGGTCCAGGGAGGTTATTCTCCCTCTGTACTTGGCACTGGTGAGACTGCATCTTGAATCCTGTGTTCAGTTCTGGGCCCCTCACCACAAGAAGGATGTTGAGGCTCTGGAGCGAGTCCAGAGAAGAGCGACGAACCTGGTGAAGGGGCTGGAGAACAAATCTTATGAGGAGTGACTGGGAGAGCTGGGGTTGTTTAGCCTGGAGGAGAGGAGGCCTCATTGCTCTCTACAACTACCTGAAAGGAGGTTGTAGAGAGGGGGGTGCTGGCCTCTTCTGACAGGAGACAGGAGACAGGACGAGAAGGAACGGCCACAAGCTCCGCCAGGGGAGATTTAGGCTTGAGATTAGGAAAAAAATTTTCACAGAAAGGGTCATTGGGCACTGGAACAGGCTGCCCAGGGAGGTGGTTGATTCACCTTCCCTGGAGGTGTTTAAGGCATGGGTGGACGAGGTGCTGAGGAGCATGATTTAGTGTTTGATGGGAATGGTTGGACTCAATGATCCGATGGGTCTCTTCCAACCTGGTTGTTCTATGATTCTATGATTCTATGATCCCTGCTAACCTTAGGCATCCCAGTTTTATAGCTACACTAGAAATTCCTGACAGAGACAAGCAAAACTATTTACACCACCTTCTCTGTTTTACTCATATGTGTGCCCTTGAATAGTGCTAGGGAACTAAGAGGCTGTTGGATTTGTCTGCAGCTGTAAGCAGGTGCTGTGGGCTGGGGGAAAGGTGCTTAAATAGGAGCTTCCAGGCGTGACTTCCATGCATTATCTTCCTCTCTGCAGCAACTCCTCTGCTGTAGGCACATATCACCAGAGCAACATATTTCAAACTAAAAGCAGTGTATTTCATCTGAAAACAAAGCGGTAGTACTGGATACAGTTTTGTTTTTTCTTCATAATGCTTTCATAGCTGCATGCTTTTAGCGTGAGAGATTTTTCAATCCTAGAGGACTCTGCCATTAGCTCATTTTATAGGAAAAAGTTATATATACAGAACAAGAACAGAAAAGGAACAGATTATCCAGAAGTGGTTTCTCCAGGTGCCCGATACATCTGGCAAATTACAGCATTGCTTTTTTTTCTGGCTTGAAGAATACTTCTGGACTTTTATTTTATTAGAATGATTAAATAACAAAATCTATACCTTGCTTAGTGTTAAAGCCTGTTCTTCCAAAGCTCTCTGGCAGCTCTTCTCCTGATTCACGTACCCAGCCAACAGGTCAGCTATACATGCCTGACTCTAAAGGTCACTTTGGCTCCCTTCTTGCTCTTTCAAAGTTATAAGCCTTATTCTGTGATGCACAGCAACTACCGTGCTCCCAGAAAATTATGCTGTTTTTTACATTTCCTCTCTTTAGATAGAATTTACTACATTGCATCCATGTCTGCTACATAGCTGGGATTCTGCTTCACTGCATGCACAGATATATACATGATACATCAGCAGCTGGAGATAATGGCCAACATCAAAACTCCTCGAACCCAGTGTTGTCAGAGGATGCTTACTGAGAAGGCAAGTCTGACTTTGCTGTTTGCTGGAAACAGAGGGTTCAAGAAAATATTTGTTCTGACTGACCTACATTTCCTTCTTTAGGAGGACGGATAGCCTGGGGCTTAAAGCAGGCATGGGAATCCAAGCCTCCCTGCCCTGCGCCTGAGCTCATCACAGCCTTCCTGGGTAACCACAGGCAACTCATCAAATAGGATAGAATCATAGAATCATAGAATCATAGAATCATAGAATCATAGAATCATAAAACAGTTTGGGTTGGAAGGGACCTTAAAGATCATCTAGTTCCAACCCCCCTGCCATGGGCAGAGAAATCCCACTACATCAGGTTACCCAAGGTCCCATCCAACCCGGCCCTGAACACCTCCAGGGATGGCGCATCCACAGCTTCCCTGGGCAACCTGTGCCAGTGTCTTACCACTCTCATGGTGAAGAAATTCTTCCTAATGTCTAGTCTAAATCTGCCCCTCTCCAGTTTATACCCGTTTCCCCTCATCTTATCACTACAAGCCTTTATAAATAGTCCTTCCCCAGCTTTCCTGCAGCCGCTTTTGGGTACTAGAAGGTCGCTATAAGATCTCCTCAGAGCCTTCTCTTCTCCAGGCTGAACAAGCCCAGCTCTCTCAGCCTGTCCTCATATGGGAGGTGCTCCAGCCCTCTGATCATCCTTGCAGCCCTCCTCTGGACCTGTTCCAACAGCTCCATATCATTCTAACATTGAGGATTCCAGAACTGGCCACAGTACTCCAGATGGGGTCTTGCAAGAGAGGAACAGAGGGGCAGAATCACCTCCCTTGACCTGCTGGCCACGCTTCTTTTGATGCAGCCCAGGATACTATTGGCCTTCTGGGCTGCAAGCACACCTTGCTGGGTCATGTTACACTCCTCATCAACCAGCATCCCCAAGTCCTTCTCTGCAGGGCAATTCTCAATCACGTCATCCCCCATCATGTACTGAAAACGGGGACTGCCCCGATAAATAATGCTCATCCAGCAAGGATACTTCATTCATATTTTTAATAAAGAGATTTAAGACCTTGGAATCAAAGTGCCACAAGTAGAAGTGAAAAAAACAAAATATTGTCTTTACCATAGAAGTGAAAGTTGTTTGGAAAAAAGTGAATAAATTGAATAACTGATATATTCAGTGGCTAATCTTATAAATCCTTCCTTACCTGAAATTATGCTGTAACTTCATGTCAGCTGTGACCAAGAGGCAGCAAGAAGAAAGTCTTAGGAAGAAACTACTCCTTTTTGCAGGGCATACAGGGATTTATGAAGGCTAGCAGGGTAAACAGTAATTACTTTTTCTAGTGCTATAAATGTGCAAACCTTTGTGAATGTTGAACACATGCTAATTACTTAAGCCATTTTTATCTCCTATTTTTATTAATAAGGCTGAGCAAATTTTCCCAGTATTTTAGACTTTGGGGGAATTTTTTGGTCTGTTTAGCCTTTTTTCTGCCATTAGTTTCCACATTTCTCTCACAGGAGTAATCTTTATTTCCTTTTTTGTTATGCTTAAACACCATCCCTAAAATGATGTCATTGCAAGACATAATATTTTAATTAAATCTCTTTTATTGTCTACTGACCAATGAGAGGCCTGTGGCTGCCTGGTATTATGATTCACTGGCATGTGTGACTTACCAGGCGCGGAGCATCACGGGTGGAGAGGGGGGAATTCCACCCTGCCCCAAAACGCATGTGGCTGCTGCTCCTCGAGCATCTGCGCTGGCTGCACTGGGTTTACGCTGCTCCCTCCTGCCTGCTCTCCTGGTGCACAGCTGTAAGCTGAACTTGGCCAGGGAATGCAGATAGTGGAAGAGCTTTCCAAGGAGGGGGAGGGAAAAAAAAAAAAGGGCTTTCCTTCAGCCACATCGCTGCACGGTCAGAGAAGTGGCTCCACTTGGCAGGGAAAGGGACAGCTGAAACCAACTGAAGCATCACAGCATTCAAGTTGGCGTTGCAGCAGGAGGAAGTCTTGCCCCACCTCTATGGAGATACAGCCGTATCTCCCTGTTGCAGCAAGAGGGTCAGAGGGGAGGGAGGGATTCTGGAGCCCTGGGTGGTGGCTGCGGAAGGCAGCTGGCAGCAGGCAGCACCTTCGGGGCCACGCTGGGGCTGCTGAGCATGGCAGGAGCTGGGCAGCAGCTTGGAGCGTGACTCAGACGGAGGCATGTCCTGGCAGGGGAGATCGGGGTGTCCAGCAAGGCTGATGCAACAGATACGGCTCGCTCCCATCTCCAAGGTGGGCAGAGGCCAGCAGGCACGGCCCAACTCCTCAGGGAGCAGCAGCCAGCACCTCGCTCATCCTCACCCCTGCCCACGCCATTAAGAAGCCGACCGATAGCTCAGAGACCCAGTGGGATTCAGGGACTACATCAGTGGAAGAGGCTGCACCAGCAGAAGTCACCCTGCTAAAGACAGTGGAGCCTTATTGGAGAAATCGGTCTCCTGATCCGATGGCAGGGCTTGCTGGGGATCCATGCTCCGAGCCAGTCCATGCATCACTGCAGGCTCTCAGGCTCAGCACACATGGGAGCTACTGCAAGTCTTGCTAACTTGCAGCAAATTCACACCAGGGTCCGTCGCTTACAGCCAAATAATAGTTTTTTAATAAAATAAATGTATCTGCAGTGTAAGGAAAGACATTAAAAACTCGTTGTCTGCCTTTTGCTGGGGTTTTCTCTAATGCTCTTTTACAAGTACTTAAGATTTTATCTAACATTCTTTTCACTCCCACTGAAAATACAGAATTGTTGGAGGGAAACTGGACATTTTCCAGAGGTATGCAGGATTGCAAAGGGAAAAGTAAGTGCTCTGAGCAACAGATCTCATCAAATGCACTTTCCAATATATTTCTCCCTCTTGAGGGATTCATTTTTTTAGCTGAACAATAGTAAGGCTTTCTGCTATTTCAGTGCACACCTGTGCAAATTCTTCTGCTTTTCCTTTGTAGTCCTCTTCCTGAAGATAATAAGGCAACATCACAAGAGATCTGATGTCTCCTAGTAGAAACCAACAATTTCCTGAGTTGGGCTGGTAGTCATACAGCCCCACTTTCTTCTATATCAATGAATTATTTTATGAAACTTAATTACTTAATTAAGGATCTTAATTACTTTTGTGACCTGTATCCTTCTGGCAGATTTAATTTAAATAAGCTAGCAAGTTTAAAAGTCACTGGGACAAGGACTAGCCCAAGTGAGAGAGAGGATGCTTGAGGAGGCCAAGCAGAGGCCTTGCTTCCACAGGAGATGAAGCTGAAATGGTAACGTTGAGTTTAGTAACACTGACCGCAAAGCAAGGAGTATGTACAGGATACAGAAAGAAAGGATTAGCATTTCAGACAGCTTCAATGCATAAGGCAACTTAGTCCATTATAATCACTTCGCACTAATGAGCATTCAGGAGTTGAATCCAAACTAACAGTGCCTTCTGCCTCACGGTGAGTCATTTCTTCCACCCACGGAGGGTGAGGAGAGGCTTGGAGGGCTTCCTCAGAGGCATGCCGCTCCACATAGGGTATCATTCATAAGCTTTTAGTGCTGCTGCTGCTGCTGCTGCTGGGCACTCTGAATCATAAGGCTATTTTGGTGGCGCCTGATGGGATGCAGGTCTTGTAGCACAAGGGTAGTGAAACTCAATGCCTCCTGAATGCAGCGAGATGCCAAGGTGGGGAACTAGCTTTGTCCAAGTGTGCTCCTGTAATAAGATTTGCTTGGTCATTATTCCTTGTGGCTGGATACTGGCCATTTCTGTGGCCTCCAAGGTCACCACTGGGCTCTGTCACAAGTTCCTTCTCTGATGGCTGCAGTCACTATAAGTCCATCCATCATTTTATTGAAAGTGAGAAGCCTCTTTTTGTTTACCCATGATTGATTATTCAGTTTCCATGGTAGTAAAGACAGAGAGTGAGTCACGCAGAGTTTTGGAGCTGTCATCCCTGGAGCATTACCTGGAAATGCCATACAACTCCGGAGGTTGTAACTCTTCCTCCACCTGTTTTTTTTGGGTTTTTTTGTGACCCTGGGATGTGCAGTGCAGGGGACCTGCGTGGGCAGCTGAGAGCGTGCTGCGAGGGCACAAGGCTGGGGCACTCTCACAGCAGTTCCATGGTGTTGAACAAGCATTAGAAAAACCCCGCTGAGCCCATGGTGGTGACTGTGGTCAGTGGCACTGGAAGACACACCACACAAGCGCACAACTACTCTCTAGGTCCCACATTCCTGGCACTGAACATGCAGGAAGAGCAAAAAAGTGGACATCAGCCCATCAGCTGGAAAGAAAATTGAGTCTAATAGATTTGCTGCTTTCAGCTGAGTGGTATTGGGAGCCGAATGTAAGGAGCTGGAGTGGTAATGTAGCTCCAGGTTAGTGATTTCCAGACCGATAGACTGAGGTAGGTAAATACATAACACACATGTTGGGTAACACTGGTCTGCTGGTTTCACCAAGGTGCTATCAGAGGTTTTTGGGGAGAGGCAGCTGATCGGCCACAACAGAGGCTGCGAGCTGACACGTCCAGCCTGCTGAGATCTGGGTCGGTGAGGAGCTTTGGGACATGCAGCTTTGAGGTCGCTCAGCCCAGACAACCCTCTTCTCCACTCGGATGAGCTGGAGGCAGAATGCTCCGTGTCTGGTGCCTCGCGCCTGCCCAGCTCAGAGTACAATGCTCTCCGGCGGTCTATCTGCCTTTGTTTTTGTGAGAATTATTGATAAGTTTTGCTGCAGCTGGTTTGTATGTTCAATTATCTTGTTATATAAATCTGTCTTGTATTAAGAGGTAATATGCAGACAAGCTCCAGACATGGATAAATAACCTGAAAGAATAAACACTCTCTTAGAGTTGCAAGAATTTATTGATATGCTTAGTTGTCTAGCAAGATGTAGTTGTCTTAGGTCAAGAGATAACCTGAAGGAGGTCTCCAGACATGGTTGGATAATCTGAAAAATAATAATAAGTGTTATTTGAGGATTTATATGGTTCTTTGTCTAAAACCAGTATATATGCCCACTGCTTTTGTAAGATGTTTTCTAAGATGTTGTACCTTTTTAAGAAGGGCGTCCAATTCAGCGCTGAATTGTAAAACAGAAATATTATTGCCTTTGCTCCTAAGACTTTGTCCTTTTTAATATTTTACCAGTGAATGAGTGTTTCTCACGATTTCCTGCAAGTACCGTTCATCCTCCCGCCTCGCGCGTCGCGTCCCACCGCCCGGGCCGCTCCTTAAGAGTGACCGAGGAACTGGGGGGCGGGGGGGATGGCGGGGCGATGCTAGAACCGTAACCGGCGGGGCCGCGGGGAGCTGCGGGGGGAGCTGCGGGGGGAGCTGCGGGGGGAGCTGCGGAGGGAGCCGGGGGCGCCGCCCGCCGTAGCGCGGCGCAGCGCGCGCGGGGCGGGAGGGAAGGGGCGGGGGGGGGGAGCGGCGCGCGCGGCACGTGGTGGCGGCGCGGCGCACGTGACCGTCCCGCCCCGCGTCCCCGCCCGCCGCCCCGCCGCGCTCCCCGCGTGCAGCCGCCGCTCCGCAGCCGCCGCCGCCGCCGCCCCGGGACCCGGCGCCATGGTGAGGGCGGGGGGGGGTGGGGTGGGGTGTCGGGGGGCCGGGCCGGGTGCGGGGCGCGGGGCCGGGCGGGCCCGGCGCGGCCTCTGGCGGCCATTTTAGTCTAATTTTAGTCGGTGCGGGGGGAAGGGGCGGCCGCGGGGCGAGGGGGTCCCGGGGCGGGCTCGGCCGAGCCGGGCCCGGTTGGCGCTGGAGGGAAGGGCGATCGCGGAGGGGGGTGAATCTCGAGGCGCGGGGCTAGCACGATGCGGAAAGCGCTTGTGCCGTCCGCCGAGCCGCACGGCGCCCGGGAGCCGCGGCCGAGCTCCTGCCGCAGCCCTTCTCCTCCAAAAAATAATAAAAGAACAAACCCCCGGCGCCCCCCCCCAGCCCTCCAGCCTCCTCTCCCGCCGGCCTCCCCTCCTCTCCCCCTCCCCAAGGCGCCGAAGGCTTGATGAGGGGATGGAGAAGTGCTGGAGTAGGGCGGTTGTGTGCGCGGGCGTGTAAAAACTGCTACCCGGGGTCGGAGCTGAAGATGCTGGGATCTGCGACAAGGGAGCGCAGGAATTGCTGCTCCTTTATGTCTTCCACCACGGGCCTGCAGAGATCGCTGAATTCGTAGTTGCGTTCAGGTTGACTATAGTACTTTTATTCTTACAGGGGCAGGAAGACTTCTTTTATCTAGCGCTGTGGCTTGTTGGTTTTTCTAGCGAGCGTTAATTTTTGCTGTTCAAATTACTCTTTTGGTCTCATTTTACAGGCTTCTGGAGTAACAGTAAATGATGAAGTCATAAAGGTTTTCAATGACATGAAAGTAAGGAAATCTTCAACCCCGGAAGAGATTAAAAAAAGAAAGAAAGCTGTTCTGTTCTGCTTAAGTGATGACAAAAAACAAATAATTGTAGAAGAGACAAAGCAGATACTGGTTGGTGACATTGGAGATACTGTGGAAGACCCCTATACAGCTTTTGTGAAGTTGCTGCCGCTGAATGATTGCCGGTATGCTTTGTATGATGCTACATATGAGACAAAGGAATCTAAGAAAGAAGACCTGGTATTTATATTCTGGTGTGTAAAAACAGAGCTTGCTGTTGAAATTAAATATTCTGAGTTGATACTGCGTGACTGAATAACTGTGTTGTTACGGTTTTCTTCTTTCCTTTAAAGGGCTCCTGAAAGTGCACCTTTAAAAAGCAAGATGATCTACGCAAGCTCTAAAGATGCCATTAAAAAGAAATTTACAGGTACAGACCTAAAAGTGTTTTTTCCCTTAATTATAACACTCTTTAGATGCTGAGGTTCTCACGAGTACATTGTTGTCCATCTGTCTTTCAGGTATTAAGCATGAGTGGCAAGTAAATGGTTTGGATGATATTAAGGACCGTTCAACACTTGGAGAGAAATTGGGAGGCAACGTGGTAGTTTCACTTGAAGGAAAACCCTTATAAAAAGACAGACAAGTGCCATCTGGATCTAAGGAGCTTCCATTTCTGCAGCTCGTTCAATTGGAATAGTATTAGTCTCCCTGTCCCCTTCCCTCCTCAAAAAATAAGTCCCTTCCCTAATGCCCCTGAAGGAGATGTCATTGTTAAGCAGTCTACCAGTGATTGCCATTAGACTGTTTAATCCTGATAGTTTTATTGTAGGATCCAAGGAATGCTTTCACGTCATACTTTTAGCCAAAACTGACGTTGCAGGCATTCCTTGCAACATGTACAATGAATGTGATAGTTAGTGTGAATAGTCTAGCAGACAGCAAAGGGTAAGCTAATTGAATGCCTTGAAAGTATTGTCCACTGGTCGGATGGCAGACTCTATTCAGTATTACTTACAGTTGCACTTGATTGCAGTTCCATGAGGCTCTTGTGCATTCATACACCTCACCTGCCTTGACAAGCCTATTTTTGTGACATGGCAGCACACAACACTATGCATTTAAAGCACTTTTTTTGTAATATGTTTGACCCGCCCCCCTAAAGGAATGCCAATTAAGTTGCTGTAACTGTGTCATCAAATTATTGTAGTACCTCAGTTTCATTCCTGTTACATGCATATCTTTATAAATGAAGTAGCTGTTACGATGCCTTTTGTTTTCCGTTGAATGTACACTACTGAACAGGAGTAGAAGTTATCTGTTTACCATGTGAGTCTTGAAACACTAAAGTTTTGTAAAACATCAGTCATGGTGGCAATTTCTGTATTAAAAAGAGCCTTAAATGGAACATTGTTTTTTGAGATCAAAAACTGGCCACGTTGCAATAAAACTTGTGGCTTATTACAGAACGTTGCCTTGTTTTCATTGGAGAATATAGTTTTAAAGTATGTTTAACTTAAGCATATTTCAAATAACTTCTGTGCAGAGTATTGTAAAGATAAACAATCGTTGATCTCATCTTGAATAATGCAAGCTTTTCATTCCTAATTGTGATTTAGACATTGCTTTACAATACTTTGTGGCTCTGTTCTGATCATTCGATAAAGGACCTGATCCTAGTTTACTATTGAAGATGCTACCACTACTAGAGACCATTAGTTCCATGAAACACTTGTGTCGGAAACGTAAAAACATGAAGTAACTAACTGCAAAGTGTGTTTCATACCTGAATGTTCTTAAAGTTCTACATGTCGGAGTAAAACCTTGCACGAAATCTTACAGCTTGCTGCCTTTTTCTGTAAGGTGATATTTAATGACAGTTTATATGATATGCTAGTATGAGTCCGGTGAATAATTTTTGTTTCTGGAGCGTTGCAATTCAGATAGACTTGGTACAAGAAGTAGCCTAAGTGAACAATTCTACTTGTTAGCTTCTATGTAAATAGAACTGGAAAGTGTTTGCCACTACCGAGGCTTGCATTGGGGACGTGTTTTGGCTGGAAGCCAAATAGTGCTCTCCTTATAGAGAATTTGATCTGCTCTGTGTGAGCAATCCTCCCTTAGCCAGAGCTATTTATGGCAAACACATGCTTTTGTATCTTGTCATCGTTATCCACAAATGGCAAAACTGGACTTGATTCTCCTGGTATGCATAAAGGAGCACTGTTAGGCAGCCACTTGCAGCTGAACTGTACATGCTGCTAGAAGGAATGCTCTTTATCATTACCTTGTTTTAAAAAGTTGATAGAACTGTGGAGCTTTTAAACACGGGCCCTTTACGTTCAGTCCATAGCCTGTTTTCAACAAGGAAGCGGATATTCGTCAAAATATTTTTTCTTTTCCTTCTTTTCTTTTTAATAGTTTAAATAACCTAGTGGTACTGTGTTCAGGCTCTCTTGCCCTGTAGAACTTTAAGACTTTGTTTCAGGCTTCTGGCTGTCCCTATTATTTGCACACCTCATTGTGTTAGCTGTTCTATGTAGGCTAAACTTTACTAGAATTTAAAAGGCATGATGACCACTGACTTACTAAGTGTATCATTGAGTCTTGGTTTTGTTCTACAAAACTCCTTTCAGGTACCTTTTTAAGGTTGAGAAGTAACTGATGGTATGCATGTTGTCTAGATTAAAAAAAAATCTTTTTATTCCTCAGAATAGTCTCTTTGTTTCCAATTATTCACGTTGTGTGTGAAGCCCAGTTTAAAGTAAAGATCTACTTTGTGCTTTGTTTGACTTGAGTTCAGTACAGTATAGTGAAACAATCTTCTAATTGATTTTCACAAGGTATAAATGGTTTCTTTAGAAAAAGCCAAAACCGAAAATGTTAAATTTTAACAAACCATTTGAATTTCATTTTAGACAGTAAACTTTTTTAAGCAGTACTGTGTTGAAATTTATTGTTTGTCTCTGCTGCAAACAGTCTGGAAAAATGTCTGTGCTTCTAAGTTGAATATTAAAGGTTACTTTTTTTTTTTTTTTTTTTTGAACTAGCTTAGGTGTATATTGACTCAGTCCAAGTAGATATAAAATTGAAGCACAAACTGTATTTATGTAAGATTCCTACCAAAAGGATCAGCCTGCCTTCAGTTTGTTCTTGAAATGACTGACTGACGGATGCGAGGTCCAATTCGGATGGCTTGCTTTAAAAAAAAAAACAAACCCAATAAAGTGCTACAGAACTGTTACTGTTTGAATTATAAAACAAACGAGAGACAGCTGGCATCTGTTCCAAAATGGTTTGTCAGCTGTTGTTTTCTGTCATTATGCAAAATGGTGAGGGCCTCATTGTGATCGAGAAGTGGAAGAAAATCCTCTCAAGTTAAATATCTTCTGTGTGTCTCCGTGTAGATGTGACTTTGGGATATCTTGGCTTCAGTTATTTTATTGATGAAGAAATGTGAAATAAAATTTTCATGAGAATAGCTGGTGCAGAAATGGCATTTTTCTTCTAAAAATATATTTCAAAACCAGCCATTGTTCTGTTTGATTTGGTAAATCCTGGAAGAGGTATAGACATGGGTTTGATTTCTCCAAAATGGGAAATCTGTCCAAGACTTGGGTGAATAGGTGAGGTTTATGCTTGTGGCGATTTTAGAAATGCAAAGCTTAAATTTTTATGGACTTGAGTGTAAGAATCACTCCTAGTCAGATCATTAAATGGATTTTAAGTATGTTCAGTTAAAACCCAAAGTGGAAAAGTCATCTGCTGTACTGTTCCCTTGGAATGAGTAATCAGATACAGCAGTTGCCACAATTTGATAATAAGCTTTACTCTCTTATGCCAATTCCAGTAGAAATCAAATTTAAATGTCTGCCTATTTTTTATAAACTTCTGTAAGTTCCCCTTGGTTTGTGGTGATGAGTTAATGATTATAGAGTGAAAACATGGCACTAATGGTGGATGAAAGACCATCAATGTAGCACCTGTCTGTAAGTATTGAATTTCTTTGAAATATTTCTGATTTTGAAAACCTGGTATAAATAAAATTAATTTAAATGTCTTCAGATGTCGAGTATGTTTGTGTGCTAGGCAGCACCTACACTAATCATGCTGCTGTTGGGTTTGGATTGGGAGAAGCCCAAATACTGTGAAAGGTGAGATCATGGAGTAAATGCATGGAATACGTGCTTTTTTTGTAATGGGTTTCACCTACAGCCCATTACGTTCAATACCCAGGTGTAGCAAAACCCAGCACTGTTGGCTTTGGGGTGGTCATAAAGAAGTTTTTAATGGGTGGGTGCGGGATAACCTTTTTCTTGGGTTGAGTCACAGCTCTTATGTTCAGAAAACTAGACTTTTTTTTGTTTTAAAAAAAAAAGTAGCAAAAAGTGTCATTTCTAATAGAAGAAAGTTAGCTGATATTGTCTAAAAAAGGTGACTCTGTGAAGAATGATCAAAAGATTATCCGTTTGGTATCAGTGATAGCTCTGCTGCTAATGCAAAATTTCTTGAGTCTAGGAATAGCTTAGCTGGTGGAGAGTTAATTTTGTGAACAAGGCTGTCAGGAAACAGCTTCATTGGATTCTCTAGAGAAGACAGGCTTTTACAGTGTAAATTAACAACCTTTTTAGTGTTTACCTGATGTGATTTCTTTGTGGTGGTAGGGGACGTACGTGAGAATACGCATTGAAAAGCAGTGAAAGATCTCTTTATGAAATAAAGTTTTTTTAGCCAAATTACTGCTTAGTTAAAAAATGTTCTATATATTAATATCCAGCGCTTGATAACCTATTGAATTTGGGTATTTCCCTGCCTCCCTCCTGCCATGCTGTTAAATCTACCATAACCCCCATATGTCTCACTATTACTTACATCACTTATCTCTGCCAGCTACTAATAATACCAGAGAAAAAAAATTATAAAAATAAAATATTAAAGTCTTTCATAGGAAATTCAAACAGGATTTATGTTTTTGATTTGATGATAAAATAGAACTATCGTTTTTATATGGTAAGGCTTACAACAAAGATGTGCTGTTCGGAGGCACTGGAAGTAGTTTTGACATTGTCTTTTTTTGTTGATATTTCTGTCAGCTTTACTTTGTAGTTACTTGAAAGTTACGATGATTGGCAAAGAAACTTGAAGGTGCTAATGATTATTTTTAAAAGTTTAGATCCATTTAGATGTCCATTTAGATGATAAACCAAAACACACCAACTTCAATTTCCTGCTGTTAGCTTAATTTTTATTCTTGTGTGAGCAGGCTTAGGAATGTGTGTGTGGCTGTAATCATGCCTTCTCCTCTTCCACCTCTTTATTTTTAAAAACAGCTGTGTCACTGCAAATCCCTGCCATCTGCCCACCATCTTCTGTACAGCTTTACGGACAATCTCCACTTGTATCTTTTAGAGTCTATTTTTCCTCTCTTGTTTGTGATTGTAGGGATTTGATTTAGAAAAACTAAACGCTGTAATATTATGCCCCTCAAAAGCTTTTCTGTTATGCAGAGAGTTAAAAGCATCAGTTGCTCTCTGGTGAGCACAGCTGCAGGGCATACATTGGCTTGAGAAAGAGAGATGCGATTCGGTTTAGAGCTTTATTTGTGCCTGCTTCCTCTTCGTGGCAGCTCCGCTTTCATCTGTGACCCTCTATTAAAGCTAATGTGAGAGCTAAGCTTTTCTTCCATTTTAGCTGTTTCAACAGAAAATTGAATGTGCCTGTAGCAAGCAAGGTGAAGAGAAGCAGAGGAAGATTTAGAAGAAGCCGTTTTTCATACAGACCTGTACATCTGAAGCAGGGAGAAAGGGTTACAGGACAGGATTTGTTTCCTTTTAATTTCAGCATGAGCTTGCAGCTGTAAGGACCACGCTTGTATTATCTTTTGCTCTGCCTGAATGTACGGATTCCACAGTCTCGGCTCTCCCAATGCTTTTAAGCAATGAAGTGGGAACATAACAGCTCTGTGTTGGTGAAATTTTGTTTTACTCCTATAAAAACTGAGCCATGCTATAAAGGGGCTTGTGATTAGTGATATCACGTAGGTGGTGCACCTAAGCCGCATTTAAACATCCCTTTAAAAATATGCATTTTTTGATTGAACCAAACACAATAATTATTATATTGGGAGTGAGGATGAACTGGTGTAGTTCTTAATTAGGTGACTGCGAGTGACAAAAATAATTTATGGCCATACTTTAGAGTCTTAGCCTTGTTATTTAAGCATGACTTAGAGATGAAGCACTTCCCAGTCCACAGAATTCATTGCCTGCATAAATTCTTTTAAAAAGCAGTAAAAAAATTTTAGCTCTTCACTGACTGTTGATGCAGAATCTGTCACCTAAAGGTTTTCATTCTTCTGCATTGGTGAATTCCCTTAGTAGTGCTGCATTATTTCCCTGCGTCCACACTTCAAAATCAGTTCCCAGAACTCTCCTTCCAAGCAACCAGAATTCCTAAACAATATTTATTCTGTGTGACTAAAGCAGAAAGGCATCTTGTAGAATGCCTATAGGAAACAAATGTGTGGCATTGGCCTATGCGGCCACTGGACGTGTTTTGCCCCGCATGACATCTCTGACTGCTGGGTTATTCTGATGAAAGCGTCAGCCCGTTCAGGTTTGTGTGCAACAGCCCAACCCAGAAAATGTGTGGAAACAGAGAAGAATGTCATAATTTTTCTCAGTTAAAAACTTATCAAGCTGGCTGAATGCCTTCTTCACAGGTAAGACTGAGTGAACAGCTATCAGGGCCACAGCGATAAACACTTTAAAAAAAGTCTTTTTACCTGTTTTGACAAAAACACCTGGCTTTGATTCTAGTCAGTTTTATAGATATATTTTGACAGGTGCAAAGGTTGGAAGTACCTTCAGGACAAACTTTGTTTAGATATATAACTGATGCAGCCCAAGCACTCATTTGGATCACATTGATCATTGTGTTGTCCCATTTCTTCCATCGTCATATCTGGCGCCTGAACAGGGACCCTCAGATTCGTCTCAGGACATCTCGCCGGAGATAAGATTGAGGGAACAGAAAAGCCGACCGAATGTGAGTGCTGCCCCAGCACTCGTGAAAAAGTTTTTTGTATAGCTGCAGCTTAAAAACTTTGGTGGGAAACACGCTCTTGGCCAGACGAGCAGTTGGGGAGGAGACGGGGTCAGCTCACTCATCCGAAGACAAGACTCGGACTGAAGCTGTGGTGAAGCTCCTCCAAAATATTCTCTCAGAGAGAGGAATTGTTTATGAAAAAACTGCGTTGCAGTCTATGATAAGATGGGCTAACTGAAGCAGCATTATTACTACCGCTGCCCTATTTGAAAGAGAGACTTGGGAGAAAATGGGACCAAGTCATTTATATGTAAGAGATGTGGTTGATTCACCTTCCCTAGAGGTGTTTAAGGCACGGGTGGACGAGGTGCTGAGGGGCATGGTTTAGTGTTTGATAGGAATGGTTGGACTCGATGATCCGGTGGGTCTCTTCCAACCTGGTTATTCTGTAATTCTGTGATTCTGTGAAAGATTGTTTGAAGAATGTACCAAAGGGAATAAGGGCCTTTGGCAATATCTCACCGTCTGGCGATTAGTTAAAGAAACTTTATGTGAAGTGAAAGCGGAGAGAGAGGTTGCAGTGTTGGCTTATGCCGCTATGAGTGAGAATCAGGACAATACTGGCAGTACCTCCACATCTGCGTTATCATTTCATATGTCTAATATGCCTACATGGAGACTGCTTCCCAGCGACTGGCCTTCCCCACCATTTCCCCCTCTAGAGGAGTGTGAAGGGGCTCCGGATAAAGAAGACGAGAGGGAATATCCCCCTCTCCAAAGGAGCCCCTCGACTGTATGACTGGATGATTTGCTCAGTGAAGATTCTGAGCACTCAACACTGCCTGAGCGTTCCACATTTAGACAAGATGGAAAAATTGGAAGAAATTCGTATTCGTCAGAAGGGAAGTTGCCCACCAGAACCACCTCCACCGGACTATCCTGGCGTGTATTCGCGCCCCGAACCGACTGCTCCGCTCCAAGCGCTGACAGAGTTTGATACTGTGGGAACTGTCTAGGGGGGCAGGTGTCGGGGGCCAGGGACACGCTGGCAGGGGGTAATACGGGACACAGTTTTAGAAGGAGTCACTATAGTAGCTTATCCTGTCTTACTTAATCCACAAACGGGAGGGAGTGAGTGGGATCTGTTTGATTGGAAATTTTTAAAGGAAGTTAAGGCTGCTTGCACCCAGTACGGTTTGCAATCGCCATTTACACAAAGTCTTTTAGATTTTATATTTATGGGTCATACCCTTTGTCCTGCAGATATTCGACAGGTAGTCATGTTGATATTGTCTCCCTCCCAGCGTCTTGCTTTTTATCAGACTTGGGAGAATTTGTGTGATCAGGAAGCGGCCACCTGTTGTTGGGATGAGAGGGCACTGCCTCATCGTGCCCCTGAGCTCCGACCCCTGTTTAAAACAGAGGTTGCTTATGAGGGAGAGGATAGGATTAGTGTTTCTCAGCAAGAACTTGAGGACCTTATAGTCCAAGAATTCTTTTGCCGTTGGATGCAGCCCCAGAGTCCGAGCGGGTGGCTTGGCAGCAGGGTCCTGTTGGTGAAGCAGAAGGCACCGCATCCCTCTTTTAAACGGCAGTGGGGGGTGTTGTGAGACTGGTTTTTCTAGTTCGGAGAATGAGGCTCATTGTGTTTGGAAGGAGGGGGTGGTGAAATCAGATCCTATTCCTGATTCTGATCCCAAACTCCAGTCCCTAATTATTATTAATGACGGGGTGGCAGAACCTGATCTTGCTCTTGATGCAGATCCTGATTTCAAACTCCAGCCCCCAATTATTATTGATAAGGGGGAGAAGACTGAAACCTCTACTGTAGGGAAAGCAAATGCACGTGCCTTAAGGGAGCTGGCTGGATTGCAGGAGCTTGAAGGAGCGCTATGCTTTGTGATTCAAGCAGGATTCTGCTGGGGTGGAGGAAATAGATTTTGGAGCAGAATGATGTGATGGAAATCCCTGTTCCTGGAATAGGAGAGGGGTTTCCCCGATATTTAATGTCTGGCCTGCCCCTGTCTGACCTACGTTGGTCGGCAAAAAAGTGGCAGCCCCCAGACACAAGCTGCATTCCCCCCCCCCCCCCCCCCCCGAGAAAAGAAAATGCCTGCAGCCACTTTGACAAAGGGACTAATAGCTGCTACTAGAGCTCCCTTGGGGCAGAGGAGCAGCCCCCCCAGGCTGAGAAAACTAGTGGAGCTATCCTTAGCCGAGCCAAAAAGCAGCCAGTGGGCTTACTTTGCACTGCTCACAAAAAAACAAACAAGGGGATTTATTGGCTACTTTCTCCCTCAACAAATCAAGATACTGCCCAGGACAGCCTATCTAAGGGAACCTCCCAAATTTAGAGAGGCATCCCTTACTTTAAACAAAATAAATACACAGTGGATTGTAGCATTATTAGGGTGAGATGTGTTATCTCAAATGGGGTCACGATTGGTATCAAATTTTGGGGAGGGACCACTGATGAGCAGCCAGACAAACCCATAATAAAACTCATGTGGCTCGTTCATTCTCCTGTATGGGTAGATCAGTGGCCGCTATCTCATGATAGGCTGCAGAAAGTGACACAATTAGCCGATGAGCAACTACAAGCAGGGCATATAGTACCTTCAAACAGCCCATGGAACACTCCAATTTTTACTATTCTGAAAAAAATCGGAAAATGGCGTTTGTTGCACGACCTTAGGGCAATTAATGCTGTTATGCAGGATATGGAGGTGTTACAACCTGGCCTACCATCTCCAGTAATGATACCCAAGGACTGGAATTTGTTTATAGTGGACCTGAAAGATTGTTTTTTTCACAATCTCATTGCATCCAGAAGATTCAGAAAAGTTTGCTTTCTCGGTTCCAGCTATTAATAAGCAGGAACCTGCAAAGTGCTTTCAATGGGTAGTATTACCCCAAGGCATGAAAAACTCTCCAACAATATGTCAAAATTTGGTTGCTTGGGCATTGCAACCTTTTAGACAAAAATATCCCTTTTTATTGGTGTATCATTACATGGATGATGTATTAGTGGCTGGAGAGCATTTGGAAGCTAATCAGGTATTAACAGACTTAAAATGTATGTTAGAACAAAAGGGTTTTAAAACACCTTCAGAAAAATTACAAAAATCATCTCTGTGGAATTATAACCAATAACATAGTGAAGCCCCAGAAGGTGACTATACTAGAGGGGATCATTTTTTTTTTTTTTTTGTGACCAGCAGGTCCAGGGAGGTTATTCTCCCTCTATGGTCAGCACTGGTGAGACCACACCTTGAATCCTGTGTTCAGTTCTGGGCCCCTCACCACAAGAAGGATGTTGAGGCTCTGAGGCGAGTCCAGAGAAGAGCAACAAAGCTGGTGAAGGGGCTGGAGAACAGGCCTTATGAGGAGCGGCTGAGAGAGCTGGGGTTGTTTAGCCTGGAGAAGAGGAGGCTGAGAGGAGACCTCATTGCTCTCTATAACTACCTGAAAGGAGGTTGTGGAGAGGAGGGTGCTGGCCTCTTCTCCCAAGTGACAGGGGACAGGACGAGAGGGAATGGCCACAAGCTCCGCCAGGGGAGGTTTAGGCTGGACATTAGGAAAAAATTTTTCACAGAAAGGGTCATTGGGCACTGGAACAGGCTGCCCAGGGAAATAGTTGATTCACCTTCCCTGGAGGTGTTTAAGGTGCAGGTGGACGAGGTGCTAAGGGGCATGGTTTAGTGTTTGATAGGAATGGTTGGACTCGATGATCCGGTGGGTCTCTTCCAACCTGGTTATTCTATGATTCTATACTAACATAAAAACGTTGACTGGTGTCCAAAAGTTAATGGGAGAGATCCAGTGGGTCCGACCCGTGACAGGAATTACAAATGATGATCTACAGCCTTTAATGGAGTTGTTAGGAACCACTTGTTCAGCAGATGACAAATGACAATTAACTGATAACCAGAAGGAAGCCTTGGACAAAATCATAGAAAAAATTTTAAAAGCTAATATAACTTGTTATGTGGCAGATAAGCCCTTGGAGCTAGTATTGGTTAACTCTGGTCAAGATCGAAAACATCCTTTGGGTCTTTTGGGACAAACAGAGCTGAAGTTTCAAATCATAGAATGGATATTTTTACCGTATCAGCCGATAAACACTGTGGTCCCTAGACTGGAACTTTTTGGTCAATTGATAATGAAAGGTAGAAAGAGGTGTTTAGAGTTACCTGGAACTGAGCCTTTTCGCATTTATTTACCAATTAACAAAGGATATTTAGAGTGGCTTATGGAACATTTGCATGACATAGCAATTGCATTAGCAGGCCTTACAGGAGATATTACTAACGCATTTCCATCTAGTAAAATTTTACCCTTAATACAGAACCAAACCTTTGAACAGGTACCAATGTGCTCTGAAACACTGGGAGGTGTAACATTTTTCACAGATGCTGGCAAAAAGTCCGGTAGGGCTGCCATCACATGGCAAACACAAGAAAAAATGGAATCATAAGTTATTGTTCAAACAACCAGGTGACTTGTTGCAGACGATGGAATTACGAGCAGTGGTATGGGTATTTCAACAATATACTTCACAGCCTTTCAATATAGTTTCTGACTCACTATATGTTGTGGGCACAGTCTGTAGCCATGATAAGAGAAGTTAAAAATACAGTGTTACATGCTTTACTATTGCAATTGCTGTACCTGTTAGAACAACGAGAGCACAAGTATTTTATTATACATAGCCATCAGCCTAATTTTGGTTTGGCGATAGGGAATAATCGTGCTGATCACCTTGTTGCTGCAGTTTGGAATGATCCCCGAACAAATCTCTTTTTGCAAGCCAAAGCTTCGCACGAATTTTTTCACCAAAGTGCTAAGGTACATAAACATCGATTTAATATTCCTCTGTCTGATGAACAAGGCATAATTAACTCTTGTCCAGACTGCCAAAAACAAGGTATGGGCTTAGGGTTTGGAGTAAACCCTAGGGGACTTCAAGCCTTACAATTATGGCAAATGGATGTGACCCATATTCCAGAGTTTGGGCGATTGAAGTATGTACATGTTTCTGTGGATACATTTTCTATGGCCTTATGAGCCACAGCACAGACCAGGGAATCTGTAAAACACATGATCAAACACATATATGCGGCTATAATGGCATTAGGAATACTTCAAACAATAGAAACAGATAATGGGCCAGCTTGTGTTTCTCAAAAATTTAAACATTTTTGTGTTCAATGGGGAATCCGTCATTATATGAGCATCCCACATTCCCCAACAGGTCAAGCAATCATTGAACGCTCTCATGCAACCCTGAAGTTGCTTTTGCAAAAACAAAAAGGGGGAGATGTATTGCCCCCTAGTGACGACTTGCAAAAGCGACTTATGTGTTGACTTTTTTGCGTTTAACCGGAACTAGGACTAGCCCTCCTATTGTAATCCATTATTGTTCGCTGGAGTCAGGATTGAATAACCAAGACCAGCAAGGTATCAAGATACAATACAAAGACTTGGACTCAGGTGAATGGAAAGGACCTGTTGAACTAAAAATGACAGGAAGAGGTTATGCTTGTGTCTTAACAGATACTGGACCTCGCTGGGTGCCACAAAAGTGGATCAAGCCCTGAAAAGAATGGAAGACGATGGAGCAACAGAACCTCACATAGATCTGATTGTGAGGACACAATACGTTTTTGGAGTTTTGAGGAAAATTTTTTTGCCGGTTTATTAGCCCCAGGAGTTGTGGCTCTTAAAGCTGTGTCACAAGTCAAGAAAATGGCTTGTTGGAGCGTTGAAGCAAGGATTGTTTATCTTGATTGCCATTATTGTAGTTTTAAGTGTTTTGATGCTTTTAATGGTGCTTGGGTCCCTCAAAAAGTAAATGGGGGAGTTGATGGGTGGCTACAGCATTTAATGAGCAGCCCAAGCACTGAGGCTAGGTGGAGTTGGGAAGCCTTAGCCAGGGTCCTCAAGGTTATAAAAGGTTATAACAACTCTGTTGTGTTATGCAAATGAGGAAGCTGGCTGTTGAAGGTGGGAAATGTACCCTGGCAACATGGCTGTGTGGTTGGGCTGTGACCAATGAATGCTTGTTACTAGGACAGAATCGTCCAATCAATGTTTGGTGTGAGAATTAGCAATATATAGGCAGGCGATTAACGCTAAATAAAGGGCTTCATTTGTATCACGTTGATCATTGTATTGTCCCATTTCTTCCATTGTCACATTTGTAGAGAAAAAATTAGAAGGGCAAAGGCTCAACTAGAAATCAGATTGGCAAAGTCGGTGAAAGATAACAAAAAGTCTTTCTATAAATATATAAATGATAAAAGGAGGACTAGGGCTACCATACAGTCCCTATTGGATGCAGAAGGAACAACAGTGACAGGAGATGAGGAAAAGGCTGAGGTACTTAATGCCTTCTTTGCCTCAGTCTTTAATCGTAAAGAAAGTTGTTCCCTCTGTGTACAAACCCCGGAGATAGAGGAGCAAGATGAGGCTCCCATGATCCAAGAGGAGGTGGTCAGAGCCTTGCTAGCCCAACTAGACACACAAGTCTGTGGGGCCAGACGGGATTCACCCAAGGGTACTGAAGGAGCTGGCAGATGTGCTGGCCAAACCCCTTTCCATCATCTTCCAATAGTCCTGGAAAACTGGGGAAGTTCCACTGGACTGGAGGCTGGCTGATATTGTGCCCATCTACAGGAAGGGTCGCAGGGAGGATCCAGGGAACTACAGGCCTGTCAGTCTGACCTCAGTGCCAGGGAAAGTCATGGAACAGGTGATCTTGAGTGCTATCATGAAGCACGTGCAAGAGAACTGGGTGATCAGGCCCAGTCAACACGGGTTCACAAAAGGCAGGTCTTGCCAAACTAACCTGATCACCTTCTATGACAAAGTGACTTGGCTGCTGGACGAGACTGGTGAGACTGCTCCTTGAATACTGTGTTCAGTTCTGGGCCCCTCACCACAAGAAGGTTGTTGAGGCTCTGGAGCGAGTCCAGAGAAGAGCAACGAAGCTGGTGAGGGGGCTGGAGAACAGGCCTTATGAGGAGCGGATGAAAGAGCTGGGGTTGTTTAGCCTGGAGAAGAGGAGGCTGAGGGGAGACCTCATTGCTCTCTACAACTACCTTAGAGGAGATTGTAGAGAGGAGGGTGCTGTCTCTTGTCCCAAGTGACAGGGTACAGGACAAGAGGGAACAGCCACAAGCTCCGACAGGGGAGATTAGGAAAAAATTTTTCACAGAAAGGGTCATTGGGCACTGGAACCGGCTGCCCAGGGAGGTGGTTGATTCACCTTCCCTGGAGATGTTTAAGGCACAGGTGGATGAGGTGCTAAGGGGCATGGTTTAGTGTTTGATAGGAATGGTTGGATTCAATGATCCAGTGGGTCTCTTCCAACCTGGTTATTCTATGATTCTATATAACCTTTCGATAATTTTGATAGTTGCTTTGGTCTCATTGCTGTTTTAATTCAGCCACTTCAACTCTGTAAAAGTTTTAACCACCTGGAGTTCAGCATTGCCAATATAGTGCTTATAACAGAGCATAAGCATTTAAAAGCTATCAAAATTAGCAATAATTTAAATCAGTTTTATTTCTATAGTCTTGAGAGAAGGTTGACAACTCTCTTAAAAGCCAAGTGGTCTCCCACTGTGTTCCTTACTGAACGCCTGCCATAGTTCTTCATGGAAGGGTTGAAGAAATGCTGGAGCACTCACATCAGAGCAGTTTGCTTTGCTTTCTTGCATAACTGGATAAATCTCCTATCCTGGGTTATGTTGAGGTTACTGATGTATCAATGTCTAAAGCATTTCACCTCTTTTTTCATTCTGAATATAATGGGCAGACTGCAATTATAGCATCTTCTTATGGTGATAGAGTCAACCGTCTCCACTATGAATTTATTTTTTCCTGAAGGGAGAAAATAAAGCTTTTTATAGTGCTGTGCAGTGTTAAGGCCAAAATACAGCACCAGAATTACATGTGGGCTTCAAAATTGTTTTCAGGTGTTGTGGCTGTTGTACCAGGTACAAAACTTGATCTTGCCAATCTTGAGCTGTGAATATGTCTTAATAGACTCTAGAAAGTTGTGGTGAAAGCCTGGTTATCTGGCACTCAGCTCTGTCCCCACAATATCTCTGTAACATGGCTATGCCTACTCTAGAATTTCTCTTCCAGGAATTGTACATTGCTGTGCTACCCTACTTCAGAAGTCAGAATGACTGATAGCGCAAAGCATCTTCAGGAACACTAGGACTGCAGTTGCTTTAGTAACAAAATACCAAGTAACAGGTTTGTGCACACCAGATTCAGGAAGCGCATGGCTGTGTGTTTATCTTCAGTTATCCAGTGCACAAAGTAATAATGGTACATAAAAATATACCTTAACACCAATAACTCATAATCTTACTTTAATTTAACAGCTGTTTCCTTTGGAAAATAGTGAGGATAAGATTTTTTCAAAGGTTTACTAATGAATATCCAGGCAACGGAATAACATATTTCCATGTTTTTGCTTTAAATATTATTTGTCTTGATATTTAAGGAACCTGGAATTTCCTAGTTTTGCCTCTGTTTTTTTAGAAATGGTGTCAGTAAGTGAATAACCAGTCAGCATCATACGTTGTGTGCAAATGCAGATCTTCTCAGTTTCTTCTTGAAATAGTCTTTGGATTACATTCAGGTGGTTAATGGACAAGAAGATGGGATTTTTCTAAGTCACCATTAACAGTATTAATATGAACATACACATGTTCTTGAGCCATGAGGAGAAAACTTCATTACCAGTGGGCAGATTTGCGTGAAAAATAATAGTGAGATTTAAGACTTTGCTTTTTTCACAGAATCATAGAATGGTTTGGGTTGGAAAGGACCTTAAGGGTCACCTAGACCAACCCCCCTACCATGGGCAGAGACTCCTCTCACTAGAACAGATTACTCAAAGCCTCAACCAGTCTGGCATTGAACACCTCCAGGGATAGGGCGTCCACAACTTCTCTGGACAGCCTGTTCCAGCACCTCATCACCCTCATAGTGGAGAATCTCTTCCTTATATTGCCCCTCTTTTAGTTTAAAGCCATTATCTTTTGTCTAATTAATACATGCTCTTGTAAAAAGTCCCTCTCCAGCTTTCCTGTAGGCCTTGTTCAGGTACTGGAAGGCTGCTATAAGGTGTCCTTGGAGCCACCCCTTCTCTAGGCTGAATAAACCCAGCTCTCTAAGCCTGTCTTCACAGGAGAATTGCTCCAGCCCACTGATCACCTTTGAGGCCCTCCTTGCTCTATTAGGTCTACATTTTACTTATGTTGGAAGCTCCAGAGCTGGATGCAATACTCCAGGTGGGTTATCACAAAAAATGGAGTTGAGCGGGAGAATCACCTTCCTCCGCCTGCTGGCTAAGCTTGTTTTAGTGCAGCCTAAGATATTGCCTTTCTGGGCTGCAAAAGCACATTGCTGGAACACGCTGAGCTTCTCATCAACCAACATCCCTAAGTCTTTCTTCTCAGAGTGACTCTCAATTTGTTTGTTCTCTGCCCAGCCTATAAGTGTGCTTGGAATTGCCCCGACCCAGGTGCAGCCTCTTGCACTTGGCCTTGTTGAGCTTCACGAGGTTTGCACGGACACACCTCTCAAGCCTGTCAGTCCCTCTGGATGGTATCCCTTCCCTCCAGTGTGTTGACTGCACCACACGACTTGGTGTAGTCTGCAGACTTGCTGAGGGTATACCCTTGATCTCACTGTTCATGTTTTCTCTGCTAACAAGATTTTTATGTTGTATGTTGCCCATGAACCACAGAATCACGAGGTTGGAAAAGACATCTTGGATCATCAAGTCCAACCATTCCTATCTGCCACCAAAGCATGTCCCTGACCACCTCCTCAACCCATCTTTTAAACACCTCCAGGGATGTTGACTCAACCACCTCACTGGGCACCCCATTCCAGTGCCCGATGACCCTTTCTGTGACAAATTTCTTTCTGATATCTAGTCTGAATCTCCCCTGGCACAGCTTGAGACCATTCCCTCTTGTTCTGTCCCCTGTCACTTGGGAGAAGAGGTCGGCACTCTCCTCTCTACAAGCTCCTTTCAGGTAGTTGTAGAGAACAATAAGGTCACCCCTCAGCTTCCTCTTCTCAAGGCTAAACAACCCCAGTTCCCTCAGCCGCTCCTTGTTCTTATCTTTCTGGTTTGCTAGTTACCTGGTTTTGGAGTTCTCACTTTAACCACTCTGCATCATGTTTCAGTCTAGTTTGGACTGTATTATATTGTTACCAAAGGAAGGAGGCGTTATGTATATGAAATACACAGTTACTATGGGCAAGAGTAAACTATTTGCTTGACCCAGTGTTATGGAGCTGTTTCTTTCTATGGGAGTGGATTCACAGTTACAGAAAAGGGAGAAATGGGTTTTCTGAGAGTATTTAGGAGCATTCAGTGGGAATGAGATTATTATTGTGGTGCTTAATCCTGAAATAATCATAGACCAACTTATCAACGTTGCACCAGCATTTGAGAGAGGTGACTGTCCTAGCTACTTTATGATTATAGTCTATCATTGCCCATTGTTTTAGACTTGGAGCTCTCCAGATAAATCTAGAATATTATATTCATACCTACGATGAATGTTTTGATGTTTTCGTATGTTATGTTTTTAAAAGATGATTCATAACTAGTGGAAATGTAGCTCTTCAATGTCACTCCCTTAAGGGATGAAAATTAAAGTGAAGGTTATAGAAGTAACGAGTTCACTTAATCTATTCTGGGGAATTGCTATAATGTTATCAGGCTTGCTTTTCCATCTGTTTGGCACAGTGTGAAAGAGTGCACAGAAAGGATATTGTGGTGACATAGTACCTGTTATTACTGATGTTAAATGCATTTAATGGTAGTGAGGTTACAGGTCTTGCTGTATGCGAAAGGCATTAAAAAAAGTCTCAGAATTTTACATTTTCAGAGACAGTAACATTTTATTTCATTTGAGCAGGTATAAGTGTCCTGCTGTGTCTTTGTCTCCTTAAAGTAGAAAAAGACAAAATTGAGCCTTTCACCTCCTTTTACTTGCTTATTGTGTCCCTTCTTCTCCAAGGCATTTTTTCCCTTCAGGCTACATGTAGAAATTTCTCACCTGCTTCATTCAGTCTTCCCATTTATCTCAATTACCTAAGTTTTAGCTCCTCTCACCACCATCCTGTTCACTCCCTGCTATCTCCAGTTCTCCTCTGGTCCTGTTCCCATGTATTAGCAGTGTGCTTTAGTCTTTATCATAAACATAGAGCAAACAAGAAAAATCCCCAAACCACGTTTGAACTCTTTACTGGTTTCTCTTGTTAAAAATATGTAGCCTTACACTTATGAATAAATTCTTCAAAAAGTAAACTTGGCTAGTGTTTACCAAAGTGGCAAAGAATTTGAAATAATCCTTCAAGATGTTTAAACAGTTGTGTTCCACTGACAGAGTTTTACTCTGAAATCTAGACTCCACCACTTAGATGGGGAATCGCCAGATTGGCTTATTTTATGTTTTTTTTCAGTGCCAGAAGCCTAAACTGTCCTTTTTTGCAATCATTAAAGCATCTGGTTTTAAAAGCGATAAGTACTTACCAGTGTGGGGAGATGCAGGAATTTATGGTACATTCAAAACTGAAGCTGTAGGAATAGTGTGAAAAACACTGTATATATACATAAAATCCTGAAGGTTAATTGCGTGGCTCACTGGCTAGGACTCATAGTCAAGTCAAGAAAATCTCTGTGTTATAAAATGTGTATAAAACTGTCTCAAGGATTACAGCCCATATGAGCAACTTTACATATTCAGAAAATAAAAAAAAAGGCAAGAAGTAGCCTTTTGTTTAATCAGAAGTTATACTAATATAATGTAATTTAAGAGTTTCAACCCACTTCCTATCCTGAGACTTTGTATTATGCTTAATTCACCTCCTCAAGCTTTTCTCTGCAGTCAGAGCACTAGAAATGGACAGCATTGCAGTAAGGATTTATTTCCTTTCCCTGATCTTAAAAAGAAAAGAAAAATAGTCTGTGGTAAAGAGATATATGAAGCAGGGCCATCTGAGGGTGCTGTTCGACAATTTAGAGAGGGCAATCTAATGACATTTGTGGGATGAGAAGGGGATTCCTGCAGAAGCTCTTTTCTACTGATGCTTCTATCTGCCTCACCAGCCAGTGAATTTATAATAGACTCTACACTTCTTGATTATTTTGAAAGGGTTTTTTTTTTTGTTGTTTAGGAAGGCACAATGCCTGAAATGTCTCAGATGTTTCTGAGAATTGGCTCAGCCTTGGTAGTTCAGTATATGGTATGCAGGGTGTCTCTGGAAGAGCTAAACTTTGTGCTGGTGACAGCCACCGTGCTCCTGCATGCCGCTTTGTACATTTCCAGGCAATGCCAGGCTATTGTGTTACTTAGACCTTGTACACTAAGTGCAGCTCTTCCAGGAAGAGTTGGACGTTCTCTGTATATTACACAACAGATATGTACATTCACAATATATTTAAAATAGATAAGAAGTGTTGAATGTTTGGGTCTGCAGTAGGTAGTGAATGATTCTGACATAGTTGTGAATGTCCCTGCTGACAAACCTCAGGCAAATATCTGGAAAGCCCAGTGATAACCTGTGTCTCAGCTTCTTGTCATGTACATACTTTAAAGTGCATATTCTTCAGCACACTGGCTCCCATTCAGCAATGGTGAAATTCAGTCCATCAAATCTCAGCTGCTGATAGCACTGCACAAGACATGTAAAGGCATTTTAGTGTTTAACTTAAGGTGAAACTTGGAGTTGTGCTACATCAGACGTGTGTGCCTGACTGCAGCTCTTGCTTGCTATCTTTACTCCTTTTAACAGTGTTCTGGCCACCCTTCCCCCATGAAGATCAGAGATATGAATTAACTAAATTCCTCAGATTCTGAAGTGCTGACTACCAGCATTTCAGAGACTGGGAGTCCTGCCATGCCACAGCATTCCTGAGGGTGTAGGCAAGCATGCTCCATGTACAGCACATCACAGATCTTTGTATATCCAAGGCCAGCACTTATAAAGACATTGGGGTTTACTTTGTTAATTCATTTCCTAGTGAGACGAACTTTGCTTATCCAGCTTCAGTTGTTAGCATTCCAGGTGAATCGTATGTAGTGGTGTTTTGAGCAGAGAAGTAAATTATGAGTTTAATACAAATAATTTAGAAAACGAGTAATAGGCAAAATTAGTCACCTGATACATACTTGGAATTCAACTGGTACACACATATGCTAAGTATATATGAAGTTGAGTTTTTGTCAAGATTGTTGTAATCAAGGCATGATAGAGGTAGCTCCCAGAAGATCAGTGGAAGTTAGAAATGCTTATTTCAAGTTCACTAGTGTCTAGAATCATTAGAACAGTATGGAGTGATGTAATGGCAACAAGGGAATACTTTGGGTATTTGGTAGATGAAGACTAATATTTTACCAGCATTACATGTACATCAGAGCATGCATCACATATTTGTAGATTTAGACAACAAAGATAAGAGTCCAGACTGAAATGTGATGTATTTCAAAGAAATGCAGCCATGATTCTTTTAATCAAAAGGTTGTTTTCAATATGTGTTTTTAATTTAATCTAATAGTGCTCACTCTTTAATGCACAAAATGCAGTTATAAATGCTGTTGGCTTATCATGTGGGCTATAGGTTAGGAATTTCACTGGCATTCCTTGTGTGTCAGCCTGGCCTGATGGCCAAGACTCATCCTTGCACACTGTCAAGGTACAAACTTCACCTTCTCAAGTGTTTTAACACACAGTCACCCTCACACTGTAAGCAGCAGAACTTTACATCTTGAAGGACACTAGTTACTGGTTAAGGTCTTGTTTGCCTGCTTCCTGCCCCCAAAAATGTGCATATGTTTTGTATGAAGAAGCAATTAGGGAACAGACATCTAGAAGTCAGACATGGTGACGTCTGTATCATTGTGATTATGGTGTATCATCACATCCAGCTCACTTTGCACTTCATAGATTCAGCTCTTAGAGGTTATAACATGAACATCTCAGCATCTAAATGTTGCCTTACTCGTATTATTTGTCTGTTTAGTACTCTTTAATAACCGTGGTGGGGTTTTTTTTAAGAATCTAGTTAAGTTGTCAGAATATTTTTTTTAAAATTATTTTTACAGCATAACATCACTGTGCATTTAATTTACTTCCCCCAAAAATAGTCTTGATAACTGTCTTTGATCAGAGGTGAATGTGTTTTTCTCAGCCTGTGCTCCAATGATGAAATGCCAAGAAATATTTCTACATATTCACAGTCATGGCAGTGAGAGAAGCATCCCTGTAAGCTACTTGAATAAAAATCAATTTGTGCTGCAAATACAATAGTACCCATGTTGCCAAGGTTTTCAGGATGGACTCACTGAACAGGTCAAAGCTATTTTGTTCACTTCTTCCCATGTGGGAACTGTTTGGTCTTGTGCATTGCTGAAGCCTAGGGCTGCCACAGACAAAGAAACACAGACTTCCCTTACCTATATTCTGGCCATATGATATTCTACAGTACCTGAAGCATCTGCAAGTCTGATCAACAGAGCTCCAAACGTGCAGTAAGCAGATGTGGTCAAGGTAAGGACTCCATACTGGTCATATGAAAGTTTGCACGTAATTTTTCTATGCAAATGCAGCTGACAGGGAGTGGGAAACCTGATGCCATCCATGGGGCTTTCATTCCAACCACGTGTTATTGCCAGCTATCAACCCACATGGAACACCATCCCTTCCCCCCAGTTTAGCAAGTCCATCTTAAAATTACTTTGGTTTTTTTTTCTTTCTACTGCTGCAATGGAGATGATGTTTGAGAATCCTGCTTTGATGTTTTGAAGGCTTATTTTAATTCAGCCTAAATATATTCTCAGGCATTTTAATTTGTACCTATACTGTTCTTTACTTCGAGTAGTCTTCCGTTTCTCTATTTTTATCCCCTGATGTTATATTATGTTCTTTTATTTGTTCACATCAAGATTTATGGTAACTTTTTCATTTCCCAAATTGTCTTGCAGCATCTCTTGGTATCTGGTCTAATTTGAATCTGTCTTTTCTGAACATGTTTGACCAGGCCTTATCACTACATGTTATGAACATACTGATGCGTTGCTTTCTTTGAATTGCAGGATTCTATGCTTTCTTCCAAGTCTGATGTATATCACGTGACTGATAAACCCACTCCTTTCTCCTCCTCTGCTCTTTCTTCATGATTATAGTAATTTATTTTGGCCTGTAAGATCATAATTTTTCATTATTCACTATATCCTGTTTCTGTTACTGCAATTCTCAAGGTCATGAAAGTCTTCTGGCATGATATTCCAGTCCTCTTCTGTATCAATAGTACCTTCCAGTTTTGTCAGCAGATTTCATTAGCTCATTTACTTCCTATATTTTTTGCCAAGGTCATTAACGTGAAGGTTAAATAAGATTGCTCCCAGAGTGAATCTAGGAAACTCCATTAATAATTCCGCTTTCTCCTGACAGAAGACTTATGCTTCAGTCAGCTTCTTATATGCTTTACAGTTCATGTGTTAGTCTTGATTTTCATATTAATGACTGTTATGCAAAGTGCATTCAAGACTCCAATAATACTAGGTCTAGTGTCTATCTCCGTAAAGAACAGGCAATCATTTTATCAAATAAATATGCCAAAAATGTCTAGAATTTATCAATGATAAGTGGTTATTTTTATTCCACTTGCATATTCCTTTTTATCTTTTATTATGTTTCCTCTCCAAATGTGTCATAAAATCCCAATCATTATTTGGCACAGATGTACATGCTCTTGCAGCTGCTTAGGTCACTTATTCCCTTTCTTGAATATATCTAACACTTAATATTAAGGGATTGATATCTCACTTTTACTGTTAATAAATTAAGCCCCAAATATTTGGTGCTTCATTCAAAATAAAAATGCAAAAAATGCTAAAAATTATACGATTTTCTAATATTCTATTAATAATTATAACACAATATCTCAGAAATGTACAAAAGATGAGAAATACGAAAACAATGAAACAGCTATAAACTTTATTCTGGATGACATTCCCAAATTCTATAAGCAACATTTAGCCAACTTTTGACTATGAGCATGCTGTTACCTGACTGTGGAGCCCTACAGGGTAGCCTTGCTGCCCAATGTGAATCAATAGCTGACAGCATTTCAGACTAAGCTGTGATGTTGTGCAATCTTAAATTAAATTGATGTAGTTTAGATTCAGAACTAGATGTGAACTGCAAGTAACCCAAAGAGCAGGGGGTTAGAAGAATTGCTAGAATCCTAGGAAGGGACTTGAACTGAAAATGTGTAAAATTAACAAAGAGCCTGACCAAACCTGATTGAACCTTACTCACTCTTGTTATTTGCTTTGGCCAATCACAAAGATTATGGATGTCACACACAATCACATCTCAAGCAGCCAAAATATTTTATGGTTCTTGTGGAAGTCAGAGCCCTGTGTGTAACTTAGGGTATTGGTTCAGAATTGTTGCAGTGAATCACCAGTATGAATCTTTTTGAAGCCCGTTTCCATAAGACTGTCCCACAGGTACCAACTTGATGTAACTCAATTCTGTTGCGCTTGCAGGATTTGATACAGTATTGTAACACTACAGAGTGTGTGTTTTGCAAAAGGTGTTTTATAGAGCAGAAATTAATGTACATTGTAAGATAAAGTAGTTATAATTAAGCAAAAGACTAAGCTGTTAGTGGCTCAGAGCTGGGACAGAGCTGACTGGGAGACAGGATTACATGAAATCCAGAGCTGGGAGCCCTGACAGGATCCAGAATCCATTGCCAGGACACATTGCTGGAAGTCCTCAGTCTTCAGTGCTACAGTTGGTTAATTGCATGGACATGTAAAGTAAGAAATACAGCAAAGAAACTACTTTCCTATGAGATGTGAAAGGCAAAATTTAACCTGAAACTTTTATTTGGTGCATTTGCAATTGGGTTTTACATCGGTGCCTACCTTTGTCCTAAAGCACTGATTCTCTGGGTGGGGAGATTTCAAGGTGTGAATTCCAAGAATAGCACTGCCTTAAATGGTGGGAAATGAGCTGCATTGCAGGTTTGTTAAATCTGAAGGTTTTGTTCAGTTACTTGGTCATAGCTGCCCCCTCAAGTGAGAAATAACAAAAGGAGTTTTTTTGAGAAGGTGGGACTAGAGCAAAATATAATGATCTGAAGCTGTATGAGTCCTTTGTGTTTTCTGAAAGGAGCAGAAGTAAAAGATTTCCTATTGTAGAGTATTACCAAATGACTCAAGCCAATAAATTGTACATAATGGTCCTGACTTCATGTAATCAGCAAAGCTCCATTGACTTTAATGGAAAAAAACATTGATTTGCACTAGCAGAAGAGATGAGTGGAAGGAGGTACATTCTTGACTGTCTTTCTCATGTGGGTAATCTCCCTGAAATAATTCTCAAAAATAAAGATTATTAAGGACCTTTCTTTTGTAGCTCCATTCTGCAGGTCCTTATACTTTCAGTGGTGAAGCTGTCTTTAACAGATCTGGTGCACAAAGTGCAAAGAACCCACTCCAGAGGAGGGTCTGAATGAATTCTGTTTTTTTCCTGGCCTGGATGAGGATGCCTCACCAGTCCTGAGGCAGAGCTACCTGCTCTGCTCCTGGTAGGCGCTGTGAACTTGTACAGTGTCTACCACAGCGGCAGGGAGCTAACAGGGGGGCAGGCTTTGAACTCAGCAGCAAGGAACAGGACATTGAATCCCATGCCTTTTGCACAGAGTCAAACACTGCCTCAATGACAGAATAATTTTTGGTGTTTTTTGTTATTACATGTATCAGCAGGATTTGGCCCTACATATCACAATTGCTGTGGTGGTTGTGGGCAGATCTGAACACAGCAGTTATGGTAACACAGCAGACCTTCCCAAACTGAAACTAGTGTTTTGGATCAGGTTTGGTACCCTGGGATGGAGAGAGCTTGCGCAGTAGAAGGACTGAAAGTGTTTTCTAGGCTGGCTCCCATTGTTCAGCTGCTGTTCACAGAGACACCCATGTAGTCCAGCATTCCCTTTGGCCACATATAACATTCTCAATGAGGCTGGTTCACCTATTCACCATCAGATCCACACACTAAGATGCAAAAATCTGTAAGTCAAAAGAGATGGAAAAAGAAAACACAAAGTCAAAGCATCAGTGATTTCATTTCCCCCATCCCCCCTCCCATACACACTGAACAGCTGGGACAAAAAGCATCCATAACACTGCTTAGTTTTTCTCTGAAGAACTGTTCTCGTAACAGTGCTCAGGTCCTCCCTGAAGAGCTGATCCTGGACCACATATAGTACAGGTCAGTGTCTCAAATACCAGATGCTTCAGTTCCCCACATTGTGACACAAGGCTTATTTTTCCCCAGATACAGAAAGCCAGTTCTGATTTCTGCCTCCAAAGATATAACTTCTCATAGTATCATATTATCTTTGCCTTGACCGCAGGACTATTGTAACTCAATAAACTGCTAATGGAAGTCCAAATGCTTTTCCATTAGCCTTCATTCCACATTATAGATTGGACTTGCAAACATCATAAAGTTGTGCTGGCTAGAGGCCAATGGACAAGTGCTTTTGTTCTCCGTAGCCACAGCGACCTCCATTGTGATCCATGCTATCCCAGCTGAAATGACACTGAAAGAGGCTCAGTGTGCTTGCCTGATGCCACACCCTGTCCATCAGTGAAAACCACCCCACTACTCTAAAACACAATAGCAGGAGCCACATAATTTTTTCCTGGCATGCCCACTGGGTTTTCACAACTAGGTACTTTACTGTAATGTACCTGTGGGTTCATCTTCGCTGAAGTGCAGGTTGAAATAATCCGTTAGTAATGCCTCAAGGGGTTTTCCTGGTTGGTTTAAGCCAATCTAAAACTACACTGCTGCTGAAAAGCGAGGTGCTAACCTTCATGGTGTTCCTACCATGCTGGCTCAAGTGAGCCTGCTGGAAATTGATCCTGCAACAAACACAGGTAAATAGGATCAGCTCCCTCATCCATCTGCCCCTGAAGCTGCACTGAGGGAGCACTGGGACAGCAGAGAGAGCAGAGGCACAGGGAATGTTGTGACTTCCCCACTGGGAGCATCATGGCCTTTGCTGGGCTTAATCTAAACCATATTCCATAGTTTTTTGTTGTTCAGCATCTTCAGATTCAGAGAGATGGTGTGTTGAACGGACAGAGCTGGCCTGTCTGGATGCATGGGCTGCAGCTCAAGTGCTGCTGGTCACTCTGTGCGAATCAGTTATTCAGTGCAGCCACTATGATTGCCCTGCACATCTTGGCTGTTTGGCAGTGTGAGCACCATCAGTGAAGTGAAGGTGTCTCAGGAGATGTAACTCAAAGCAAACAGCTGGAAGTGAAACTGCAGTGAGGCCTAACAGTGAATGCTCTGTGCAGCTGCATCTTAACCCATGTCTTTTATTGCAAGTGGCTATTCAACAATTTAAAATTAATAAGCGTTTGCATTGCCATAGCTGTTAGGTCAGCAAAACAGAACTCAGAGGGTGATATGCTTGGCTAGCCAGTGTCTACATGGCCCAATTTACTTTTTTTTCTGACTATCCCTCAGGTCAAATGAGTCCTAAGGCTTCTGACTCTGAGGATACTAAATAGAAAGGAACACACTTGGATGTAGCACGGTATTTTTTTATTTTTTGATTGGACCACTGGACAAGCAGGCAGTTGAAACTGTGAATGAAACATAGGATTTGTTTTAGGGTGGCTGCTCCCATGCAGCTGTGCATGAGTGTCACAACAGATTTGCCTGGAGATGGAAGCAGCTTTAGTTTTGTGTCACACATCATCACGTTTGAAGAATTGCACTTGGCCATTAAATAATGCCTCAGCTCATCATCGGTTTAACACTGGTTGATAGCATCTATCAAACTCAGCTTTTTCTCTGGTAAACATACTTCAGAAATAATGTGGGTTTTTTTTTTCCTTTGTCTGTCTTTGATCATTTTGAATTAACCCCTTTGGTCAGAAAGTCTTTAGGATGCTGGTCAGGGAAGGCTCTCCTGATACATGTAGGAAGACCACGGACACCCAGTTATTGTTTGGTAAACTTGCGAACGTCACCTCAAGAAGACTAGGTTAGTGGTTGCGATGTTCTGACACTACTGGCATTCATAGGACGTGCTAGGAGCCATCTCATATTTTCAGGGGACAACTTGGAAGAGTGTGTCTACCTGCCAGATATGAAAAAGGGCAACAAAACAATTCAAATGAGCAAGAAGCCCATGAGGAGCACATTAGGAGAACAGAACACTGAATGTAAGACTGAGAGTAAGAAGAGAGACAAAAACTGAATGAGCTGGGACTTAATATAGAGAGGACATGAAGGCTTGAGAGTGAGGGGAGAGCGTAATTTTGGGATAAGCTGGAAAGAACAGTTGCCCTCAGGAAAGACCAAATTGAAATGGGGCACAGAATGGCATGGTCTAACAAAGAGAAAGGAAAAGACAGGTTGAAAGGGGAATGAGATCAGGAAGAAAGAATACTAAGTATTAAAAAGAGGAGGAAAAATTGAAAAGAAAAAAAATACTAGGAGAAAAGGAAATAAGATAACAGGGAGTAAAAGACAAAGAACAAAGACTAATAGCCCACAACAATAGGTATCCACTGAATTAGGCAGAAAGTGTCATTCAGTCTGTTCTGGCAAACTAAGCAACATTGTGTAGTCCTTCCTGATACACATTATTGTACCAGTGACAAGACATGACAAGAGCTGCTTTGTCTGCCCTGCCTGGTGCTGCCCTGCTGGGGCAGAGCTGGCCTTTGAGGAATGACGTGTATAAGGTCAGTGCTAGCAAATCTGCTTTTTATCCTCCTTGGTCGCACTTCCATTAACAAGGCCTTATTTATTCTCAATCTGTTTTACTATTCCCTAACCCTGACAGGGATCATCAGTGCTAGCCCTGATAAAAGCACTACTGGAAATGGCCTTTTGGTATTTTTACCTCAGACTTGTCAACATCTGACATGAAAAGAGTAATAAAACTGCTTTGGAGAATTCTCCCATAATGCTCCCACCATTGCAGGTACTAATTGATAGAGTTAAGACTACGGTGAGGCTGATATCACAAAACATTCCTAATTACCTCTACAATTCAGGGATTAAACCAGGCAGCTCTAAAATTAAAAACCTCAGAAGCAAGGTGGGAAGAGAATCTCCCTGGTTTCAGCTGTGATGGCAACAAATAGTTATTTCTGTTTCTGTTATAATAATAAATTCTGTCACAATAATTTAAAGAATTTTGTGCCAGTACTTGGTGCAAGTAAAATCCTTAGTCTGGAGCAAAGGTGAGGCCAAAAATTCTGTCTTTCTCTTAAAGAAAGACATATTTAGAATTGAGAAGGGTGATAGTATTCTCTCAGAATCATCTATGAAATGCACCATGATTCAGCTGGTTTATAAAGGAGAAGAGACTAGAATTTAGGAAGATACACCAGTTTATATGAATGGCTTTAAATCCAGAGTGGGAAGCTGAAACACTGATCAGTCTGTGATTTTATTTATAAACATTTCTATGGATGCCCATGTGTTAGGGAAGGAGAGAGCTTCTTTCCTAGACAAGGGGAGATGCAGTCTGTTTGTGCACCCATATGCAATAAAGTATTTGTGTTGAGCAATGATTGCCTACAATCTGTTATACAAATGTGATTATTAGGTTAATAACAGTATGCAATCCAAAGAGAAAAAAAAAACTTCAAAAGGTTCAGAGCTCAGAGTAAGTGATTTTTACCTCTGTTTATTGCATAATGTATTTTTCCCCTTATGACTTCTTGGCATTAGTTTATGGCACTAGTGAAAAAATGAGGCTTTAGCTAGTTCATCTTTCTGCATCGGTGTAGCTGTATAAGAGCATTAAGTCATTCATGGCAGACAAAGACAGAATGTGTCTATAGTGCCATGTAAATGAATTTTTAAAAGGCAAAAGGAAAAGAAATGATTCTTTCCTAGGGAAGAAGTGTGCTGAACTGCATTACAATGTATATGCAAACATATAGTCAGCAGCCTGGACAAGGAGGCCAGAATTTTTAAAACTGCAGAGTGAGCCTTTTTAGGATCCCTGCAGTCTAAATACAAACCCACACATCCTTAATATTTGCATACGGCCCCATTATGATTTGGAATTCACAGAATTCTATTCCACACTAAGAAACAGATTTTTTTTTAAATTATTGTTCTCCAGAGGGGCTAGAAGTTACTAAGGCCGTACTGAACTAAGATATAATTTGCGTTCTCCTCTAGAATATTATATATATTTCCCTCTCTGTTCTTTTAATCTTGCAGCTGGCATCCTCTTTGTATTCCTAAAGGAATATGATCAGTTCAATAGCCAATTTTTTGCTGTAAAGTGATCTATCACCATAACAGGCAGAAAGCCTGTATTTCTAACTGAACTTCATAAGTGGGTTTTATAATAACATTTTGAAGCCTTTTTCTCCTTCAGACTTAATCTTATGGAAACATTACACTTAAAACTCGAGTTTTCCACAGAAATAAAGGTTAAATATTGATTCCTGTGTTTGAAATGTAATTTTCTGTTCTGCCACAAAAAAGCAAAAAAAACCAAACAAAAACCCAACTGGCAATACAGCTTTAATTATTACATGGTTCCTTAATACAGTTTCGGTTAGCAGCAGCAAAGAAAATTTAAATTATGTATGTAAGGGAAAAAAATATTTTCACCTCAAAGATGAAAGGGAAGGAGGAATCAGTCTGGCACTGAGATACAGAAAAGTTGGTCCTGATGACCGCAGTTTGTCTGCAAGATGTTGTATTTGGGCGCCACATGAACAATATGTGAGGTTGTTTGAAGGAAACTGAAAGTGATTAGGTTTAGAGAGGGAAGTCAAGAAACTTCTCAAAAAAGTGCATGAAGAACTGTTCCTCACAGCTTAAAAATATATACATCAGCTAATGAAATATCAGAACTACAGCACCTGCATATATCAAACCTTGCATTTATTCAATCTCTCCATGATTAGTCATACAGTATAGGCTGTACTACATGATGCCATGCAGAGAAAGCCTGCAGTGATCTCTGCAGTGATTTCCTGATAAAAGCCAAATATGTCTTAAATTGTGTGGATTCTAGGTTTCCAGGGGCATCACACTAAAAGACCAAGAAAATGTATTCCTAAAAAATATGTATATAGCACCATCTACAGACATTATGAGTCTTTGCAGAGGAATGTTTTTAAAAGCTCTGAAGACCCTTGTATTATAATAGCGCAGCAGTTTTCTCCTAATTAGCACAGGATCATTCCCTCTTTCTACTTATGGCTCTGTAAACTCAGAATAATGATTAAACTTGTCTCAAAACTTCAGCAGCTAAAAATGAGACAAAACACAGTAGCCAAAAAGAAAAGAGGAAAAAAAGGAAAGAAAAATGAAACAAAAACCGAGTAGCTGAGTGAGTTAGTGCATGTCCTGGAGCAAAACTGAGGTGTGGCTGATAAAGAGAGTAATTTATCAAGATTTCATCTGAGAGCCCCAAGACTTTCCTTTCTTCTGGCTTCAGACTTCTGCATCCTTCTCTGGGCCATCTGTACAGCTTAAGAGTCAATGAAACTCACCCATCAAAACAATTTTCCCTTGCTTTATTCCATGTAATCTTTCTGCCGGTGAGACTGCCTGACTTGAGTCAGAGCACTCTGAAGCCCAGAGCTGGTGTAAAGTTAGGTATGTGGAGAAGGAGGGGAGGAATGTGATGGTACCAAAGGGCTGTCATATGGCCTCAGTTACGAGGTGTAATTTCATTCTTGCTGGGTTATATCTAGTTCATTGACTGGTCTGTTATTGTTATATAAGCATAGAGGTGAGTGTGCAAACAGCCAAGACAGAAAATCCTTAGGTGGGGTGAGATCAACTGTCAAGAGAAACTGAACCAGAGGGTGGTGGTAAATGGTGTTAAATCCAGCTGGAGGTCAGTTACAAGTGGGGTTCCCCAGGGCTCAGTGCTGGGTCCAGCTCTGTTCAGTGACCTGCATGAAGGCATCGAGTGCACCCTTAGCAAGTTTGCAGATGACACTAAGCTGGGTGGAATTGTTGATCTACTGGAGGGTCGGGAGGCTCTGCAAAGGGACCTGAACAGGCTGGACTGCTGGGCTGAGACCAATGGCATGAGGTTTAACACGGCCAAATGCCGGGTCCTGCACTTGGGGCACAACAACCCTGTGCAGAGCTACAGACCAGGAAAAGTCTGTCTAGAAAGCTGCCTGGAGAAAAGAGACCTAGAGGGTGTTAGTTGACAGCCAACTGAACATGAGCCAGCAGTGTGCCCAGGTGGCCAAGAAGGCCAATGGCATCCTGGCTTGTATCAGAAACGGCGTGACCAGCAGGTCCAGGGAGGTTATTCTCCCTCTGTACTCGGCACTGCTGACACCGCATCTCGAATCCTGTGTTCAGTTCCGGGCCCTTCACCACAAGAAGGATGTTGAGACTCTGGAGTGAGTCCAGAGAAGAGCAACAAAGCTGGTGAAGGGGCTGGAGAACAAATCTTATGAGGAGCAGCTGAGAGAGCTGGGGCTGTTTAGCCTGGAGAAGAGGAGGCTGAGAGGAGACCTCATTGCTCTCTATAACTACCTGAAAGGAGGTTGTAGAGAGGAGGGAGCTGGCCTCTTCTTCCAAGTGACAGGGGACAGGAGAGGGAATGGCCTCAAGCTCCGCCAGGGGAGATTTAGGCTGGACATTAGGAAAAAAATTTTCACAGAAAGGGTCACTGGGCACTGGAACAGGCTGCCCAGGGAGGTGGTTGATTCACCTCCCCTGGAGGTGTTTAAGGCACAGGTGGACGAGGTGCTAAGGGGCAGGGTTTAGTGTTTGATAGGAATGGTTGGACTCAATGACCCGGTGGGTCTCTTACAACCTGGTTATTCTAGGACTCTATGATTCTATGAATGTGATCCTGCAGCCTCAGAGCAGGCTAATTAAACTGAGTCTTGACAGAAAAAACACTGAGAAGAGGTAGTCCTCTTCTGCCACCTACTAGCTAGTGTGTCCCCATCTCTCTCAGCTGCTGAAGCAGAAACGGCATGCAGCAAGCATTGTTCTGCCAGTGGGGAGGAGCATGGCAACAGAAGTCAGGCAAGATGTGGAGCTGGGATAAGTTGATCGGGGCAGGATGAAAGACTAGTGTCATGGAGATAGTATTGCTGCTTACCAGTTTTGGTATGACTTGGTACAGAGCACCTTTAGAGGCACAGTACTGTTGTTTTGGAATATGTCCCTCAGGAGACCACTGTGCTAACTAAAACATGACACGCTAGAAAGTCATAACTGTATTTTTTTTATTAATAGATGCAACTGAGATGATCATCCTCCCGCATTCATGCCAGTCAGCTGGACTACTTAGCAGTAGCTTGTAAGGAAGTTGTGGAGAGGAGGGTGCTGACCTCTTCTCCCAGGTGACAGGGGACAGGACGAGAGGAAATGGCCTCAAGCTCCACCAGGAGAGGTTCAGGTTGGACAATAGGAAAAAATTTTTCATGGAAAGGGTCATTGGGCACTGGAACAGGCTGCCCAGGGAGGTGGTTGAGTCACTTTCCCTAGAGGTGTTTAAGGGATGGGTAGACTAGGTGCTGAGGGGCATGGTTTAGTGTTTGATAGGAATGGTTGGACTCGATGATCCGATGGGTCTTTTCCAACCTGGTGATTCTATGATTCTAAGGGGGAACTGTCTCTTCATTACTTGTGAAGCCTTTTCTCAACTCTTTGACCTCAGCTCTTTGGTCCTACAAAAATGTAGTAACAGTAAATTATAAACTTTTCTTTTTAAAAAAGCAGCTCATTCTGTTATTGATTTTAGTTTTAGCAGAAAAATAGATGTTTGCTAGGTGGAGTGGTAATATTGTACTGAGCCCAGACTATGCAGGTGAACTGTCAGAAATCAGTGTCCTGTATGACTTTCTCTTCAGCACAAGGTTAGTGTTTGAACAGAGGTCACACTCTCTTTTCCAGTATCATGTAAAATATTTTTACTATTTTTACTTCTCTTGACCCAAGTAGTAAGTCAATACTTTGGATAATGTTGCATATGTCTGTATCAAGACACAAACAGACTGTGCACATGAAAATTATTTAAAGAACAACTTTTAAAATTATTTCCAAACACATATTCAAAGGCCTCTTTCCACAGCTGTACGAAGAACAATTTCAAAAGACAATTCCCATTTCTGAATTCCAAAGCACACTTCCATGAAGTACAGAGCTCAGAAAGCTTTCTCTTGACTTGTTTTGAGGCTGCATGAGTAGCGTGTCTCAAGGCGTATTTTCCTGATCAGCTTGGTCTTGTCTAAATCTGTGGTGCTACTGCAGCAGGCAGCAGTCCTGTCCCACTACTGGTTGTGTAACTGACTATGGACCTGGCTGGATGATGGAGCTGACTCAGGTGGAAACTGTGATTTGTTTCAGGATTAATTTGCAGCTGGATCAATGCCCTCATCTGTCTGATCGTATGCCCACAGGAGTGCTGATGTCCACACTTGCTGCCATCTCCCAGTGACACATAGATAGGTTTGTGCTGATCCCAAACCCCACCCTGAGGCTATTTCTTGTCTATTCTAGCTCTGATTCACAGAAAAACCAACCTAGTGGCTTTCTATGATGGGATAACCATAGCAGTGGACACGGAAAACAACAGACGTAATCAATCTGGACTTCTGCAGAGCCTTTCACATGGTATCCCACAACATCCTTCTCTCTAAACTGGAGAGATATGGATTTGATGGGTGGACTCCTCAGTGGATAAGAAACTGGTTGGATGGTCATATTCAGAGAATATTGGTCAATGGCTGGAAGTCCAGATGGAGATCCGTGACAAGTGGTGTCCCTCAGGGTCCGTACTGGGACCAGTGCTGTTTAATATCTTCATGTATTGACAATGACGTTGAGTGCACCCTCAGCTGGTTTGCAGATGACACCAAGCTGAGTGGGGCAGTTGCCACAGCAGAAAGACGGGATGTCACCCAGAGGGACCAGGACAGGCTGGAGAAGTGGGCCTGTGACAACGTCATGAGGCTCAACAAGGTCAAATGCAAGGTCCTACACCTGAGTTGGGGCAATCCTTGGTTTCAATACAGGACGGAGGATGATGTGTTTGAGAGAAGCCCTGCAGAGCAGGACTTGGGTGCTGGCTGATGAAAAGCTCGACATGAGCTGGCAATCTCAGCTTGCAGCCAAAAGGCAAGTCCTCAATCCACGCCACGTAAGAAATTAAAGCCTTATTACGAGCCACTGGACGCCCCCTCCGCGGCGCCGCACAGCGGGGCCCGCGTACCGCGGGGAGAGGCAGCCGGGGAGAAGCCGGCGCCGCAGAGCCCGCCCCGCCCCGGGCGGGAGCGCCCCGCGCGCGTGCCAGGAACAAACCTCGGCGGCGGCCGCGCCCCTTCCCGGCGGCGCCGCGCGCACGGGGCGGAGGCGGAGCTGCCCCCGCCGCTCTCTGTCTCTCTGCCCCTCGCGAGAGGAGCCGCGCGCGGCCCCGCCCCGCCCCTCCCCGCTGGGCTGCGGGCGGCGCGGCGGGCGCGGAGCGCGGGGCGAGCAGCCATGATGGTGGGTGCCGGGGCGGCCGCGGGGCCGGGGCGGGGCCGGGCGCGCGCGGTTCCGCGGCCGAGTCGCTAACCTATGCGCTTTGTCTCCCCCCCAACCCCACACCCCGGCCACCGCCGCCGCCTGCTCTTCGCCCCCGGCAGGAAGGCTCGGACGACGGCCCCGATTTCCTCTCGGAGGAGGACCGAGGCGTAAGTGCGCGCGGACCCGCGGGGCCGCCTACCTCTGACGGTGTCGGCCTTCGCCCGCCCGAGCCCCGGAGGGAGGGGCGGTTCTTCGGTGCTTGGAAGGGCTCGTGGGGGCCGCGTTCCCGCTGAGCCTTACCCCGGGCGGGCCCGGGCCGCTCCGGCTCGGGGGGCGGCGGGGTCCGCCCAGAGAGCCGGGGCCGAGGCGGGACGTCCCTGCCCTCCTTCCCCTTTAGGCCCCGGGGCTTCTCGCCTAGGTCTCTCTTTCGGGCCCCGCTGCGTGATGAACTCGTTAATAAAAAGAAGTTCTGCTGCTGGTACAGGATGCCGTGATATTTCTTAGTGAGAAAACCTTTTTCTCTGCTCTGCTGTTTCTGTTTTTCCTTCTGACTGCTTCATCCATCTCCGTTTGCCTGCCTCATTTTAGCAGCAAATCGGCTAATCTGGTATAACTTAATCAGACTGATTACTGCTGTTGGTTAGTGTCTTGAGAAGGACTGACTCTGAGCAAGGTAGGAGAGCAGCTTCTGGGTTGCTTGGGTTGCCTTGCCTATTGCTGCTTGTTAAAGTGGTTGCATTCACTGTACTGTCGAACAAATGAAATCTGAAAAATGTGTTGGTTTGGCCTTTTATCATACGTGCCATTCTTAGGTGTCAAATAGTAAGTACTAAACGATTTTTGACTGTGTGCATGTGATTGGAATTTAGTGCATTTTATGTTCCAGTTCACGACTGGAAATTAAAGAAGGAAATTCTAATGTTACATTAGGCCAATTCTGGATACTGTAGAGCTTTTGCCTTGAATTATACAGCTGCTTTAGTAAGAATAATGGATAAAAATTGATAGAAATTATTGTCCTTAGAATGTCTTAAGAATAAGGACTGAAGAACTTGTTAATTGAGGGGTCTTATTTTATGTAGATTGTCCTTGGTATTTAGGAACAGCCATTGAAGTACACAGTTGTCTTCATGTAAAGGTGCAGAACATAATAATGCAGATCTCATCTCCTGTGAAACTTGTTTGTTTCATTATTAGTTTTCCACTCTAAGGCTACGGCTAGTCAGAGTTCACAAGATAATTTGAAAGCCTTAAGACTCTTAGGAGTCTTTGTTTGTGCTGTTGGACTGCTTACATCATCATCTTAGTTGGCCAAGTGCAGTCTTTTTTTTTTTTTTCTCCTTTTTTGATTTTCTTTCCCTCCCCTGTCTTCATCCAGCACTGAGAAATTAAACCAGAATAGCGTCTTTCTCCTTTCCCTAATCTTTTTCATTCTCTTATTTTCACTGACTCTGGGTTTGTGACTTTTGCACTGCTGTATAAATACCTGGGGTTAAAAAAAACAGGTTATCTGCCTGATTTTGATTGTGATACAGAAAATCCAATCAAAAGCAACACTAGCAGTCCTCATGAATGGATTTGTTGTGCTTTAATCTTCACAATTTTTTTTTGTTAGGAGCAGTAGTAAAAATCAACAGATTTTCGTAAAGTGCTTCCCTGATTCTGATTTGTCGCCTTCCTCCATTTGTGATTAAAAGAAGAGTAGGTCGAGCCTTTATTTGAAAGCATGGGCAGCAGCTTCTAATTAGGTTAATTCAGCTTTTATTTTTGAGAACTGGTACTCTTTTCTCTCTAGAATTCAGATTTTACTGTGACAACTGTATGTTTAACACTTCAGAACTGTGTTGGTCAGACACAGTTGTGTTAAGTTTAACATGGGAGTGATGGGGTGAAAAGAGGGCTGGAAATACGCTAGTGCCACATAGGGACTTAATTCTCAAACAATTGTGTTATACCATATGGAGTCTTTTCCAAAGAACTGTGAAATAGAGCACTGAGAATCATCGTTGAGGAAGTAGCAGTGGGTGGTCTGTAGAGGGAACTTACTATAAACAGTCTGCATAAACTGAGCTTGCAGGAATTGCTTTTCTAAATATTACTTGGGAAGATACTATTGAGTTGGCTTGGGAGTAACTTGGTTCCTGTTGGGTTTTTTCATGATCTCTCTAATGTAAACTATGCATACTTTGGAAGATGGTATAGTATTGCTCTACCAATACTGCCTTCTGGTTTTTTTATGTCTACATAAGGTTTAACCAACCTGGCCAATGCTCTTGTCTACTCATTTAGGGTAAATAAGTTGTCTGTTAGAACAGGTCTGCTGGAAATTTGATGCTGTGATGATACTTTCTAATCTATTGTGTTGTTTGTTTCCCATGCTCTGGGTGTTTATCTGCCTGTGAAGAATCAGCTTGAAGAAAGGGTCCTTTTTCTCTAATTTTTTTCTCCAAGAGTTTGGAGTATAGAAGTTACTATTGTCAAGGGATGACATGATCTAGGAATTAAAGGTTTGATTGTTCCCCTTGTCTCTACCAGCTTCCTTCCATTATTATTTGAAGTATAGTTGATCCTTGAGGAAGAGCTTAGGTGATAAATCCTCTTCTTGCACTGTATTCTCTTTTAGCATGTTACATTGTATAGCACTGACTTTAGCTTCTGATATTTTCTAGACCCTTTGATTAAAACAGTGACTCTCATGGTGTAGCATAGGGAACTGTAAAGCAGCTAAAATAAGTTAGCTTTTGTTTTGCAAGCTGTTCAGGATGTGTGTAGAGCCTGTATCTAAGGATAAAATTATTGTGCTACGCTGTATGTATTGGACTGGGGGAAGAGGGAGAAAGAAACTGTATCGCACCTCTGTTTCTTCCAGAATTTAAGGTACTTTCATTTCTGTTTTCATCCAGGTTGGACTTTTTGATCCAAATCAGATTTTGTAGCATTTTATTTTTTCATTTTTTGTTTTCTTCATGACTACGAAATTGTCCATTGGTGGTGGTTTGTCTTTGGAAGTAGTGATGAGGAAATTAGTTAAGTTTTGCGATGGTACTGTTTGTGAATTTAATTCCCAGTAATGCAATGTGAACCATTGTGTCACATGAATACATTTAAAGTCCTTCAACTTTCTGATTGTCTCTGACACCTTTCATAAATGCTTCATTACCATTGCAGATGAAAATGTTCCCTGTTGGCAGTCAGGTTACACAGCATAATTTAACATATGATTAAACTCTTCAAAACTGTTACAAACTTAACTAGCATAAATCAAACAAATATTGTTGTATGCTGTGAGTGAAGTTGTCATATTTAGGTAGTTCTTAATTTTCTCAGCACAGGTAAGCATTTTGTTTCTGAAGCTGAATAGTGCATGTAGCCAGGTTGTGCTGCACTGGAGACTGCATGCACGCTGGTGATGGGCAGTTCATGTACTGAAAGTTCAAATTTTGTATTGTACCACTTTTTTAAAAAAAGAGGGAAAAATATTTTAGTAGAATTTTTTGTGACCTATGAAAGACTAGAAAAATGCAATTTGGGTAATCCAGATTATTTGCTGAATTTACTCTGATATTTTCTGGGGGACAGGAGAAAAACAAACAGTATCCCAGACAGTGTAACCACTAAGAACTTTTTTTACAAAATTAATAATGTAGTGTCATGACATACAACAGACATTGGTATGTCAGATTATATTTTTCTTTCCTAAATTAGATGTCATGCACATTGGAGACTCGGTAGGAGCTAGGAGATTCTGCCACTGAGGAGTGATCTGCAGTGGGTCATTGCATGATAATATGCCTTTGTGTGAGGCATTGAACCCCTAACACTTGGGGTTTGTGAGTGTGTTACTGTGCGGTGATTTTAATGATTTCCAACTTTGCTGTAAGGAAAAGCTATTCCTATTTGTGTAATAGCTATCGAACTATTATATTTTGCTAGCCTAGCAGAATATGCTGAACTGTATTCTTTTTATTTACTTTAATACATTAAGTTTAAGATGTACTAACCTGGTTTGCTGGTACGTAAGCAACAGAGTTGTTTGTGCATTGAGGTTAATGAGAAAACTAGAGTGGGAACTGACCACTGTGAATTAAGATTTAAGGATTATGATAACGGGTGAAAAACAAGATGTGGCAGTTGATGCTTCTCTCTTAGTGCTGTTCCGGTGCCTTGCAGCATTACCTTCAAAATGTGCTCATGTGTAACCTTTGTACTGTATGTTGCTGATACTTGAAGTATTTTTGTCTTTGAGCACAGACTTCAAAATGCAGTGCTGAAGAATTTTGAAGAAGTCTATATCTTGGTATGGCAAAGCATTTTTATACTGCAGAATGTGATAGTTCTAGGAAATAATGCAGTGTCAAAGAAAACAGTGTCTCAGTAATAAGTAAACCTCCTGAGCATGATATTGAAATGTTTTTTTTTTTTCTCTGTGTGAACTGGAGAAGATTTCAGACTTATCCTTAGTACTTGTATAAACATTCTGAACGTCTGTCAGTCCTCATGGTGAAATTGTTATGGGACAAATTGCTCTAGAACAACAAGGGTGCATGGGTGAGGGGACTTGAATTTCTGTGTGGGGTCTAGATGAAGTTACTGTTTCACCAAGTGCTGTTGAAGTGGTTGGTACAGTTACTGCCAGACATTGCAGTGCTCAGATAATGTTCTTTGTTTTTTATATTTGATCATTGTCTCATTTTCTGTTTGGTGTGACTTTGGAATTCTTTTGTGAGTGTGTTTTACAGCTTGCGGAAAAAAATTATATATAGTCCTTGCAGTTTTGCCATTTCTTGTGCTGATTTTGAAGAGATTGAAATCTTGAATTTGTGGTTGTTTTGTTTTTTTTCTTCCTCCCCACTTCCCAAAACAATCAAATTTCAAGGAGACTTAGATCTGTGAAGTTCAGGATATTTCTCAGCTTTTTCGGTGTATCATGGGGAATGTTAAACCAAAAAAATAATGTAAACAATGTGAGTAAATCAGATCTTTAGTAGCTTGCTTATTTGAAATGCAGGGCCACTTTTCTCCTTAAAAGTACATTTCCAGCTGTTAGTACTTTTATAATTACCTTTAGAAGTACATTTACTTACAGTTTTGTGCCATAAGGAGTACTACTGGAATTTCCTTTTCTGCTGGAAATAATCTTTTGATGTTGTTTTTTTTTGTTGTAATTTGTCTGCAGTCTTTAAGGATGTTTAGCATTCCTGGATCAGGGTTCTTCTCAAGGGAAGGATAAGGAAATATAGATAACTTTTTTTTTTCTGATTTAAACTAAATAATTTTTTTTTTAGCTCAGAGCAATAAATGTAGATCTCCAGACTGATGCTGCTCTGCAAGTGGATATCTCAGATGCACTTAGTGAGAGGGATAAAGTGAAATTCACTGTCCATACAAAGGTAAGTGCCTGGGTTTTGTACACTGAACTTTTTCTTAATTATACAGAAAAGAAGGCTTACTTAAACTAGTGAAACAATTGTAACACAATCCAAAGGAAATGAGAAAGTAGAAACTAAAAAGTTAAGAGGTTAAAAATCTGTTAAGAAAAAAAGTGACATTTTTTATACTGATGTGTCGTCATGCCATCCCCGTAGGTAATAATTTGCCTGTTTGTAGGCAGAATATTTAATAGACCTCAGTATCATTCTGTATAGTTTTTTAATCACATTCGTCATGGTTTCAGATTCTAAAAATATATTTCATAATGTAATTGCATTCAAGAGTCATTTCTAGTTACTGCTTGTTTGTAGCTTTTTTTTTTTTAAAGATTTGAATATTTATTGATTGAAGAATCACTGGAGGTCATTTAACCCCATCTCCTCCCTCACTAACCCCAGTAAATCAACCACAGCACGTTGCTCAAATCTTTTTGCTGTTCGTTTTGAATGTCTCCGGGGTGGAGACTCCACCACCTCTTTGGGCAACCCATTCCAGTTGGTTGCTGCACTAATTAAAATGGGGGTAATTATTGCTGTACAAACTTTTTTATGCCAATATCCTTACTTGGATGATTGTATTCTTTTTAGAGGGGTATTTTTCGTCTTCCTTCAAGGTGTTTTTTGTATAGTAATGAAAAACATGGGGTTTGGGGCATTTTACATGTGGGTCGTGTGTTTTCTTCTTTTTTTTTCTTAATTTTTCCTCCTCTTTTCTTCTAGAGTTCCTTGCCAAATTTCAAACAAAATGAATTTTCTGTTGTCCGGCAACATGAGGAGTTTATTTGGCTTCATGATTCTTTTGTTGAGAATGAGGACTATGCCGGCTATATTGTAAGTATTACAGTTCTTTTGATTTATGTGCATTGTATCAAAAGTTCTTGTGACTGTGTTTAAATGCAATAGAAATGGCAGCTATTCATTCCTTCTAAAATCAGATGTTCTAATACTTCATTTTATGCAATTACACAGAATAAATGGTTGAAGCAAACTTGAAGGAAAGTTACTGTAGTTGTCATATTTTCTTGCATTTCACTTCTAAGGACTGAGTAACTTAATCTGTATCTAAGTGCGTTTTTGGTCCACTGCGTTAAAAATGTGGGAGATAGGTGAACTGTGTAGCTTGGTGGTATTGTTTTTGCAGGCTAATGTTTTAACTTAGTTACAAGTTTAATGTTGCCTTTGTTTTAGATGAATGGCATAAGTATGGTAACTGAGCTCTTGTAATTAGTCTTTTCCAGTTGTCATAATGGTGATCAGAGTCATTTTACTAAAAGTCAGTTGGAGAGTTAAAAACAATGCTAATACCATATAGAATTGCAAAGGACCTTAGTGCACAAGTTTTGAAGTTTTTTGCAGGCCTCCAGTGACAGGGGTCCCAAAATAGTCACCTTAACCTTATGATACTGTGTATTAAAAATGAGTGCTGCTGTTAATACTTTTAACTACGAATAGGAATATTTGTCATCTTTGTGCGAAAGTTAGGTATTAATTCTGTGTCAGAGGGGTGTCTACTGATTCAGAAGGTAAACGTATTTCTAATTAACTAGTGGGTACAAGATGATGCATATTATCTTTGATGTCATGCCATTCTTGAGATAGTCTTTTTCAGTCACAAAAGTTACTAGAAGTGACTAGACCTTCAGTGTTTTGGTAACTAGTTTCAGACAGTAGATGCATAGGTAGTGGATTTTTCTTTTTTGTAATACGTTAATGGGCAAATATCAGTGGAATAAAGCTTAAGCACAGGTTAGATTTGTTCTGTGTCCCTTTACTGATAGCAATGCAGGATTAGTTTGATTGTGGTGTTATCTCTTTCGATGTTAATACACTATACTATAAGATTAAGTAGAGACTTGTTTACTGTGCGCTTTATTTCAACAGATGTATCTTTAATGTCAACAGTACTGCAAGAAAGGACTAGTGCCTGCAAACAATATGGATTTTTTTTTGTTTAAAATTTTAGGGTGTTATAAATGGATGATTTGAAAACAATTATGGATTTTTTTCTTTAAAAAAGAAACAATCCTTACTAAATAAGCTAAACCAAAACTAATTATAAAATAATTTTTCCAAGTTTCAATTCATTGTAACAGGAAAGCTAGGTATTATTTGGTTTCTATTGTAACGAAACTACTGAAGCCATTTGTTAATACATTAGTAATCTTCAAGGTCGTTGAGCCAGAATTGGTACAGTAATACAGCATGTCTAACTCATGAATCAGAGAATTTATTCATAAATACTATAATGAATGATGAAAGGGAAAGCCATATATGAAAAAGCTGCAGGCATTCTTCAGTTCCTGTACTGAATGAGTGTTGTTTCACTGAGAAGATAAGCAATTAAAAAAAAGGTTTGATTGAATTCCAGATTCCACCAGCACCACCCAGGCCTGACTTTGATGCCTCAAGGGAGAAATTGCAGAAACTTGGAGAAGGGGAAGGATCGATGACTAAAGAAGAATTTACCAAGATGAAACAAGAATTGGAGGCGTATGTAGCCTTGATTACTACTAGTTTTATAGTTTTATTTCTTTTAGTCCCTCAGTTTTAGTGCTGTTTGTTTAATGGTTCTTGGAGATACATGCTGGATAATCAAGTTGCTACATAACCAGGGTTATCTTAGTGATCATGATCAGAGCCATTAGGAAAATTGTAAAAATAATTTCATGGAAGATATTCTGAAACAGGGAAAAAAATCAACTTGTTCTTGAGCATTCATTTATAAGGAAAAAGCTGATTAGATAGTTTTCTTCACAGAACACCTGCAAAGAGAGAAGGTAACCTCTGTCTTTTTTAGTTCTAGTGTTCCACATTTTGTAAGCATAATGAGACTTTGTTTATACACATAGTGATTGAACTAGGGATTTTTGCATGTAGTTGGTACTGTAAAGAGACACCAATCTCCTGTTTCCCAAGCAACAGGGAGATTACTAGAAGATACTTTTTTCACACTCCTTTTTTTCACAAGGAGAATATACTTCCTGAAAATAGTACTTGCCCTTACTGTGAATTTATTGTGTATTGAAATATCCGCTTTGAGGCTTTTTATTCCATATTGAGTTACACAGTGAAGTTTCTCCTTGCTTCATCCACTTTCCTTATCATGCATTCACTTCTTTGATCTTTTTCCTGTCATTGGTTTCAGTTTTCAAGTGTATATTTACGCTGCTTCTAGACTGCTTCTATCAAGAGCTCTGAATTGGCAAGAAAAGTACATAGAACTCTTAGAACTGCTGCTTTCTCTTCGAACTCCAGCTGCTGTGAGCAAGTGTCTTAAAGCTCTGTATTATTGTTACGTACAGCTTAACTTATAGCAGAGTAGATATACACTTCGTATGCAGAAAACTGGAAATGAGCAAAACACTATAGATTTTAAATAATCTGTAGTTTTCCAGCGGCCCTGATCATGATTCTCTTGTGGTCTGGTTAGGGGTTGGATAACACAGAAAACTTTGGGTTTCTTCTACTGCCACCTCCATCCTCTGCATCCTCCTTTTTTGTCTTCACTGAGTGACTACTACTCTCACTGAGATCAAACATCTCCCAACACTGGCCCTGCTGGTTTGCTGGTATGTAAATCTTAACCTCCTTGCACATAGTGGAAGCAAAAGTGTTGATTATCATTTTACTGACCTCAGAATGGGGAAAAGAGCTCCTTCCTCATTTCTAGGCAAGTTACATCTTATTCATTGAATTTCCAAAGCAAAATTAATTGTAGCAAACTTGTACTGATAAGAATGGCTTCCTCTTAATAAAAGAGTAATTGCTTTGAAGCTGAGTTGACTGGACAACTGTTCAATTGTCATGGTTAAACATAATTTTTTTTTTTGGTTCTACCTACCAAACACAGCACTTAATTTAATTTTAAGAACCACTATGGAGCAAGACATCCACAATAAGCTTCAGCCCAAAAATGCTAGGTGTTTTAACATGGAATAAAACCTGCTATCTAAAGAACTAAGAAAACTGCATAAACGTTTTAATAAGTAAGGAGGGTGCAAATAGGCAAGGGGATGGAGATGGGGAGGAAGGAATTTGCTAGTACCTACTAGTGCCCGTATCTCAGTTTCTTGCTTTTTGAGGAGTTGGGGAAAGGACAATTGAATGAGGTTACACTTTCAGCAAACCAGTCTGTGTTAGCTAGCCTTGAATAACAGAATGTATTTGCTGACTCCTCATTAAAAGTCTCTGTTATATGTTAGGGCTTCAGGTTTTCCTGTAGTATTAACTTTGTACTATTTATGTATTTATCAGATATTGGAATTATAGCCTTTACTATATCGGCTCATAATTTTGTATCGTTACTGAGGATCTCTTAAAGCTGCTCGCTAGACTTATCTCAAACTTAATTGCTTCCTGTGAAATTCTTATATTTGTCTTGTTTCTGGTTTTCAGTGAATATTTGGCAATATTCAAGAAGACAGTTGCAATGCATGAAGTGTTTTTGTGTCGCGTGGCAGCACATCCTATTTTGAGAAAGGATTTAAATTTCCATGTATTCTTGGAATATAATCAAGATGTGAGTATTCAAAATTTAATTGCTGGCAAGAGAAATCAAGATGTACTTTTATAGTAGGATGGAAAATTGATTAAGAGGGCTTTACCTCCTGGAGCAAATTGGATCAATTCCTTCATGCCAGATGTGTTTGTATTGTAAAAGTTAGAAATTAATTTGGTCTGTAGGAGTTCATTTTGCTGCCACCGGGGACTATGTGCTCTAGCCTCAGCATAAAAATTATTAATGGGAGTCCAATATGTTTTGGATTAAAAAGATTAACTTTTGGTGGTGTTTTCACTTGACATTATACTTGTCCACTTTTTGACTGAAATGTTTTTTTTTTTTTGCGGGGAAGAATGATGAAACAGACAGAATGCTAATTTTAGGATTTAGAACTGTGGTTTAAATTCTGTTGCTAACAGAGCCAGTGAGGATTTCTAATGAAATGTTCTGATAAGTAAAGCCTTTATTGCTAATAGTGTCAGTGAAAGTTTGTGTAAATTCTTTTTTCTAGCCATTGGACTAGTGGGGCTACCCACATGTTATGTACTGAGTTGTTATCTAATTTTGAGTTATTGGAGAGGACTCTTTGGATTCATAACAACTCTTCAGTGTTCATGTTAGTGGTTGCTGATATTCTGCAAACATTATTCAGATGCTTTTTAAAATTGCAGAAGTCGGCATTGAACATAGAAGAAATCATTACAAAGATTGGCTTCACTCAGCTTAATTTAAAAATTATCTTACGTAGGATCTGCCTGTTGCTTGATGTAGAAATGCTTCAGGAACTCAGTTAACTCATACTGGGCAAATTTAGATGGACAAGTAGAGCAGAGGCTGAAACCAACGTTGTCCTCGGTGCAGTGAGGGGTAAATGCTTACATAGTTTCTGAAAGTTGAAAATCTGCCATTCTGCATTTATGTAACTAGGTTTTGCTCTTTTTAGGTTAACTCAACAGCTATACTGTGTGTGATAAATACGGTGCTATTGATAATTGAAATGTACACTTTGTGCATTTGGTATTATCTGCATGTGCTAGTATGTTGCTATTATTTTTCCCTGAAATAGTATTTTAGAGAATAAAGAGCAGTCCAGTAAATGAGGTAGTCTGTCATTCTGGGTGCATGGTACCCTGTCCTTTAGTGCAGAGAATAAGATTAAACAGAGAGCAGGAGTAGCAAGTTGTGGATTGCAGTTCTGTTTTTCACTTAAAGCTTGTATGGCTTCCAGAAAATGAACTAACTTGATAAATGAATTTGTTTTTCAGTTAAGTGTTCGTGGGAAAAATAAGAAAGAGAAACTTGAAGACTTCTTTAAAAATATGGTTAAATCAGCAGATGGTGTTATTGTTTCAGGAGTAAAGGTGATTACTGTTTCACGTTATCAAGATTTAAAATGTATTTTCATTCTTGTCCTCCTTTTTTAATTTTTACATGGCCATAAATAAAGGGATTTTTGGGACAGTGTCTAAGAGACAAAGCCTGGGAAGGAACCTGTGGCCTTGGATACAAGATAACTGAGAACTGTCTGATTTACTTCTGTGAAAAGGGCTTTCAGTACTCTCTCCCCTGTTTGTGAAATTAAGCATTTATTTTTAATCTGTATATGATGTGTTTTTTGTTATGGCGTGTTATTTTATGTAATGAGAAGGTGTGCTAGCTTTAACAGCTGTTGCAGCTCAGAAGTTACTAACACAGTGTGAATTTCATTAACCCTGTACCATCCTTCTACTCTTTCAAAACTAAGAACAGCAGTAGAGGTGATGTTACTTTTCCCATTAGATGCAAGAATAACTGAGAGAAAAAGAATTTTTATGAAGGTTCAGTTTCATTTTTAAGTTGTAAGATGGGTTTTATAACATTCATGTTCAAAGCCCATGTTGTAAGCTATTCAGTGGAATTAAGCATCTGTGCCACTTCAGAAGTTTTTTAAAAAATAAATATAAATGAAATATATCAAGTTGTAATACAGGAAATATTAAAATTAACCTACATTTACCAACTGAAAGAAGCCTGTTATCAATATCAGTGTTCCTGAGCTAGGAGTTCATAGTATCTCTGCTGCAACTGCAGCATTAGTGCAATTGGTTCTTTCTTCCTCACCTCCCCTTTTTCTAGATTTGTTTAGTAAGTACTTGACATTCCGTTTTCCTGTCAAAGCGGTAGTTAGTAGTGCAGTTATTTCCTTTGCTTTAGGTTTAGTTATTTAGACCTTTAGAGTACTTGCTACAAATTCTTAGTTCTTAATAAATTCTTAATAAAACTTGAAAACATGATAAAATAAGTGAAGAAATCAGTTTACAGAAATGGTGTTTTAGACAAAAATACATTGCATTTCATGTCGCAGCAGCAGCAATATATAAAATTATCTCTGCAAATGCTGTGTACAGTGTGAGTGAAATCTTGTTTTTTAAATTGTTCTTGCATTTTGTAGGATGTGGATGACTTCTTCGAACATGAAAGAACATTCCTTGTAGAATATCACAACCGAGTCAAAGATGCCTCTGCCAAATCTGATAAAATGACAAGATCACATAAAAGTGAGTTCTTTTTCCAGGGTGAAAATAGGACTAGTTAAAGTGTATGGAAGTTGTTCATGTGGAGCAGTAATTTCTAGTTGCATATGAAAAGTGAGTTAATTTCTCCAATTGTAGTCTGCAGATATTCTAAAGAATTTAAATCTGCCTTTCGAAGTTTAGCCTTTGCTGTAGTAGACTGGGTGGAGTAAGAACATCCTGATGCAACAGCAAAGTTATCTTGGTTATTCATCTGTCCCTTTGAAGAGAAACATACTTTATGTAATAATATATTTTTGAAGTATGATTCTTAGTCGTTAAAGTGTAAAGGTGGGTAATAGAGTGGTATATGTGATTTTACTTCTAATAAAGTTGCTCTTGATGGAATGAGAGTGAAATTTTTTGGCACACTAGACGTTGCACTACCTTGCTGAGCAGCAAACTCTGTTTGGGTCGTTAGTTCTAGATCATGAAGTCAGGTGTCCTTTTCCAGCCCTTTAGAATGGAGACTGGAAAATGTGCATTCAGTAGTTTGGTTTGCAGGACCCCTTTTCTTCCTGAGGTGAAATATTCCACTTTGCTATTAACCTCTCTACTTAAGATGATTTCTGGAAGCTCTAGATAGAGTGCAGTGCATTTGAGTGAAATGCATTTGAGAAAATGGAAAGTCTTTGGTTTAGGAATACTGTGTTTGGTTTAGGATTACTGTGTCCTGAGAAGCTTAGAAAATAAGTTGATCTTTATTGCCCTTTATTTTAAGTTTTTGTACCTAAATAAATCAAAGTTGAATAGTAGATTCTGTCTACTTTCTTGAAGCTTATGTCGTCACAGATTAGATCTTTGCTATCTACAGTAATATAAAACCAGGCCACAAGCCTGTTATGAACCTCCACTGGTAGGGGCTTTAAAGTGCGTATTGAATCAAACATTAAACCAAGAATTTGCTGAGCTCTTCTTTTGCTGTTACATGAAGACTAGAGTCATTTCTAGCTGTTGTGCTTATGCTAGGAGGTGGAGAGAGGCATTTAAGGCTTGATGAAGTACTATGGGGAACCTGTGTCTCCATTCAATTCCTTCTTGAAGTGGTTTCTGGTGTTCTGTTTGCTTTCTTAAAATGAAAACTGAACTTCATTCATGGTAGAGGCCAAAGTTTAGGGAGTGAGAATGCCTTTCATGATGGCTGTAGAACCAGGAAATGAGGTTTTGGAGGATCTGATGGGAGAAGATTGATCAAACTTGTTACAAAGCTTCACTGGGTTTTCAGACACACGTTACCTGGGAGGTCATTGACAATTTTTATCAAACTGAATTGGGTCAGATGACATCTTTTGAAATTCTGGCTAGTGGAGTAGAACAATGACCTGGGAGGCTTGTTTTGGAAGTGGGCAATTGTGGATAACTTATGACAGACAGAGAGCAGCAGGGCTTGCAATGATACTGACTTCCTATTTTCCAGGAGAAAATTTATTTTTACTGTAACGCTGTAACCAACTGCACTGGAATGTATGGAGTAATGAATTAGCTGGAAAGTAACCTGTTCAATCTCTTGAAACAAGGTTATGTTATTTAAAAAACCCTTTGCTTAAAGGCATTTACTTGGAAAAGTAACAAGCGAATATATTTTCCTGCTCATTGCTTGGATATGTTAGTGTTGTTATTGTCCATTGAGTTTATACTAAAAGCTCTTTAAGAAAGCCATCTGTTCAGAGATTTGATTTTTGTGATGACTAGTGAGGTATTGGTATATAGTAAAGTTATACATTTTTCTTTACAAACCCTGCTTCTAGTTTCATTGTTTTAAATGCTTTAACACTAATGCTACTTAAACCAGTGACCACTTGTTGATGAGGTAAGGGTTTCCTGAAAATCAAGCATGCATTAGGAAATGTGTTGCACATACAGTGCTGTGTTTTGGTAGTCTGGAGTTAGTATTCAGTTTATGCTCCCAAGCACACTGACTTACTCCTTGTTGTTGTTAGACTGTGATTTTTTTTTTTCAAATAGCTTTAGACTTCAGATTCAGATTTAAAATCGAGTCTTAGCCATTGAGCTTGTACATCTTCCACCAAATTAAACCTAATGAAGCTGCACAGTAAGTTTATGCAGCAGGTGCTAATTGTATTAAATATTCCTAGATAAGTTAGAGTGTTCAAGATTTGGTGAGAGTGCCATGTTTATTGTGCGAAGCTATTGTTTGTAATAGATGACATGAAGGAAATTTTATTTCTGCTTCTGTGTTAAAGCATGTTCCTTTTAGAAAAAAACCTACTCTTGAAGAAAGAGAGGAACTTCAAAATTATCAGAAAGAAAAGGAATGAAACAGTAAAACAAGTACTTGTTTGTTTTTGTAGATGTGGCGGATGACTATAATAGAATTGGTTCTTCGTTATATGCATTAGGAACGCAGGACTCCACGGATATATGCAAGTAAGATATTGTTAATAACTTATGGGGAAATTTGCTAAGTAGTGGTCTTAATGGTGACCTACTGAGATCGGTAGCTCTGTTGTTACGAGAATACCAGAATTTATTATAGTTAAATCACATTAAGAGGTTTTCCTCTCTAGTATTTCATTTCTGTAACAGTCTGGTTTACTACTTTTGGTTTAGTATTTGTCTGGAAAAAAAACTGTTTTCTCCAGTTTGTAGAAAATTATGCAAATGGGATGGAAAAGTCCTCATAAAATAAGAAAAAAACTCAAGTCTTTTACCAGTTTTTAAGTGTTTTAAGCACTTTGACAAGAACAGACCTCATTCTGAGTATAGTGATTGTTTTGGGTGTTCTCTGTACCATCATCTTGAAAAATAGTGTGCTGCTCTGGCATTTTTACAGCCTTTAGAAAAGAGAAAGAATTTAAAGAGATCCCTAAAGCTTTGAAAATAGAAGAGAATCTCGATGTACAGATGTTTGTCCATTAATCTTTCAGTGAATTGCTTGAAAATGAAGTTTGGTGTATCTGAAAGTAAAACTTAGCTTAAAGATGTTGATGCTTGTGAACACGTACACTTATTACTGTAGTATGACAGGAAGGAGAGGAATATAGAAGTTAACTTATTTTTATTCATCTGAATTACAGTGATATACTTCCAAATGTGGTGATAGCTCACATATTGATTACTTTGATTATAGTGTTGAGATTTGATGTAGTCTGTTAGGGTCTGTCAGGAATCACCTCTATCTTTTGTCAAAATAGTGTGATTTTACTGTAATTTGGTCTGTTGTTACACTGAGCCATTGTATTGTCTCCTACGATGATGTCACATCATTGCTCAGCCTCCATAACTTCCAAATAGGATATAAGTCATGTGTGAAGAAATGAATGTTCAAATTTGAGTGAAGGACACTTGATAATAGTGTAGGACTGTTAACCAGGGTGGTGGTGTTTGGAATTTATTTCACAGAAGCAAAAAGAATCCCTGAGGAGTTGTGCAATTATCTTTCAGTAAAAACATCCATCTGTTATGCTATGTTTGTCCCTTAGCTTTCATTTTTGTTCTTTATAATTCCCAGATGTTTGAAGTGCTGCAGTTTGAAACTCTTGCGTTCTCTGAGTTCTGTGAATTACAGTTCTAAGCAGTGCATTTAGTATGCATTGCTGAACATATTTTTGATTTCTAGAAAGTAATTAGACTGTTAAAATTAAAGATGTAATGTGAGCTGTTTCCTTTGTGCAGGTTTTTTCTGAAGGTATCAGAGTTATTTGACAAAACAAGGGTATGTACTATGAAACCATTTTAGATACATTCTTTGTGCACATCATGGAATTGGCAGGACGTCTTGTGTCATCTAGATGTTAATATGTGGATATTTTTATGGATGCTTCCGCATGAAGCATTTAAGCTATGTTGGGCAGGGAATGAAAAAGCATGAGATTTCAGACATCTGATTTGTAAAATGGTTGATCCTTAGAAATCGTCAGTCTTCTCAACATTTCTAGGCAATCTTCCTGTTTTCTATGTAATACATTAGTAAAGCTTCTGTTCCTCTAAAATGCATTTAGGCCTTCCATACTTGTTACTAGCTATCACAAAACTCTTTATGGAAAAAAGAAATGTAATCCTTAATATGAAAACCGGCAGTCATGCTGCTTTTTTTCTAGACCTAGGATTTGTTTCTGCAAATATCAGAAGTACTATTGCTGAATCTCCTAACCAGTTTTGCAAATATCTTCCCTTTTGCCTTATTTATTTGGCTTGGTGGAGCAGAAGATGCATGCCATGTATCAGGAATACTTTAGAATGAAAAATGTGTGCATTTCCTAAACACAGACAGTTGTACCTGCATAAATATGTACTTTAAAGAAATCTTAGTTTTTGAGAAGGACAATCTGTCATGTACTATTGTATAATACATGTTGTATTTACATCATACAAGTGGATACTCAAAGTCTGGATGTTTTTAAATTGATGCTTTTACTTACTGTTTTCCCAGAAAATAGAGGCCCGGGTGTCTGCGGATGAAGATCTTAAACTTTCTGATCTTCTGAAATATTACTTAAGGGAATCACAAGCTGCTAAGGTGATTATATGGTGTTTTATTCAGTGAAATAATGTTTCTTCAAACAAACAAAAAGAAGCACTAGATCAGGGATTGTCTTGAGAAACATGCAGTAGATAGGCTAAAATGCTGCCGCCTCTAGCCTGCAATTTCTTCCTCAAAATGTGGATCCACGTTGAATATAAGGACTAACAGTGCATTTATTTACTGTGGGACCGACTGTTTGGAACTGCATGATCCTCTTATCAAGTATAATTGAAAACAGTGAAAGAGGGAGTGCATTGTTCATGTGTTTGCAGTGTGTTTGTTGCTTGTAGACCGTGGGCAATCCTACTTTTTTTAATATTAGATTTGGATACTCCAGATGACGTGCAAATGCTGATACAAGAACACATGGGCCCAATTAATATTCTGTACCTACAGAAAATTTTGTTGAGTGTTGTTTGATGTAGGATGATTAAGAATCATGACAGAATTGGGAACACTTGACAGTAAATGTCTGCAATTAGATCATCACAGCAATAACTGTTGCACAAAAAATGCTACTGCTGTTTCTCAGGCCCTGTGTGTATTTCAAATGCATAATCTAAATATAATTTGTTTCTAATCTAAGAAGCCGTGAAATTTCCCACGATTGCCTGTTCTTCATCTTTCTGGAGTGTCATCTCAGCCATCTGTTGCTATCCTCTGTCAGACAAGATGCAGGCCAAACAGTATTAAGTTGCATGTGTAATCTGGTATGGATATTCCTGTGACTTGCAGGATGAAGTGAAGTGAATGCAGACTATTTAGTAAGATCTGAAATACAGCAAAACTCAAATTAATCTGATTTTTAATTTTTTTTTGTTGTTGTTACTTGGTATACACTGAAATCCTTGGGTAAATTATTGTAAACTCTATATAGTATGCCTTTTTTGTAGGATCTCTTGTATAGAAGATCCAGGTCACTAGTGGATTATGAAAACGCTAATAAGGCATTGGATAAAGCAAGGGCAAAAAATAAAGATGTGCTGCAAGCCGAAACTACACAGCAAATATGCTGTCAGAAATTTGAGAAAATATCTGAATCAGCAAAACAAGGTATTTGGGTGGTCTTTGATCCTATGTTACTATTTGAGTATTTACAGAATGAGAATAGGGTTTTATTCTGTTATCTTTTAATCAGAATTTACTAGTTTTAAAAAGATTAAAGGATATTTTCTTTCAGCTCCTCATAACTCCATTAGGCAGAGCAAGTTCTAGGTGCAAATTATTCGTTAAACACTTATATACATAGAATAGGATGCAAAATTAAAATTGCTAACAGTAAAGGCAAACCTAGTATTTTAAAGTATTGTTAAAATTCTCATTTTGGTTTTATGCATTCTTCTGCAAAGACAGCAGTCTGTTGTAGAGATGCTATGTTAGAAAAGGGAGAGATCATTAAATGAGATTTCACTGAAGCTGCAGAGTTGTAGTAGCTCCAGGGAAAAGGAACCTTATTTACATATTGACTTTTTTCCTGGAAACTTACTTTCTTTTTTTTAGGCTAAAATTATTATTAGCAATTGTTGAGTTAGCAGTCATCTGACTTGTTATTTGGGGCATGTTTGTTGAAGGTTTAAACACCATGTTCTTCTGTTTTTATCATTTAAGAGTTGTTTGACCCTGTAAATCTGCCTAATGAGTCCTATAAATGAATGAGACAGAGGAGAATGAATAATCCTACTAGACACAAAGGTATATGCATAAAGCATACTTGCTTCCTCCGTTCTTCATTCTAGTTTTAGCTTGGCATCTTCCTGAAATAAACATATCAGCCTTGAAAGAACAGTGCGCATGGAATAAGAGAATTAAATGTTTTAAAGACGTTACAGTCTTTTGTTCAAAAGAGCTTTGTGTCCACAATAGGTTAGCTAGATATGAGGAGCTGCAGTCATGGTTTGCTTTCATCCTGAAGGAAAATCTGTTAACTGTTCAGGGTACTAGTGATAGTAACATTAATCCATTTTTATTTTCTATAGAACTGATAGACTTTAAAACAAGAAGAGTTGCAGCATTCAGAAAAAATCTGGTAGAACTAGCAGAACTGGAATTAAAGCACGCGAAGGTAATTGTGATCCTTTTTAGCCTGTATTTCAACTGATCTTAAAAATTATATGCTTGAATAACCAAAATGCTTATGTTTTTTGTGCAATAGAACAGTTGGAAAGATAAATTAGAAGGGAAAGTATCCATGAATGTTCTTGAATAAGAGAGGGGAAAAATTTAGGTGAAATATCTTTGAGGGGCTAGTGTGCTTTGAGGTACCTTTTGGAAAACTCCTCTCCTTGAAGTCAATTCTGGCTTCAGTTTTATGTTTTTCTAGCTGTTTGATTTTTATAGCTGCAAACTTTGAACACCTGCATCATTTTAAAACCCCATTTCATCATTTTACTGTGAGGTAGGAAGTGGTTTCTCCTGTTGTCCAGATGTTGCGGACTTGATGTATAGGATAAGCTGTCTATTAAACATGAGATCACACAGACCTGTCTGAAGTCAGATGAGTGTTACTCTTGAGTATGCTTTTTGAACCTTTTTGCCTTTAAAGTGCTGACAAAAGAGGAATGTTGCAGAGAGCCTTTTCATTAAAATACATTTTTTTCAGGAAAAAGTCTTTAAGGGGCCCGTCCTTAAATTTCACAAGGTATTTGATTCTTATAATCTGTATGAAATTAATGGGTTTGGTTAAAGCTGCACTGATTTCTTAGACGACTGTCTCTTACTTTAACAGTCCTATAGCCGAAGGCAGCTTTCTTTTAGGAGTCAGCGCTTTAGCATTTCTCATAGTCAATCTGAAATGAGTTGACCACTGTCACGGCCCGGACCTATGAGCTACATGCTTGTGTCCAGGCCTGACTAGGGTGGTGAGGAATCATTTATCTGTGTGGCGAAAGACACGAGGTATTTCCCAGATCCATGAGTTACCAAGTCATGCCCAGGCCTCTTTTGACTTGTACAGTTGAAAGACAAGGAGTTTGGGGTCAGGATATACCAGATAGAGGAAGAAAGATAGGGATGAAAAGAGAACCAGGATGACATGTGTGATTATGCAGGGATCAGGATTAATATAACAATAGCCAAATGAACCAGTAGGAGTATAAATCTAACGATCAAAAAATAACATTTTAACAAATAGGGTTGAAATTATAGTTCTTATCCTTGGTTTTCTATCCCTTTGATTACTAGCAATGGTAAACAAACAACTCTAATCTTAATGCATAACCTACAGGCAATAATAATTTTGGATCACTCAAAGGGGTGCCACTTATTTTCCAAAAAATTTTAAGGTTCAGTTTTGTAACCAGAATGCCACTGGCTCTGATAAATTTAGGGGGCTTAAAACCAGAGTATTAGGAAACTTGAGGCACATATAAAGCCTCCTGATAATCTGATTTCTCCAAAGGATGTAATTTTGGATCCCAAGGACAGAACTCACAAAACTGTGATGATGACATCCTCAAGAATCACCACCACTTTCTTCCTTCCAGTTGAGATCGGTTGGTCTAGACCTCTCTTCCTGAGGAGCAATAATAGCATTAACAGAGAAACATGCAACTTCCTTATGAAAGGAAAGAGTCAACTTAGGGAAACCCAAAATCTCTAATACAAGTATAGTGAAAGTAGCCATGTTAACCATAGTAAAAACAAACACAAAATCAACACTTGTGGCAAAAAAAAAAATCTTAATACAGGTGTAGCAAAATTAGCCACATCAATCTTACTAAGCCCAAAGACAAAATCAACTGCTGTGGGAAAAGGTCTCAGCCCATCTTCATTTGCAGAGGTCATAGCAGGACATATCAGCACATGTCCTTGGTCCATGTGGCTCCATGAAGGATCATCAAGTTTCTTGGTTTTTATTTTTCCTGATAAAAAGAAAGAAAAAGAAAACTTGGTCCAAGACAGGACCGATTTTAAAAAGAAGGAACAATCAACCATGTATTTATTTTATTCTCATTTCCATCGGCATCAATTGCTACCCACGCATACAGATTAAGTGGGGTTTGTAGAATAAGGGGTGCCTCTCAAAATTTGGGAGACTCTCTAGGACAGTCTGTCCTGGGCAGTATCTAGATTTGCCGGGGGGAAAGTAGCCAATACATCCCCTTGTTTGTTTTCTGTGAGCCATATAAAACAAGCCCACTGGCTGCTTTTCCTGTACTCCACAAGTTTTCTCAGCCTGGGGATGCTGGTAATCTTACCCACAGGAACTGAAGTAGCAGCTGCTGTTCCCTTTGTTAAAAGGACTGCAGGCATTTTTCTTTTCTCCAGTGGAGGGGTGGCTTTTGTCTGAGGGCTGCTGCTTTTTTGCCAACCAGTGCAGGTCAGACAGTAGCACACCAGGCATTAAATATTGGGGAAATCCCTTTCCTCATTGATTTGGTGAAACTTTGTGAAGCCTGATCCCAGGAGTAGGGATCACAATCACATCATGCTGCTCCAAAAATCCATTTCCTCTACCCCAGTGAAGTACCATTTGAATCACAAAAAAAAAGGATATTGTCGAAAGACAAGGGGTATTTCCCAGATCCATGAGGCCGAAACTTTGAACTGCAGCTTGGTTTTTGAAAGTTAACTTTTTTTTTGCTGACCCTTTTCACCTATTTTGTCATGGAGCACTGTAAGATTCACTAGGCAGTTTTGAATATTTAAAGCTTTACAGTATAAAAGGTCACTTTAACTACAGGTGAAAGTTCTTGACAAGTTAACAAATGTTGTGACCTATGAATGAAAGGATATTTTGTTTCTCACTAGATCTGAAAGTTCTGTGTTTTTTTTCAAGGCCTATGTTTCATATTTATTCAAAACAAGATACCACAGGTAGATCACTTTGGTTGCTGTGCTTTTATTTCTGCAGATTCTGAGTTGGATTATCACAGAATTTATAAGGACAATAGATTACGTTTTTCAGTTTTATATAGTGGGAAATTCTGATGTTAATGCTATAACCAGTGTGTTCTAGGGTAGTCTTATGGACAGGTTTTTATTAGTCTGTATAGAGTATTAAAGAACGAAATGGTTTTAGACTTTTCAAGGCAGTTCCATAAAAGGAAGAAGGAAGATATGAGAAGAGTTTTTTTGAGATTGTATTGTGCCCTGATGTGTGAAGAATGATGTTGCAGGAATATGAAGATTTCCTCTTGTCCCAGAGAGGATGTTTTTATACTTGTGGTGATGCAGATAATGAACAATGCTCCTATTTCAGGCAGGCCAAATAGCCTTGGTTTTGTCTGGGCTAGGTAAGGTGGGGTGTTTGTAGACATGTAATTCCTCTTGCAGCAGTGACAAAAGAGAGCTGGTAGAAGCGAGAAGAAAGCTACTTTTTAATGTAGACTGTACATTAATGAAGTCAGATCAAAAGCCTCCTGCTCTAAGGTTCTGGATAAAATACTTTGCCTGATGCTGCAGCCGTCCCTGTCTTAATGCTTTTGCATCTACTGGAGGCAGGTGAAATTTTAACAGCCCCAAACTGGAAATTGCTTACCTGGTCAGTGGTACATGGAGCACAGCACTCCCAAACATTGCAACATCATCTGTGATTCAGGTTTAAGTACTCTTTCCAGCAAAAAAAACCAAACTAACTGGGGAGTAGGGGCTATGGGAGACAGATAACACTGCTGCAGGCTTTTGCTACAAGTCTTCTGTTGTGGTGTTGGTTTTTTTTGTTGGTTTTTTTTTTTTGTGGGAACTAGTACCTCCAGACTAGATAATCTTACAGATTAATCTGTTTCCAAGATGATCTAGCCATGTGTCTTCTGGACTTGGAGTTGCGTGGCACAAAGCATGAAAGTGAAGTCTGATGCAGAAATGGATGTAGGAACTCACCGGAGAGGCTGTCTTTGGGAGGAATTTAGCCACAATGAAGGCTGCTGTATAACTCACAGTTAAAAGTTACTTGCTCTTTGTGGGAAGAACACAGATCTCAAACTACAAAGATCGCCATACTGACGAAGTCAGAATGGCCAAAGCGTTGAGAGAAGTTCTAAAAGACAGCTCACATTTCCTGAGCTATATCTGGCTCGCCAGAAGACTGGAGGGTGATATGGAAATCAAGCTTTTAGTAAATCAGGGGCACTCCATGCACAAATACTAAGTGCACCATCTCTGCCTAGTTATGTTTATAGAAAATACTTGTTTTAATCAGCTAATATCCTCTCATCCTTTCCTGCTTGCAGCTCAAGACTTTTTCAAAAGCTAAACAATGAACTGTGGGTTGAGATTGCTTTAAGTTGATGCAAGTGCAGTCTGCTGCCAGGGAGGATGACGATGCATGACTGTTCCTCTCCCTTATGTTTGTGCTATTATGTGTGCAGCTGCGTAGTAAGATAGAGCTAAAATTTGCTATGTTTTTTTCTAAGCTTTACTTTGGTTTGTTTTCATAGCATCCCTTGTGTCAAAACACACAGGTTGGGCTGAGAGGGGCTGGGACTAAGAGAGTACTGGCTTTCTATCAGCAGCACTTAAGCTGGAGTTTGGCATGGATGTTGGATTCTGCTTGGTCTCTGACCTATACTAAACAGATTGATGTTTCTTTTTCTATTGCCATTCTGTCTTACTATCCCTATAGGTAATGTTTTAGCTCTCTTTCTGTTTCTTCCTGACTTCTGATAGCTGGTGAAACTGCTAAAATGATAATCATATTCTTAAAGCATTTATAGCCTTGGCTATACTTTTAGAGTCTTTAGACACATGAATTATAATGAGTAAGGTAGTGACTTCCTTCAAAGAAAAAAGTCTAAACATCTCTTTCCACAATTAGTTGCATTACTGGCAACAGACGTCTGTTTGGAACTGACAGAATATGGGAGTAAGCAAAATCCAGTGATAAAGGATTTGGTTAAATACTTTGTCAGTAATTTTTTTTTTTCCCCTCAGAAGAAGGAATGTTTCTGTCACTATGGTTCTGCCAGCAAGCATTATACCTAGAGCTCAGGAGTCTGAGTTGGCAAGAAACACTTGTGTAAATATGAATTTATAAGGCTTTCTCAAGCTATGCTGATATAAGTCAAGTACATCTGACGTTGCAGGTAGAAATGGCTCACAGCCTCTGTGGTCCATACAAGGACAGGTTGTGGGAGTTGAGGTTGTTCAGCCTGGAGAAGAGAAGGCTCTGAGGAGACCTTATAGCGACCTCCCAGTACCTGAAGAGAGGTGGACAAGAAAGCTGGGGAGGGACTGTTTACGAAGGCTTGTAGTGATAGGACAAGGGAGAGTTGCTGTAAATTGGAGAGGGGCAGATTTAGACCAGACATAAGGAGGAAGTTCCTCACAAAGAAGGTGGGTTGGTGAGGCACTGGCACAGGTTGCCCAGGGAAGCTGTGGCTGCCCCATCCCTGGGGGTGTTCAAGGCCATCTGGATGGGGCCTTGATCAGCCTGATCTAGTGGGATGTGTCCCTGCCCATGGCAGGGGGTTTGGAATTAGATGATCTTTAAGGTCTCTTCCAACTCAAAACATTCTACGAGTCTATGATTTATTATAATTTAAATAAGGTTGGTTTTGTGAACTTAGTAAATTTGATCTAATGAAAATGAATGGTTTGCCTACTGTATCTACATGAGACAGTGTTCCTACATTTGAAAAACTCTTTTAAGGTAGAAGTTACTTACATAAATATTTCTACATAAGCTAAATACCTGTCTTATTCTCCCTCAGTGGTGTCATTGCTGTTTAGAGAAAAAAAAAATTGCTGCAAGCGTAAAATTAACTAAGGTAATGTGGTCACATTTTTCTTTATTTTTACAGGGTAACTTGCAGCTGCTGCAGAGCTGCCTGGCAGTGTTAAATGGTGACACATAAGTTACGCTCCGTCCTCCCACTGACAAGGGCTGCCCTCCTCTGGATTTTGTTTCCGTGACTCTAAATAGGCATTTATGGTTCCCTGGAGAAAACGTTTGACAAAGTGCACATAAGCAAGCTCCTTCTTTCAAAAGAATTAAAACAAACACCTGAAAGTAGGTCCAGACTGTATGAAGCAACAGCATACTTGTCATACATACATATTCATGTTTATTTAATCGTTATATGCTTTCATTGTTCAGAAACCGAATGCTCTGGTTTTGTGAAAATAGCCAATATAATTACATTCACATTATGAATACTATGATATGGCTGCCAACCTTATTTACCTTTGTAAGCAATTTCTGAAGTTTACCATTTGAAGCACATTGTTCAAATGGCCTAAATATTACCATTAGATATTTGAATATTGTTACTATAAAGGCATTGTATACACTGTCTTAGGTTTTTTCCATGTACTGATATCAAGGAACTTAATCTTTTTTTCAATTGTGAACATTTCTTAGAAATTTTGGAGAACTTTGTGTAACCTTTTTAACTATGATTTAAAAAGAGAAGCAAATGCATTAGTATGTTTGCCTTAACTTGTAGACTAATCCAATTATTGTAAAATAAACCATGAAATCGACGATTTTTCTAAAATTATGCAGACATTGTATCATCTGTAAGCTTAATATTTTCTAGTAAATCGGATTAATTTAATTTGCTTTTTCTCTGTTCATCCTGTAAAACCATTGAGTAGGTATTGGATTGGTCTGACACTAAATAATTGCCCAGTAATTTTTCACTTGCATTCTCAGGTTTTATCCGTTTGCCTGTCCATTTGTCTGTGACTTTCCTCTCCAGTGTACTTAAATTGTTCTGAGCCTGGTGGCTGACTCTGCAGTTTCTTTGGCAGAAGTGTGTTTTGGAGAACTACTTTGGTTTCTTTCCAGAAAGGGGAAATACAGTAGCTGAAGGGGATATAGAAAGTGAGTAAAATATCAGCGAAAGGTAATGCTGCCCCACTGTGACACCGATAAGAAGCTTTGCTTCAGAATATAAAAAGTAAAGGTATACCAAATAAAGGAATGCCTGAAAAGGATCTTATTCTGCGAACTGGACTTCGAGCTCTGAACCCGGTTTTATTTTGTTGTATCGCTGTGCGTGTCTCTTTCTCGGACCCAGTAAATTCCCCAGGAGGCGCTCTTGTGTCATTTCAGGATGCCGTAGAACCGGGTCCGCTGGGAGAGTTTGTCTTCCGCAGGGTGCTCGCTGCGCTCTGCAGGGCTGCGGAGCTCGAGTGAAGCGGCGGGACGGGGGGAGAAGGGGATGTTTGGAGGTGCAGATCGATGTGCAATCGATGTCTCCGTGCTTTTGCGCGGAGGCGTGTGGTTGGCTGTGGCCTCGGGGGGGTGGGGTGTGCGACGCCTCCCTCGGGAGGGCTGGGGGCGGCGCTCGGGCCCGTCCTGCCGCGCTTTTCCCGGGGCCGGGGGCGCGCCGGAAGCAGGAAGCGCCCGCCGGAAGCAGGAAGCGCCCGCCGGAAGCAGGAAGCGCCCGCCGGAAGCAGGAAGCGCCCGCCGGAAGCAGGAAGCGCCCGCCGGAAGCGGCGCCCGGAAGCGGCGGAGCGCGGGGTCAGCCATGAGCCGCCTGCGGGAGGAGGATGATCCGTATGTGGTGGAGGAGCCCAGCGATGAGGAGCGAGCGATCAGCAGGTGCTGGCTCGGCGCGCCGGGGAGAGTTGCCCCGCTTTAGCCCCACAAAGGGCGATGCCAGCGCGCTGATAGTGCCCCATCGTACATCCGTCTCCTGTAAACGCACAAAGCGCGTTCCCGGGGCACCCGCGCGTTTCGCGTCTTCCAGGTGACTCTGTCGGTGTTCGAGCCGGTTGTAGTAATTCGGTGTGTAACGCTTGAATGTTTGCAGCTCGGAGGATGAGGTGGATGTGCTCCTGCATGGCACTCCCGACCAGAAGCGCAAGCTGATACGGGAGTGCCTCACCGGGGAGAGCGAGTCTTCCAGTGACGATGAGTTCCAAAAGGAGATGGAAGCGGAGCTGAACACTACCTTGAGGACAATGGAAGGCAAATGGAAATCGCCAGAAGTGGGTAAATCACGCTTAACATCTACTTACATATGAACTTGTGGGTTCAGTGGCATCCGGTTAAGATGTGAAGTTAACGTATTATTCCTGTGGCAAGAGTTGCGTGTGGGAACAATCGAGTGTCGATTGAAGCCTCCAGGAAATATTAAAGTGGCCGATTGCTTCTGCGGAAACTGTCACCAAGCGCCGCTTCAGTGAATGCCTCTGTTTCATTTTTTTCTAAGGCTTCCATTTTGGTATTTCTGAATTTCTGACTCCCTGTTTTAATATGGTTTCTCATGGCTGGATCATTCCCCTTTTATCCCCAGTATATCTGTAGCTTCTATTTTAAGTTGCTCTTTCACATGTTTTAAGAAGTCTTTTTTACATGTGCCACTGCAACTTTGTACGTTGTTTGCTGGTCCTGGATGCTGTCAACATTTGGAGTCTTTTCTTGAAGAAAGGAGTATCATGTGGTGGATTGAGATCCCAAATCAATTAGGGGATAAAAGTCGGAAAAAAGATTAATCTTCTCCTTTATCTGCTTATAATTACATGCTAAGTCAGATAGTAAAACTGCACTAAAGAAATATGTGTTCTGGTGTTTGTGTACTATGGGGGCAAAAGATGGGTTGCTTTGGCATTTGAAGCATCTGTTCTCTCTACGTATTACAAAACATTTAGTGAACTGCTGTTAATTTCCCGGAGAATCAACGTAGTATTCACTTTAGTATAGACACTTCACTCTGCATTCAGCAGACATTTATCTGTGTTAGTGGGCAGATCTGATCTGTGGGTTTTGGTTGTGCAATTAAGATGTAGCAATGTTTATAGCACCATGTCCATCTAGCACAGAATAGGACTTTGGGTGCAGATTAGTTAAGGTGGATGTGCTTGGCAATTCATCTAGGTCTTTTGAACTTCTGTGACTCTGAAACTTTTGGGGATATGGTGTGCTACACCTTTATGTCTTTCACATGACCGAAGATTTGTGGACTCTCTGAGATTGTGTGGACTCTGTGGGGCAAAAGCAGGCATGTTTGATGTGTCCTCTGTACCTAAAGGGAGAGTATCCTGGGAGAAGCTTTCCTTTGAACTGTACCTGCAGTTCATCTTGGGGGGGTAAGCAGCTTTATTCTGAGAGAGCACCTGTAAATGAAATAACACAAGCGATGTGGATCATCAGGATGTGGGAATAAATTGGGAGAGCTGTTGCCTAACACACCCAGATAAAGCAGATAACTTCTGGATAGAGTAGCTTATAAATGAAGGTTTATTCTGGGCTATATGCTTGTGGTCCTTCCGGTGGAATGTTCTTACCATTTTTTCTCTAATTTCACACACAGGTACTTCCTCAAGTATTGGGCAGACTGGACCTGCCACCACTTCAAAATACTATGATGACGTTTACTTTGATTCTGATTCAGAGGATGAAGATAAAATGGGTTAGTGGCTGGGGAGAGGAGAACATCTTTATGGTAGCATTCCTTTCTTTCAGATCCTGTAGAACCCTCTTGGGGGAGTCGGGGCTGCTGCTTAAGGCAGCCTTTTGGGGACAATTACCATTCTGTATCATCTCAATGTAGTTCCTGCAGCTTTGTGATGTATCCTAACGTATGCAAAATGCTTTAGTGCGATGGTGCTTTGAGGTGGTGCATTTGGAGGAGAGATGAGCTAGACCTTTGTGTTCTAGTTTAGACCTTTATGTTTTATGTTTAATCGTCATATGTCTGATGGATTTAATATATGCTTGCGCAAATCTTTCTAGTTTCACCGGATGTCCGGAAAACGAGAAAACATCAGCAACGTCGGATTCTTTCCAATGATGAACTGCTATATGACCCAGAAGAAGACAGGAGAGACCAAGAGTGGGTAGACTCACAAAGGAGGGGGTAAGAGTCCATAAATATTTGAATTGTAGGTTGTTTAACATAAACTGAAAAATTTAAATTAAAATCGTAAATATAGAGAAAAAGGCAATGCTGTCAAGTCCATGCATTGAAAATATTTTTATTTAGAATTTACAGCATGTGAAACTTCAAAGCCTGTACAGTTTATATGCGTATCTAACGGAAGTGGAGTCTTCAAAATTGCACAATTGTAAAACTTGCACTTTTTTAAAAAAACCCAGAATTCCTAGTTCTGCAAGCCATTTTTTTTTCTGTAGATATCATCTAAATAACCACGCTGTGGATTAAAAGGTTTTAAAGTACTTGGATTGCTAAATTAATACCTATTCCTGCTAAATATTGTATGCCTAGCTTTGGAAGACTTTGACTTTAGCAAGGCACAAAATAGGAACAGCACAAGGCTGCTTTACTGAGAGTTTTTTGAAGCAAAGTTCTCTATGTAAATCTTTTGAAAAGGACAATATTAATGTATGTTTCCTGCAGAGATTGCACTTGAGATACCTGCCTCATCAGAGGAGGGGGTTATTTGGCACAGATTCTCATGCCAGATGTATTTGTCTCACCAAATGAAAATCTTCAGTAAAAGTAAATGAAAAGACACTAGTATGTGGTTTCCCCCCCGTTTATTTATTTATGTGCTTTGACTTAGTGAAAAAGGTTTCCAGATATGAATTGGTGTATTTTAATATTAAAAAAGGTTTGATGGTTGAATTAATATGCCCATCAACAAGGGCACATAATTTCACTTTTTGTCTCTCCTTCTTTCTTGACTTGGTAGGTACCATAATCAAAGAAGAGGGCTGCTGCAGCGGCAACGGCAGCAAAAACCTTCAGCTGTTCCAAACAGTGATGCTGTTTTGAATTGCCCTGCCTGCATGACTACGTTATGCCTGGACTGCCAGAGGTAATAGGTGAACAATAAGAGGTCTTTTTGTAATGTCTTTTTTTTTTTTTTTTGGTCAGTTGTATTCTTAGTGTTTTCAGTTTCATCGATTGATTTAAGTCTGTCCTGTGAGGTGATGGTAATAAAGAGAAGGCAGGTATATGTGAATCAGATTTGGGGTGAATGCTAGTTTGGAAGAATGGTGATGAGTTTAACTGGCAATAATGAGATGAGGAGGAACCGAATGGAACATTAGCATAGTGGAGAAGGTAAACTATTAGAAAAACCCCACAGTTCATGGAGACTAAACAGGCAGTTTGGGCTGTTTTTTCTTTTTTAAATGTGATGGCTTGATGCTTAAAGGCATAAAATTATTTCAGGCTATTTTTGTGTAGAAGTGCCTTGTTTAGGGGGGGGATCAAGCAAAATCAAGATAGTGTGTTTTTACCTAGTTTGAGTCTTAGCAGTTGTGCCTTTGAGTACAGTTAAATTTTGAAGTGCATGGAAAGCATTTAAGAGTCTGTAGTGTGTTCTGTAGCTTTCCAGTGCCAGAGAGCACTGCAAACCTAGTTAGTACTGCTAACCTGTGCTGAGAAAAGGACTTTGGAACTGTGGGTGAAGGAGATAGTTCATTCTTCATTTCACAAGATTTCTCTCTCATTAATGAGTACTTTTGGTGGTTGAGGATGAAATTCCACAGTGGCCTGAAATCATCTAAACACTGGGTGCTGTTTCTCACTCTTTTCCTTTTGCTGGCTTTATTACTTCTTGACCCTGTTCTATAGTATTTCAGTTTGCTAACCTGACAGAAAATGGTCTAGTTTTACTGTCAGACTGGTCTTTTGTGGGTTTAATAAAATGAAATTGTTCAGCACACATTATAAAAGCAGTAAAGCCAGCAGAAATCGAGATAGGACTTGTGCAGCCACCTATTATGTTGGTTTAGGCTGTTGTAAAACTGCAGCCTGAGAGACATTGTGTTGAATTGAACTGCACCCTGGATTTTGCTGTGTGTTCCAGCTATACTGGCGAGGACTGAAAATACATTTTGTAGTTTATTACAGACATGCTTTTTCAAGTGTGATGTGTCAATGTTTATTATTTATAAACAAGGAATTCCAGGCTTCCAAGGTGTTTTAGGATATAAATGCCAGTAATTGAGTCATTTGCACTTGCAACTTCGTGATCCTTTGCATAATTCTGTAGTACCGATACCATTGTACTCCAGGGTATTTACTTCAGCAAGAACCAATGTGTTTTTAAAAACGCCTTACAAGCAAGACACATAGGTAGTTGGTGGGGTTTTTTTTCAGTTGTCATAGTTCTGTTTATAAAACTTCATATTTATTTGGCTTTTCAGCCCTTTGGTGTGGTACTTTCTATCTTTAATCCCATTTCTTGAAAGCAGTTTCAATAATGATATGACTTGTATTTTCGCTTTTTCTCTGTAGACATGAATCTTACAAAACACAATACAGAGCAATGTTTGTGATGAACTGCATTGTTAACAAAGAGGAAATTCTGAAATACAGGAAGAAGGTGAAGAAAAGAAGTAAGAAAATGAAGTACAGCAAGGAAACTTCTTCTGTACAGTCAAATGAAGAAGAGGAGGAAGTATATCATCCAGTATTGTGTACTGAGTGCTCGACTGAAGTGGCAGTGATGGATAAAGATGAAGTTTTTCACTTCTTCAATGTTCTAGCCAGCCACTCCTAATGTGCAAAAGCTGGGGGCGAGGGGGGAAGTCCTGCAGGGTTTAAGACTGGGTGAAGTATCAGAAATGCAGGCATGTTAACCTGTTTAAAATATTGTCTTTTTAAAGTACATTTTCATCAGAGTGCTTCATAATGGTTGGGTTTTGGCAGAGTTTATGAAAGGAATACAGTTAACTGTGTTGGAGAGCAAAATTCTTCAAACTGCCAGGTGGTTGCATCTTTGCAGATTTAAAGTTTTGTAAATACAATGTAAGATCTATGTATTATGATCATTCCCTGTATATATACTATCCATTATCTCAGTATGTATTAAAACTGCTGCTTAGAATAAATACTGTACAGCTACTGGTTCTTCATAGCTGCATTGGTCATTTCTGTTGCACATGGTAAACAACTCTTGGTTGGGGTGTTTGGTTTCTTTAGGCTGGTATTCTTGGTAGATTTGCAAAAAGGCAGGTTTGGTAAAGAAAATTGTCATTATGTTTGGATTTCTGGCCCATTAAGATCTCAAAGTGGAAGATCAGCTTCTATCAGGTTCTATCAGGTATGGATCGTTCTGGCATGGATCGTTCAACATAATTGCTTAGTAATACAGTTCAGAGTTTTAATGTAAATATACGAAGAAGACACTGGACTTTTTATTCTGTTGTCCTTTCTCCTTACGCTGATACATTTTAAGAAGAAACTTGTGGTGAGATATATGACCATAAAGCTAGTTTGTGTGCTTTTTTCTTTTCTTTAGTACATTTACACCTTATTTATGGAAGCATAAAGGATTTATGCTACTTGGTACTTAGTCTTATTGCTTTGCCTATGAAACCACTGCAATGTTAACACTGGATCCTTCCCTCTTTTCCTCCAGGCATGCTCCTAAGGGGTGAACTCTAGTTTTTTATTGGTAAATAACATCTCCTCTGTATAGCCCAATGTTTTTTTTTTTTAACACATCAAACGAGTCTGAAAAAAGTCTCATCTTTATGCTTTTTTAATAGTACCAGGAAATTTGTTACATGTGTTTTGAGGATTTGTCAGAATATATTTAAACTTGGGAGGCAGGAACCTGAAAAACATCCTACTTCTGTGCTTTTGATTGTAGTACAATCTTGTGACTCTCTTTACCTGTTGTAGTTCCTGGTGCTGTATTTTAATAATCTACCCACACATTCTATGTGAGATTAGGGAGAAAGAAAAACAAGTTCTTCTGTCAGGATTATATGAATAGAACATTAACTTGCTGTTTGCAGGTCAGCAGAAATTAAACCTCAGCTTGACGAAGTATATGTAAACGGAAAATTCTAAATTTTGGGCTGAGACCAATGGTATGAGGTTTAACAAGGCCAAAGGCTGGGTCCTACACTTGGGGCACAACAGCCCTATGCAGTGCTACAGACTAGAAGCCTGACAGCATCCATACAGAGACTTTTGAAGTCTCTTGTATGCTTAGATAGTGTCTTGTCTTCCTTCAGGCGGTCATCTCATCCTACATTGTTTACCACCTCCATGTCTTTCTTGAGGTATGTTGGATGCCTGTAGATGCCCCAGTGCTCAGTGCTGGGTCCAGCCCTGTCCAATGTCTTTATCAATGACCTGGATGAAGGCATCGAGTGCACCCTTAGCAAGTTTGCAGATGACACCAAGCTGGGTGGAAGTGTGGATCTGCTGGAGGGTCGGGAGGCTCTGCAAAGGGACCTGAACAGGCTGGACTGCTGGGCTGAGACCAATGGCATGAGGTTTAACACGGCCAAAGGCCGGGTCCTGCACTTGGGGCACAACAACCCTGTGCAGAGCTACAGACTGGGAGAAGCCTGGCTGGAAAGCTGCCAGGAGGAGAAGGACCTGGGGGTGCTGGTTGACAGCCGACTGAACATGAGCCAGCAGTGTGCCCAGGTGGCCAAGAAGGCCAATGGCATCTTGGCTTGTATCAGAAACGGCGTGACCAGCAGGTCCAGGGAGGTTATTCTCCCCCTGTACTCGGCACTGGTGAGACCGCACCTCGAGTACTGTGTTCAGTTCTGGGCCCCTCACCACAAGAAGGATGTTGAGGCTCTGGAGCGAGTCCAGAGAAGGGCAACAAAGCTGGTGAAGGGGCTGGAGAACAGGCCTTATGAGGAGCGGCTGAGAGAGCTGGGGTTGTTTAGCCTGGAAAAGAGGAGGCTGAGGGGGGACCGCATTGCTCTCTACAACTACCTGAAGGGAGCCTTTCGAGCGGACGGCGACCTACTGAGCACAATCTGCAGCCAGAGCCGCCCCGCCTCCGGACGGGGCTTAGCCGGAGGCGGGGCGGGAGCGGGGCGGTCCCATTCTGCCCCCGCGATGGCGCTGGGCTCGGCCTGGCAGCGGGTGTCGTGGCTGTACTACCAGTACCTGCTGGTCACCGCCCTCTACATGCTGGAGCCCTGGGAGCGCACCGTGTTCAGTATCCTTGCGGGGGGCTGCGGGGCGGGCGGCGGGGTCGGGCTCGGCTCGCGCCCCCGGGCTGGTTCTTCCTTGGGGTTTTATTCCGGGGCGGGGGCGGCGGGGCTGCTTAACTGCCTTTTGCGCTGAAATATCGAGCTTCTTGTTACGTGCAGATTGTAGAATCAGACTCGCCAAGGTTGGAGAAGACCTCCGAGGTGATTTGTAAACTGGAGAGGGGCGGATTTAGACCCGAGCGAAGGAGGAATTTCTTCACTATGAGGGCAGTGAGGCACTGCCACAAGGGAGCTGGGGCTGCCCCGTCCCCGGAGGTGTTCAGGGCCGGGTTGGATGGGGCCTGGGGCAGCCTGGGCTGGTGGAAGATGTCCCTGCCCAGGGCAGGGGGGTTGGAACTGGATGATCTTTAAGATCTCTTCTGACTCAAACTGTTCTGTGATTCTGTGATTCTCTGACTATCGAGTCCAATCATCAGATGTCAGTCAGGAATTCTTCTTGCCTAGTGAAAAATACCTTGCAGGCTTGTGTTTGTGTGCTGCTTTGTCACCTCCTTTTTATTGGATGAGTGCTTAGTCCCCAAGCTGGTAAGTTTGCTTGGCTCTTTTGGAGTGGAAGAACTTCATGGGTGCTTATGTGAAGGCATCTATATAAAAGACCATTTATAGGTTTGCTTCTTTACTCAGCGCTTTCACAGAGACAGTATGTTCCCTCAAGCATTGTTATGGCATCACAAGTATTTTTCTCTTAAGTGTGACTGATTTCATTTTGACTTAAAATGATACCTCATTTGACTTAAAATGAATGACCCTGAGCCATCTGCACTTGATGTTTGAGAGGCAAGGAGAGAAATTAGCCAAAATGTTTACCAAAAGGAAGGCCATAAGTGGTAGAGAGAAGCTGCTTTTACTGAGATACTGGTCAGTTCTGTGAAAGAACTCACATTTGTTGTATAAAAATGGTTGCCCAAGTGACAGCTGTGCAGATTTTTTTTCCTGTGTAAAGTCAGTGGAAGTGGAGATGACTGTTTCTCTTTTCCAGTATTGATAGACTTGCTGTGCACAATTGTTTAGGCAGGGGTTCTTGCCTTCAAAATTTTGTGTGCTTTGCTAACCTACTTTTCTCTTTCTTCAGTCATACGGATACATCATAAAAAGTTCCCTACAATTACATTACTTAAGAGTAATTTTTTAATATTTTGTGTTAAGCATGCAGCTTTTTAACCTGTGCTAAATATTTAAGTAAATGAAGGTGTATATGCATGTTTACTTTTATAAAATGCTCATTTTGCCACTTGTCAGTGTCTTAGGTGGCACAAGTGTAGCTTGCAGTCTCAGGTCAGCAAAATGTCTTCTTGTCCTCAAACTGGCCGCCTGTAACAGGGCCAGGTCTGCTGGGTGCTGTACAGATGCAGCAGCCTTGGGAGCTAAAAGTGTATGGCTCCGCTGAGTGCCTTGCTGCTGCTTGTGCGCCAGAATCAGAAGTGAGTGCTGATACAGAAATGTGGATTTATGAGTTGACCTTCATTTTTGTCTCTTATACTGTCGAATCTTCTGAGACTAAAAATACACCAAGTGGTTAGTAGGCTCTAATGAGCGCAGCTCATACCGCTGCTCCGCCACAAGGAAGTTGATCAGAGAGCATTTCTTGCATGCATGCTATGGTGACTTGATTTCTTGAGGACATGGGGCTTGTGCAGCTCCTCTGGTTTCACCTGTGGAAGCCGAGTCAGTGTTATCACACTTGTTAATCTTCAGCGCTTTTTACAGAGTTTCTGACTAAGTTTACTGAATCTCTGCAGATCATTGGATGAAAGCAACAGGTTATTATTAATTTAGAGTACTTCTTTTGAATTTCTCAAACATAAAACTTTGAATGGTATAATCTTTCAGTAAGCTGATGCCATAATTCTGTAGGTAAAGCTTTGTGAACCTCAGAGCTTGGCAAAGGGACGTTTTTACGTGTATGTTGTTAGCAGTCATCTCTGAGTTTTACAGAAGGTCCTGTTAGGAGTTCAACTAATAAAATGATCTTAAGATTGTTTAGCAGGTAGCTTCATGGGAAGTTTGTTTTGCAGTTTGATCTGCCATAGTGAAGTACTAATGAATATGTATTTGTTTAAAAATGTAAGCTGACTTGAAGCTATTCTGATGTTCTGAGGCTTTGTGAGTGGAATGGTTAGAAAGGTGCATGTCACAATGTTATCCATACTTTTCATTCCTCCTGCAGTTTCTATGTCCAAAGTACTGTTAAACAACATAAATTGAGCTGCTTGCCCATGAAGGAAGGGTCTGAGTGTGGCATTCAGATGCAGAAATGAACCAAATAATGCAGGGACTTAAAAATATAGAGGATACTGGCAGCTAGAAATTGATTTGGAGTTTCCCAGCTTTATACAGCACAACTTTCTCATCAGGTGTGTTTCGTGGATCTTAAATTGCTTAGGTCATACTATTCCAAGAAGTTTAGGTTAGCATCTAATGGTATCTGCTGAGAGATGAATAGGTCACCTGCAAATAAGAATTCTTGTTCAGTACAGCTACTCATATTATTGTCTATTTGGGCGGTTTTGTTTGTTGACTTTTTTTCTGTTTGGCTGAATAAGGCTGGCTTCTGCAACCTAGGAAGGTGCATGTAAGAGTTTGTATCTTCTCGGTGCCTATTTTTAGTTCCGCCTTCGCTCTTCCCATACTTTGGCCTGTCCATGACATGGCACTAGATAACTTGCAAGGCATCCTTCTGTAATTCAGCTAATCACTTCTACCAGTGTTCTGGTTTTCAGTGTTCAGTTACTTCTTTCTGCAGGTGCTGAATTCAGTTAACCACATCTAATTTAAAAATGTAATGTTATAAAGATAGTTACCAAGTGAGTTTTAATGCTGCAGTTACATCATGTCTAATGTGCTTTCTATTTCAAATGCTTCTTTTCCTTAGCTGTAGTTCAGATTCCATGCTAGTTTCCATTGTTGGAATGGCACTGTACACGGGCTATGTGTTCATGCCTCAGCACATCATGGCAATATTGCACTACTTTGAAGTTGTGCAGTGATGAAGAACGTATTTTCAAGAAGTAATCGGGCTCTGAAATCCGGTCTACAAAGAAGAATGAACCTCTCAGTTTTAACAAGACTTCTACCAATGTCAGAAAGACATGATTATGACTCCGAAGACTAGCAAGCGAGATCTGTAGAGCAGGGACGTGAGATGTCCCCTATGTTGTGTGCATTCCTTTTAATTTTACAAGATATGCCCTTGTATAGTAGTTTTGTCTACTTTAACATTGTGATTGTACTTTGATATCAGTATTTTCTTAACTTTGTGACAGTTTCAATATTGCACTGTGAAAGCTTTTCTTAATTGTAATTTTGAGTAAATCTTAATTGCCTTCTATTTTTAATCAGAATTCATCCTATTAAATGGGGCTTAATGCTTTTGCTATTGTATGGTATGTATTTGCCTGGATATTTCTATTAATGTGTTTTGTAAGAAAATACATCTAGATTCATATTAGAAACATGGGTATATTCATCTAATGCTATTTACAGAAGTTAGTTTGTATGACTGAACTCAGGTGTACTGTTTGCTGTCCAAACTTTGAACAACAGTATATTTGTGCATACCACATAAATTTGGAATTAGCAGTTATTTCAAGTTTCTATATTCCACCTGTTTGAGGAGGGCGGGGGAGATGAGGCATTGAGACCGAGCAACAACTGCAATCGTTATATTTAGAGTGGTGCTGTGGTTCTGGGCTTTATCTAGAGGGAAAAAAACCCGTTTATTTACTGACATATGCCCACATAAGGCTTTTGGGATAGCACTTTAAATCAACCCTGTTTTTCTAGCTAACAATTTGTTTGTACTTTTACAGGATGCTTTATTATGTTCCAATGCTTATGATTTCTGCTAATTTTGACTCAACAGTGTAACTATGTCTAGATTTTAAAGGGATTTTCTATTGCTGCTAGTGTTCCAAACATGTTCTTGCTACCAACGACCAAAACGTAAGGATTTAAATGGACTTGAGTTACAAATACAGCAATAAGTAGCTGAATACTTGGCTGAAGTCCAGGCTTTTTTTTTTTTTAATAGGGATTTTTTCAGTTTTGTATTCTGAAATGTAAGATGGTAACAACTTAACTTTCCTAAGTGGAGGATTTTTTTTGTTGTTGTTGTATAAAAAAATAAAAATTTAAAAGCAGAGATTTGATGCAAAACTTTGAGAAGTTAATGTCTTTCTAAATGCTTTTCTTGGAAATTTCCAAAGGTGAAAAATGATACTTGAGCAAGAGAATTATGATTTTTATCGGCCCAGTAATAATAGGTACTGTTATATCTTTTATGCATCTTCTGTTGAAATCAGGAACTGTACATAGGTTGTACAACTAAATTGTTGTCTTTCAAGTTTATTTGATTTTCTCAAATTCACGCTTATGAGAAAGGAGTTTACCCCCCCATATTTAAGAATCTTATGTGTATCTTGATTAAAAACTCCTTTGTCATGTTGGAGCTGTGAAAAACGGGCATTTAACTTAGATGAACCCTAGCTTTACAGAAGCTGCTAGGAGTCACCTGCTAAATTAGTGCCTTTGCTTAGTAAAAACTGTCTGTCTAAACATAAATAGTTTTTGGAGTGGTGTTTTTTTTTAATGTATCAGGAATTGTACATGAGTATTTTAAATTTATATGGAGATAATGATGAATTAACATACTCTTTTGGAAGTAATGTAGCATAAATTCCTGCTGTCCATGGATTAAATTGGTACTATGATTTTGTTTTGCAAACTGCTACTGCTGTTGTGAAAGGGTTTTAGTTGTATGAGAGCGAAAAAATGCCCTTCTGTGTTGTGGCATTGGGAATGTTAAACATGATTTTTAATCATGAAAGGTTTTACACCAGGGCTATGATATACTGACTTGTATTAGCCTTCTGCTTTTTGTTGAGGAAAAATGAATAACCGTAATCTCTAATCACTTCTGTTGGGTTGGAGTGGGCTTGATTGGTATCATAGGTGAATTCAATTTGCTAATCTGAGTACAGTCTTCTTCAGCAGTTATTTTTTAAATTTAAAACAGTTTGGGACTGTTCTTTTAGATTCCAGATACATAGGTAAAGGTGGAATAGTTCCATTAATAAAATACTGTATGTTACTGGAATTTGATTTTCTAGAAGGAAGTTTCTGTAACATGATGTTTTCATGAAGTTGATCTAGTGAAGAGGTGGTTCAAGGAGTGATAATGATGAAACAGAGTAAGTTTTCCTTTTGAAAGTAAGGGTATTGGTAAGGATTTATTTAATCATTATATTTGAATAATAAATGAATCATAAGGCTATTGAGCTGTTTTTGCACTGCAGCCTGATTTATTGTCATGTTAGTTGAGGGATCATATCCTTCTTATGATATAACTAAGCTTTTTCTGTTTAAGCTGGAGGTTGAAAGCAACTTAAATATCCCTTAGAAGCAGCTGGTCAGTTATGTTTCTGTTTTAAAATGGTGATAATAATTGAATCATCAGTCAGTGCTTTGAAGTTGGAAAAAATAATTGTGGGACCTGAGGAAAAAAAAAATCTGTGAGCTTGGCAAGTGACTTTATGTTAGTCTTTAATAGCTCTCAGGGTTTGGATTGTGTCATCAGACACATAAATGTTTAAAAATGCATTAATTGTATTACAGCACAAGTGATAATATCAGCTCCATCAGTCAAGCCTGCCTGGGGCTGCCAAACTCTGCTATGGCCAGGGCAACCACCCAGGTGGGAGGACTTGCTGTTCTGGTTGCCTTGGCAGGAGCCCGTGCAGCTGGTGGCCCTACCAGCTTCCAGAGCCTGCTCAGCAGCGGCACCTTGGCTGACGTGAGGGCTGACTGCTGCAGAGACTCCTTGGAAACTGCAGTAAGAGCTGCCGTGACTGAAAGAGGAAACTGAGGCATGAGCCAGAAATGGATCCAGGATATGTATGTATGTATGTCCTGAATCAGTAATGTTTATGTATCTGTATCTCCTGTTTGTTTCTTTTATAAACAGTTTATATATATATATATATATATATATATATATATATATATATATGCATCTATATACATAAAACCTGTTCACTTCTTGTCAGAAATACACAGCAATTAGTTTGGAGACAGAGGCTGTGGGTTGTTTGTTTGATTTTGTCTGGTTTCTTAACTACCCTGTGAGGAACACATCAGAGAATTCTTTTTCAAGACTTCCTTAACAAAATTTAGCAACAATTTTGCAACCATTTGTTTGTGCATTTATGTAAATATTCAATATTACAAAGAAATGGAGGTGGAAGGAGTATGGCACTGAGAAGTTCAGTCGTGTGATTAGATATGCGTTGCGTTACTGCCAGCTGGTGCAACTGGTATGATGTGAAGTGTTGCCCTGTTTCATTCTGGTGCAGTAATGAAGTGTGCATTGTAAATACTGAAGAAGAGGTACCTGCTGTGGGGTAAAATTAGCTAAAGGTTATGTTGAGGTGAAGAGATACTACGTGGAGAGTTCTGGTACCATGGGATTAGTTGGCTGTGCACCAAGCTGTGTAGATTGCCGCCATCCTCTGAAATAACAGAGCCGTTTACTCTAGGGTTGGAACTCCAATAAAGGTTTTCAGTGTCAGAAGTTCCTTACACCTGCTAATTTGCCCATATTTTCTACAACTACTATTGTAGGAAAAGTTTCTTCCTATCTTGCCTGCTGTTATCCCCTCACCAATGGGGTTTTTCTGTTTGTTTTTAAAGACCAATGCCTGAAGCTTTCCATGTAGTTTCTCTGATCTGATAGGTTGGCTTAAACAGCAGTCATCATTGAGTGCAAAAGCTGCTGTCTTTTCAGCATTTTGTTTGTGTAATGGTGGTTTAAGGGGAAAATATGGCATCAGAGTCCAGAGACAGATCGAGCTCTGGACTTCCTTTGTCTGTAATAGGGAGTGATTAAATTCTGGAGCAGAAACTCCTCTGCTTTTAAAGTCATATGTATTGCAGGATACTCAGGTGATCTCAACTCTCAGAGCATGACTGAAGACTAAGAAATTATGACCATCCGCTCCCTGAGAGTTTGGATAAGAGTTGAGTAGGCCCTGATGTAAATGGGATTCAAACACTGATAAAATTTCTAAAGTATTGTTACAGTCAAGCTTTTTTTTTTCCCCCACAATAATTTTAAAGTAGCAGCAGTTGTCTGTCTCAAATGTTCCAAATGCGGTTATATAAAATGGGGGAATGCATTATGTGATATCTTATCACTACATATTTAACACAATGTACAAAAGGGGGGAGGTGGCCTTGTTCAAAAGCCGGGCTGTGTAAGGCTGTGTTGCTGGTGCCCTTCTTTCCAATGATCTGTGGATTCAGTGAGGCACACAACGTGCACTTAACAGAATTCAGCTAATTTGTAGGTGGAGTTTTGTCATATTAAAACTAACAAACAAACCACCTGACCCAAACTAACTATAAAGCACTGGCTAGCGCTTTATTTTGTAGGTAGTACTTCTTGTTTTAGTTGTGAATAAGGTGTTATACATGTACAATAAATAACCGGCCTCTGCTTACGGGTCAGATATTTAGCCCTTATAGTACAGATGTATGAAAGTATGCATTATTTTGGAAGAAGCCCTGTCAAATATGAGAGACTCTTGTTCTACACTGAACAGTCCCCTAGGTTTTGCTGTAGCTAAGATACATGGTGCCCTGAAGCATGTAACTCCTTGGCATTTTGGAGTATGTTAAATTCCAATTTCCTGTGAGGAGAAGACCTTCTGTTAGTGGCATTCTTCATTCTGGAGGAATTTTTAATTGAGTTACAGTGATTCTAATCTAAAATTGGTTCATTATGTGAAATTAGAGGGAAGGTGTGTAGAATGGAATTGGTGTCAAAGAAGAGAGGCTGGAAATTAAAATTTTATTTCTGTTTGGGCAAGTGACAGGATCAACTGAGGGATTAAAATTTTATAAAGTTTCTGTGAAACTTTTTTCTAATGTTTTGAAAAATGTAGGAGTTATTTCCCTAAATAGAAAGTTTAACTTTGTTTTCAAACTGAAGATGATACTTGTTCTAAACCCCAAACTTGTGAGACAAAAGAAAGTAAATATTTCATGTAAATATAGCAGTTACCAAGGTTACCGAGCCTTGCATGATAGAAGAGTTAGTTTAGCAGGTGATAGTACCAGCCTGATTAGACCACTGCATATTTAGACCGTGGTTGGGGTATGGTTTCTCCATGCTGTAGAGGCAGCTGCTAGTCCTGGTAGGATGTCACGGTTGTTTTTTTATTTATTTAAGGATTTGGAGTGATGGTGCTTGGGATTAGAGACTGAATAATCATCCTAAAGGTTTTACTGTTATATCTAGTGTTATGTAAATGGATGTGTTGATTAAATAAATTGATGTAAAACCCTGCAGCCTTGACACTTGTCTTAACTAGACAGGTAATCGTGGAGCTATAATCACTAAATTGGATATAGGATGTGCCAGTTGCAGACAGATAATGATGGAGCAGTAATCGCTAAATTGGATATAGGATGTGCCAGCTGCAGCTAAAAACCAAACAAGCTTGGAAAAGGTGATGTGTCTGTGCAGTCATCCTCTGTGTTGGCAGGATCATTGTGGTGATCTGTCACAGGCTGTTACTGGCTGAAATGAGTTTTTTGTAGGTAAACGGAAGACTTTGTCGTTCATTACTGTCTCTTATCCTTGAAGGATGCGTGCTGTTTACAAATCAATCTCGTCACAGTAGTAGGTTTCATTTGGCAGGCTTGCGTTAAGGGTTTTCTAACGGTGAAAAGTTGACTGATTTCATAGGTGACTCTTCTAGTCTTTATTTCTTGAGTTTTGGAAATAAAACCTATGATTAATAATCAGCTTGCTTGTAACATCCCAGTAAAAAAAAAAGGATTGTATTTCTTTTATTTAATCCTGTTCAAGAGGTTATCCTGATAATGTTTGAGGAAGAAGCCCAAGATTCAATTTATAGTTGTGGCTGTTTGCCTTCTCATTAAAATTGACAGTTCTTGGATGTGAATCTTTGTAAGCCTGAGTGTTCCTGTACAAGCTCCCTGCTGTAAGATATGATAGTTGGAACTAACAGATGATCGGCACTTCACTAATATTCATACAGATACAACATTGTTTCTGATGTGTCTAGTTTTTATTCATGCTCATTTCTGCAGGTGGAATTGTCTTGGGTATCTTACATTTTGTGTTCCCTGCAGCTGGAGACAGACAGCATATCTGAGGCCCATGTTTCATGGTGACAAGAAGACGTACTACATCACCTCCAAAAGATTTTTTTTTTTTTTTGAAAAATTGCTTTGGCAACGGTGGACCGTATTTGCCGTTTCTCTGAAGTTTGTTTGCTTGTTTTGGGTCTACTTAGGGAGAAAAACTGAAGTATTTATGGTCACATAAGAATTTAAACCAAAAATATTCTGGTCATGGTTTGTATTCCTCTCCTGCTTCTGTAATGATTATTGCCCTCTCTTCCATTTGGGTTGTTTTTCCTTCAAGTTGTCCTTGCTTTGTGTACTTCAAAAAGCAAGAAATTCATGCCTGGTTACATTTTTCAGTGTTGCTATTTAATATACACTGGTAAGGTTACAAAATTCTGGAAGACATCTTTACATAATATTCATGCTGACATAATAGGTTTGTGCTATCAGATCATCTGAAGACTTACCCAAAGGCAGGCTTGGTCTGAATTTGAGTATCTAGTTACAGGTACCAGTCTTATGACAGCTAGTTCTTTTGCTTATGTTACATCACCGGCTCAAAACTAGAGTTTGGGAGAGAAAGCTCCCTGAATTGTATCCCAGGACCCAAGAAGTTTATAGGCTTGTGTAATACTTGCTGGATTTTAATCAGAACTAGCAGATAGTTCCCAAACTCAGGATTGAATTAGTGGGTTAGTATATGAAATTATTTCTTGGTTGTTAGACTTGTTTAAAAAACAAAAAATCTTCAAGACCCCTCCTGTGTGGTTGTAGAGTGCTCCAGTAGGCTGGACAAAAAAGTAGTGCTCAGATCCAAGTAACTGAGGATAAAATGCAGTCTATCTATCTTGGGCCCTAGTAAAGGGCCCATATTTAGATGGTCTGCTGAACTCAGTTATCTAATGAAATGGAAAGATGAGCTTCACTGGAAAGTGATCAAAGGGTTATCTCCACCCAGAGAACAAGAGACAACAACCTTGGAAATGAGGCTTTTGGGTCAGGACGCAGCAGCAGGCTATGTCTGTGAAGTGTCATGGTGCCTAATGCTGTGATCCAAGAGTTCCCTGCAGAAGGGCTTGTGTGACTTCTCTGCATTTCCTTGGAAAGACACATTTGGGCATGCTTATGTTGAAAAGATTGAAAGCGTTTGCAAGGTATCCCAAACAAGCTGAAGCACACAGAATGTAGGCACTGGTCTCTGTGCTATGCTGCGTGGTGTGAGGTGGACAGCCATAAGCCATTTGCATGACACCATGGTTTTAAGTACTGTTTCTGCTAAATATGATGCAAAAACATTCTGTCTTGTGCGTTTTGAAAATGATCAGGCTTGTTCATATGAGTGACAGGTATAGCTCAAGCCTTTCATTTCTTCTTTGGTTGATGACTAAAATCCGGGCAGCAGATCGGTGATCTCCAAGTTGATTGATGATGGTAGTATTTATTCCTTTTAAAGCCAACAGATATGCATCCTGTGATACTCTTCATACAGCTATTGGTAAATGTTTTGCGTTGTGCATTAGAGTGATATATCTACCACTATATACTTTCTCAGCTAGTTTCAGGCTTGTATTAGGACAGCAGACACAAGAGGGAAAGTGAACAGGACAAACAAAAATTGATCCATGGCCATTTCGCTTCACCTGATGAGTTATCATTTGCCTTTTGATAGTTGAAGACTGGAGTTAACCAAAGGTAAAGCACTATATTACAGTAATAAAGGAAAACAAAACATGGAAAGTAACACTGATGATGCTGCAGTGAGGGTCTGTTGTGACCTGCCTGTGCCTATGAGGGTGAAGATAGTGAATCTATTTTGCAAAAGGTCTGCTTATATAAGGAAGGTGTTTGTTAGTCAACTCGTAGGCAAAACAAAAAAGAGCATGCAAGAACTGGGAAGAGGTAAGGGCATGCTACAAAGAAGATTTGTAAAGGCATTGCTTGGACAACCAGATTGCTGTATATAATTAAATGACTTGCTGTATGGATGAGGGCAGTGATGGGTGTTCTTGTACCTTAACTTCAGGATGGCTTTTGACATAATCTCCCACAATATTTTCATCTGGACTAGAAGGGGTATGAGTAAAGCAAATGGACTGTTTGGTGGTTTGAACTGTCTGGATCAGTGGTCTGAAATCAGTTGCTCAGTGTTCATTTGTAAAGTAGTTTAAAGTGAAGTACTCTGTAAGGTGATATTTGGGCTGATAGTTTAGTTTCTTCACGGATGACAATATTCCTCTAAGAGTGAAAGACTGACTATGTTGAAAGATAAAGCCTAGGCCAACAGAAACCTCATGCAGTTTGACAAGGAGAAGTACCAAGTTCTACAACTGATGCAGAATAACCCCATGTAGCTTTGTTGAGAGAATTCCTGGAAGTTACAGTAGCATGTGCTGAACATGAGCCAACAGTGAGTTCACAGCATAAGTCTGCCTGTATGCTTGGCCACAGTGGGAGAACGTGGCCCCCAGATCAAGGGAGATGGTTATCCTCTTCATGCTGTTGAGGCTGCAGCTGTGATACTACGTCTGGTTCTGGGCTCCCTGGTTCCAGAAGGTTGGTGAGAAACTAGAGAGGGTCCAAAAGAGGCTACAAAGATGACTAAGATTTAGAAGCAGGTTTGCTAGAGAAGTTGTGAAACCTCTGTCCTTGAAGGTTTTCAAGACGTGGCTGGACAAAGTCACGACTAACCTGACTGGAACTAGTGCTGGCAGTTATCCCGCTTTCAATAGGAGGTTGGGTTAGTTGATCTCTAGAAGTCTTGTCAAACCAACTTTTCTATTGTCCTTTAAAGGCTAAGAAAAAAGTCAAGAGAAGGAGCAATACCAAAAAGTTCAAATGGATCATAATAGCAACTGAAATGCAGGCATTAGGAGAATCGTGCAGAACCCAAAGTGTCAGGAATTCATATGGTGATGGAGTGAAAGTACAAGGAGGGTTATGAGATGGCAGTAGTGAAGTGGTTCCAAGATGATCTTTACAGCAATATTATATTTCCATGGATGCTACTGTTAGTCAGTAAAAAATTATAGTTAATGAGACTGAAAACAACAGAACAGAAAGTACTATCTTTTGAGCTTAAATGAGCAAAAGAATCAGGAGAGGCACGTGCTGCAATATTGTGGAAGTCTGTGTCCTATAAAACTGAGCAACTTCTGAGTGCAGCAAAATTATTTATCTTCTCATGAATTCTGTTTTCAAAATAGGTGTCTCATGGCCTTGCCCCATACTTTGTTGTTATTGGTACAATATTGAAGAGTTTTGTTTTTTTTTACCCTGGAACACATGTCCTGAGTTGTAGTCTGGGCTCAAAGATTGATTCATTTTTATCTGCATCTAGGGACTTTTGTACTTGAGACTTAAGGTGTCATAGTCATGAATGATTGCTGTTAATAAATCAAAATGTCTTCATTTTCTGTAAAGGGTAGTTTCTGGAAGAGAATGGAAAGGAGAATCTAATTTCCACTAATCCAGTTTGAGGCTGTTCCCTGTGGAACTTGAAAGTAGCTTATTTACAGGAGCTGGCTGTTCTCATGAGAGGCCTGAAAATGTACAGCAGAGAAAACAAGTCTGGTTTTTGCGGCTGAGGGAGCTTAGGTTATTTAGCCTTGAGAAGAAGAGGCTGAGGGGTGCCCTTATTGCTCTCTATAACTTCCTGAAAGGAGGTTGTAGAGAGGAGGGAGCTGGCCTCTTCTCCCAAGTGACAAGGGACAGTGTTTTGCGGAATCAAACTCTATAACTCCGTTAAGGGTTATAAAGCAGGTATGCGTTTATTTGCCGGCAGGTTCGAGGGGGTAATCCTCCTAACTCACACACAGTATGGTCTAACAAGCAGATAGTTATAGTGTAAAGACATGTCTATTCATAAGCACCTATTACATATTCATGACCTTTCCTCGACTCTTATTATAATTAGATTCGAGAAGCTGCTTCTATACTTGCGCAGGTGCAGTGTTGTGGTCTGGGACTCAGGGCTGAAGTAGTCTTCATCTTCCTCATGATCTGTCTCTGAATTCAATCTGTGCGCAGGTGCAACCTCATCCTGGTCAAGCTCCAAGACTGCAGAGCAGGATGCAGTTGGCTTTCTACTCTTGTGCACATTCCAGTTTTCCCTTATCAGTGAATGTCTGCGAATGAGCTCCTCCCTTATCAACATCCAGGGTCTTCAAGGCCTTTACTAGCAGGCAGTGCATATTTCAGTAAACGAAGCTGTCTAAGTTTTCCTAATGTTTCTGCAGTTTTTCTAACTGACTAATATGCCTGCACATCAATTCCCCCGTCTTTTAAACTTAGGCAAATTTGTTTGCCTCCCCTACTTTTGAAAGGGAACTGGATAGGGTTTTGCTTGAAAAATACCTTTCAATGCATTCTCATGAGCACTAGACATAGAGGTCAAAACTGTTAGTCATTGTAGCATTCTCCAGTTCCAAACAAACAACACAGCACAGAAAACAAAGCTAACTAAAACTAACATCGACAGGACAATAATGGGCTGACAAAACTTATTTAGAATGCCAGTCGCAGTGGGTGACCATCTAAATAGCATGTCCCACCAATGATGGTTTGTATCTTCTCTTACCCTTTTCAAGACCCTGTTTATTTCCTCCGTGTCATGGTGGACTGTTTTCAGGGTCTTTCTCCCACTTTTTTGGACTTCATTCAAGATCTTGATCAGATCCTGATGTTTCATTAATTGTTTTACCAATATATGATTCATTACATAGTGTATCAACTGGTAAGATATGACTGGTGCTAAGTAAGAAAAGTCACACCCGACAATCTTAACAAAATTACAACTGCAAAAATTAGAATGATTCTTGCTATCTATAATTGTCTCATCTATTACGATAGAAATACAAGCAGTTCTTAAACATATACAACCTAGGCCAATATATACAAGTACGGTCTTCTGATTAGTGTCCGAATGGATCTCAAAGTGACAGATGAGTCACTGGAACCCCAAAACGGTGTATTATCTCTTGTATTAATGTTCTGGTTACCTCTTGAGCTTTGGCTGTTCTGGTAGGGAATGCCTCTGGCCAACCTGAAAAGGTATCAGTTAGTACTCACAAATATCAATACCTTCCTTTTCTTGGAAGTTCTAAAATAATCAATTTGCCATTGTCATCCAGGCCCGTTGCCTTTCCCAATTTGGCCCATTTCCAATGTGGGGGTATTTTTGGGATTAGCCTGGAGGCAAATATTACACTGCTGAGTCATTTGTCTCACAGTAATGTATACATTTCTAGCTACAATTTCTCTAATTAGGCATTTCTACAGGGCCTCTGTTCCCCAATGCCTTTTTCTATGCTTAATTATGCTATGATTAATTTACCTTGTGGGGTGAGAACTCATCCCTCCTCATTACATGACCCTTCCAAATCTGCAGTGAGCTTTTGATCTTCTTTAGTATATTGGAGTTCTCCTTCCAGGTAGATTTGCCCATCAGGGGTCAAAGCCCCTTCTGTTTTTACGTCTCCTTTGGCTGCCTGTTGCCTCTCTGTCTGCCAGCTCATTTCCTCTTTCCAGTTCCAAATTCACTTTCTGTTGTACTTTGATTTGCATGGTTGTTACCTTCTCAGGGAGCTGGACTACTTCCAATAGTTTCAGGATGTCCATATTTGATGTGTTTAGCCTGTGAGCTCAATAACTCTTTTTCCTTCCAGATTGCTCCATGCGCATGTACAACTCCGAATGCATACCTCAAATTTGTATAGATATTTCCAGCTTTGTCTTTAGCCAACTCCAAGGCACGGGTCAGAGCAATTATCTCTGCCTTTTGTGCAGAGGTATTCATGGGTAAAGGTCCTAACTCTGTTATGTCTCGACTAGTGATAATGGCATATCCAGCATGTCTTTTACCGCTTAGGACATTGCTGCTCCCATCCATGAACCAATCTTCAGCACTTCCTGTAGGACTACCCTTCAAGTCCGGATGGCTCGAGTATGTTGTCTCAATAGTTTCCAGTCAGTCATGATGTACTGGTTCCCGCGTTTCTGCTAAGAAAAGAGGCTGCAGTCTAGTATCTCAAGAACCTTTGTAGGAAAAGCCAGTGTCCACCTTTCACTTCCAATACAGCAGATATTTTATGGGACACCAACATAATCATTCTCTGGCCCAGAGTGAATTTTTGGGCTTCCTGAATATCTAGTATTATGGCCGTAATAGCTCGCAGGCATCCAGGCCAACCTTTTATAGTTGCGGCCGATTGCTTGGAAAAGTATACAACTGCTTGGTGATACGTGCCCGGATCCTGTGCCAATATTAAAGGAGAAAAAAAATGGCTTAGTCACATCTGGGACTCCCAAGGCTGGAGCTGACATCACGGCCTTTTTCAGAAGTTCAGAGGCCTGTATAGCTTCTTTATTCCTTTGAAGGTGTTTCTGTTCAGTGCTTGTTAGTGTATACGGGAGTTTAACAAGCAGTCCATCATCAGTCAGCACCACCCAGTCATTCCCAGAAGAATTCGTAACTCTCTCACTGTTTGCAGTCTTGGAGTTTGCATATTGCCTCTTTTTGGGCTTGTCCCAAAGTCCTCTTTCCAGCAGTGACTTTGTAGCCCAGGTAAATCATCTTGTGCTGCATTATCTGGGCCTTCTTTTTGGATTCCCGATATCCCTGGAGTCCTAGAAAATTCAATAGACTCACCATCCAGCTCATGCAAGTGTCTCTCGTCCTGGTGGCAATCAGAATATCGTCCACATACTGTAACAGTTTTTCTTCCTCAAACGGGGCTTCTCAGGATCCAAGATCTTTTGCAAGTTGATTGCCAGATATAGTAAGGCTGTTTTGAATTCTGCAGTAATACTGTTCAAGTAAGCTGATTTCTGCATCCACTTTTGAGATTCTCCCCTGCAAATGCAAATATTTTCTGGCTGACCTCATGGAGAGGGAGGCAAAAGAAGGCATCCTTCAGGTCTAAAATGGTAAACTAAGTTAGTTCAGGTGTCCATGCAGTCAATAGAGTATATGGGTTTGCCACCACCAGATAGAGGTCTTTATTATTTTATTTACAGCTCATAAGTCCTGGACCACTTGATATGATCCATCAGTCTTACAGACAGGTATTGGCTGAATTCCTTCCCTGTTTTCTCTCTTTAGGGGATCTTATTTAATTCTTACCGGCTGCCGCCCTTCTTAGATTTGACCTCAACAGGTGGAGCATTCTTTGCTTTTCCGGGCACATCAGTGGCCCACACCCCAGGGTATACCTGGTTCGTAATTTCCTCGTTGACCTTTCTTCCTGTGGGCACACTAGCTAGAGATAAGCTCATTAATTGTATGTATTGTTGATAGTTTACCTCCAGAGTAATTTCTCCTTTTTCAAATTTAATCACAGCCCCTAATTGTTCTAATAAATCTCTCCTCAAATGTGCCTTTGGGGAGTTGGGACATGTACAGGAATTGGTGTATACCCCATTGTTTCCCAATTTGTATTTCAAAGGTTTGCAAAAATATGCCTTTTCTCTTTGGCCAGTTGCTCCCTTTACCATCATGTAGTCATTTCCCAGGGGTATCAAAGCTTGGTTTAAAACTGAATATGTTGCCCCGGCATCAATTAAAATTCTACCTTATTTTACTCTTTCCCTCACTTCATTATAACCAGACGATCTGCTAGGGTGGATTTCCCAGATCTCCATCAATCCTCCTTCACATGGGCCACTATCTGTCCTTTCTGATTACTCTGCTCTCTTTCATTTCTTCTTCACCTCATTCAACAATACTTGCAGATTCCTATCTCCTATGGAACACAGCTTTTGAAATTTATGCCTGATATCCCCTGCTGAGTGACCCAAGAACAAAGAAACTAGTTGTTGTATTCCTACCTCCGACCCAGGATCCAGTGGTGTGCTGTGGTACATTGCATCCCTTAATCAATCCAGGAATTCAGATGGTGACTCGGGAGGACTTTGCTTAACTGCATATAATACAGATCATTCCGTCAGTCTTGGGCAACCCTTTCCATGCTTTAAAATCGACAGTGGAAAAGGTACCTTGATTAGCATTGTCCCTCCATCAGGTCCTGCTCAGAGAGCCTCTCAGAGAGCTGCCTGCAGGACCACTGGAACAGACCTTTTCTGATGCAGGAGGATACAGGGCTATCCAGAGGAGTGGGAGTCTTTTCTGAGTCGGCATCTTGTTCCTGTGATTGAGGGAGGAGGCTTAAACAGATCAGTTAGATCCTGTTCTGGTGCCTGGCAAGTTTTGTTTAACTTTGTGCACTTTTGAATGATACTGCACACTGAACAACATTGCCTCAGTTTACCTCCATATTCCTTGTTATTTTCTTGCTCAAGGGCGAGTGCTAGAGGGACCTGTGGGGGGCACAATTCCACAGTCCCTTTATCACTCCAGATTGTTATGGAGGGTTAAAAACATCCTTGTAAGACACTTCATATGACTTTCCTTCTCTCCTCAAAACCAATATTAAGACAGTGTTATAATCTATTGTCTAATTAAGTGGCCACTTTGCCCCATCATCAAATTTGCAAAGCAGCCACCATTGATTACAATATTTAATAAGGGTCTTTTTGTTTTCAGTGCTCCCAGTTCCAAACAACATCCTTCCCATGTGTTAATACACACCCCAGAGGGCTCTTTTTGTTTTCCATTTTTAGTTTCTTTAGTTTGCCTTTTCCTTAGTTTCACCTCCTTCTTTCTCAGTTTTCACTGAAACCTTTCTTTACACTGTTTTTTTAACCTGTTCCCGGTCTTTCCCCTCAAGGTCCTGGATTTCTGGAACCAAATTTTCTTTTCCACTACTGATCATGCTTTCCATTAAATTACATTAAGTTTTGTCCTTGCCAATTAGGCAGTAGTTCAACCTTTCTTACATTACTGATAAACATAATATACGCACACATATACCAAACCTGAATGTATTGTTCCCCAATTATACACAATAAAACTGTCCGCAGAAATAATCACACAACAAATTTGGGATAAATCAATAGTTGGCACTCTTAAATTTTAAGGATAATTTTCTTTTAATAAAGCCTGTTTAGGAATTCCTATAATAGAGGGTTTGCTCATTATTGTTATGTGAATAGAATTGTTCATAACTCAGTATCTCCCTACAGAGATAACATGTTTTAACTCCCGCAGACTCAGCAAAGAAGCAGAAGGGGGGGCACCCATACACACACACACAGCCGCAAGGCTGGGTTTTTCCATTTTTTTTTTCTTGTCCTTTTTGCTAGATATTTTCAAAACTAATTTGTAAGTTTTATAAATGTTTGAAACTTCAAGCGCTTTGTCTCTGGCAGCCCCCCTTGCTTTTCAGAGTGAGCAAACTGTCCTGCCTAGTTTACCTGCATAGTTCTTGAAACTCCTTGGTGGCACAGGTTGGCTACTTGAACCCACCCCAGCATACCCGCTTCTCTCCCCACCAGTATCCGAAGTTTTGAATTCTTGCCAAACTCCAGCACTCTATCATACATTAAACAATTCACAGAGCACAGAACAAATTAACAACACACAACAATCAGAACTCACTCACTTTGCAGTGATGCTGCATCTCAAACACACAGCCATTCGTTTCAGGGCCAGCCCAACTCACACAGTTTTAGTTACGATCAGTTAAATTGGATCCACAATTTCTGATGTTATGGATATCTAAACCACACACAGTACCGGGCACATACAACACTTGAAATGCGATGATAGCTATCCCCAGCCTCGGATGCCTTACAAGGTCTTGGCAAGCTAGAGGGAATCTCTCTCCACAGCTACCTCACTACGTGTCCCGATGCCTTACAAGGTCTTGGCAAGCTACAGGGAATCCCTCCCCACAGCTCACCTCACTATGCGTCCCGTTGGGCCCACCAGTTCCCAGGGGCGAGGAATCTAGCTCCCCATCATCGCGTGTGGCATCCCATCCACGACTTACAGACTCATCCCCTCTTTCCAATTCCCAGGTATCCATATCCCCAAGTCACATACCTTGTCCAGCCACTGATGGGCCGTCTCTTTCTCTGCAGCAATCAGATGGGGATGGGAGATTCTCCGGAGAAATAGTCTAGTGGCGCCTAGAATGTCCTGCTCCCCAATGGTCCTGCAGCCGGACAGAGAGGGTGCCCCATCTGGGGTGCCAAATTGTTTTGCGGAATCAAACTCTATAACTCCTTTAAGGGTTATAAAGCAGGTATGCGTTTATTCGCCGGCGGGTTCGAGGGGGTAATCCTCCTAACTCGCACACAGTATGGTCTAACAAGCACATAGTTATAGTGTAAAGACATGTCTATTCATAAGCGCCTATTACATATTCATGACCTTTCCCCGCTTCTTATTATAATTAGATTCAAGAAGCTTCTTCTATACTTGTGCAGGCGCAGTGTTGTGGTCTGGGACTCAGGGCTGAAGTAGTCTTCATCTTCCTCATGATCTGTCTCTGAATTCAATCTGTGTGCAGGCGCAGCCTCATCCTGGTCGAGCTCCAAGACTGCAGAGCAGGATGCAGTCGGCTTTCTACTGTTGTGCACATTCCAGCTTTCCCTTATCAGTGAATGTCTGCGAATGAGCTCCTCCCTTATCAACATCCAGGGTCTTCAAGGCCTTTACTAGCAGGCAGTGCATATTTCAGTAAGCTAAGCTGTCTAAGTTTTCCTAATGTTTCTGCAGTTTTTCTAACTGACTAATATGCCCGCACATCAACAGGACAAGGGGGAATGGCCTCAAGCTCTGCCAGGGGAGGTTCAGACTTGACATCAGGATAAAAATTTCATGGACAGGATCATTGGACACTGGAACAGGCTGCCCAGGGAGGTAGTTGAGTCACCTCACCCTGGAGGTATTTAAAAGATGGGTGGATGAGGACCATGGTTTAGTGTTTGATAGGAATGGTTGGACTTGATGATCCTGGAGGTCTTTTCCAACCTAGTAATTCTGTGATTCTGTGAAATGGCACCTGGAAATGACTGACTTCTCAACTGTATGCTTTTGCTGAGCTTTGTTCCAATTAGAGACTTTTTTCGGAGACTGGTAGCACAGTAAAAAGCAGTGCATGGTTTTGAAGAGAGAGGGGTCTGTTTTCATGATCAGTGGAGTCATCTATGGTTTTGGGAGCCAAAAGGTCTTCTGATTGTTCTTGTCCTTACCTGTCTTTTCAAGATGCTCTTTGTATACATCATATGCTTGTACAAATAAAGGAACAAAATGTCCATCTAAGCCCGTTGCTACCTGCCTTATCCACTGTGTGCAAAGACAACTGATTGTTCCTTTGCTCTTTGCAAAAGATTTTTTTTATATTTGAGGGCTGGAGGAATGGGTCAGGAAATTACAGTCTTCTAGAAGCTAAGTTGCCTCAAATATTTTCTGAAACTGGATGTTATCTTGATCTGAGGCCTTATGAGTGCAAACTAAAGTAAAAAAAATTGTATACTGAAAGACATGTTGTATTCCTGTTCATACATCCCTGTCTGATGTTTGCATTTTCAGTGGCATTATATTCACGTGCCTGTTGCTTGTTATCTATTGCTTTCCCACCTTCTTAAGAGCTGTACCCTTGCCAGCCATTTCCTATCCCAAAGTCATTCATTTGGGTGTTACTACAAAAATGCAATGCTTGACATAAGGTTCCTTCTCAGTTTGCACCCTTTTCCCTACTGCTTCTCCAGTTTGTTTATTTTGAATTGTTGGTTATCCAGAACACTTGCAGTTCTGCTTACTTTCTCATATGCAGATTTAATAAGCTTGTTTATTCCATTGTCTAAAAATTAGTAGTGAAAACATGAAATGAAGTTGTGCAGTTATCCATGAAATATCCACGTCAATGCATCTTTCTTTTTTTGACAGGGATACATGGATAATTACCCCTTAGGAACAGTGTCTGCTGAATCTGCAGCCATCCTATGATGGTTTCATCTAATCTTTGCTTCTGCAGCTCACTTAAAAGATTACCCTGTTAGGTAACATCAGAAGCCTTTACTGAAATTGTTTTGACATTGATTGCTTCTTCCCTGTCCACAAGGCCTATTGGTCTGTTGTGGAAGGAAATTAGGTTGGTTTAGTATCGTTTGTTCCCTACTGTTCATCTGCTTTAGTACCTTTGGTGGGTTTAGAGATGGTATGATTTATTCTAGTAGTTTTCTGGCAGTCGAATATGTTAGAGGTGTAGTGTATTTTCTGTCTGCCAGAAACTGCCAGTAAGTTCTCCAGGATGACCATCAACACTTATGGGATTAATTCCTTTTTTGTTGTTGTTTTTTTTTTTTAATTATCCTCGTACAAATAACATCATGCCCAAACAATGTGAAAAAGGATGGCCAAGTTATCAGAACTTATTTAGTCTTTTAAGTGAAAAAAATCAAGCAATCAGAATCTACTTTTACTTCATTACTTTTCTTTTAAAATATTTTTCTTAGAAATACTTAAGATTACATACAGCACAGTTACTTACCCTTTTTGTTGTCAGTATTAATTTTACTAACCAACTGCATGCTGCTGACATTTCTAATGAAGACTCTTGTATGATGACATAAAATGTTTTGCCAGTGCCTTGGCTGCAGGGAGAGGCCCTGTGGTTTCGACCTCGTGAGACACGTGCCTTAATGGTGATGGCAGAACAACAAGCTGTGAGTAGAAGACAGGCCTCTATTTGCTTCAGCCACGGATCCTACTTCCTTTTCTTTTCAGTTTCCTAGTTGTTTTCAGACAACATAGGGATTTGGTAACTCTGGTGTTAGAGTAGTAATGAGCCTGGGCAAAATGCTGGGGAATCCCAAGCCCATTCCAAGTAATGGGATTGGTGTCACTGATGTGCCAAGCATTGGGATTTCACCTTGGTGTGTCTGAACTCTTTGGAGAGATTGTGCTACCTTGCTGCATTGTACTGACTGCAGTGTATTTACCATTTATTTATTCTCCCTCTGTAAGTGGGTACTTAAAATTCAAACCTTAAGCCAACTAAATCCACCGAAGTGGAGTTGAATATTTGTGAAAAACAAGTAAAAGTCTCTTCTCAAAGCATAAACACTTGTATTTTCCTTGCACTCAGTATAAACTCTTCTACAAAATGAACTTAGTGCTCATGAAGTGTGCCTATTTGAAGACTCTAAAACTGGAAATATCTATCTGCAAAGCAAATCAAAAGGGAGCTGCTAATGCAAAACCCTTGGCTGAACTGTTAAGCTCTGCACAGGCCTGAGAACTGCAGATATAGCCTGGGCTGATATAATTCAGTCTGGCAGCACAGAGCTGTTTTCTGTGTAATTTTTTTTACTTTACTTATTTAAAGCAGTAAGGTACATTGAATTTCAGTGAAGAATAAAATTAAAGTATATTTTCTGATTAAAGTCCATTTGCTGTGCTTTGTAATGCCACTGGCAAACTGCCTTAAAAGCTTCTCTCAGTTTAGACTGCACTTTAGGTTGTGCTTAAGGAGTTGAGTGGAAAAGGCTCTTTGCCTTCCCTCGAGAGATGTTCAAGTGGGACTTGCTTCCATTAGCTTTATGATATCGTTTCAGACCTCTCAAGGCCATACAAAACTCAGCCTCATTTTTATTCAGTTCGGGCATTCATTGTAATACCAGCTCCATGTTCCACGAGTGCTGATGGTGCAGCCCCATTGGCACCATGCAATGCAACCACAGTATGATGGCTAAGACTGCCCTAGAAAATCAGGGATAAAGGTTTCCACTGCTTAGTATCTTCTGCAGATCAGTTCCTACTAGTTTTAATGGGGAGCCTGGCAACAACTGAGGAAGCAGAAGGTAACCAGGGATAACTGAGAAGGAAAAACATTAGAGATTTTTAATTCCTACAGGCCTATCCTGGCACTAAACACCATCTCAGCATAACGAAAGGGCAAAAATTGGATAATCCAATCAAATCAGTTCAATGCCTTCTTTCCTTCTGCTGATATTGACTGTGTTCCAGGCTGGGTTAGAGCAGCCCCTCAAGCTGAGGACTATTCAAAACTTTGCTTCAAGGAATAAAAGTGTTTTTAAAGGATGGGATTAGTTTTTGGCACTTTGTATAAATGCATATTTCATATGGACTGTTTGGCTTTTATTGGCCTATGGAAATCCAAATATTTCTTGAAAGAATATGTGTTTTCCTAATCCTTATATTTTGGAGATACTAAATTTTCAGACTTAACCTTTTATCATACTTGGTGAGGGTGGTAAACATCCATATGTCTTAATCTTCCCTGCTTTTGGTTGGATGATAGGATGATCTGATCCTGACTTGAAGTAAGGGCCATTTTCTGATACAGTATTGAAAAACCATTAATAACCTGAAAGATGGGATTGCCTGATATTGTATCTTCATGTCTTACTCAATAGAAGGTCATAATTATGCCAGTAACACTGGATACCTGCATTTCAAAATTTTGATCATTAGTTTTCATTATGAGCCCCTAAATAGGTAATTAAAATGATCATCTGCGTCCGAAAACAACAGAAAACTGGACTAAACCAAGTTCCTGTTCACAAAGTCTTGTTGAAGGGAGATGGAGCCTTGCACAAGGTGTTACTAACTCTTTAGAATCATACAATAATAGAATAGTTTGGGTTGAAAGGGACCATGAAGGTCATCCAGTCCACCGCCCCCTGCAGCGAGCAGGGACATCTTCAGCTAGATCCAGTTACTCAGAGCCCCATCCTATGTGACCTTGAATTTTTTCTTTGCTAGAAGACTCTTCTGAAGGTCGTGATGTGGCTGGAAAATAGGCAGATGAGGAAGCCAGTTATTGTACCTGGATATGCGGGGTTAGAGCCCGCCCTGTTGCAGTCGGTTTGGGCTAGAGGGTTTGTAGATGTCCACAGCATTATGCTTTGCTTTGGGAACGAGGGAACTGACTTTCTGTTCTATACTGACTTTCCTGGACTGTGTGTGTATTTTGATGTTGTTGTTTTTTACCAGGATAATTAATTTTTGCAGTCTCTGAAATAGTATTCCTGTGATACATCCTACCTTATACCTGTACAAGAAAGCAGCTTTACCACATTCTGAGTGTCTTAGGTCTCTTCTTATGCATGAAAAGCTGATATAATTCTTTAAGTATAGGACCTTACTTCTTAGTTAGCTGACCTCATTGTTACCACCACCTCGCTGTCCTTGATCAGCCTCAACTCCTGTTCTGTTTTCCAGAACTGGCTCCAGCTGGCTTTCAGGGCTGGGAAGCTTGGGGCAGGTATGTGTGCCAGCGTCCGCAGCTCCGATCCAGTGGCATGAGAGCCAGATCTGCTGTGACATTTTCCTGAGTATTGTGAAGGGTGGGAGGTAAGCTGCACAACAGCTTGATGGGTTAGATGCTTTTTATTGTGGATCTAAGTACCTGTGGTCAAGCTTAGGCATGTAGGCACTAATGAGATCCAAAGTAATGAAACACTAGCATAGAAGTATGTATCATTGCCTGGTAAGGAAGAGTACCAAGGCAATCCTGGCTTCTGGACACTGAGTTCAGATATATGGGATTTATACACTATCTTTAATCATGCTTTTATCTCAGCCTGTGAAACTTTGGCAGGAAAATACAGAGTCAAGTACAGCTCTGTGCTTTGAGGACAGTGGAGCTAAATGGGGGAGAATTATGCCCACAAATGCACTCAGCTTTCTAGCAGCAGCAGAAGCGCACTCCCTGTTGTGTTTTCTTGTAATACACAGAGGGCAGAAAGGTTATGATTATTTTCTGGCTTGTGGATTTAATGAAAGCTTGGCAACTTGGTCTTGATTATCCCCACTAAAGTTGACTTTTAGACAGTTATTTTTGTTTGAAAAGCTTATTTACGTTGAAAAACCTGTGTTACAGTGGCATGAACCCATGCATAAGGTGGTTTATGTTTCAAGTCCAGTGCAGTGCTTAAAGGGTAGACCTGAAGGTAAGCTAACCACAGTATTCCTTCACAAATCTCTCCTCTTCTTGACCCTTGCAGTGAAAAAAGAGATACAAGAATGACTGTGCCTGGACATAGCACAGAAGAAAATAATCTGATCTCATCACCATCTCCATTTTGCAAATATATCCAGAGCACAGCAGTGAAAAAAATCATTTTTATCTAGTTCCTAATTCCTCTTAGAAATGTGTTAAATCCCAAAGTTTATATGGAGTCTCCCGTGCCTCATTTTAGGTGCAAACAGACACTAATTAGAGACATTAAGCTCTCCACTGCTTCTGGGATTTTCATGCATCCCAGCTGGAGTTTATTTATATTGCAACTCAGTGCCAAACAAGGCACACCCAAGCTCAGGCTCTGGACACAGTCCAATCTTTAATAAACAAAATGAGGTTAAGCCTATTCTTTATTTTAAAAGGGGAGGCATTGGAAGTCTTTTCAGCCTTGAAATCCTGCAGGGTTTGTTTGTTTTCTCCCTCTCTCTCCTCCCTCCCTCTCCTTTTCTCTCTCTCTCATGACATCTTGGAGGCAGAATCTTTATCTTCAGGAAGATGAAAATTGACAGGAATGATTTTTTTTTCCTGTGGTCCTCCTAGTTTTTGATCTGCAATTGCCCCTCTTCCCCTCTTTGCTCACTCTTTGCCCTTTCAGTTCCTATGTTGTTTTAAGTTTTTGCCCTTTCAGGTTGTAGTGAAAGTTTGTTTTCTGCTTCATCTGGTTTTCTAAGCCTTTGGTTAGTCATCATTTTCCTTGTTTTAAGAGTTTTGAGGCACGAGCATCAGTATTTTAGTTGATGGATAATAGCCTTTCCATGTTTATTACTCTATTGTTCCAGTTTTATTTGGTCTGATTTTAATTTACCATACTGAATAACACCTTCTCCTGTTTGCTGACCCAGGTCTCTGTGAGCTTTCTCAACATCTAGAGTAATGCTTGTGTTGTACTTAACTTGCTGAGGTTGTTTCCATATGACAGCTGTAGGTATTTTGGTTTGGAAAGAAGTGTGAACTACAAGTTACAGGTTACCTAGGAGTTCTCTGGGTAAACCTCACAGCTTCCAGTTCTGGGTTGGTCTGCCATAAAATTACTTCTGATTATTATTTACTGCCTGCTCCAGTCTTCAGCTTTTGGATGCTAATGGAGGTTTCCCTTCATGGTCAGGGAAAGCTTATACAACCAGGCTGCTAGCTCTTGTTGTTGGTTGAGTTTAGTATGAGCAAGGAACAAACATCTGCTTTAGTAGCTTTGCAAAGGTCCATATAAATCTTAGTTCTGTGGTGAAACCTGACAGGAGTATATGTTTTTACTATAGTTGATACAGTAAAATAAGTATATGGACCAGTGACCTGTAGCAGCTCTGCTTCTGTCCCAGGAGATAACAAAGTCTCTGTGGACTGCTATGTTGGAGGACCCTGCTTGATAGGTGATTCAGAGCAACTTGGAACAGTGTTTTTTAGAGAGCAAGTGGTTGCAGGTCCAGAGGGAGATTGGCCTTTAGCAGAGAATCTAAACAACACCAGGGGAAAGAGCTTTTGAGGCGGGGGAACCCTCAGCTTTGCATCAGGTTACTTGTCCTGATATTGATGAATGGGTAGTTTGAACTAAAATGCATTTTAGCATTGCTGGGGAGATGCACGTGGTTTATGTGTGTACTTAACCCACACTAAATCTGTACCGTCACCTTGCTGCACTGCCTAGCAAGCTTCACCAGAGCCAGCACAGGTCTGGCTTGCATATGCTCTTACCACACCTCTAACTGCACAGTGGTTTTATGTCTAGTCTAGGAGGTATTTTACCTGACTGCCTGATCTTAAGCATTCCAGCTACTCTTGGGCAATATGTCCTTGCGTTTGGACAGACAGGACCTGTAGGTGATCCTGTTCCATAGGATGTGGTGAGTACTTTTGGTGGTGCAGTGACCTTGAGCAGACCGGCCAGCACAGTAGTCTTTCCTGTTTCTCTCTGCTCAAAAGGGTTTTAGTATTCTTATGTTTTCTGAAACAGTATAGTGATCAGCATACTAATGGTCAAAATTAGTTAGACTGATGTAAGAGGGAGGCAGCCCACAATTCTCTGCATGTTTGTGGGTATTTAAGTCAACAAGATATTTGTTTTGACAAATAAGAGGAAAAAGAGTAATAGCAACATGAGGATAACAAAATCTGAGATCAACAGGTGAAATTAGGCTGGACATTTCATTACTCATCTCTCTCACATGTGCAGAACCCACTATACAGATAAGCAGCATGTGCTATGTTCAGCTAGACCGATGTCTGTCTTACCTCAGAGATCACCAGTGACAGCAATTTCGTAATATTTCTGCACACTCTATTCCTCTGCTTATGGGAGTATTTATAGTTTAAGTTAATGAATGGATAAATGCACCTTAGTGACTCTGCTGTCACCTTCTCTTGGACTTTGTGATGGCCACGGAGGAGGTAAGAAGATGAGTGAGACTGTGCCTGCACAGTGCCTACCACTTCTGGTTCTATCCTCTGATCACCCAAGGATGGGTGCTGCAAAGAGAAGGTTAAACTGTGCTGGCCAGATCCCATGATTTTTTTGATGTTTATTGCTCTTTGTACTTCATATTTAGGGATGTTTAGCTCAGTAATGATGCACCTCATAGCCTATCATAAAGCTGATATTCTGGAGACAGATAGACAACATGTGCAAGCTTGTTCCTTGTCAGCATAACAACAATAATGAGGTTACAATGTCAGCACAATTAATTGAAATTACAACAAAGCCAGGTATATAAAATCTAATGCAAAAATCTACAGCCAATTAAGCTTCATTGTAAAGTGACAATGAATTTAGCTGCAAATGATTACAAAGCTGCAAACTACATGACAGTGAAATTAGTTTGTTTATATTAGTACATCAATTTTATCAGGCTGGCATGAATGGACCAGTTTTGTCTGAGAAAACAGACAGTGTTTTCCTAAATTTGGCTTGGTTGTTGATTTGTACCTTTTGAATGAGACTCATCATTTTTTTCAGATGGCAAAATATGTATAATCTTTTAGGCAATTTCTCACACAGTCCTTGCAACCTAAGTTTTACTTCAGTAAGATTGTTTGTATTCAGAGTAATCTTCATCTCGAGGTTGTACTGGATGTACAGGAAAACAAAAAGGTAGATAGTAACCCACTGCCTTCAGATGAGATTTATCCCATGTAACTCTTTGATATTTAAAATATACTGCTTCGGTGAGATGCCAACAGTTCTTACTCCTTCCTATATGTATAAATTATCTCCTTTCTGATCCAGATGCTAAATCTGTCCTTTGAAACAGCACTACAGGACACTCCTGTGGTGATGGAAATGCTTAATTCCAGTGTTTCAAGGTTAGCATCATCATGCTAACCTCCTCAAAATAGGTTCCTATACAAATTGTTCCCCTGCAAAGTCACTCAGTGCTTGAGTGACTCAAACAATGAAAACAGCAATGGGGTACTGAGCCCACTCATAAGTGCCATAAAGACTAAACTCCACTCTGTTGATGTTCAGCCTTGTGTTATTGCGAGGAAAGAGATCCCTTGATAAAACTCCAGGAGACAACAGAACTATTTCTTCTCAAAAATAGATGAGAGGGAGCTGCTCATCAATAGATTCATCTAGACCACAATACCTGTCATTTCTCCAGAGGATCGACACTTCACAGCTAGCAAAATGAGAACAAACTCCTTTCTCAAGATTTGCCAGCAAGAGTCCTGAAATGAGCACCTCTTAGATGGTAGGTCAGTCTCATGTGCTGATTTATAGGAGAGGTGAAATACAGTTCTTCCTCAGGTTGACAGGGCCATTTTTTGTCATTACAGCAAAAATGAATCTGTTATGGATGAGCAGCATTGGTGCTAGGCAGTTGTACAGGCTGAGTGGTCATTACAACTATCTAATGCTGTATTTCTTTTTCGGATCCTACAGTTCCTTATCTTCCTCTTCCTGACAGAAAAGTAAAGGCATTTGATCTGACCTCAAGCTTCTGCTTATTGCAGCCTTCCAGGCTTCTGTCTCTTTGCTTATGAATCACATCACAAATATCTTCACTTTTAATACTTTGGTGGTAGCACTCTTGGCATGTTGTTATAGCAACAGTACATACCGTATACATCAGAATATCCCACGTAATATCACTGAAATAAAATATTTTGCGTCCGATCAGGTGCAGAGTATCTGTGGTGTTTTAAGGATATATAGAAGAACTTTTGTCCTTAGATAACAGCTCTGTTTCATTGTGCTTTCTCTATGCTTCCTGGGTTTCTAACTGTCCATAACACTTGTTCCAGAAACAGTCCCAGCACTGATGTGTCCCTCTTGTAATGGAGTGAGCATAACTGCATGTGCTTCTCTGGCAAAGAGTAAATAATTTATTTATATACTGGCAGCAAAGGAGCTGCTCTCTCCTGAAATAAATATGCATAACAAAATAAATTAATGTTCAGAATTAAAACTGGGCAAGACCAAAGGAGGGATAAGCTTGTTTTGGGTGAAGATAGGTTGCATAGCTGAAAGTACTTATGCTGCGAATTACTGGGGTGGAGCAGAAGAGATGTCAAGACCTCTGGTGCTCTGAGGAGGGAAAACAAGGAGGTCACGCTGGTCCTTCCTGACTCTTTCCTGTCCAGTGATCTGGGGATTTCTTTCTGCTTAGGGCCTGTGTTTTTCCTGCAGCTGAGTCAGGCTCCTGGCTGTCACTCTCAGCTCTGGTAAGCCAAATACAGCCCTCTGCTGTGTGCCGGTGGTAAGTCTTATAACCTGACTTTGACCCATCTGCACCAGCCTTTTTTTCAGACACAGCTTATACTGTTGTTGCCCACCTACTCTTCTTTTTTACCTCATATTGGTATAGTGTTTATCTTATTAGTTTGAATACTAGAGAATATTTTACTTGCCTTTAAAATAAAAAATATCCATCAATCCTCTCGAAAATTTCACAGATGAGCACTCTCCCTTCTTCACCTCACCTACCACTTCTGCAAAGGAGAGCCTCAGCCCATGCTTGCGTGAGCAGATGTAAAGAACATCTCCTATGTGGGGGCTGGTTTTTATAGGCTGTATCAAGTTACCTCAGGGGAAGGAGTAGGAGGCTGCAAAAGGTGTTTTTCCATTTACAGATAAAATTACTTGGAGAGTGCAATTTCTGGGAGATGACACCTAGTGGAAGTACAAGCTTCTTAACAATTTTACCATTGACAATAGACTGTGCTCTTAGATACCTGAATTTATGACGGCTTCATTTCTGTCTGCTTCTACATGTTCGCTAGCAAGGGTTATTCCCCGCTTTGCCTTTCTGGACATTTTCTGCAGTGGCCCATTCCCTGTTTTTATAGTGCTGTACGAAGACACCTTTTTTTTTTGTCTGGTGGAAAAAAAAAAAGACAACATATGGAAAAAACTGTTGAGGATAGAAAGGCTTTTTGTCGTCTAAAAAGTGCATGGTTGAATGTGTCCTGCCCATGCTCTGCTTTTGTGTGTCTTTTAACAAAGATTAGAAATTGGCAGAAAAGCAAACTGTGGATCAGATGATCTGCAAATATTCCCTTTCAACCTCAGCATCTCTTTGATTAAGAGACATCACGCTAAAATCGATTTAAGGCAATAGAGAGGAAAAAATCTCACATATACACACAAGGCTTGAGTGCGGGGGGAAGGGCAAAGATAAAAAAGGAGTGACAGTTTCCTTTTTTGTTCGTTGTTTACACTGATGTTATCAAACAAACCCATGTGTAATCCTTGCACATATGAGTACAGAAAAGGAAACCCTGTTGTTAGAGAGAAATGAAGGGCTGGTTTCCAGCAAGGCACATATAAGGTAGTGCTTTCCACTTTCCTGAACAGCACACGCAACTGTACTTTCTTCCTAGTGCCTGTTTGTGGCATACTGAACTCTTCTGTAATTCACTTCAACACTCACATCTTTGAAAGGTCAGATCATCAGCAGGCAATTGTATGAAATTGGCAGTTTTTGCATAGGAGCAGCAGGGATATTTCAGGCTGGTCTGAAGAAGTGTTTGTAGGAATCTGCTTACAAGTTCATCTGGAGTTTGCTTGTGCCACTTCGGTACTAGTATTCTTATTTTCACAAAGATTGCAGTTTAAAAAAAAAAGAATTTTTTAAAATAAAAAGTACTGACACAAGACAAAAACCTTCTCAAAATAGGGCAAATTAGAACTGAAAATTATTTACTACCTGGGTAGTAAGTAAGTATAATTACTTACTTGTACTTTCCACTTCATAGACTTTGTTACATAAGAAACTCTAATACTATACAGTGTGTTTTCTCTGAATTATTCATGACAGTGTGTTCTGAGTGGCAATCTACTAACCATATGGGGTCCACGCCTATGCTGCTGATCAAGCACTGCCCAGAAAGACAGAATCCTCCTCTGGCAAACACCCAGGCTAGAGCTTGATTTTACTTCTCTCCCAGTACAAGTGGGCAGGAGGTAGGTGCTTCTCCCATTGGTGGGATGAATGCTGGAGCATCTCAGCAGGTGCTGCACAGGCTGTGTCTGAGGGAGGGAGGAGATGAAGCGTTTAGGTGGTGCTTGTAGCCATAAGTGTGTGTGAGTCACGAAGATGTGCTTGTGTCTGACGATGGAGTTGTGGTTACAAGACCTTTGCAAGAAGAGCCTGGAACAACCTCTACAGTGAGAAGAACCCAGCAAAGGTAAGCCCTTAGTACTCCAGCAGAGTAGCAGAGCTCTTGGACTAGAAAGACCTGGGTAGCTATGGGGTTGCAGTGATAGTGAAAGGTATGCCATCAAACCAAAGGTTCTCTGGGATCAGTTAATTAGCACTAACACTAATGACTGGTGGCACTGTTGAATTTACATGGCAGGCGGATGCTGGATTTACTTCCTGCTATGCACTAAACTCCCATTTTCTTTCCAGCCTAACCTCTATTTGTGCCTCACATTGCCTATAAGGGTTGGGGGGGCTCCATAAGGTCTTCAGGTTTGCTCATTGATCTCAGCGGCAATGTATGCTTGTAGCCTAGATGCCATTAGAATGATTCATAAATAGACTTTGCTGACCCTTGAGCTTGTGAGTTAATCTTAACTCCAGCCAAAGATGGGCCTCAATTAGAACTTGGTCTCTCAGTCTCTCCAGATCTGGAGGCAGTTTGAATTTGCAACTAGTGATGTGATCTTGTTCCCAATCCCATGACTTAGTGGCTGGAAATTCTAATTCTAAATCTCTCAAAACGTTAATTTTCTTTTGTGTGCCTGGTGCATGGCAGGCAGACTCACTGGATCCATTTGTTTAACAGTCATGTGAGGTTGTCATGAGATGCTTTGGGTGACATGCAAGAAACTCTGCAATGGAGCGACTGGCTGAGGCTCTTTTTGATTTTGGATGTGGAGACAATACAGGTTCCCATAATTTTTGCTGTAGAGTCCATGTTGCTCAGCATTTTCTTCATTTGCTTCAGTGGGACCTTGAAGTGCCCCATTGAAGCGGTGACTCACTTTTTTTCTTTTCCCCACTTGCTACTTACTTTTTTTTTCCTCTCTCTCTCTTTCTTTCTTACTTATCTTACTATGCCTTGTTTTTTTCTTTCCTGGCATTGTGGTGTGTGTCAGATCAAATCTCAGTTGTGTTTTGTGACCATGTGTTCAAGGTATCACATTGTAATCTGATTGAACTGAGATCCATTTTTGCAACTTTGGGAAGCTGCTGCTCAGCTGTGTCTAAAATAAACAGTGCATTTACTTTTATCCTGAGAGATTTGTTGGTCTCCAAGTTGCTGAGCAGATATCAAATGACCTTCCCTTTTCAACTGTGCAGGGTGAAGGAGGGCCCGAACAAATGTGGTGTCTTGTGATTGAGCCGTAACACATGCTTTGCTTGTTCCGTGCCTAAATTATTTCTGCAGCCTGCTGTTAAACATCCAACATCAGTTTGCTTCAGCAATGATACAGAAAAAATGTCTGAAAGGGAGTTTAGAAGGAATATATCTGAGGCATTGTTGCTTTTACAGCACATCTCTTTTCTCCTCCTGACTTTTAGCATCTTTGCTGGTTTGTTTTGTGGAGTAAGTCTCTGTAGTTTGGGTTGAAGGAGACCTTAAAGATCATTCAGTTTCAACCCCCCTGCCATGGGCAGAGACTTCTCTCACTAGATCAGGCTGCCCAAGGTCCCATCCAGCCTGGCCTTGAACACCTCCAGGGATGGGGGAGCCACAGCTTCCCTGGGCAACCTGTGCCAGTGCCTCACCACTCTCGTCATGAAGAAATTCTTCCTTATGCTTAATCTAAATCCACCCCTCTCCAATTTATAAGTGTTCCCCTTATCACTACATAGACTTTGTAAACAGTCCCTCCCCAGCTTTCTTGTAGCCCCTTCAGGTAGTGGAAGGTTGCTTTAAGGTCTCCTCAGAGTCTTCTCTTCTCCAGGCTGAACAACCCCAACTCTCTCAGCCTGTCCTCGTATGGGAGGTGCTTCATCCCTCTCATCATCGTTGTAGCCCTCCTCTGGACCCGTTTCAACAGTTCCATATCCTTCCTATGTTGAGGATCCCAGAACTGGTCACAATACTCCATGTGAGGTCTCACAAGAGAGGAATAGAAGGGCAGAATCACCTCCCTCAACCTGCTAGCCACACTTCTTTTGATGCAGCCCAGGATAAAAGTGGCCTTCTGGGCTGCAAGTGCACATTGCTAGCTTGTGTTAAGCTTCTCATCAACCATCACCCCCAAGTCCTTCTCTGCAGGGCTGCTCCGTACCTTCCACTCATCAAATCCATATCTTTCCAATTTAGAGAGAAGGGTGTTGTGGGGGACCACGTCAAAGGCTTTACAGAAGTTTAGATAGACCACATCCATCGGTTTACTAGTGTCCACTGCTGCGGTTACCCCATCATACAAAGCCACTAAGCTGGTCATACAGGATTTGCCGCTGGTGAAGCCATGCTGGCTGCCATTGATCATCTCCCCGTCCTCCATGTGCTTGAGCTTAGCTTCTAGGAGAATCTGTTCCATGATCTTCCCAGGCACAAATAATTGGACAGAGTTGTCTTCTGCATAACAGGAAAGTTAAAGAGTCGTGATCTATTACTTGTCCTACCACAAATTCATTTTATTATGGTAATGATAGGAAATATCCTGATTCTCTAAAGTTAAACAAAAACCGAGAGCAGTTTTAGAAGTGCTGCATCAGACTGCACCTAACAGATATAATTGTTGCTGCTTTCCTTCCCAAAACTGAAATTCAGCCTCATGCACATTGTAATGGGATAGCTTCTTCCATAGAGTGGGTTAACAGCTGGACAGTTTCTGGAAAGTTGTAGCAAGCAGAAAACACAAGCCATTGATATTAACTCTCTGTTATCCTAAGATCTGAATGACTTATGTTACTCCTATATTATTTTACGTAGCAGAGGCCCACTTTTAATGCGTTGATTAGAGAGTATATTGTCAGAAATTCTACTTACTGTTAATAAATACATGAAAAGAAATAGGTTTCAACAAAAAACAGATTAAGCCAAATTTAATAGAAAATGCTATTAACTCCTGTCAACAACTGCTGGCTGTTCATGCAAGGTAATATATACCCTCCCTGGATTGTTTTTAACTTGCTTCGGATGTATATTTTTGAAATAAGATGGAATTTCAGCTTGTGGCTGTAGGACATTATCTTGGTCTTTTTTCAGCTCCTATTTGCATCAGTTACAATAATCTTTGTTGCCTTTATTAAGAGAAGGATCAGACCCCTGGTTAAAACCAGACATGTGTCCTGAATAGCCGCTTGCAGCTTGAGGGGAATTTAGCAGTGGTTTTGACAAGAAAAACCATTATTCATCATGCCTCATTTAGCAGGCATCAAATTTTACATTTTCCTTCTGCCAGCTATTCACTCTCCTGCCCCTTCTCATCAGTCAAATACAATTAATATCACCTTAACTGACTGTTCACTTTGATTATCCAGTTTAGTATTATTCCTAGTTTCCTTTCTTGGCATTAGCAAGCCATGAGTAATGATTTATAACCTTGTTAAAACAGTATTGCTTGCATGTCTATGTACCTAAGTTTCTATTCTCCTTTTTACCCCAAATACCTTCCAGACTAATTAGATGTTACCATGTTGTTTCCTTATGCTCTGACTCCCTATCAGCCTTAGTACTTCTGTTAATCTTTTACTGTGAATTTCTTTCTGCTCTCAGCTCTTCTGCACAACCACTTCTTGACTGTTCTTAAGAGAAAATCCTATTTTTCACAATTTCTTTACCCTTGTTGTTGATGTACCTTCCTTGGAAGTTTTTGAAGTAGTCTGTGACCTCTAAAATAACATCTTCTTTGACAATTAGTTGACATCTTGTACTATCTCAGTTCAGCAGAGCCCTTCAGCTGGTGTTCCCCACTGCTCAGAAGCATGAAGGAAGGAGAGCTGTCAGTCTGGAGTAGATGGTTTCTGAGATTAAATTATCCAATTTGCTGGACCACCTGCTGGTAACTGTTGCTCAGCTTCTTGAGCTGCACATCTTTCCTACATGTAGCCTGAATGCTGCAAATGCTTCTGAGGTATTTGAGTAGCCATTCAGCACAAAAAAGCTCTGAGAGACCATTGCTGGAGTCAAAGAAATTGGATGTGGGAAAGGCCTGAAGGAGGCCAGGTGGGTTTATGTCCCTCATCCCACTGCTGGGGAAGGGTTGGTCACAGCGGTATTGCCGCTTTGTTCTCTGGCCTGTTGAGTTTTCAGGGTCTTGCGACGCCCTCATTTCTGCGAGTTACCTGGGTTTTAGAAGCAATGATTCTTGGTATAAAATATAAACAGTCAAAATATGTGTCCAAACCTTTTACTGCAAATCTAGGAAGAGCATTTCACTATTTCTGTTTGAATTAGGCTGTTAGTGCAGAAGCCTCTTGTGAGTGATTAGTAGTCCTGCCCTCCTGGAAAGAGTATGTGTAGTTTCACGGAGCACTGTCAGGCAGTTAGGAACACTGAACTATCTATTTCTTTGGCTGATACCTTCTTAATCTGGAGTCCGCTTTGGCTTCTGCCAGTTTACTTGCTGTGGGCTTGCAGGGTTTTGTTTTCCTCTGTAGAGCTAGTGGGAGCCAAGCAGGTAGGTGTGCTCCACAGGCAATGTCCAGTCGTTATTACTTCTAAATCCTCTTTATTTGTTCTATCAGATTTCTTCTTGTATCCACATACTAATGGGTGAAAAAGGCAAATTCAAGTCCCGCATGAAAGTGGTATGTTTGATAACTGAATATGCTGATGTAGTCATGAAACCTAAGAATAGCAATATCTTGCTCTCAGAGAACGGCAAGATGTCCTAGCAAGCTGTGCTCCTGTATCTGGTTTGAAGTCAGCTTAAACTCTGCTTCTACAATGCAAGCTGAAAACGACTTGCACCATATGACTATTCAGTCATTCTCTAATCAAAGTTTCTCAGACTTCCCTAGAAATTAAACTGACTTAAAAGACAAATTATTTTTTGGAGGTCTTATAGATGCATTTTCTCAGCTCGTCTATCCTTTTGATGGCTACCAAAATTCTTATGACAGCAGGCTATTACTTACATAGTGAAGTGACAGGATGTGATTCACAGGCCTAAAACAATATTGGTGCACTATGGATGATTCGTATTGCATTGCTATGTGTACTGTTTGATCTGTAACTTCTCACATTGCTATTATAGGTGAAATTGTGCTGTGTTGTTCTTAATACAGAGAAAGTGAGAAAATGTATCATCGTCAGCATTATCAGTAGAACTGGGCTGTACCACCTTCATTGTAGCTTCTTCAGCATACATAGGATGAGAAAAAGACAATCAACACCCTGGCTGACCAATCAGCACGAGCGTGAGCACTGTGTGAAAAAAGAACTATGTAGGAATGCTGCACCTCAAAACCCCCTGTAGTTTAAATGAGCAACTGAGATGAGAAACAATGTGTGTTTAGAACGATGTAAGTTGTTTATTTAAAGATATAAAAGCTGGATCCTTTGCAGTGATCTTTGGAGACCCCACCTATGAGTAAATGCGCTGTGTAGGACTCCTCAGCTGCTGCGATGGGCTTTCCAAATCTTTGCTGCAAAAAGGGGATCCTGTGGCAACTGCAAATCTGGATGATGATGATAGGACAATTAGTGATATAACTTTATTAATTACTATATTTATTCTCTTGTAGTAATAATTAGACACATCACTTTGAAAGCTGCTACTGTTAACTTGGTTTTAATCACTACTAATCATTTGTTACCTTTCTTGCTTTAATAAGTTAAGTAAAACTTGATTTCACAGAGCATTTAAGAGTTTGGGCTTTTATGCTAATCACGCTTTGTGCTTAACACTCTGTGGTAAAATGTGGGAAAGTAGTGCCAATGATCTTGTAGTTTGCTTTAAACACAACAATTAATACTAATAAATCTTTACAAATAAGGATCTAAGTAGTCACTAGAAGAGAAATTCTTTCCTCTCTTTCAAGTTGAGGTATTAAGGATGTAGCTGGAATTTCTTTCCTTCTTCAGGCCCAAGGATTATTTAAGTATTGCTTGAAAAATAGAATGGCTTCAATCTGGTGGTATTGACAGCATCCCTAAATGCTTGCACACCTCTGGTGTGAGACGTGAATTTGAACTCTTGAGGGACATGGAGGAAGCTGTGCCAAAATGTCTCATTCTGTAGTTGAGGATAGTGGCCACAGGGATCCGTCAAAAGGGCTTGGTTAGCTACTTTACTCAGGAGAGAGCTGAAGGTTTTGCATCCAGCCTAGAGGGGAGTGCTCCTTACAGCATGTGTCTGGTTTAACACATTTCCCTTTTGCGTTTCCCTTTTGCATTTCCCATCAGTCACCTCAAGACACCTACTTGCAGATCTATATGTGCCCTGAGCAAGGCAGAAGCTGTGGGGCTGTGGAACAGTATCACTCTGCTTGAGCAGCACTTGGGTTCAGAGCTCCCTTGTTTGGACCGAATTTGACATTTAGTGATAGCACTGCTTGGGCCAACATAAAACACAGGGCAGATCTGTGGCTGTCTGAAAAGCACATATGCTCTTCGGTAATTTGCATCCTTACACCTCTGCCGAGTTTGTTGTCAGACACCTAAAATAAGTGCAGATTTACCAGGGACGTGAGAAGGTCTCCTGCATCCCATTAACTCTTCTTGAGCCATGTGTTTATATGTTAGCAGTAGCCCATCATCCACACTGCAATTGCTTCTGCCCAGGCCAGCAGAAGCTGGGCATCTTAATTAAGAGCTGTCAGTTCTGCAAGCTGGCAAATTACCTAGGTGTGCTGAGAAACTAACTACTGTATTGCCCAGATTCTTTGGTGAGTCTAGCTCAGAGACACTTACCATTTGATTATTTTAATTTCATGAGTTCCTAGAGGCCAGAGGGAGGATCAGAATCTTACTGTGTTAGATGCTACAGAGACTTGTAGAAAGAATCTTGCCCTGCAGGTCTTTCAATCTACATACAAGAAGATTAAAGATTAGAGAAATGGAAGTATCATGCCAGTACAATAATCAGATGATAAGTGGTAAATATCACATTAGTTCCACGTTAGATTTTTTGCCCCGGTTTTCTTGTTACAGTCCTTTACTCTTACCCTCAAAAATAAGAGGTAAAGAAAGACGAACTGATGCTTTCCACTCCTGTTACTGTATCTCACCTGTGGCAAAAGAACAACTGGCACTTTGTCTGTGGTTATTATAGTTTACTTTTTTCCCTTGACATTTCTAATTGTTAGAAATGCGTCCTATTGGACGCAGAAGGACCAACAGTGACAGGGGATGAGGAAAAGGCTGAGGTACTTAATGCCTTCTTTGCCTCAGTCTTTAATTGTAAAGAAAGTTGTTCCCTCTGTGTACAAACCCCGGAGCTAGAGGAGCAAAATGAGGCTCCCATGATCCAAGAGGAGGTGGTCAGAGCCTTGCTAGCCTGACTAGACACCCACAAGTCTATGGGGCCGGATGGGATTCACCCAAGGGTATTGAAGGAGCTGGCGGATGTGCTGGCCAAACCCCTTTCCATTATCTTCCAACAGTCCTGGAAGACTGGGGAAGTTCCAGTGGACTGGAGGCTGGCTGATGTTGTGTCCATCTACAGGAAGGGTCGCAGGGAGGATCCAGGGAACTACAGGCCTGTCAGTCTGACCTCAGTGCCAGGGAAAGTCATGGAAGAGGTGATCTTGAGTGCTATCATGAAGCACTTGCAAGAGAACTGGGTGATCAGGCCCAGTCAACACAGGTTCACAAAAGGCAGGTCTTGCCAAACTAACCTGATCGCCTTCTATGACAAAGTGACTCGGATGCTGGACGAGGGAAAGGCTGTGGATGTATCTTCCTGGATCTCAGTAAAGCCTTTGACACAGTTTCTCACAGCATCCTAGTACGGAAACTGTCGGCCTCTGGCCTGGACAGGCACACACTCTCCTGGGTGGAAAACTGGTTGAATGACCGGGCCCAGAGAGTGGTGGTAAATGGTGTTAAATTCAGCTAGAGGCCAGTTACAAGTGGGGTTCCCCAGGGCTCAGTGCTGGGTCCAGGCCTGTTCAATGTCTTTATCAATGACCTGGATGAAGGCATCGAGTGCTCCCTTAGCAAGTTTGCAGAAGACACTAAGCTGGGTGGAAGTGTGGATCTGCTGGAGGGTCGGGAGGCTCTGCAAAGGGACCTGAACAGGCTGGACTGCTGGGCTGAGACCAACGGCATGAGGTTTAACACGGCCAAATGCCGGGTCCTGCACTTGGGGCACAACAACCCTGTGCAGTGCTACAGACTGGGAGAAGCCTGGCTGGAAAGCTGCCAGGAGGAGAAGGACCTGGGGGTGTTGGTTGACTGAACATGAGCCAGCAGTGTGCCCAGGTGGCCAAGAAGGCCAATGGCATCCTGGCTTGTATCAGGAACGGCGTGACCAGTAGGTCCAGGGAGGTTATTCTCCCTCTGTACTCAGCACCGGTAAGACTGCACCTTGAATCCTGTGTTCAGTTCTGGGCCCCTCACCACAAGAAGGATGTTGAGGCTCTGGAGCAAGTCCAGAGAAGCTGGTGAAGGGGCTGGAGAACAGGCCTTATGAGGAGCGGCTGAGAGAGCTGGGGTTGTTTAGCCTGGAGAAGAGGAGGCTGGGGGGAGACCTTATTGCTCTCTATAACTACCTGAGGGGAGGTTGTAGAGAGGAGGGTGCTGGCCTCTTCTCCCAAGTGACAGGGGACAGGAGAAGAGGGAATGGCCTCAAGCTCCACCAGGGGAGATTTAGGCTGGACATGAGAAAAAATTTTTCACAGAAAGGGTCATTGGGCAGTGGAACAGGCTGCCCAGGGAAGTGGTTGATTCACCTTCCCTGGAGCTGTTTAAGGCACGGGTGGACGAGGTGCTAAGGGGCATGGTTTAGTGTTTGATAGGAATGGTTGGACTCAATGATCCGGTGGGTCTCTTCCAACTTGGTTATTCTGTGATTCTGTGAAGTATTAGCATCATTAATAATATTTTTCGCTATTATGGTGCCAAAGGTCTGACCGAGATAGGAGCCATAATTGGAAAGTTGTTTTATAAGTAGAGGAATAAATCAATTTCTAGTTGATTCAGTAGCCTCTATTCTGCTACTTACAAGAAAACAAAGACACTTTCTAGGGGGAAAACCTCAAAAAGTCAATGGTTAAAGCAAGTATAATGTCCTTGAGCCCCAGACGTCTTAGGGGACAGCAGAATTTTGCCATCAGGAGTCTCTGTTTTCCAGCTTTATTGTTGCATAATTATTTCTATGCATAGACTAGTCAATATGCCTCTGTAAAGATTTTGCTTCATTGAGGTGAAGTATAGCAGTCAGCTGGCAATACTTAAGCCATGTATGAAAGGGAGTCAATTTTCCTCGTATAATCTGCTCTCTAAGGTTGCCTATAGCTCCAATAGATTTCATTATTTGGTACACCTGTGAATTAAGTGAAGTGCAGCACATACGACTGGAATTTTCGGGTAAGTTGTATTAGCATCTGGCACTTACCATAATGAGATGTAGTAAGAATGAAAGAAATCATAGTCCCATTGAAATCAATGATAACACTCATGGCACTGCAGTGAGGACAGGGTTTCTGGCCACGTTTATTGATAAAGGCGTGTCTCTGGCAGTTCCACCTGCAGAAATTGTCTCCTCTGTCATATGTGGAGAGGATATTAAATATAGTTTTGGGTTATTATTGCTCAGTGATCTTCTGGGGAGTAAATCTAACAACCAGTTTATATAATGATGAAGTCCCAAATGCCAAGGATGATCTGAGCACCGTCTTTGAAAAATTAAAGGGAAGAAAAGTTTTCCTTCAAAAACTGAGTGTCTAAGAGGTCCAGTGATACAAATAATTTTCCCAAGTCAAGTTTATACAGCCTCATCAGTGTCAGAACCGCAACTTTTGCCCTTCAATTTTTAAAAAGATAAATAGTCCCACTTTTTCTTCTGTTTCTGTCGTTGCAGCCCCACTCTCCAGTTCCTCAGTCGGAATGTTCCTTGGCCCATCTGGCTGTCTTGTAGTCGCATGCTTAAAATTATTTAAAGGCTCGTTCCTCAGCATAGGAGCATAGTCTGTCTTTAGGGATTACAGCTCTCCGGGTCGTTTGGGAAATCTGTTCCTGCTCTCCGCTTTTCACAGCTGGCACTAGATGGTGCTACGTTCCTGAGATTGGGTTTCTCTTCGGCGTACCTGACGGAGTGAGGCTTCTCTGCCCACACTGGAAACATGGGTACAGTAAAAAGACCAGTTTCTAACCCTGAACTTTAGCTTCTGTCAGTGCAGTGTGAGTTCAAAAGCTGAACATCAACCCAGCCTAGTACGCTGCTTTCCTTTTCTTTTACAAGTGGAGCTGCCATTGCTGTATTTCCTCGGACCGTGGGGATTGTGTCACTCAGTGGAGAACTGAGGTCACTGGTAGTTACAATATCCCATACATCTCTTTAATCTGTTCCTGTAATCCCCATCTCTCTCCCTCCTTCTTACATGATCCTATTTCTTCAAATGTTGTCAAAGAATACAAAGAGAGAGCTCCAACTGATCTGTTTGAAACAATTTGCTCTATATTTTCAATAATAAAAATATGAACTTAAAAACCAGAGTGGATAGGTTCAAAAGAAAAAAAAATAATCAATGTTGTTTGCCACAACAGACAGTACAGACAGGCTTGTACACGTACTATGCATACAGTGCTGTATGAGGACCATGTAGACAAGGTTTTCAAGCATCTCCCACTGATGCTTAAGTAATTGAGCTGTCTCCAAATGCTTCTGCATTTCTTCTCCTGAGGTTGCCTGGAGCCAATTCTACTGATTACATCAGTGAGGGCAGAGGGCTTTAACTGGGCCCAGTCTGTTCCCTGCCTCTCCCCATACAGGTTTTGCTCGTTTGAAGTGCCAGGCTTCACTAATGTAGAGAGATGCTGTCATAGGGAGGATGCCGATTTATCTTTGGCTCAGACCTTCGTGAGCACAGGAGCTTTCCTCATGCAGGTGCATGTGGCTCTGCATCCAGCTGATGAAGGAGTACATGAAGGGTTTATCTGGTGCTGTCATGAGCCACCTGCTGGGAGTGTGGCTCAACCTCTCCCAGTCTGGCTGTGGGGATAGGGCCATGGGGCAGCCATGGGGCAGCCCATCCTCCTGGAACCAGACAGTGGGAAGCTGTGGGCACAGAGACAGGTGCAGAGGAGAGATTATCAGCTGGATGGAAGGTACTATCTGAGGTCTGGCAGGACCTCTCCAGTCTATATTTCAATAGACTTCCAGCAATTATGGAAGAAGTAAAGCATGATGTTGCTGGGTGGAAACAGGGAAGACTATTCTCACATCCCATTCGGTGTGGGGATGAGGTTGAGCCTTGAAGAAGGGGCTGAAAAACCCAATGTGCATAATAATCTAAACCTGTAGATGAATGAGCTTGATCTTCAACTGTTCTCTTGGGTTTCATGAAGGTTTTTGTGTGTACAGTCCAAACTTGGCTGTATCTCCAGCAAACACTCAAAAGGAGATATGGGCCCCAAATGCAGAGTTTAGAGGGCTTGTATCTGTATTTATTGTGGATCCAGGGGAAATGTGAAAGCTCAGCTGGAGATGTGAATGGTCTAAGGGCTAAATTAATTCCTGTGATTTTACTTCCTCAGTCTTTTTCCAAATTTTTACCTCCATTTAATATGATGTGAATCTGAAAATGTTAGTGTCTGCTGCTGAAGTTACACCAAAGGTCTAACGTATCAGTCAAAGCGAGAGTATTTTCTCATTACTGCTGACTGAGGTTCCACACAATATTTGTTGAAATGGATGGAAAAAAGACATTGAAATGGTCTCAGCACAGAAGCTTGGTAAAAGGTATTGCAATATGACCATTATGTTAAGGAGGAAGAAAAAGATAGGAAATTTTCTGTGACAAGGGACTGTGTGTGAGCTTGAGATGCCCTCAGAATTACCCAGGAAAAATTCAGCTGAACTGTATATTTCAAAACCTGAGACAGGAGAAAGAGCAGCACATATTAGTCTCTCATCTGTAGGAAAACAGTTAAAATGACAACAAAGACAAGAAAACCTACATTTCAATTTCAATACATCTGTTTGAATTATGGCTATTTGGTACTTTTGAGAATAAATTGCATTTGAAATGGAATCTTACTAATGACTTATCTTTCAGGCAGGTATTGTGCACACCTTTTAATGCATTTTACATGTTTGGAGGGGGGAAGAAAAAAGATGAATTATGAAGAAGTTAAGAGGAAAATAATTTCAGGAGGTAATGGATGAGCTCTGTCTGGAAGATTAATCAAGGCAGTTGCAAGAGAGTGCCAAAAGCATAACTGAAGTAGAACTAAATATCTGATTGTAATTAAAACTTTAGCCTTCTAATGGCTCCATGAAAGATATTTTAATAAACGTGAAATGCACTTTCTAAATGGCACGCTAACTTTTAATGACTTGGGTGTTTTGTTTGATTAGTAACCTGGACTGTTAAATTAAAGCCAACTGCAAATGCATGATAAAATATTGATGGTTTCAGGCAAATGAATTGGGGGAGTTATGCTTGACAGATTTTTGGTATCATTAAGGATTTTAACTGGTGGAAAATATATATTGCTGGTGCTTAAAGATAGTTAAAGAGGATCTCCTCATTTATATGCCCTAGTTTTAATTTTACAGTAATAATGGGGAAAAAATCTGAATTATTCACAGATGATTGGTCAAGAGAGGTCACTTAATTTAAAAGGTGTTATTTTAATTACACCTGTTTCTCATTTCTGGCATAGAAAATTAAATATTTGGTGGTATTTTGTTATTTCTTTTCTTAGAATGCCTGGAGCTTTCTTGTGGCTTCTTTGTATTTCGTATGTGTGTTAAAGAAGGAAGAGTGACATGGTAGAAAGAGTTTTATTGTTTCTAGTATAAGCAGCTTTAGTTGAAGTTAATTAAATTAAAAAAACATAATGGTGTCTGCAGGTTCAGAAATATCACATGGGATTTCCAAAAGAAATGAGTGTTGTCCCAGAACATAGCTTATTTTTAAGATGAATTTATTATGTTATCAAAATTCAGCAGTCTTTATGATGTCTCCATGTGATTAAAACTGAGTCAAAGGAGTGTGGAGAAACCAGTAGAAGTATTCTTGGTTCATGTTAGTTCTCATCAGCTTAGAATCAGTTCTTACATCCAAGGTGCACTCTGGTTTTATTGTAATACCTTAGATTTTATTCCTCTCTCTTCTCTCCCATTTCTCCCTCTTCCCTTCTCCCTCACCTCTGCTTCGTGCAAAGAACAGAGACCTAAATAAGGCACAGTGCCCAGAGTAGGGTTAATAGCCTAGTATTTTGGAGTAGTTGTAATAGCTGAGATTTCATTGGAGGGAAAGGGAACATAATATCTTTTGCACATGCATGCCGCGCAACAATCAGAGTGAAATCATGCTTCCACTGAACTCGAAGGATGCCTTGTCAGAGATTTTCATAGGACCAGATGTTTCCTGAAGCTGTTGTACCACCGTTACACCTTTCTGTCTCCTTCCCTCATTCTGGTTTCTGCTCCCTGTGCCTACACAGCTGCTGGCTGTGCTCTGGCTGCTGCCACAGTGGTGCTCCCCTGCCCCTGGGAACCCACCTTCTCCCTGCAGGCTCTGGAGCTGCACCTCTGCCTCATTTTCTGCCTCTGATTTTCCTCCTAGGTGCAGGTGGCCAGGCTACAGCAAAGCAGCAGGAGGTATAAGACAAATCTTTGGTTGGCTGAAAATGGAGATAGGGTCAAGAAATTATTAAGGGAGGAATCTGGGGAGACTTTGGCCAAAGCCACATGCAAATACCTCAGTAGAGTCTCATGGAAGAGTAACTGTCCCTTTGGCTTCCCAGGGGTCGAAGACCTGGGTTAGGACCAAATTCAGTCCCTTGTAAGGGGTAAGCTGGGAACACGGACTGTACTGGCCCCTTCTTGGGATGCCTGAGGCAGAAACTGGGAAAGACATACAAAGAGAAACGGCGTAAGCTAAGGCAAAAGTAGGCAGCTGCCATCTAAGCCAGAATCTGCAATCACAGGAGTATTTGAGCTATTTTTTAATGCGCCACCTGGAAGCAACGGGGAAATACCACAGCTATAGAACTACTTAGAAGGAAGCTCCAGGGCCAAAACTGGTTACATAGGGAAAGTGGGAACTTGCCACAACCTTCAGGTAATATCTAATGGCCCCAGTGCCCTAGGCAGAAGGCTGCATGGCTTGCTAGGCTATTAACTGTTTTGCAGTATTTTGGCCAATATAATTTATCCTGAGGAGGAAGGACTTGTGATTTGTTGAGAGAAAAAAATCATTGTATATACTGAAAGAAAGCCCTAGAGACAACGAATACAATTGTGTTTCTGGTGGTAACTGTTTACCTGATGCTGGTATCCTTTGCCATTAGAGAAACCTCCAGACTGTGATGGTAGTTTTTCTGTATTTCAGGTTATGTTCCACTTGCTTTGTTTCTCCACGGACATTAGACATTAATCCACTCAATCCACTGGACACTTCAGGTTAATTTGCTGCATATGAATATTTCAACCAGAGTATTTGCAAACTCTGGTAACTGTGAACTCTTCAGGACCATCTCCTCAGTGAGTCTTGTGCAATACCATGCACACTGCTAGTGCACAGTTGATAAATTACAAGTCCGTGGAGACTCCTATTTGTCAGAGAAAAATGCATCCATGTTCAATAAAAGATTCTGTCACTCTGTTGCTGTCTGTAGCTCTTTCAGATTTATATGTTCAGCTGATGATGAGCCATTTAGAATGATCAGTGTGATGTGTCTTTCCAGTTGGACAGGATGACCACAAATGTTATTAAATTCCACCAGTCTGCTGATGGAAGACAAAATCTGTTCCCACATGATATCAGTAGTACCAGTACCATGTGTGCTGAATTTTTTTAGAACAACCATGCAACTTTTTTGTTGCTAAGTATGTACCCACCTCCCTAGCAAGGATGGTGGAGACTCTTAGAGGCAGAGAGGAGGAAGTTGAACTGTTCTGGATTCCAGCAAGAAGGTGATCAGAGCAGACTTAGGCTGATTAACTTCTGACACCTCTCAAGTTAAGGGAAATTAAATTTGTGGGTGTAATTGTTAAAATCTGTATTTTTTCCAAAATGCATTATTGAAATGTTGATGGGATTTAAAATCCATAATGTTGCATGCTCTGTACTTCTTGCCCTGTTCTTTTAGCTGTATTTTTCTTCTCCTTTATTTTTCTAGAGCCCTCGTCTTCTCTTTTAACCCCATTATATTTTCTTTCCTTTTCATTTTTGCTGTGCTCAGTCCATTTGTTCCAGATCAGAACAATAAAATAGTAAGTCTTCTAAGTCTTGGCTTATCCTTCTAACCACTGGGTTTTCTTTTCTGCTTGGGCAGGAGTACCTAACCACGCCATGACATATTGTTCTTAGTTTCTGGGAAAGCAAAAGGAAAGAGGCCTTCATCTAGTTGCATCGTAACACACCTAAAATTGCTATAGCAAATGGTATAAGTTTTGTTAATATTTTGCTCACTGAGCTTTTCATTCAGTCTCTTACTTTGCTATATAATTTTATGAATTTCTAATTGTGACCTTTCATCCATTTTTCCTGTCTCCTCTACCTGTTCCTAGTATATATGTATTTCCAGGTATACTCCTCATAATTTAATACTGCTGAATATTTCCCCTTTAAATGTTAACACTTTTTTTCTCTTCTCTTTCTCAGGCTTCTCTTTTTCTCTTCCTTTTATTTCCTGTGTCCGGAGCACTCTTTGCCAATGATTTCATCAACTTGGCCTTGCTTGTTATCACATGGATGCGTCAGCTTACTCTTCCTGTTCTCCAAAGTCCTTTCTCCAAAGTCCTTCCATATTTAGCTCACTGCCTATTGTCATATATTCATCCTCTCTGCATCCTTAACATAAAAGGATTTGGTCAGGCCCTGCAGCCTTCTTCTTAAAGGGAAAAAAAAAGGAAGAGGGTGGTGAGGGTCAATCACAGGTCCCATCTGAGCCTGGGAGTGTTGTGGAGTGCCAGTCCCTGTGGCCAGGGACCTACAAGGCTCAATGCCAGGTTTTAGTGTGCTGGGTATGATCTGGGGAGCTGTATTCTTTGTCTTTCTTTAGTGTTTGCTGACTAGGGATGCCAAAGCATGCCAATGTGGGACATGGGCTCTGCAGCTGAATGTACTGTGAGTACTGATGATGTGACAAGCATCACATTTGGTCATTTTGTATTGCCTAAACCTAGAAATCCTGACAAGACTTGGAGTCAGGGACCAAACAGATGGTGGTGGGGTCTTCATTGTTTGTGCTTTTTAAACAGCGTAGTTTAGGTATTGTAGCGCAAATGGTTACTGCCCTTCCTGTGCTCATTTGATTTCTGTACATTGATGTACCGATACACCCCATATTAACTTCCATGCTTGTCAGTGCCCAAGGTAAAAATAAATATTGTGGGCACTGGAAAGGAGAGTATGTCTTATGTACCATGGTTTTAAGTTTGAAGCTACTCTTTTGCTTTCATTTGATGGGAGTCTGAAGCTTCAAATGGTAGCAGTCTGTCGCCAGTCTCTGCCAGTATCCTTTCTCGTCAACCTAGCTGAAGGCAAATTAACAAAACATGAACCAAAGGTGTTGTATAATGGCGATTTGCATGATAAGAATATTCTTAATTGTTAATATCAATCAAGCAGATATATTTCCAAAACAGCTACCAAATTTTGACATATAGCACTGGGGAGACCTTGGTTACCTGCCTTTTATGCTGGCAGCTGCTTACCTATAGAAACTTAAGACTGGTTTTGCCAGTGTAAAGATCTGGAGATGGAGGGAGCAGGCAATATCTGAGGCCAGCGAAGAGCCTATAATGACAGCTAATGAAGCCAGAAAGAGACTTCTGCAATGAGACACAGCTACAATCTCCTGTAACCCTGTACCGCGCTACGTGACTGGAACTAGGATATAACACTTTGATATCTTGTCAAAACTCCTGTGTAATGCTCTGACGGAAGCCAGTTTGAAAGTGTGATTCTTAGTGGGACTTCTTTTTTTTTAAAGTAGAATGAAAAATGTTCTGCCACGTTCCAAGTTACAAACTGTAGCTGGAGTAATAAAAGGTCATTTTACCATTCAGCATCTGTTTCCAATTCCTTTGAAGTCCAGCATTTACTAGCAAGTAAACCAAGATACTTCAAAAGTTTTACAGCAGTGTGACTTGGCAGAGATGTAAGTACATGAGAAAAATAACTGATCAGCTGGTACTGCCTTTATAGCTAAACAAAATGCAAAATGTGGCCCACCCTTGTTTTCTCTCAGTGTCTGCAAATTCATCAGAGTTGTCTCTGCCTGGCCTTCTGTGCTGTATCTTTTATACAAGGGTTCATCTCTTTGAAGTGAGGGTCTGTCGGAGTGGGGAGGGAAGCACCTTTTCTTGACATCGCCTTTGTTATGCTGCTTTCCTTTGCTTGGGAGGTTTAGAAATACTTTATCACCTGTTCCCTGTCCCCTTAATCTTTCTTCTCAACTCATCATACTGTGAAAAGAGAGCAAATACCTAGAAAAAGGTGTTTGCCATCCACAAGCAGAAGAAAAGAATAAGGGAGGCTGCCGTGTTTCTTAAAAGGTAATTTCTTTTGCCAAGCTGCCTTGGTAATCAGACAGAGTCATCTGGAAACAAACAAGCAAAACAGCTTTCTGTGGTTACTGCTGGGAAGGAAAATGTTGTTAAAATTATTGCAGAGCCTTTTCTCAGGGATCAGTGCTTGCAAGCCCCCCGATTTTATGCCGTGATGCGAGCGGCCAGCCCCGCGCTGGGGACGATGCGACCTTTCGGCTGCAGGGGGCAATCCTGCACAAGCTAAACCGGTTTGTCAGCCCTTGAAATAATCCAACTATTTCTCACAACAAAGGCCAAAATTACGCTCATGGTTTGGGGACCGCAAGGCTGCGTCCTAGTGTAAGGATCAGTCTCCTTTGTGCTGTGATTATGTATTGTGTGAAAAACCCTTAATCAGCTGCTGCTATGTGTCCACTGGATGTGATGAAATTGCCCATTTTCTCACGAAGTGGGTTGTTTTATTTAGGTGCAGAAGTTATGCTAACGCTGAAGTGCTGCTTTAGAGACCACCTATCCTGCCGGGCTCCTCGGAGATGCTCCCGTGCCGTCACGAGCAGGTGCTAGCGAAAAAAGAAAGGCTTGGGAATCTAGTACGTGGTTTCCTCCTTTAAACATGAGTCTTGTCACAGACAAACCCAAAGATATTTGGCAAACAAAGTAAGCACAATTGCTGGAAATGGCTACATTGGGTCCTGAAAAGTGGTCAAAGCCTATGAGTATGGTGAGATGCCAGCGCAGGGGCAGTGGCATGAGAGCTGGTGAGGAGGGGAAGGTACCGGGGCTCTGACAGTGTTTGCTTTCTCTATTTAGCTCCTGACACACTTTATGCAGGATGGTAGAGAAGTATCTTCATCTGTTCCAAGTTTGTGATGGGATGATTTAGTGGTGCTCAGGCACAAAGTGGCTCCATCAGAAGCAGGGTGGCCAGCAGCACTTGCTGGAGCTGAGCAAGTGATTTGCAGCAGAGGGCTTGAAGAGACTCCTCACACCTTTCGTGTTCTGTGCCTGCAGGCAGCACTCTCCTGAGCTGCATCCTACCTGCTGCCTCCTGCTCTGAGCCACTCTGTCCTGGCCTCCCATCCGTGCTGTCAGAACGTGTTTTTTGTTGCAGCCACTGGCTTGTCCATCGCTGCTTGGTTAACGCCCTGTGCTGCGCAGTGTGGGAACTGCCAGTGGTGAAGTGTGGTTCCTCTGCCTCCATGGTGTGAGACACCCTGGATTGCACTGTGGAGAGCCTGGCTGGGCTCTGGTCCTGAGCTGTGAGTTGCCTCCAGAACAGGGACCAGCATGGTCAGTCACACACACCTGCAGCTGGTGTGTACAAATTTCCCTCAGTGCTATGACACCAGGGCAATTCCTCTTGCTGGTCTTTGCTTCTGAGTGTTGCAGATGTTTCTTACACATGCTCTGACATCCAAGCTCATGACAGAGTGGTGGGAGCCCAGCTCAACATCACTTCTGCTGCTGAGCAGGACATGAGCAAAAGTGATCAAATCACAGAATCACAGAATAACCAGGTTGGAAGAGACCCTAAAAATCCTTGTACGGTCATCAGCATAAGCATTTTGTAACAGCGTCACTTGAAAATCTCAGTGTGTGACTGAAGATTTTTTCTGATGGCAGTGGAGGATATGTTGATGAGAAAGGTCTTCTAAACCTGGAGAGGTTGTATGGTGAGAAGAGGATGACTCCATGCTTCTTGTGTGCTTCCCTCCTGTGCAGGGGAATGGAGTGGGACTCTTTTTTTGCAGCTCTTGTGCTGTGAGATCAGTGAGCAGTGAACTTTATTGCACTGGATTTGCATCCTCTGGTGAGGTTATCTCTTGTCAAAGTACAAAGATTGGTCAAAACTTGTCTTGTAGTTACAGAACATGTAAAGTATCACCAATGTAGATTTTCTGGCATCTAATGATACAGTTTTGTTCCCACTAGAAACTTATTTTATCAGAAGCAGTACACTTGTGTCAGGTTTGCTTAAAACTGGACAACAAGTTCAAAATTACTGATAGGAGGCAGATAGATATAGACAGCACAGTCATATAAACCACATTGACTCAGAAAGTTAGATTAAAAATTAATAACTGATGTTCTTGTTAGGACCCTTAACATGCAATGCAACCCAAAATATTAGCAAAGATGAAATCCAATGTTCAAGAAGGTAGGAGGCCAGTGTGATTTCGTCTGTTTATTTGCAATAATTGAGCAATGCAGAAATATTAAAATTTGTAGAGCTTTTTACAATGTAGAGCTTGTCCAATAAATGAAACTTTTAAAAAACTGTTGAATATCAGGAAATCAATTTATTTGTTTCCTGCTGTGTGTGGGAAGGAAAAAAAAAGAAATAGAACTAGAATAACCTTGGTTTTCCCATTGGCTTGTTGTAACAGCCATTGGCAAGCCTGATTGCACTGACAAAATTTGTAAGGAGCCCATTGCTCTCATCTAAATTTTTCTCAAGTCTTTGGAAAAACCTATATAGGGGAAAGGATTAAATTTCCAAAGTTAGAGTCAGCAATGAGACACTGATGTTACTGTAAACCTTCTGATTTAAAAAAGAATAGAAAGAAAAGACTTTAAGAAAGTTTTTTTTAATTTGTAACTCCTTGTGTTGGGAAGCATTTGGGACATCTCACCCAACTAAATCCTCTCCTTGCCCCCCATCGGTGAGTGCCTCCTCTCCCTTCCCCTCACTGAGCCCCTGACATGGAGGGCAGCTGGTGGTGCCTCTGCCTCCCTTGCCACCCCTGTCCCTTGCTCCATCCTGAGAGGCGCAGCTCACCCCTCCAGCACGATTCTGTCCTGTTCCACCTGGGAAGCTGTGACTTCACCTCTGGTGATATTACTGCTTCAGGTTTTATAAATGGCTGACCTCCCTGCATGGGGTTGGTGAAGTGGAGCTCTTTGTATAGCTGCTCTAGATACAATGTTATTATTAATCACTTCAAGGGAGGCTCAGAGGTTTTTAGGGCTAGAAGAGACCATTACTGTAATCTAGTTTGGAAAATTTCTTCCATGGTATTTTTGGGCTTTGTCAAAAAGAAAAATGGTATTTGTTTTGCTTTACCCTCAGGCCTTAAGGTGTAATTTAACTTCTTCAGAAACCAAACAGAATCATAGAATAATCATTATAATAGATTTTTAAAAAAAGTTTTTTCATTTATTGAACAAGTTTCTGAAAATTATTTTTTTATTATTTTTGCATATAAAATAAAAATCCACCCTGTCCTTCTAGCAAAAATGCAGACAAAGTCTTTATTGGTGATACCACAGGAGAGAACAAGGAACAAGGGCTTGGACACAGCGCAGCAGGATCTGCCCAGTGAAGTTCAGGAGAGTTTTAATTGTATCTGAATAACAGGCTGAAATGGGTTATAGAGGAATTCTGCTCACATTTCTGACAGACGCAGTACTTGCAGCTTTTCTTGATGTTGAAGTCTCAAGACTTGCTTAATATTCAATGCTGGTTTCATCATCAAAGAAATTGAGGCAAAATTAAAAATTCTTTTCCTGGGTCTGTTATTTTCACAGCTTCTACTTCCTTTCAATTTTGATACTGCCATCCATTTTGATAAAAGAAAATGATGTGTGAGGAACAAGACAGGCAGGAAGGAGACAGAACGAGAAGTGCTTTTCAGTGCTGACTTCACCTCTGCAGAAGTTTATAATAAGGTGTCTGCAGATCACTCCCCACTGAAAGCTCTCACAAATAACACCTCTGCTCATGGGAAGTGAATTAAACAAGTCCTGCTGTGCACGGCTGCTGGCATGCACGCAGCACGCTCTGATCTCTGAGCAGTTGGTCCCCTCTCTAGTGCTGTGCAATTTCTTCCTATGCTTTTCTGTAAAGCATGTATGACCTGCGCATTGTTTGTGTGTGTTGTGTACACCCTTCTCCCTAAATCCTTTGTAGTAGAAGGAAAGGCTTCCAAAAGTTTGTCAGAATCATTGATCTGGATCAGACCCTGGGGCTGGCTCTTAGGATCCAGAAGAAAGCTCTTTTCAGGGAGCCCAGTTTACAAAAGCATCCTCTTCACCATTTATTTCCCAAATAAATGGGTGAAGGAGGAGCCCAGCCTGTGTGTGCTTCTAGAAGGGCAGCATGAAGGTCGTCTAGGGCTTTGCAGGGACCCACTGAAACTCTGAGTTAGGGTCAACCCTGGCTATGTCACCGATTCCTAGTGTAACCTAGAGCAAGTCTCTTGGTCTGTTTCTACATGCAGTGGTGCAGAGCTACACAAAGTACGTAATACAACTCTAACTTGAGAAGGTCTGAGAAGGTATTTGCACTGCAGTCACAGGGGAAATGCCTCTGTTGCACTAACTCAGCTGATGCAAACCCTAGTAGCACCCCAGCTGCAGCACGAAGGCACCCCATGTGCATGGATTTCCCTTGTGGGATGAGCAGTATAGTGGTCATGGCCACATTAATGGAAACATCAGAGGGAGATGTAAACAAGTTTTCTTTGACAAAAGGAAACTGGAATGAATTCATGCCAGTGCCCTAGACTTTGGTAGGTTGTTAAGTACAAAAATCAATGTTAATATAACATTACAGCTGAGCTTTTAAATCTGCTAGTTAACCTATGGAGCTCAGCCTGTATTCTTACAACCCCGTTTTGAACTGTACATAGCCCAGTATCTAAAATACTATTTACAAGAAAAATGGGGAGATATTTCACTTTTCCATAACTCCAAAAGGGTTTTGCAAAACACTAAGTAAAATCTGCCTCAGAACAAATTAAATAAATGCGAGATTCCACTTTAGAGACTGAAATTTTCAGAAAGTTCCTGCACGTTTTCCAGAATACAGAAAGAAAGCCAGCTCTTGTCTGTAGGTGTTCATTCACACTCCAGTGTTTTTCAAGCCCTTCCAGCAGAAGATAAACCTCTGAATACCTCTTTGGATGAGATACTCTTCAGGTTAAGAATGTCCTTCTGTGGTCATACAATAACCGGTACCACAGGATGCTCATCCCTGCCAAACCTCGAGGCATCACTGCATTTGCTGGTGTTGCTGTTGCAGTCACTTTCATTGTTGGCAGGGAAAAGTTGGTCTTGTAATTGTAATGCGTATTCATACTCCACAGGACTATCAGCAGTTTTGCAAATACTGTTCTTTACATGGTGCCGCTCTTTGCATAAGAAAAAATGCTTTAATTTACATAGTCTCTGGGGGAATGGCAAACAAAACCCGTAGCCTGATTGTTTTTCCTGTCATTATCTACTTTTCTGAGAACTTCTTGTGTGTCACTTTGCTGGTATAACCTGATAATTTATTGCAATTAATAGACACAAGTTTACTAGCAACATAACATAGGGGGCATTTGCTGTTCTAGTGACCCTTGTCTTTTCTTCCCCTAATAGCTCATGCAACTCATATGGTCCCAGCTGAAGCTTTGGATCCTCCAAGGCTGCAGAGGAAATAAAAGGCTGTACAGCCGCCCAGAAGGGTGTGCTACATCCCTTTCATATGATCCATCATGGGGATGTGCCCAGGTCCTCTTGCTTGTGGTTAAAAAAGGAAATATTTTTAAAGCTGTGTAGACATTATCATAGCTCATATGTACAGAAGGGTCAAGCTAAGGTTGTCAGGGGGACTGCATCTGAAATCCTGGTGGCACTGAAGTCTGCCAGAGCTTTGACAGCCCCATTAATTGAGTTTCTGTGGCTGGTAAGCATTCTCTTTTAATGTTATTTTTAATGCCACACAGAGAAATCTGAATGCAGTGGCATTCCTGGAAAGGGTGTGAAACGTCAGAAACCCACTGCCATTCAAATGGGCTCTGATGGGGTGGGCAGAGAGGGTGGGAGGCTGCTGACAGTTGCTCAGACCTGCAGTGCTGGGAAAGCTGTTGTGTGGGAGCTGGAGGCCCAGACGGGAGGTCATGGTACTGTTCCTCCCCTTGTTGGATTGCAGAGGGATAATGATCCTTGGGGGTGGAACCAGTCCTTCTTGCTCTGATGGCTGTTTAGGATGCTATGATTTAGACTTTGGTATGTGGACGGGCCATGCAGCCCTTGGGGTTAAGGACTGGGTGCCCAGGGGGAGGCTCCAGCTCTGGAAGGGATGCTGTACAGTGGCTTCCTGTTTCTTTCTTCCTCAAATTTAAACTCCTTAAAATCAAATCCCTTTGCTCCTCAAATAAGCTCTTTACTTCTGCCTTTCAACCTTAAACAGCTTAGCATATAAGTAGCTTCTTTTTGGAGAAAAGTCAGCGCTGTCTGTGTTTCTGTGATCAGACGCTCAGAGTGAATTTCAGTCTAATCTTAGTTTTGAAATTGATTCAGCTCAACGACCTTGGGCAAGTTACTTAACCTTTCTGTGCCCCAGTTTTTCCATTTGTGAAATAGAAAACTGAATACTCTTGTGAGCTGGGTAAATATGCCCCAAAGCTTAATTCAGATATGCCTGTTTTAGAGGGCTTTGAGCTCTGTGGTTGGAAGCCTAATGGAAGAACAAAGCATGCTTCTGGTAGGGAGCTTCATCTTCTGGCCCACTCCATGGGTCTGGTGCACAACCCATCTCACCCAGAGCCTTCACATAGCCATTAAACACAAAAATAACAGGTCGTTTGTACCAGGAGTGGTGCTAGAGTGTCTTGGTCCCTCCTCTGCTTGGAGACGCAGTGGAGCAGCCTTGCATTGCCCCAGCTTGGCGTTATGCTAAAGAGGAACAGTGGAAGTGTAGATGTCAGCTGTGCTTGACCCTCCTGATTTCCAGCCCTATTTGGTTTGAAACACGACATGTGCAGGCTGTAGGAGTTCTGGAAGCAAAGTGGAAATGTTGGCATACCAGTTTGCATACTAATACACCCCGAATGCCATTATTTCTCTAGCTTCCACAGCTGTGTTATGACTGTACTAGAGCTGAATTCTAACAACCAGCCAAAAGGTTTGTTTGCATGTATATATGCACTGAGGTTTTGCAAGCAAAACCAGAAAGCTTTCTAGTTGTCACAGTTGTTGTGTTGTGCTATTTTTTTGAAACCCAGCACACTTTTGTGCTTACATTAAAAATTATGGATCAGCTGTATTTTAACAAATGTCTGTTCCCTAAATTTATGCAGTTGATGGCCTCAGAGCTCAGTTTGAAAGGTTTCCCCCTCTGTACTGCAACCGGGATTTCGTCCATAGATTTCTTTTTTATTTTTAATAGAAACAGTGTTTTATCTTTGTATCTTTGTCTTGTATAAAAGATAAAAATCTATAGTAATTCTTTCCTATGTAGACTGCTCTATTTTTCCCATAAAACACTCTTGCAAATAAGTCTGCAGATCTTTCAACACAATGCCTGAAGCATCACACATGATAAATCCTTCCCTAGTCTCAGTTTTCTGTAACCTTCCCCATTCCTCACAATGACACACACTTTCTCTCATTCATCTTTTATTACAATTCAATATTGTGCTTGAATATAATTAGTTTGTATGCAGTGTTCCCTTCCCCCCACCTCCTTGGTATTTTTTTTCCTTAAAAAGGACAAACTACTTGTTCCCATGCACATTTCATCTGGAAATTGACTTCAGTATTATAGGTTCCAATATATTTACACAACAGGTAGGGAAAAGTATTGGGAAAAGAAGAAATATTTTTAACATCGTAAACCTCTAGCAAAAATATGTATGTAATAGAATCTGGTACTGTGGTATTACATACATTACAACTGTCACTGTGACTTACAGCCTTAGTTTAGCTGAAAGAAAATCTATAACCCTAGAAATGCAACAATGTCCAAGTCACAGTTTGGAGTAATAAATGTTTTTCACAGAATACCGTAATCCATATTTCCAAAGCTGATACAACAAAGGCATTTCTACTAGAAATCTTTCAATTTCATGGGCGGAGGCTCAGAGAGGGACAGAGAATGGTTAGGAGAAATGATAAGCAATAAAATCCCTATGCTCAGAAATAGTAGCCCTTTGACTAGTGCCTTTGGTTGATTATTCTTGCCCCCTAATTACAGCTTAATAAAATATCATCATTTTTTAATACTAGTACAAAAAAAAATCAACTTTTAAAGTCCAGGCTCTCATTTGAGGGTGGTGAGGGCATTGGGTTGTAAACAGCTGTGCACAAGTGCCTTGGTGTTCCCTGCATATGTTGCACATCAGTCCCTCTGGAGCATCTGTGAAGCAAGGTGTGCTTTAGGGATGATATGAGCTGCATTGTCTGGCCAGGGCTCTTGAACATGCTCCTCTGTGTCTCGGTGCTGGGAGCTGCCGGCTGCTGTGCCTCTTCGGTGTCCCAGGTATGCAGTTCTCCCGTGCACCCACTGCCGAACCCTTTGCCTGTGGTGGGATGAATGGTTGGCTTGATGGGTGTGTTCTGGGCTTGGGAACCTGAACTGTGAAGTCTTCTCTCAAATGTTAATTTTTGATTCCCCTCAGCTACATTTTCACAAGGAAGGGTGTTCTCAGGCTAAAGGCAGTGAGAATGCTGGTGTGTCCTTTTGTCCCTGGCTTTGGTTTGACATTGTGTATGGGAGAGAACTTGACTATTTGCCAGAGCAGTGAGGCTATCCTGGCAGGCCTTCCTGCCAGTGACAGCAAACAAATATATCACACTACATACTTCCTTTCTCAGAAGGGTATAGTTTGAGTAGCTAAGTAGCTTGTGTGTTGGGCTCCCAAGACCTTCATTTATCTCTGCCTTCAAACTTCCTGGCAAGCTTGCTCATGTCTATTAATTTTCTAAAATCCATGAAAGCAAAAAAAGAGCAAATTGCATTAAAGTAATCTGTAATCATTTGAGTTATAGTATGAGTGAAATACTCTCATAGCTGAGCAGTTAAAATG